>CM061560.1:46428540-47628540 GCA_030864225.1 Capsicum baccatum var. pendulum
ACAAAATAGACCATCAAAAACCAACAAAATAAACCATAAAAAACCAATGCACTGATCGTCAAAAGTATCACAACTGATCAAGATCATTGCAATCATCATTTAAGGAATCATGATCTTCCAAAGGAGTAGCCGGAGGTGTGACAACTGATTGTGAAGAAACCAACTTTTGTACCTCTTCAATGACAATAGAAAAAAATTGATTTTTAAGTGCGGGAATCAATCGCTTCACAAACTCATCCAAATCCAAATCTGCACCTGGTACCAATTCATGTGAAGCTGAAGATGAAGTCTTTCCACAAGAAATACACAGAGTTTGGACGTAGTAGCCTATGGCTTCAGATCCAAGATCAAATACTCTTCGCTTCTTTTATCCTCCGGCAGCTTGGTGATATGCTTCAATTTGATCAATAATAGATTCTGATAATATTTTTTCTCGTAATATTTCTTCAAATTTTTCTGTAATAGTGGAATTCAAATTATAATGGATTGTACTTACAAATGATTAGATACCAAAAAGTACTTTAAACTAAAAAATGAGAATTAAGTAAACTACTACATTAAGATTTAATCTTACATGGACGATTCATGAACGTTCATCAAAAAAAGATTTTCCATCATGATCATGTGTGTGAACATGCAAATGTAACTCACTTGGTGTCAGATCTCGACCCATTTTAGCAGCCTGTAAAAAAGAAATGTTGAGCATTGTACTAGAACAAAACTGCTGGAACATTTCGTATAAGCCAGAAATATTTGTAAAGCCATAATTCAAATGGAACATAGTTGGTCATTAGGTAAATATTATTAGTCACGTGGTCAGAACTATGTTATCCAATTTACATTGTTCTTATTAAGCAATGACTGGAAAGAGATTGCTGAATTTCATTACATCAAAATTACTGAGAACATATGCTAATAATGAACATTTGGAAATTTTTAGTCAAATTCCAGTGTGAAGGTTATATAAGATGAAAACCAATCACATAAAAAAGACAAGTAATTTCTAGAAACATAAGGTCTTGATTCTACCCAATTCATCTCGAAGAACATATAAATATATGAATCCTTAGTAATATACCACTCTGCGACATATAAGCACAATTTACATTGCAGTTTTTCAGGTTACAAGACAACAACAGAACACAACATACCAAATACAAAACAGGAGACAAAAACAGTGAGAAGTGATCAACATTTGAGATAAACAGTAAACAGAAACACAACAATAGCATAACGTTGAACTAAGTTTAGAATGTCTCACAACAAATTACAGTTTAATACTTGAAATATATACTTACAAGTCTCTTTCGGTACTTTTCAATTGAGATAGATCCTCCCGTGTGAGTTCCAACAGGGACTTCTTTGCCTTCACAATGATTCTGTGCATTTATTTTGGACTTTTCAACACACTTTGGATCTGCCCAAAGTCGTTGCCAGCTTTCCAAGACATCTTCATGTATAAAATCTTGCCTAATCCCTTTTTCTTTGATTTTTGCAATGAAATTTCTTTACACAGTTGTTGCCATACTCTGTCAGTATTTCTTTACTGCAGCATCAGTAATGGAAGAATCCCAATAGAAGTGTTTCTGAAATAAATTTCCAAGATAACACATTAATATCGTATTTATAAAAATGAGTACACTTTACAAAATCAATTATGATGAAGAAGTATACCTTGAATTCCCCAAAATAGCCAGCTTTTATGTCACATGAGACACCTTTCCAATTGACTCCATTGTGATCAAGTTCACTTTTGAAAAACTCGTGTATCCTATTGGAGCATGCTTTAGAAGGTTGCAATCTGTATCAATGTGAAGACATTATTTAGAGGTTACTATAAATAAAAAATAATATATAATAATAATAGACAAGAAATGGACTACCCCTGCAGAAGTTATAGTAACAAGGGTTCGCACGTGGCTCCGACTGGAATTACTTTCTCCATTTGTGTTGCTACGAGATATGTCCTCACCTACTTGGTTGGTTTGTGAAGACGTACCTACAGTTGTTGGGTTGGTCTGATTTGGAGTAGTAGGAGATGTACTACCATGATTACAAGTTGGAGCACCTACGCCACCAGCTGTTTGTGGCGCAACTGTAGGAGTGGAAATAGTAGGCATGTTTGCAGTATGAACAGGCATATTAGTCCTAGCTGCTGACTTGCCCGCACGCCCTATGCTTCCTCGACCTGTACTTCTTCCTCGATTCATAGCTATTAAAAAAATTATACTTGTTAAAGTGGAAAGAAGATGCAAATTTTGCAAAAAAAGTCACAACATCATATAATATTTTAATTTTGAAATCCTATCCAATAAAATACCTCACAGCAACATACCTCACTGTCATTCTGGAATCCCATGTAACATTGGAATACTCACAACAAGAACCAAGAACAGATCAAGAACCACCAACATAATAAGAACCACCAAAATACTCACAACAAGAATCACCAACAGATCAAGAATCACCAACAGAACCACCAAAAGATAATAAAATACTCCCATTGTAATTGTTTCCATAAGAACTCCTCCCAAATGAAGAACCAACAACAGAAAAAAAACCACCAACAGAATCACCAAAATACTTACAACAAGAACCACCAACAGATCATGAACTACCAACAGAACCACCAAAATACTACAGAATACTCCCATTGTAATTCTGTCCATAAGAACTCTCAAATGAAGAACCAACAACAGATCATCAACCAGAAAAAAATAAAACATATATATATGTGTAGACAAAAAACAGACCAGAAGTTAATTATGTTCAACCATTTTTAAGGATGAAGTCGATTGGTTAAGACGCTCACCTATTTGGTTCCTTAGAGTAGATGTACCTTCTTTTGTTCCGTTGATCTGATTTAGAACAGTCGGAGATGATTCAGGAGTTGTATGGTTGCTACCATCACCAGAAGTTTAAACCGTTGATCTAATTTGAGGAACTAATGGTTGAACTTGATTTGTATTATTTTGACCACCTATGATATTAGCTTGAGAATTAGCAATAGAAGGAGTGGGAACAGTACGTACGTTTGCAGTAACATCATTATTACTCCTAACTACAGACTTTCCTCCATGTCCTATGCTTCCGCGACCTCGACCTCTAGCCATATCTATAAAAAAAACTGTATTAGTTAAAGTGGAAATAATATGCAAACTTAGTAATACCAAGAGAAGCAAAAAACAATATATACATAAGGTATTAGAAAATGTAAAAGCACAGTTGTAGCCTAAAAAATGAATGAGAAATGAAAGAGTCAAAAATTGAGAAGTAGAGCATAAAACCAGTTGAAGCAACAAGTTTTGTGTAAACAACGAGACAAAGAAAATGATACCAGTTTGACAAAATGGCTGCTCACAAAATAAAAATAAGATACAATAGCATATTTTTTATCAAACACTAATGGCTATCCGTGTCTTCTTCAAAATCTTCCTCTTCATCTTCCTCAGTTTCCTCAGTTTCATACTCTTATTCTGTAGCATCCTCTTGGTTGTCATGATTTTCTTGTAATAAACCATCATTAGTGACTTCATCCATTTCAATTAAATCACCATGTAAGTGTATGCGTTTATCTGTGGCAACATTTATGTCTATCTCGTAGACTTGAACTTCGTCAACTTGAAATGGAATATTTAGTTCTACAACTATCTCAATTTCCTTATCGGGTAATTCAACAACATTTCAAGGTTTGATCTTCAATACAACTACCCAATCAACCTTGCCCTTTTTGTTGCTAGGATAATGCACATAACACACTTGAGTTGCTTGCATTGCCAGAATAAAAGGTTCATATTTTTTATATCGGCGACGATGGTTAATAACAACCAATTTATACTGATTATGCTTTTTAACACCAACATCCATAGTTGGGTCAAACCATTCACATTTGAATAGTATAGTTCTCTTTAAAGGTGTTTCGCGGTTATCCACTTCTATAATTTCTTTTATCCGCCCGTAGAAATCACCAAAAGTTGGATATGAAATACAAACTCCACTGTTCATTGTTGATCTTGCGCTACCATTAAAATCCGTATGAAATTTGTATCCATTAACAAAATACACCGAATGAGATGTAGCACCTATCAATGGTCCATGAGAAATACTACATAGAAATTCATTCTCAATATGATTGAGACGAACCTATTTAGAAGATTATAAAATTTAGTTCAATTTCATAAGTTAATTTAAGTGCATAATTGTATAAAAGATCTTAATTTTTAAAGCCTTACATATTTCTTGAACCATATAGAGAATTTTGCTTCAAGGCACTCATTTATTTGATCTTGAGAGACATTTGAAAATTCTTCTTGCAAACGTTGCACAAACATACTTCATTTAAAGAAAAAAGATTTCAATTTCAAGTCATCATTTATGAATATGCTTATAAAATTAAGTTAATACAACTAACTTTGTTACCTCACACATGGATCAACCTTTTCACAATTTAGCAAAATGTAAGTTTGGGCAGCATTGATTTCCTGAAGAGTTAGATTTCTCTTTTTTTATTCTCCCCATAATCGTCTGGGATGGGTGAATATTGATAAATTTCCTTTAAATTCTTCCACAATACCACCATCATCATTTTGATCCACATTATGATTGCGTGTCATGACATATGGTTCAAAATAATGAGAAAACAATAGTGTTGACTCTGTCATCAAGTAAGCTTCACATATAGAACCCTCAATACTTGCTTTATTTCCAATCATTCTTTTAAGACTTTTAAGATACCTAAATAGAAAAATGGATAAACCATCATATTTGAAAAGTAAATAACAACATTATTCTCACAAGTTAAACTTGAATTTTTGCATTACCTTTCAAAAGGATACATCCATCGATATTGTACAGGTCCAACAATCTTTGCTTCATATGAAAGGTGCATAGGCAGATGTTCCATTAAGTCAAAGAACCCAAGAGGAAAAATACGTTCTAACTTGCACAAGAATTGTGGAATATCTCCCTATAATCTCTCCATTTCATCCACTCGAAGAGTAGTCGATGTAAGATCTTTAAAGAATAAGGTCAATTCTGTTAGTGCCTGCCATATATTATTTGGAAGTAGTTCACGAAAAGTAATAGGCATCAATCATTGCATGAACACATGACAATCATGACTCTTCATGCCAAATAACCTTTTTTGCAGATCTGTCTGAGCATCTACCCAAATTTGAAACATACCCATCTAGAAATTTTAAGCCTTTCACCTAATTAAACAAGATTGTGCTTGCTTCCTTGTCTATTGTACATACAGCTTTGGGATATTTTCCAGAGGCATCCTTTGCCAATTGAGGTCGATCATAGTAATTGACCATATCTAGACAAGCTTGTGGATTGTCTTTGGTTTCTTATCAATATTGAGGACCGTATTAAATACATTATCAAAGAAGTTTTTCTCAGTATGCATGACATCGAGGTTATGTCGAATCATGTTAGAACTCCAATAAGGTAAATCCCAAAAGATGCTTCGCTTTTTCCATTCACAAGAACTACATATTCATTGATTAACTTCTTCTGTATCTAACTCTGTTACTTTTCTTATCCCCAAATCATAAATTTGATTCAATATCTCTTCTCCGGTTCTGTAGGGTGGTGGTGATCTTTTGACAGTTCGACCTTTAAGAAAATTTTTACGATCTCTCGTAAATGGATGATATTGGTCAAGGAACATTCTGTGATAGTCAAACCATGATGTTTTCTGACCATGTTGTAATCTAAAGGATTGTGTTTCCTCCATACAATAAGGACAAGCAAACTTACCTGAAGTACTCCATCCTGATAACATAGAATATGCTGGAAAGTCACTGATTGTCCACATCAAAGTTGCCCTTGATTAAAAATTTTATTTTTTGGAGATATCAAATGCTTCTACACCTGTCTCCCACAACAACGTCAATTCCTTTATTAGAGGCTGAAGATAAACATCAATTTTATGTTTGGGATTATTTGGCCCAGGAACAATGACAGTTAAGAACATATAAGCCTCTTTCATGCACATCCCTGGAGGTAAGTTGTATCGAGTGAAAATTACTGGCCATGACGAATGTTTTCTCCCAGATTGACTAAATAGTTGGAAACCATCAGTACATAACCCTAACCTAACATTTCTTGGTTCATCGGCAAAAAAAGGATGACTTTCATTGAATTTCTTCCAAGCTTCAGAGTCTGATGGATGACGCATTACTACATCCTCTTTTATATGTTCATGATTCCATGTCATGTCAGCTGCTATAGTATGGGATTCATATAATCTCTTCAATCTAAGAATCAAAGAAAAATAATACATTCTTTTGTAAGGGACCAATTTTCATTTACGAGAGCCAACTCGATGCTTATACCTCTCTTTGCCATAAAATTTACAAGAGGTAATATGTTCATGGTCTTCCCAATACAACATACAACCCAATTCACAACAATCAATCTTTTCAACCGGTAAACCTAAGCTACGCACTAGCTTCTTAGTCTGATAATAACTATCAACTAATAGGTTATCTTCCGGTAAAGACTTTTTAAACAATTGCATCATTTGGTTAAAACCCCTTCGTGACATATTATTTTCCATCTTAGTATTTAACATTCGAGAGATTACTGCAAGTTGAGAGAGAGAAGAACCAGGATACAATTTTGCATTAGTAGAGTGCAACAATTCATAAAATGTTTGGTACTCTAAATTAGGATCCTCCTCCATCGAAGTTTCATGTTCCTCCTCAATTGAAGGTTCATACAGATGAGATGGTCCAGATTCAATATTGCTGTAACCATGGTTAAAGTTGGGACCAACAACATCCAAAATCATTTATCGATATAGATTATCATATCCCAATTCAAGTTGAGCACCATTGATCAAATCATTACCGAAAGAAATCTCACCTATTAGATCTGCTTTCCCTTGATGTTTTCAAACAAAATAGTCCTTAACAAATCCATCATAAAGAAGGTGATATCTAACCGTTTCAATATCCTTGTATTTAATGTTACGACATTTTTTACATAGACATCTAATGTTGTTACGACTCATGCAACTTTGTTGAGAACATGCAAAGAGGATAAAGTTATTCACACCAGTAATTAATCTAAAGTTTATAGCCCCTCGGCCATCCAATCTATCATACATCCATCCACGCTCTAGATTATTCATATTCCTATTAATGTCGACATAAACAACATAGTTAGAGTTTTATATTTTAGTAATGCATATATCCAGTATTACCACTAAAGTGAAGAAATAATTAAATATCTTAACAAAATGGAATATATCTTTCAATTTTTACAAGGAAATAAAATATATCAGTCATTTTTCTTCTAAATAAACAAGAAATCACAAACACAACATATCATTCATTGTCCTTCTTAATAAGTGTTAGCGAAAAAGTTTAATTACATACAAAACTGAAACTTCTATCATTACAATCATAAGGCATTAGGCAAAGCTCCTGACAATAAGATTAAAACATCAAATTTCAGCAAAGTACATACCTAAAATCTGAACATTAAACAAAACCTAAAAATAAGTTACAACTTTGTTGGGAAAAATAAACAAATAAAGTCTACAACTTTAACACAAAGTTACATCACAAAAGTTAATCGAATTTAAAGCAAATCCTCGATCGGTAAGTAAAAGAAAATAGAGACAGTTTCACGAATAATGAAGAACACAAACGGCAATAGAAAAATATATGAAAAACTAATCGAAAATCATTTAAAAGGGAAAATGTTATAGTACCAGATATATGCTAGTTCACTTTCCGGCACTTGCTGGTATCCTTAGTGGATCTCTCTGAAAACCCAAAATATAACATCACAATCAGATTAAGAAAAAACAACAACATATGCCAAATGTGATACCACAAATAGAATCTTTGGAAGGATAAAAGCTAAACAGTTAACACAACAAAACAGAAAATGATTATGACAATTACACAATTTCAAAGGAACATGAAACATACTATATTTTATTATTTACAGAAAATTAGAACAACAGTAAGCAAAAGTGACTCAAACTGCTCTATGTTTTCTAATTTTTTCAACATGAAACACACTAAGTACAACCTTACATAAATCTGTACATAAAAAAGACAAAACTAAACCACACAAATGAAAAATTTGTTGAAGAAATTAGAGATTAATGAACCTGAAACAGAAGATACAAAAAAAAATATAAATAGAAGTTAAGAGGAAAAATATTATTCTCATTTCGATTAAATAACCACTAACACAATGTTTTAACACAACAATTGAACAAAGAAAATTGAAAAAGCTCAAAAAAACCATAAATAGAACTTCAAATAAAAAATCAAAAACCCTTACATAATCAGTGTATGCCAAACACTAAAAATTAAACCACAACCAGAAATTTTGTTGAAGAAATTTCAGATTCATAGACATGCAACATTGGAATATCAAAAACCCCATAAAAAATAATTCTGAGAAAGAAAATACGGTTCCCATTTTGAGTAAATAACTATTTATCGAATTTTTTAACACAATAATTGAAGAACCCTAACTGAAACAGCTCAAAAAACCCTAAACATATCATTAATACGTTACTTCTAACATCTAAATTAAGAAATTAAAAGAGGAGAAATAACTAAAATTACGATATATAAAACCTAACCTCTAATTTAGATTCAAAATTCGTCGATTGACACTCTTTTCGACTGATATTGAGCAATTAGGGAGAAAAAAGGGTAAGGGGACTATTTTTGGAGAGAGAGGCGGATGATGTTATGATTTGGGAACAAAGTAAAATAAAAGACATAGCCCTAATATTAGGTTGGTAGGGTGACGGATTTAGCAACGGATATATAATCCGTTGCTAATAATTAATTAAATATATACCTAATATATTATTAAAAATGGTAAAATACTTCCAGCGACAGTATTTTCATTACTATTGCCGTCTCTTACATGTCAAAATTTTTTTCCCCATTTTTGTCGCTAATTTTATCACCAAAATAAAGGCGCCAATATTTACCGTCAAAAATTAGCAACCAATTTTATATTCCATTGCCATTACATCACTAATTAGGCTATTAATTTTAATTTTATTTATTTAGCAACAAAATTTCTATTTTGTTGCAATTCCGTCATTAGTTAGCGACGAAAAAGCCTTTGTTGCTATAAATTCGTTGCTAAATGCAGTTTTTTTTGTAGTGAAACCTATCGAGATAAATATGTCACTAATCTCTAGAAAGTTTTGCAAGTGGACTTGTGGATCTTTATATGGTAGCCTGGTAAACTGTCCACTCTATGCCAGGACTGGACCATGTTTTGCTTCAGTTCAAATCTACCTCCGGGAGATGGTCTTCGAATAGAGAAGGTCATATTAGTTGCAAGTGGGATTGCCACTTCATGAACTGTCCTGCGAGCTAGTGGATCCTTAGCCATGATAGTAGGAATGTCTTGTTTCTCATGAATTTATGGGATACAACAAAAAATGATTGCTTCTCTCCTTTATTGGTAAAATCCTTGCTCCAGCTCGGGTTCTGGTTCAACCAACTCCCAGTCCATTACCAACTTATTAGCTTATTAACCTGTGGCTTGTAAATCAAAAACCAAGACCGAGTGGAAAGAACCAAAGGAATCAAAAAGTAAACTAAACTAAGACAATTGCCTATTGATAAGTCCCCGACAACGGCGTCAAAAACTTGTAGTGATAAAGATCACACGAAAGTATATGTGGTCCACCAAGTAGTAAAATGGCCTTTAAAAGTCAAGTATCGATCCCATAGGGACTTGTGTTAGACAACTATCCAATTCTAGTTCAACTATTATGATTAATCAAGTGTTATGTCACCAACGATTATTTGAGAGTAAACTATGTGTAAGGTTAATAATGCGGTATATTCCTATCCTACATGCAAATTATAACTTCATTCTATTAGAAGATTACAATTCTATTCTATCTATCCCATGTTCTATGCTCTTGTTCCTCCTTTCAAGTTCACAAGATGATTATATATATATTCTAAAGGTCGTGAATACTTAAAATAGTGATAAAAAGGATAAATAAATAAAAAATATGATAAAAAACCAAATCAAATCAATTTATAACCATATTACTCATGTTCTTGGGCTTTACCCCGGAAAAGGGTGTTTAGTCAATCATGTACGTAACCATAATCACAATGAATGAATATGTTAAAATCCATAAAAAAAAACAAATATGGAAGAAAATCCTTAATATAAGTATTATCTAACCTCCCTTCAAGTCCCAAGGTCGTCCAAGGTGTGAAACATAACAACTATTTGTCTTATTTATACTTGGACCAATGCTTTTGTTTCTAACTTAGGGCTGTGCCACACCCTTATCGTGGTTCCTAAGGTCCGTGGCATGTCTAAATAGCAGTTATATACTGTAATTTATCATTTAGGAATCACACAATGGAGTGTCATGGCCCTAACGCATCACCTAAGGTCCGTGGCACGCCAATGACTCCAAAACATCTATTTTGGGTCAATTCTTGTCTCATATGTTTGTCTATCCATTTCAAACCTTGTGGTGCTGTTTACACTTGATTTTGAGCTTTTGTATCATCCATATGTAATCATGATAAACTTACCAAGAAAACTATAGTATCAAACACAATGAATTAGAGCTCAAAAAAACATACAATCCAAGACGATGAACTAATAACTTAAGCTAAGAATACTAGTTTTGTCCTTTTGATCTTTAACTTAGTTTTGAATCTTGTCTTGTTTCAATTGAACCTTAAACCCTATAAACAAGTTATTCCACACAGAACTACACAATCATACGAACAACTAGAACAATACATAGCTCAAGCTAGAACACTAGTTTCCTTATCTAAACTCTAAGTGACCAAATTGATTTCAAATTTGTTTTAAACACAACTTAAAAATTAGATAAAGTAATTTAAAACTTAGATGCTCAATATTCAAAGATTTACCCATTAAGCACAAGAGAATTCCTCAAAACAAGACTAATTAAGGTCGGATAACCATACTTAGGTGAATAAATCCACCTAAGATTACCTGCACAGTAATTATGCAACATGGAAAAATTGTACAGAGTGCGACAATATAAAGTTGTCCTTCAGAAATCTTCAGTAAGTGCATATAATTGACTTGGTCCCTGAGAATGTTACTTAGTCATCATCAAAACATAGAACAACAAAATGTTAACATCAAATCCTTTAAATAGTTCATTATCAGTGCTATGAATATTCAGATACTACAATCAGATCTTACCTTCATTAAAAATCTATATATTATGACATTGTATATAAATGCTTAACTCATATTATCTAGTGTATCGATACACATAAATGTGTAATACAATATGTACTGCATTATGTCCAATATACATTATGTTCATACTCTTTATTTTTTTAAAGACTTGATTTAAAGAAAAAGTTCTGGAGGATGAATGTGAGGATAATGTGTATAATTTTTAAAAAGAAAAAATAATATACATTTAGTATATAATATATGTGTAATATTTATATCAAGTATATTTAATACTAGTTAGCAATGGCCCCCGCATTGGAGGATTTTTGCGAGCTAAATGTACACAAATACACATACATATAGATATATACACACATTAATTTATACATGGATATTATATGGTTTACAATTATTTATTTATAGTGGTAAATGCATTATTTATATTGCATCTTCACATTCTATACTATGTATATAGTGATGTATTTTGTCTTTGTTGTATGTTGGGGCAGCACCTAGCAAAACGTATCCGCTTAAAAAGTCGAGAAATGAATTTAAAAGCAACTAAGAAAGTTTCAACTTGATCAAAGGATATTTTCCTACAAAGTAATTGTGTGTATATGAATTCTGAGGATACACAGTTGCTATTTTGTTTCCTACCTTCAATGTCATCAAGACTGAAAGAAAAAGTACTATAATCTTTGATTAAGAGGCTTTTATAGCTTTTCAAAAATGAAAAAAAGCATGTAAAATTGTTGTCTAACATTGTGCATATAAAATTACTATAATAACATTGTCCAAGTATGAAACTTTAGAGTTCGGTGAATATTTTAAGTTGTACCTTGTGCTGCAGCAAAAGTGGCTTGATGATTCACAAAAAGGTCGTCTGCAAATGTCTATGTCAGCAACATATGTAGAAACCTGACTAAGCAAAAGAGTGGTGCCAATCATATTCTAGAATGATAGTCCATATTCACTGACAATAAAATTAAAAAAAATAGTTTGTTCCAAATTTCCACTCTAGTAGAGCGTAATAAATGTTATTAGTTGAACATATTATTCTTCATAAAAGTTCCTCAAAAACTCACAAGTTAAAATATGAGTTCTTGAGTGATCAAAGTATATGTACTTAGATTATGTTAACACGTTCGGAGAACTTTGTAACAACCGATGAGGAAAAGCTGAATATCTAAAAAGGATGGGAGACAAGTGTAGAGAATACCTCTGAGTCTTCATTTGTGATAATGGGCTTAAGTTTTCATTTGCTAGATTTTGTAGCACTGGCGAAAGGGAGTGGTGGTGGTTGATTGCTTTTGCTGTCTTTGTCGGTGAAAGATAACGTGTGCATCTTTGCTTGAAGTGTATCCTGGTTATTTCTGAATAACCTCCTCAGTTGGATGGTGAATGTCTCCCCGCAATATTATGTGGGTGAGGGGCAACAATTGTTTATGTAAGTTCTAAAGTGTTCATATTTTTTAAAAAGAACTAAGGTGTCGTTTGGTGTAGGGTATAAGAGAAATAATTTTTGAATAAAATGAAGAATTATTTAATCCCATGTTTTGGTTGGAGTTATTAGTTAGTACTAGAATCATTTACTCTACTATTTATATCATAGTGATAGGATATGTTATCCCATATACATGATGAGATAAGTAATTTTGGGATAGCTAATCTTGAGATTAATTATCTCGGAAACTCTTTCCAACCAAACGACCCCTAAGGGTTCATATCAAGGAATGCTTGGAGTAGTTACCTTGATGTACTATATCTCAGATTTCTGTTGCTGTGAGAAACAACAATTGTACTGCAATTTTATCTGGAATTATTGTTGTTGTTTTTGAACCACTACCATCCTAATGGTAACCTCAAATTAGCATTTGTTATGGTAGCAGAAATTAAAATATGTATTTGGATTTTTAATAGAGTATAAAATATTAAGCACAAAAATTGCCTGTAAAAGTAATGATAGATAGGACATCAATAGAATAAACAGAGATCACTTTTTTTTTTTTTTTCGTCAAATAAGGCAGGAGTCCAACCTTTAGAGCAGAAAATATAATAATAATTATTGTAAATTATCTATTCCAAATATTTTCATTTGCCGGGAAATTGATTTGAAAACTCAGCTCCTCTTCTATTTTTGGATAACAGTCTTCTAATCGAAGCCATAATATTAATCAAGTAAACCTTAAATGGCTCCAAACTCTGAAGAGACTTCAGCTAAAAGTAATCAATAGAACATTCACTAAATCTAGCACGCTAAAATAAAAGTTACTTACTTACAGGTCTTATGGTGCAAACTTGTGCAATTATGGATAACTAAAATTGGGGGAAAGCTTGTAAGATCATGATATATAATGAATCCATGTTACTATATGGAAATTCAACATAACCTCAACTGACTTTGATGAGAATTTCAATTAATCGCTGGGACAACTATTTTTTTTCTCAGTGCCAAATATATAGTTGATTTAAAAACTCTAGCCAAAACGAATTCTATTTTTGTCAACTTCTCTATTACTATGTTCTCATATGTAGAAATACCTCCACAGTGTAGATAAAAAGATATTGATAATATTCTTTTCATTATCTAGTGAGAATGTGATAATTGAAAGATGCAATAAGCAAAACTAATAAAGGTAGGAAGGGACAACATTCAAAATGCAGTCAGCATATTCAAAGTAGTCAAAAACAGCTACAAAATAATAATGCATAATTAATGGATTACAATTAACAAGTTCTGTCATTTCTAACATTTACTAAAACAAATCATGGATCCATAGAAAAAGCAGCAGAAGTAATCAAAAACAAAGAAATAGAAATAAGTTCTTTGTCATATAAAAAGTAAGGAATATGTAAACCTGGGTATAAGATGTTCTGATCAACAACAACCTGTACTGTAGAATGCTCTCGATGAATAATTTTCTGAAAAGAGTTGCCTACACTAACACCTCTTCATCTTGCAATATCATGAATTGATAATTTTTGTTTATATTTTTATTAATTTGGGGATGACTTTTACCTACTACTTGGACTTTACAAGTCCATTTTTTCATGGTCGATGTGATTCTGCCAATGTTGAGTCTTTCTGCCATGTATAAGATCTAAAATCGATATATGTGAGTTTAACTAAAAATATAAACCATTATGATGAATAAAAAGAGAATGACATGAACTAAACAATGTAAGGTTAAATAAACTTGAATATCTGATATATCTGTTAAAAATGTAAGACAATTTAAAGAAAAGCCTTCCCAATATTTCATCTATGGGTGGTCCAATTAATATTTTAACACATTTGAAACTTTTGGATACTATTGATCATGAAATAAAACAACTCATACAAATAAATACCAACAAAATCTAAACTCTAGCGTTGAGCTTTATTTATTGTTATTGTAAAGCATAAACATATTCATCTTGTGATGTTAATAACGGTATCCGCAAAATGAATACATGTAACCACTAGATATTGTGGTGCTGATAGAATGACAATCTCTGAAAGGGCAACATTAAACACCAAACAAAAACCACAAGTAGTGAAGAACAAAATTAACAAACGCAAACTTAATGTACTCAAAGTACTTTTTATTCTTTACATATATATAATGAAATTTATCTTTTCTTTGCTAAAAATAAATTAAAAAATCAGATCTTTATATGAATTTTGAAGATATATATGGGAAATTTTTCTTCCATCTATTACACCAAAAATTTAGAAAAGAGCCTTCCCAGAAAGAAGTAAGAAAAAATCAAAAAAGTTATTGCATGTCAACTAAAACATCTTTAAAGTACTAACTTGAAAGTCTAGAATACAAACTGACCAAATCAAAATGTAAGGAACAGAGGTTCAAAAATTGATAAGGAAAAGCATAAAAGTTTGATGCAAGTTCACATATAAAACATGTTTGCCGATGTAAAGTTGGTCTTGATGACCGTATGCATCATGTCTGTAACGCCCCAAAAATCTGTCCCGAGACGTCACACGGTGCTTAGGGTCACAAGTGACCCCAAGCTAACCCTTCTACTGGCATAACTATAAGCAACTGAATAAAATGCATAAATTTGTATAAAATTAGCGGAAACATAAAACTTTTCTGATCTTGATCAATACAAATCTGAATTTACAAGATTTTAACTCTGCTGTTACAAACAAAACTGAAATTACATACATTAACACTACTGACTGTCTATGAAGTCTCTACTAATACTGACTATAGATAGTTAGAGCACGACCACAACTATCACTAATCAATATATAAGAATAAGAAAGAAAGAAAATATATAAATGACGTCTAACTTAAGTCCCCAAAGTAGGAGGACATATCATCTGCTGGCTGGAATCTACAATTGTCTAAGTCTGATGTGCACACTAAAACTTGTACCTACATTATGAGACAATGTAGCACATAGACATATATGTGGATCAGTACTTTGAGGATGTACTGAGCATATGGGGGTGAAATGTAATAAATAAAACAATATCTCATAATCATCATAGTTTATAAAACGATGCATGCTAAATGTAAATGACTCTGATAGCTTGAGTAAATCAGAAATCTGAAGATCATAAATTAGGAATAGTAAAGCATGTAGTATAAATCTCGTGAGTCATTACACTTAGTTCTAGAATCTGTATTCTCTTCTTGTTCTCAAATCTTATAAGCTAAATAAAATCTGAAACTCCTTCTGCATAGTAAATACTTTATCTCAATACTTTAAATTACTAAGCTCTTTTAAGAGTGGGGGATATCTTTTTGGGAGTTTCTTCTAACCGACATAAACCATGTGAGCATTCTTCATGGAGTCCAACGTCTTACCCACGTTGGGGAGAGCTGTTCTATCCTTGCCATCAGAATAGAACCTTAACTTTAGTGATCACTATTTCGGCCTCGGGCCCATAAATCTCAATCCAATGGTGGCACGTAGTTATTGGGTATGAGACCTTGAAATCATACCCAACTCGGTGCTAAATACTACTCCCATACTTATTGCTCAGAACTTTTAAAAAATCTACCTTAAAATAGCATAAGGATTTTTTATAATAAAAAACCAATTACGCTTCTCTTTGCTTTAAATCATGAATTATATGAATAATGTGTATTACTTATCTTAGCTTAGGATCAAAAGATCAAATCTTGCTTATCAAAGCATGCTAAAAATATAAGTTTCTTGAAATATCAAAACTAAATCTTAGGGCTTAAAGCCCATGCTTCAAACTCATGTCAAAACATCTCAAAATTCATGTTTTATAACATAAAAATTCGTAAATCATCTTAAAATCTGAAAATTTCAGCAATGTGCATGAAAATATAAGCAAAATCATAAAATTTATCTTAAAAATCTCTCAAAAGCTCATAATCTTGTAAATGGTGATAATGGGTGTGAATCCCAATTTAGAACTCATGTATAAACATTCAAAATCATGGCAAAACATCATGCTCAATATGCTTCTTGAAAATACTTCAACATCATTAAAATAATAAGATCAAGAATCTCAATATCATTCTTAAACTCACTATTAAAAATCTGGAAAATTGCATTTCGTGCATAAATACATGAAAATAGTCATGCAATTCAAGATTCAATCACTTGTAAACTTATAATCTTCAAACAATATAAATTCGGTGTAAACCCTAACTTCAATTTCATGAAAAATCTCATAAAATTCAGTAATTTATAAGTTAAAATAAATTTTGGGCACAAGAACGAAAGGATTGTCCTAGTTGAAACCCCACATACCTTAATCGATAATCTTAGATGAGAAAGCTTGAATCTTGGATTCCTATGATGCTTTGAATGTTAAAAGCATGAACTTTTGAATCTTCAATGGTGTTCTTGAAGGTAGACTCTTGAAGCTCTTGGTCTAGGAATATTGAATCTTGAATTAATTTTAAAAAACCATGGTGAAATATTGAGTTTCTTGAATATTGGGTTGAAACCCTAAGGTGTGTTCTTGAGAGAATTTAAGAGAATGAGGGTATAATTTGGTGTTTGGGGGTTGAATCTCATCTTATTGGGGATATTTAAGGGTGAGACATAACCCAAATACCCCTCATGGATGCAGAACTTGAATGCAGGAAATTATACTGGCGGGAATAGGCAGGGCGCCGCGTTGGCTATCACCCTGGCTTACTGTCTCTCACGAAAATGGCTATAACTTTTCGCTCAGGTATTGGATATTTGCGAAATTGGTATCATTAGAGAGCTAGTTCAATTATCTACAATTTGGTGGATATTAAGATGAAAAATTTCATGTATATAATAAGTTATACACGTTTAAAGTAGGCCCTTGTAGAATCGAATGTCAGCTTTTGGACGAATCAAAGGATCTTAGCTTAACTTAGCTCTAAATGCTTTCTATGAGCATTTTTCACTTCAAAAGAAAACCAAACATGAGGATAAGGATAATGAAACTTATATTCTCATGGGAATCAGTTAGATTATTGCTTCTACATGTAAGAACGACGGTTCATAGACTAACTCGAAAATACAGAGTATTACATTATCTCCCTCTTGGGAATATTCGTCCTTGAATGTGGATAATTAGGATGAAACACTGAGGAATCTAAGGCTATACGCTATCATGCACAACTGAAATAAACTGAATAGCTGAATCTCAAACATAATGAGCTACTGAACTAATCTGCAAGTGAATGAATTCTTATGAACATATCTATATGGCTAAGATAGAAACAAGAGAGTCAACTTATGAGTAACCATGTCTTTACGCTGGATCTGATCTCATGAGAAAAGATGAGAGGTTTTATAACACAAAAACTCGGGGTATTACAATACCTCCTTGGGATCGTTCATCCCTAAATGATACTGATTCGGTTGAAAACTAGGAAAAGACTGAGATGATACACAAGATACTTACAGACTGAATCATACTGGATGCTTACACCCAAATAGGGTATTTATTCAACACTCTTTTAAGAAATTTCTAATGCTATTGGGGAGTAAAAAGATTTGGGCATGATCTGAATAAAACATGTGAATAAGGAATTACAACATTGCTACCCTTCTGTGGCCTGGAACATAGATCTATAAATCATAAGCTAGGATAGAATTTCTAGGCCTTAAGAAATGCTACTTCTTACTTTCAAGCTTAGCAACACTTGTCAAATCTTCCTCGACTATGCTATTCCCCTCAAATATCCCACTCTCTTGATTCAACTTAAAGTTTTCATATGGCATTGATAAATCCGTCTACCAAAGTCTTAATTGAACTAGTTCCCTTTATCATGGTAAGGCCTAACTCAAAACCAAAATGTGCTACATGTAACTCCACACCATAATACAAATCTGAGCCATAGATTTAACACCCTGAGTACTATCATAAAAACTCACTCTAGGATAATTTTTCTCATCACTTTAACAACTAAATTCAACCTCTTACATACCGACATGACATTCAAGCCTATCTTCACAACCACATCTACACCATTCAATTCTTTGGAAGACATACATAAACTATTCTCAACTAACCAAATCATACATAGGACTTTACCTCAATATTCTCCACTCATGGACTTACATAAAACAAACATACAATAATATTTCCCAACATGACACAATTACTTCTTTCCATCTACATAATCATTCATCATCACTATCTTGATCTAACAAAAGGTCACTGAAAGGTTGGAATATCGGGATCCAAAACATGAAAAAATAATGAGCATAACTTAACACCTTACTGAGGCCTAAGGAATAGAGAATTCACGGCATGGATTCATTAAAGAGATCTAATATGAGGACGTACCTGATATAAATCTAAATTTCACTATCGTTAAGAGTGTTGCATGAGTACATGAGTCATGAGCTACATGACCTAAATTTTGGAATTTCATAACTTATGAAATATGATTCGAACTGTTGAACGAACTGAAACTCCTCATACTTGGAACTGGGAGACTACATGATTCTCTATTATGCACATAAACATGAATTAGGATCATTGAACTGATATGTAAGGCATGAGTAGATATTAGAATAACTAAAATACCCATATTGAAATAAGAATGGGTTAAGCCCCATCCTTATTATCTTGATGTTTCTATTCTATACTGGCATTACTACTAAAATTGGGAAGTCTGACTTTGTCACTTATTCTATCATCTCCCTCTTAGCTTTAAGCCACCATTCTAAATATGTGGAATCCCTTAATCTAAAGCTTTCTTGGAGTAACAATGGAGGATCTAAACTTCTTGGAGGAAGATCTTTGGAGTTCTTAGGGATTTGCTTAAGAGAAAAGTAATGAAAACATGCCTAATGTTCTTAGAAGATGATTTAATCTTGTGTTTGGAATGATTGGGGATGGGAAAAAATAACTCTTTTGCCCTTAACGACACGGAGTTGGACTGCAGAAATTTGCCCAACTGGAATAGCCAGGGCACCGCGGGCTCTAGTCCGCTCTCTAGGCAAGGCGGTGCAGTGCTTGTAGCGGCACTATGTCCAGCACGGCGCGGGCTTAATGCCTTGAGCTACTGGTTTGACATACCAAACATACCTTTAGGCTCATCCAAAATTTTCAAAACTCACCTGAGATGTACTATTAACTTGCCCCATCATGAATCAACTTAAAAATTAAATTTTAGAGGTCGGGAAGGTCGTAAAAAAATCCTCGAAGTTGAGGGCTTTAGGAAAGACTAAGTACTTACACTTAGTTGAAAATTTTCTAAGTGTGAGACCTCTCTTGGCATTCTTTACAGGGTCTTACAATACACACAAATAATAGAACTTAACCCAACAGACTATACCTGAAAGTGTAAAACTCTCTTCTAATGCTTCCTTCGTAGTATACTAATATCACATCTCTAAACTTACACTAGCATACCCAACATCATCAACCTATAACCTATAAGCTAACTGACAAGAACCTCATATACCACATTGCCTCGTTCATACCTATGAATTCAAGGGTACAACTAACCACACAACACAATAAATTTTGAAAATAATGAAGTCCAATAACACCTTGGGCACACCTTTACATCATACCTGCAACATCATACTAAATTGTGAATACATAAACTAAAGCTCTTGCATACACTGTTCAAGCCTACTAGATCACTTCCATACAACTAACATTCACAAACACATCAATCATCATATCTACCTTGCTCATCATCTACTATTCAAACATAGTGTTTAGTTCTAGCTATGATTAACCACAACTTCTCACAATAATATTACATGTCAAACATCTGAAAACACTAGTCCACTAAAACTTTATAACAATAATAATCGATCATAATATATGGCCTATCTTATTTACAATCCATCAAAATATCCTCCTTCTACACATCATTACTATTCACCCATCTATACACCTAACTTCTTTCATATCTCTATAAGTTTCAACTAAACTCCTTTTTTGTAACTTCAAGGAAGCCTAAATTAACAACACTCAACCACCAAGTACTTTCATCAATAACCTATACTTTTTTTAACACAACAAATATCATCAATAACTCTTTTCATACTTCAAGAAAACAATAATTCTCCTTAACTAATAACTCCTTCCCTACCTTCTACTAAACTAACACACAAGGACATATCACTTCATTACTAACTCAATCATATGCGAAAATTCAGCTATATGTATCTTTAATAAGTTTCCCTTGCCACTTTTCTGGTCGCTACACCTCTAAACTCATACTCCCAAGTTCCACCAAACATAAGAAAAACAAGATGCACAACAAATTGCTAGTGAATTGAAATAAGTCTCACACAACTTCACTAGACTTTGATTTTGTGTTTTGAATAAGAAAATGAGATGAATAACAAAATAACTATGATAGTGAATCAAACGAGCCCCACACGGCTTCACTAAACTTTGATTTTGTATTTTGAATAAGAAAATGAGATGAATAACAAAACAACTATGCTACTGAATAAAAAGAGCCCCATATGGCTTCACTAGTTTTTAGTTTGAACAACACAATGATAATAAGATTACAAGAGATAAAAACTTGACACACAATATTTAGTGATCTTAGAATACACATCTTACTCTATCTTAATTGAATGACTCATAAGAAAGAGGACATAACTTTCAACTTAAGGAACTTAACACACTAGAGAGCTCTTGGGGAGGACATTAAATTTCAACTTAATGACTCTAAAATTTCTGCTAGCAAATATAGGAGCATTATCTGGGGAAGAGCTGGAACTTATTGATCATGTTATCTCAAGAATAATACATAGATAGGGGAGTATAGATTATCATTATAGATTCCGAGGAGGAATCTGAAAGCACATCTAACATAGGCTTAGTGCATGACTTTTCATGAGCATGAATATAGCCCTTCAAACTTTAAAACGTAAAAGCATAGATGGGATACTTTCTAGCCTTATTTTAATCCCATAACAATCTGTGGAGAGTGTTTGAAAAAGCTCTAGCAGTAAGGATTTGAGATTGACTATTTCTGATACCTTGAGAATAAGGCAGAGATGGCCCGAATAGAGTAAGATGAGAATAAGTATAAGTTACTTAGAGACCCTTTCTATAGCACAATCTGAGATTTAAAAGAATGGAAATATTTTCTAAATGTCTTGTAGCCTCTGAAACAAAATTATAGACGTCTCCATACCGTTTTGCAAGACTCTACTAGACACGATTTCGCAGACACTCTACGACACTTAAACTCTGTGCTCTGATACTAAATTTATAACGCCCCAAAAATCTATCCGAAGATGTCACACAGTGCTTAGGGTCATAAGTGACTCCAAGCTAACCGTTCTACTGGCATAACCATAAGCAACTGAAAAAAATGCATAAATTTGTATAAAATTAGTGGAAACATAATTTTTTTTATCTTGATCAATACAAATCTGAATTTACAAGATTTTAACTCTGCTGTTACAAACAAAATAGAAATTACATATATTAACACTACTGACTATCTATGAAGCCTCTACTAATACTGACTATACATAACTAGGGCGCGACCCCAACTATCACTAATCAATATATAAGAATAAGAAAGAAAGAAAATAAATAAATGACATCTAACTTAAGTCTCCAAAGTAAGAGGACATATCATCTGCTGGCTGGAATCTGCAATTGTCTAAGTCTGATGTGCACACTAAAACTTGTACCTATATTACGAGACAATGTATCACATAGACATATATGTGGATCAGTACTTTGAAGATGTACTAAGCATATGGGGTGAAATGCAATAATTAAAATGATGCATGCTAAATGTAAATGACTCACATAGCTTGAGTAAATCAGAAATCTAAAGATCATAAATTATGAATAGTAAAGCATGTTGTATAAATCTCGTGAGTTATTACACTTAGTTCCAAGATATGTATTCTCTTCTTGTTCTTAAATCTTGTAAGCTAAATAAAATCTGAAACTCTTTCTGCATAGTAAATACTTTATCTCAATACTTTAAATCACTAAGCTATTTTAAGAGTAGGGGATATCTTTTTGGGAATTTCTGCTAACCGACATAAACCATGTGAGCATTCTTCATGAAGTCCAACATCTTACCCACGTTGGGGAGAGCTATTCTATTCTTGTCATAGGAATAGAATCTTAACTTTAGTGATCACTATCTTGACCTCGGGCCCATATATCTTAATCCTACGGTGGCACATAGTTCTGGAGTATGAGACCTTGGAATCATACCCAACTTGGAGCTAAATACTACTCCCATAATTATTGCTTAGGACTTTTAGGAAATTCACATTAAAATAGCATAAGGTTTTATAATAAAAAACCAACAACGCTTCTCTTTGCTTTAAATCATGAATTATATGAATAATGTGGATTTCTTATCTTAGCTTAGGATCAAAAGACCAAATCTTGATTTTCTAAGCATGCTAAAAATATAAGCTTCTTGAAATATCAAAACTAAATCTTAGGGCTTAAAGCCCATGCTTCAAACTCATGCCAAAACATCTCAAAATTCATGTTTGATAACATAAAAATTCGTAAATCATCTTAAAATCTGGAAATTTCAGCAATGTTCATGAAAATATAAACAAAATCATTAAATTTATCTTCAAAATTCCTCAAAAGCTCATAATCTTGTAAATGGTGATAATGGGTGTGAATCACAATTTAGAACTCATGTTTAAACATTCAAAATCATGGCAAAACATCATGCTCAATATGCTTCTTAAAAATACTTCAACATCATCAAAATAATAAGATCAAGAATCTCAATATCATTCTTAAACTCACTTTTGAAAATCTGAAAAATTACATTACGCGCATAAATATATAAAAATAGTCATGCAATTCAATATTCAATCACTTGTAAACTCATAATCTTCAAACAATATAAATTGGGTATAAACCCTAACTTTAATTTCATGAAAAATCTCATAAAATTCAATAATTTATAAGTTAAAATAAATTTTAGGCACAAGGACGAAAGGATTGTCCTAGTTGAAACCACACATACCTTAATTGATAATCTTAGATGAGAAAGTTTGAATCTTGGATTTCTATGATGCTTTGAATGTTAAAAGCTTGAACTTTTGAATCTTTAATGGTGTTTTTGAAGGTAGAATCTTGAAACTCTTGATCTAGGAATATTGAATCTTGAATCAATTTTAAAAAACCATGGTGAAATCTTGATTTTCTTGAATATTGGGTTGAAACCCTAAGGTGTGTTCTTGAGAGAATTTGAGAGAATGAGGGTATAATTTGGTGTTTGGGGGTTGAATCTCGTGTTATTAGGCTATTTAAGGGTGGGAAATGTCCCAAATACCCCTCATGGATGTGGAGCTTGACTGCTGAAAATTACACTGGCGGGAATAGGTAGGGCGCCACCTTGGTTATCGCCCTGGCTTACTGTCTCTCACGAAAATGGCTGTAACTTTTTACTCAAGTATTGAATTTTTGTGAAATTAGTATCGTTGGAAAGATAATTCAATTATATACAATTTAGTTTGTCTTAAGATGAAAAATTTCATGTATATAATAAGTTATACACTTTTAAAGCAGGCCCTTGTAGAATCAAATATCAACTTTTGGACGAATCAAAGGATCTTAGGTCAACTTGGCTCTCAATGTTTTCTATGAATATTTTTTACCTCAAAAGAAAATCAACATGAGGATAAGGATAATTAAACTTACATTATCTTGGGAATCACTTGGATTAGTGCTTCTACAGGTAAGAACAACGGTTCATAGACTAGCTCAAAAATGCAGAGTATTACAATGTCACACTTATATTTTGAGATATCTACTAATCATCTCAGGTTTTTCTCTGGCTCATAAGGCTAAAACGCATTGGGGCCCTTTCAGTAGGGAGAGATAAACCCATATATCTCATGGGTGGATTTAGGATGGCAGAGCTATATGATATATATATATATATATATGTATGTGTGTGATGCACACGGTTATTTACTTCGGTTTTGAATAATGGC
Organism: Capsicum baccatum var. pendulum; assembly: GCA_030864225.1. Lineage (NCBI taxonomy): Eukaryota > Viridiplantae > Streptophyta > Magnoliopsida > Solanales > Solanaceae > Capsicum > Capsicum baccatum. The sequence continues at coordinate 46,453,135 of CM061560.1, forward strand.
ATTATTTTATCCTTATTCTTGAGTACATGCTAGCATTCACTGACTAACCCATCTTCGAATGTCGTATTCCCCACGCGATGTAGGAACTAGCTATATTACTCATCTTCCTTAGTGATCTTAGATTCGGGAACAAATTTGTGTTGGACTAAAGTGGTGAGGTTCCATACTCCGAAAGACTCCATTTCATTCCATGAACTTCTTTTTATATTTTTGTTTATTTCTTGGACTTTGGTTTTGGCTATGGTCGGGGGCATGTCCTGACCGAATGTTATTGGATTTCTGTTAAAGGCTTTGTGTGACTACTATGGGTATGGGCAGTGTCGGTATTGGTATTGGTGTTGGTATTGGTATTGGTATTGGGATTGACACTAATTGGATGTTTGAATAGTTATGGTTATGAACTTTATTAAATCTCTTTCCATATAATTGTTCTATCTTGTTATATGTTTAAAATTCCTCCAACATAGAGTAAAGGGAAGTTATGGTTGGGTATTGGGGGCGATCTCCTATCCGAGTTGGACTTGAGATTCCCAACACTACTAGGCCTTGGTTCAGGTTATGTCAGATTATTATCAGAGCCCAAGGTTCATGTTTACTTGGGAGTCCATAAAGTCATGTCGAGTAGAGTCTCTTTTATGGGTGTGTAGCGCACCATACTTATAAGAAAGAGGCTAAGAAGTATTTAGGAATGCTTCTCTTTCTTATGTTCTATTTTCAAGATGTAGAGTCTAAGGTCCTGAATTCTACTCTAATCCCTGTGTGTTCACTTCTCAGATCATGCCTCCTCGATGAATTGATGCTCAATAAAACTCCTTTGTCCTACTTGTGAACAATGTTGATGGGACCTGTTCTACTTATAGAGTCCAGACCTGATCTAGGGGTCCAGTTCTTGATTGTCCTCCTAGAGTTTCCCCAATTCCCTCCAGTCCTCCTCAAGATCCTTAGGTTGATATGATAAAATTTTATGTTCATTAGTCTATCCATATGTTGGCTCAGTTCATAGCTTCTTAGGCTGCACGTGGTGCATTTGTTACTCCATATTATGAGCCAACAAGGGTTGTCTAGTTTATGAGGTTGAACCCTCCAACCTTTATAGGTATTTAGGTGGAGGAGGATTCTCAAGGTTTTCTGGATCAGATAGAAAAGATCTTCCATATTTTGCAATGACTAATGTGGAAGGCATGGAGTTTTTTGCCTACCAGCTGAAAGATATGGTATACCAATGGTACGAGAAATAGGATCTGTACAGGGGTAATAGTGATGAGTTAACTCGATAAGAGGATTTCTGTAATGCTTTCTTAGACCACTTTTTTTATCAGGAGTTAAGGGAAGCAAAGGTGAAAGAAGTTGTTAATTTAAAGAAAGGTAAAATATCAGTCAAAGAGTATGCCTTGAAGTTTCAGTAGTTATTTAGTATGCTTTGGAGATGGTTTCTAGCATGAGAGCTAGCATGAGGAAGTTCACTCCTCGATTGTCTAGAGATTTAATATTAGGGAGTAAGGTTGCCATGAATCAAGGGCATAGATATTTCCTGGTTGGTTGGGTACATGCAGTAGGTAGAGGAAGAGAAAAAGAAGCAAGCTAAAATAAGAGAAAGGTAAGAAAGGAAATTTAGGTTTTTTGAGTAGGGTGGTGGCCAATAACAGAGTGGAAGGGATGGTGGGAAGTGGTCTAAGAAGTAGCAGGGCAACTCTGGGTCTTACTCGATAGATAGTGCTCCCTACCCAAAGCAGTTAGGTGCTAGGCGTTTCTAAGGTGGCGATAACTCCAGGGCACAAGGTGCCAAATCTCAGGCTAATGGGACCTAGTTAGCTTCATCATATCCTTTTTACAGGTTCTATGGTAGATTATATCAGGGTTATTATAAAGAAGGAAGGGATAAGTGGTTCAGCTATGGTCAGACAAAGCATATAATTATGAACTGTCCAGTGGCTAAGGTTGCTTTGGGAGCAAACAAGGTTCTAGTTCCTTCATCATCAACTTCAGCACCCAAGGGTGCACTATCTAGTTTCGATGCTAGTAAGAACTATCTGTATTCTTTCACTACCCAACGGAGTTTGAGGTATCACTTGATGCTGTGAATGGTATGTTAAAACTCTTTTCCTATGATGTGTACTATTTATTTGATCTGGGTTCCTCTCTTTCTTATATGACTCCATTTGTGGTTGTGTATTTTTATTTTGGTTTAAAGTGTGTTTTGAACCCTTTTTCTGTCACCACATTGGTGGGTAATTCTGCTAGCAGAGTCTATAGGGGTTGTGTGGTATCTATGGGTGGTTTGGAGACTGTGGTAGATCTGTTTGAGTTAGATATGGTTTATTTTAATGTCATATTGGGGATGGATTGGTTGCACTTATGCTATGCATCTCTAGATTGTCAGACCTATAAGGTCCTCTTTAAATTCTCTAATAAACCAATTATTGAGTGGGAGAGAGGTTCCTTAGCTCTTAGGGGAAAGTTTATATCATATCTTAGAGCTCAAATATTAATCTCCAAGGGGTGTCTCTACCATTTGGTCCAGGTTAAAGATTCTAACTCGAAAGGTCCTTTTTTATAGTTTGTTCTTGTGGTGAATGAATTTCCTCTGGTCTTCCCTAATGACTTCTGGGCGTTCCTGTCGATAGGGAGATTGATTTTGGCATTAATCTTGTTCCAACACTCTTCCAATTTCTATTCCCCATATAGAATAGCTCCGGCTGAGTTGAAGGAGCTTAAGAAACAACTCAAGGATCTTCTAGATAAGGTTTTCATCCGTCCTAGTGTATGTCCATGGGGTACAACTGTGTTATTCGTGTGTAAGAACTATTGATCCCTTTGAATGAACATTGATTATCGGTAGTTGAATAAGGTAATGGTATAAAACAAGTATCTTCTTCCAAGGATAGATGATTTGTTTGATCAGTTGCAGAGTGCTAAGTTTTTCTCCAAAATTGATCTTCAATATGGGTATCATAAATTAAATACTAGGGAGGTAGATATCCCTAATACCAGGTATGGGTAGTTTGAGTTTTTGGTTATGTCTTTTAGGTTGACCAATGCCCATGCGACATTCATGGATTTGATAATTAGGGTGTTCCATCAGTTTCTAGACTTCTTCATCAGTGTTTTCATAGACAATATTCTGCTGTACTCTTAGATCATGGTGTATCATGCGAATCACATCCGCATTATATTGTATACCTTGAAGGAATAACAGTTGTATGCCAAATTCTTGAAATGTGAGTTCTAGTTGAACGCTATCACTTTTCTAGGTAATGTCATTTCTAGTGAAGGGATTACAGTGGATCTTCAGAAAGTTGCAGTGGTGAAGAAGTGGCCCAGACCCATGACTCCAATCGATATTCTAAGCTTTTTGGGTTTAGCAGTCACTAAAAGAGGTTTGTGGAGTGTTTTTTTGAGTATAGTTGCCCCGTTAACTAAGTTGACTTAGAAGAACGTAAAATTCCTGTGGTCTGATACTTGTGTGGGGAGTTTAGAGAAGCTAAAGGATAAGCTAACTTCTGCTCTAATTTTAACTTTGCCTGAAGGCACTAATAGTTTTGTGGTCTACTGTGATGCATCCTGTGTGGGGATTGGTTGTGTTGTAATGCAGTATGGAAATGTGATAGCTTATGCCTCTAGATGTTTGAAGGTGCATGAGAAAAACTATCTGACTAATGTCTTGGAACTGTTAGCTGTGGTATATGCATTAAAAATTTAGCATCACTATGTGTATGGAGTGCATGTGGATGTCTTTTCTAATCATAAGATCCTGCAATATGTGTTTACTCAAAAAGAGCTTAACCTCAGGAAAAGGAGATGGCTTGAGCTTCTCAGAGATTATGATATAAGTTTTCACTACTACCCAGGTAAAGCTAACATGGTTGTTGATGCTCTTAGAAGGTTATCCATGGGGAGTCTAGCTCATGTGGATAAGGAGAAGTAGGGGTTGGTGAAGGGCATTCACCGTCTAGCTAATCTTAGAGTTCGTTTACTGGACTCCGAGGATGGTGGTGTGTTTATGTAGAAAGTGGCGCGGTCGTTTCTTGGTGTTAAAATCAACAAAAAACAGATGTTAGATCCTGTCTTGATGAGGATCAAGGGTGATGTAGGTGGGTATAAGGTGATGGCCTTTGAGATTAGTAGTGACTGTACTTTACGGTACTAAGAGAGATTATGTGGTGCTAATAATATAGATGATTTACAAGAGTGCATCCTGCTGATGTGCAAGAATCGTGCTATGTTGTTAATCATGGTTCGACAAAAATGTATCACAGCCTCAAAGAGATTTATTGGTGGAACAATATGAAGAGGGATGAGGCTAATTTTATGGCCAAGGGCATGGTGTGTCAACAAGTGAAAGTTGAGCACATGAGTCCTGAAGGATTATATCAAGAAATTGAGTTGTTAAAGTGGAAGTTGGAAGCAATTAACATGGATTTTATTACTAGTATTTCTAAGTCTCAGAATTAGTTTTATTTAGTTTGGGTCATCATGGATAGGATGACAAAGGTGGCTTACTTTTTGCCAGTAAGGACTACCTTCTTGGCTGAGGTTTATGCTAGGATATACCTTTAAGATATTGTGAAGTTGTATGGGGTACCATTTTCTATCATCTCTGATCGTGGTATACAGTTTTCATCACACTTTTGGAGATCATTTTTGAAAGGTTTGGGGACCAAGGTGATTCTGAGTATTGCTTTTCACTCGTAGTTTGAGAGCAGAAAGGACTATTTAGAAGTTGGAGGATATGCTTCAGGTTTGCATGATCGACTATGGTAGTAGTTGGGTTGAGCACTTAGCTCTTATGGAGTTTGTATCCCACAATTGCTACCACTCTAGAATTGGGAAGACTCTATTTAAAGTATTGTATGGTAGGAGGTGTAGGTCTCCTATTGGATGGTTTGAGGTCGACGAGGTGGATATGTTTGGCCCAGATTTGGTTCACCAAGCTATAGAGAAGGTGAAGGTTATTTTGGATAGGATTAATGCTTCCCAAATTCATCAAAAGTCCTACATAGATGTGAGGCGAAGGGACTTGGAGTTTGAGGTTAGAGATAGGGTATTCCTGAAGGTATCTCTCATGAAGGGAGTAATGCAATTTGGGAAGAAGGGGAAGCTCAATCTTCATTATGTGGATCCTTATATGATTTTAAGAATAATTGGTAATGTCGCATATGAGTTAGAGTTTCGTTCTAGCTTGAGCTCCGTTCACCTGGTTTTCCATGTCTCTATGTTGAGCAAGTGTATTGGTGATCCGTTGCATGTTGTGCCTATCAAGGATATTAGTCTTTTGGATTACCTATCTTATGAGGAGATCCCGATCGAAATCCTGGATCGTCAGGTTCGTCGGTTGCGGACCAAGGATATGGCCTCAGTAAAAGTTCTATGGAGGAACCACAAGGTGGAAGAGGCTACATGGAAAGCTGAAGAGGACATGAAGTCCAAGTATCCATTCCTATTCCCCGTTCCAAAAATTCATGCTAAAGGTATGTGTTGATTCTTAACTTCTTTGTTTATTATCTTTGTTAAAGGTAAAAAGATAAATTCCTTGGTGTTCTGTTTTCTGTCTTAAAGGTAAAATTAGAGATGTTTGGGGGGTTTAATGGCTCTTATACTATCTTGTTTCATCATCCGTACGAATGATCCAAGTGGGGGAGAATTAAAACAGCCTGGATTCTGGCCCTTGCAAAGTCCTGGAGTCTTGATCTTTTTGATCATTATAAGACTCACCACATTAGTCGTATGGTAAGGGTACGAATAAAGTGACCCAATTCGTAGGGTGTCCAGTGAGTGGTGGTTGAGTTTTTATTATAGGTACGACTTGCTGAATATGAGTCATATGTTCATGATACGAGGGGTATAGTGTCCAACCGTATGTTGTCTAGGGTTTAGCCTTGATGTTCTGCTTAGGGTACGACTTGAAGGGTACTTGTCGTATGGTGATGGTACGAGTTAGGTTAAGGAGTCGTATATTGGATAGAATATGGTGTCCAACTATCTGATCAAAATACGAGAAGAGGGTACCACTTGTATGATATGGATATGAGTTGAGCGGTCCAACTGTACCCTTCTGCGTCCGTTTTACAGTTTAAGTTGGGGGCATTTATGATATTTCCCCCTAATAAATCCTTTGGACCCCATGACATAAAACACTTTTGGAGGCTTCCTTAACCTATTATTCATAATCAAACACTCCCTAAACATTCTCGAATCTCTCTCAAGATCTTGGTTCAAGAAAGGCTAGGGTTTTCTTTAAGTCAATCAATTAAGGCTCCAAAGAGTGGTTTCTCTCTTTCTTCTTTGTTTTCTAAGGCATGTTACTCCTTCCTCATTGTTAGTTCAACTAAAAACATGTTTTAATGAATGATTTTCATGGCATTATTGTGGTGTTGTTTTGGGTTTTGAAGTATATGTTGGGGGTTTTGGTTTCTCTTGATTGGATAATATTTTCCTATGTTTTTCTTATGGTTTCCATGTCATAATTGTGGTTTGAACATGTTTTTGCATGGGTATGGTCTATTGATATATGGTTTTGGTTTTTGAAAAATCTTATTCCCTCAATATGTTTGTTAAAATACCAATAAGAATGCTTTTATTACATAGTTTGACTATTATTGAAATCCTTGCATTGCATAAACGTTAATGGAACCTAAATTAGTTCAAATGGATTTAAATGGATTGGAAAGGCCTTGGTGGACATGGTATTGTTTTAAAAAGAAACTTTGGAGTCAAATATGTTTAATGTCTTTAGTATGACATAAATGGATAGACTTGCAAGCTCTCATTATGGTATAATGATACCAATGGTTAATGCCTAATAAATAAGAATCCTTCATATATGGTTAATTCTATGTGAATGGTTTTAATATGGGCTTAAAGGGGGATGTGTTAGCAAAGCCATAGAAAGTGGAGGTCCCGGGGGGACCAAGACTGGAAACTCATGTTTACCGATGTGAGGTTAATCATGGTGACCATGTTCAACATTTCACACTTATTTTTTGGGAGATGTACTATTTATCTCAGGTTTTTGTCCAGATCGTGCGGCTAATAGGCATCGAGAAACTTTCAACAGGGGGAGCTGAACCTATTTAGTCCATGGGTGGATTTAGAATGGCAGAGCTACACAATCCTAGGTTAAAGGTTTTAAATGCATGCTAAACCTCGTTCCTTTTAACGACATGGTATATATATGTATGTATGTATATGATTGCATATGGTTATTTACTCCGGTTTTGAATAATGGTATTATTCTATCCTTATTCCTGAGCAAATGCTAGCGTTCACATGCTAACCCGTCTTTGGACGTTGTATCCCCACGTGATGCAGGATCCAACCATACTACTCCTTCTGTTTAGTGATCTTGGATTTGGCAACAACTTTATGTTGGACTAAAATGATGAGCTTCCATTCTCAACAAGATTCCATTTCATGCAATAGACTTCTTTTTATATTTTTATTTATTTCTTGGACTTTGGTTTTGACTATGATTGGGGGCATGTCTCGACCAGATGTTATTGGATTTCTGTTAGAGGCTTTGCATAACTACTATAGGCATAAATGGTGTCGGTATTTGTGTCATTCTTGGTATTGGTATTGGTATTGGTACTGACACCATTTGGATGCTTGGTTGGATGTTTAGATAGTTATGGTTATGAACTTTATTAAATGCCTTTAAATTATAATTGTTCCATGTTGTTATATGTTAATTCATCTGACATAGAGTACAGGGAGGTTATGGTTGGGTATTGGGGGCGATCTCTGGTCTGGGTTGGGCTTGTGATGTCCGACACAACTAGGCCCTTGTTCGAGTCGTGTTAGTGACCTTTGGTCTCTGGAAACCATTTTTTAGCTTTTAAGTAAAGGCATTTTGGACATTTCTCCTCTTAACCAATCATGCCCACGACTTTAAATCCCTTTAGGGTATCATTATCACTAAAAAAAATCAAAATAACTTTTCAAACTCTCTTAAATCCCCGAGGTCTAGAACTCTTAGGGTTTCCAATAAGTTGGTCAATTAGGGCTCCCAAGGGTGATTTTTCTCCATAATTATGATACTTTCAAGCATGTTACTCTTCCTCAAATCTTATTTTATGAAAAATATGTGTTTTAAATGGTTTATTTGTATGGATTTGAATTTTGGTTTTGATATGGGTTGAGGATTTTTGAATGGTTGATCCTTGAGTTATTTTCCCATGGTTTTCATGAGTTTTATATGCCCCAAATAAAACTTTTTGAATTAATGGGGTGCATGGGTGTAGGAATTGAAATGGGGGGTTGAGTTATTTTCCCAAATTGAGATTTGAATAATTGTGTTCCCTCAACCCACATGTGTAAATGGCATTAAATTATGGAATTGTCACTTGGTTTGACCTACACACCAATACTATTGCATTGAATAATTGGTTAAACAATAAACATAGATTTTTGAAGGCCTTGTTGGCTATGTTTTGATTTAATTAACAAAGAAGATCGAGGCATTCCCCCTAGTTAATGAAATTGTAATGACATAATTATGAGTTTGCAACCAAAATAGTATGATGATACCTATGGTATGCCTTAATGTATAATTCCTTAGTTAATGAATGGCTTATGTGAAACTTTCTTTAATTAGGATTAATGGGGGTTATGTAGCTAAGCCATGAAGGTGTGGTTTCGAATGACTCATACTGGAAATTCATGTTTGCCGACATAAGTGTTGGTCTTAATGACTGTATGCATGGTTCACACTATTAATGTAATTGTATCTAGGATTGATGTAGGGTCAGTTTATTCCCTGGTCTTCCTTAATACCTCTGATTCATATGGCTAATAGGCACTGGGGCCCTTTCAGCGAGGGAAGCTGAACCCATATAGCCTGTAGGTACCAGTTTATGATGGTTGAGCGACATAGTCCAGGATAATGTTTTACTATCACACTAAACCTTGTTCCCTATCCCGACATGTTATTTATGTATATGTATGATTATACATACATGGCTTTGATTTGGATTTTGACTTGGTATTATTTTACCCCTTATACCTGAGTTACATGCTTTCGCTCACCCCATTAACTGTCCTACACTTTATCACCACAAAATATAGGGTCTGAAGGCATTTCTACTTTTCTTGCACAGTGATAGGTGATCCCAGAGTTATTTGTGTGTCAGCATGAATTGGTGAGCCTCTGTCTTCCAAAAGGCCCATTACTTTTTGGTTTAGTATACCATAAACTATTTCCTTTTTGGATTCATTTTGGCTATCGTCGGGGGAAAGTCCCGACTTAGGTTGATGATTGGTATTGTTTAAAGGCATTGTGGATAACTATGGTTGGGTTGGTTGTTGATATTCTCAGATTCTTTTGAGCTTATATTTACTATCTGGTTATTTGTTTGGGATTCATCTGCTGCTAGGTGTGTTGTGTTCTTTTTGACAAACACAACCGGGGTGGTCTCTAGTCTTTGGTGGACTTGAGATACCCATCACGGTCGGGCCCTAGTTCAGATCGTGATAGTGACTCCTTTGTGCAGCCCAAAATATCATGATTGCAATACCTTTGTCGCGATAGTGACTCATGTGACAACTATCATCTATTGAGATAGCGATAAATGAGTCATTATAACAATACTAGAGAACCTAGTATGGGTATAAATACCCAATTTTAGCCCATTTTTGCCATTCCTTCATCCATTATCGTGAGATAAAGCCCTAAATAATGATATAGCTTAAAATTGTGGCTTATGGGTGATTTAGAAGTTTGGCTAACTCTTGTTTACGCTATTATCTTCTGATTTATTGTAAGATTTCACCCTTTTCATGGTAGAATTTCCCATTTATTATTCAAAAATCCAAAAGCCTTGGAGGGTTAATTTTAGCTCCAAATTATGTTGGATTTCACCCATTCTTGAGGTTAATGACCCCTTAAGCAAAATGAAACATTAGGTTGACTTTGGTAGCGTGATTTCTTATAAATACGACCCACATGAAATTTTGGGTGATTATTAGACCCAAAGAACAATAGTGTAATATCAATATCATTATTCTCTTATTAACGAGTAGAATGTGACTTTTATAGCTTGGCATCTTGCATATGCTTCTCGAAAGAGAAATATGGTGATTTAGCAGATCATGTGAGCTTTCTTCGGCATCCAGATAGGCTAGTTTATTCCTTGTTTATTTGAGCTACTTCAATATTCTTATGATATTGTGTTAGATTTAGGATGAATTTTAGGTATTGGTGTGATAAAATGTAATATTTTGATTAGTTGGACCATTTAGGCAATTTTTGATGCCGTTTTAGGCATAATTAGCCTAGTTAGTCATATCTTAGGTGAAGTTGACCTTATTGCTCTTGTTTAGGATGGAAATGCCTTAGTTACTCAACCAATGAGGAGAATGTCTTAGTCACTTTGGTTTAAGGTGAATCTTACCCTAGTTATCACTACCTTAGGTGAAATTAGCTTAGTTTCTCTACATTAGGAGGAATTTCTATCCTAGGGCTAGTTATGGATTGTTCGACATCTAATAGTAGATTTAGATACCATAGCCTAGTATAGGATAGACATTGCTTGGTAATTGATTTTGGGGATTTAAAAGTGCGCTCTTCGACCAACCTTAGGCTAAGACTCGTGATAGTTTTTGAAAACCCTTTGATAAGCTATTGAATATGTTATTTATTTGGGTATTGAGTGGGCTACCGACTATACTAGTGAATAAGCCCTTGATTATAATATTGACTAAGCCATAAATTATGCTATTGATTGAGCCAACGAATGAGATATTAGCTACGCTAGTGATCATGCTTATCGATATATTAGCGTTTATGCTATTGTACTACATTGGCGATTAAGTTATTGATTATGCTATGAATAAGCTATAGATTATGCCATGGACTAGCTATTGATCAAGCTATTGATAAGCTATCAATTATGCAAATGATAAGCTATCTATTATACTAATGATAAGCCATTATTTAGGCTATTGATAAGTTATGGCCTTTGCTTTGATAATACAAATTGATTATGTTAGTGATCATGTTTATTGAGTATATTGGCAAATATGTCATGGATTATGCTAAACAATATATTTATTGATTATATTAGCGATAATGCTATTGATTATACTAAAAATCGTTCTTATTTACTCTATTGGCAATCATACTATTGATTATACTAGAGCTCACGATTTTGATTATGATTATTGATCTTGTTAATATACTATGTTAATGGTTATGCTATTAAATACTTCATGAATAAGTTATTGGCCATGATAGTGATGGTATGACTACTGGTTCAAGTCTGATTATTACTTATGTTATGAATTAAACACATACCAATTCAATTTAGGATAATGGTGATGATATCAATTATGCATACCCAATAGAAGTCATGAGGATGGCTATGATATGAATGATATTGTGGTGATAATATGGAGTATGATATTGATGATATTACGCTAATGATATAGAGGATTATAATAATAATGATATTTATGAGGATATGGTTGAATTTCCATATCGTTTCGAGTACGAATATGTATATATGCACATATTATACTATGATATCATACTTATTATGTTCTGACAATATCGGGCTTCGAGATTGACGATAGTGATTCTAGCTAAGTAAGAAAATAAGAAAATGGTTATAATATGGTACGATATGAATGGATTCTAGTGGTATTATAATTGGTTTAAAATATTAGTTATTTAATAAATGTTGGTTATTTGGTAAATATTGGTTAGTGGATAATTAATGACTAGTTGCTAAGTAATGATTAGCCTCTATATGAGGATTAGTTGATAAGTAATGTTTAGTTGATGAAGTATGATTTATTGATACATGAGGATTAGTTGCTACATGATGGTTAGTTGATATGTGTTGATTAATTGACAAACGATGAATATGGAAAATCGATGCTTTTAGTATGACATAACTTGAATGAATTCCAGTTGTATTATGAAAGTTGATAAAAAATGGTAGTGGGTTATTCTATCTTGTTTGTAGCTTCTAGGCTTACTTGGGCTTGCGATGGGTTGTTTACTTTTTCTCACTAACTAGCATATGGGAGCAAATTTTGTAGTTGTAATTGTATGTGTTTATGCTTTATGTTATGCTATTATTCCAGTTTATTTTCTTATTTTTGCATAACGATGCTGGAGTTACTTAATGTTTGTCTATACCTTGACTTAGTTATGTTATCTCACATTTTATGATATTGTTAGAGTTAATTCAGTTTTTTATATACCTTGACTTAGTTATGTTATCTCACTTTTTATCATACTTATATCATGATTTAGCTCAGTTGACCAAAGATATGTACTGAGTACCCATGATTTTTGTACTCTCACTACACATTCGTGCCTTTTTGGTGAAGATTTGAGTACTAGTTTCCACTGTTGATCGACATTCGTGTTGTGTTGATATCTGGAGATAAGGTAAGCTCTTGAAGTCGGAGTCACCTATTTTCTTCTATCTTTCAATGTTTAGTCTTTTGTTTTGAGACAAATTTTATTGACTATTATTGATATTTAGATTGTATTTATTATTACTATATGTCTTTGTACTGGATCTACCAGGTCATGGGATGGTATCTATGTTGACTATATTTATCTATTTCAAAGACTATGCTTATTTATAAGTTGTGTTGTTGATTTCCTCCTATATTGGGCATTTTTCACCAAGTTAATCCATTCTGTTTAACTACAAATTATGGTTTGACTTACGCACTAGTGGGATGGAGTAGGTGCTATCATGACTTATAAATTAGGTCATGACAAATTGGCATCAAAGCTTAGATTTCACCGATATTGTTGGTACAAGAGTAAGTGACTCGTAGAGTACTACGGATCCGAACAATGACATATGTTTACTATATTTTGAGTCTATGTGACATTCTTAGAAGCTCTTTACTTCCTTTAGTCATATCCCTTGGTTTTACTCTTTCGTGGATGGTTAGGAAACGTGCTATGCTACACAAGATGAGGATCTCGAGACCAAGCCTAGGGATCCTAGTCCTATTTATGTATAACCTAGAGGTCGTGGATAACCTAAATATGTAACCCTAACTATAGGATAGGAGAGAGGGCCTTCACCAGACCCTATTTCCGCTCCTAAGCTAGAGAATCTTTCACCCCAATCGGCTATGGGATAGGAACCGACCTGGGCTTCCCCAGGGTTTATTTCTTCTTCAGTGCTCAGAGATGCTTTAGTTCAACTTTTGGGGTTAGTTGGTTGTAAATATTCTAGTGGTGCATAGTCTATAAATTAAGATGGTACTGAGGCAGGGGCGCAACCTGTAACTGTGGCTCCCAAATTGAGGTCCCTCCTATATTAGTGGTTGATCAACTAGTAGTTACTTAGCCAGTGGTTACCTAACCTATTATGTGTGCTGAGGAGTAGAAGATGTTGGGTAGATTTTTGAGATTGGCTTTGCCTAGGTTTTCTGGTGCTTTAGGTGAGGATGCATATGAGTTTCTGATTACTTGTGAAGATAGGCTCTGTAAATTGGGACTTTTTAAGACTCGTGGTATGGACTACGCCATATTTTAGTTGTACTTGGATGCATGACATCGGTGGAGAGTTTATATGGATTCTAGGCTCGTTGGATATTCTCTTTTGACTTGGACTCAATTCTCCAAGATATTCTTGGAGAAGTATATGCCTCGCAAACTTAGAATCTATTTGAGGGATTAGTTCTCTAGATTGGAGCTAGGATCTATAACAGTTTTGGAGTATGAGGTTTTTTTTATGAGTTAGCTAGGCATACTACTTCTATTCTAGTTACTGAGTATGAAATAGTTGGATACATAACATTTGAGGATTGTTCTCCAGACCTTGAGAAATCATTTGATTTTATCCAAATGCTCTAAGCGCGAGTTTCGTCTTGAGTCAATGATATTTATTGGACATTTGGTGTCTAAGGATAGGATTATGGTAGGCCCAATTAAGATTGAGGAAATTCGTGATTAGGCTAGACTTACATCTTCGACTGAGGTTCATAGCTTTATTTGTTTGGCTAGATATTATAGATAATTTATTGAGGGTTTTGCTACTATTTCAGCACCTATGACCAAATTTCTCAGAAGAAGGTTTCTTTTCGATAGTCCGAGGATTGTGAAGTTGAGATTTGGGAAGCTTAAGGGTGTACATACTTTAGCTCTTATTATAGATCACCCCGTAGAAAGAAAGGAATTCACTGTGTATTCTAATTCTTTTGGTGTTGGTGTAGGTTATAATTTGATGTAATAGGATCACGTTATTGCTTATGCTTCAAGAAAAGTTAAGGTTCACGAATGCAACTACCCTACTCATTATTTGGAGTTTGCAGTTATAGTTTTCATGCTTAAGATTTACAAGCATTATCTTTATGGTGAGCAATGTGAGATTTTCACCGATCATCATAGTCTTCATCTTGTTATGACCCAGCGAGAGCTTAATGCTATACATCTTAGGTGGATGAAGTTACATAAGGATTATGATATATCTATCTTGTATTATCTAGGTAAGGCGAATGGGTAGCAGATGCCTTTACTTGGATGGCAGTGACTATGGGTAGTTTGGCTTGTATTTTAGTTTTTGTGAGGCCGTTGGTATGGGATATGGTTTGCTTTAATATTTTGGATCCTCAAAGGATTCCTTCTAGAGTTAAGACGAGGTCTTTGCTTTTTGAGTAGATTCAGGATTGTCAGTTTGAGGATAGTAAGCTTCGCTTCCCATGTGATCAGGTGTTAGGAGGTGAGTTTGAGAGGATCACCATAGATTCTGAGGTCCTTTTGAGGGTTGATAGCTATATTTGTGTTCTAGGGATCGATGATTTGATTATGTTGATTCTAAATAAGGCTCACAACTCTAGATATTCTATCCATTTGGCATAATTAAGATGTAAAGAGATTTGAGACAACATTATTGGTAGAGTGGCATGAAGCAAAACATGGTAAATTTTGTAGCTCATTGCCTATGTTGTTAGCAGGTGAAAGACGAGCATCAACAATGATATGGTTTGATTCAAAGATTGCCCTTTACCGAGCAAACAATAGGAGTAGATCACCATGGATTTTATTAGTGGTTTGCCTCATACATCCCATGGTTTCAATGGTTTTTGGGTTATCATTGATCGATTGATCAAGTCAGGACACTTTTTTCTATTTAGATGTCGTTCAGTACTAAGAGGTGTGACCATATCTATCATTTTGGTCAAAGGTTTCGTCTTCATTTCTAGATTTTGGGGAGATTTTCAGGAGGAGTTGGATGATCAAGTGGATCTTAGTATAGTCTTCCATCCTTATACTGATGGACAGTCCAAGCAGACTCTTCAGGTGCTTGAGGATATGCTTAGAGACTGTGTTATGGATTTTGGAGGCCAGCGAGAGGAGCATTTAGCCTTGACATAGTTTTCTTATAACAATAGTTATCATTCGAGTATTTAAATGGTAACTTTTGAGGCATTGTATGGTAGGAGATGTTGTTCTCCGATTAGAAGGTTTGAGACTTTTGAGGTTCGACCTCCTAGTATCAATTTTCTTCAAGAGTCGTTGGATAGAGTCGTCGTAGTTTCAGACAGCTTAAGAATAGCCTAGAGTATGCAGAAGGCCTATGTAGAATGATGCCTTGAGATTTGGAGTTAGTGATTGAGTATTCCTCCAAGTATCGCGCATAAAGGGTGTGATAATGTTTCGGTTGGAGGGGGGCGGAGAGGAAGGGAAAGCTCAGCTCTTGGTATATTGGACGCTTTAAGATTCTTTGCACAGTTGGTGAGGTAGCTTATGAGTTAGCCTTACCTTAGGATTTTTCTGTTGTCCATGCAGTATTCCTATTTTTCTATGTTTTGGTGATACATTCTTGATCCATCTTATGTGCTTAGATGGGATTTATTCTATCTAGACTATTGGTTGACCTTCGTGGAGGAGCCTATGCTCATTTTGGCTAGTCATGTTAGGCGGTTGTACACTAAAGAAATTCCTAAAGTTAATGTTCAGTAGAGGCACCTCCTAGTAGAGGAGACTACTTAGGAGATTGAAAACAAGATGCAGACCCAATATCCTTACCTACTCGAGGCTTCAGGTACATCCTAATCTTTAGTTTTTACGGACGAAACTTCCTTTAGTAGTGGATATTATAATGACCCTTCAAGTCATTTTCCATTTTTTTCTTATTTTAGACATTTGAGATTCTCTATATCTTTCCCCAAGTCATTTATGACTTGCTGGAACCGACAATTTGGTTATCGGGAAGTTCGTTTGATTTTTAAAGCCATTTCTCTATTTTGAAGTCCTCGCTAGTTTCAAATGGCCACCGGATAAAAAACTTAGTTAAACGACCTCGAATAAAAATTTGGAATGTTCCTACAGCTTTGAAATATTGATTTTAGGCTTGCTGAACTCTTGGTTTGGGTCCCAAGGCACGCAAGCTCATTTTGACCTATTGGTAAAAAAGTATGAAAATGAAAATTGGGTATGGGACCCATTTTTTATCAAAATGATCCCAGATGGAAATTTTGACTGCACCATTGAGTCTGAAATATCAAATTTGATAGTGTTACATAATCCATTTGCATATATGAGATTCTGGTTGAATCCCAAGGGCTTAGTGAAGACTTGGAAAGTTGTATCTGGTGTATCACGATAGCGATAGTTTTGGCTTCAATAATGACTCCTTTGTGCAACCTAAAATATTCTAATCGTGATACCTTTTCCTTTATTATGATATCTTTTTTGCAATTATAATACCCTTTGTGCGATAGCGACTCATGTGACAACTATCTTATATAGCGATAATGATACCCTAGAACCTGGTATGGGTATAAATACCTCATTTTATCCC
The DNA here is from genome assembly GCA_030864225.1 of Capsicum baccatum var. pendulum. NCBI lineage: Eukaryota > Viridiplantae > Streptophyta > Magnoliopsida > Solanales > Solanaceae > Capsicum > Capsicum baccatum. Next base: position 46,469,913 of record CM061560.1, read on the forward strand.
CTCTTTGCCTTTCCTTATATATTCTCTTGAGAAAAAACCCTAAATGATTAGATATCTTGAAATTGAGGCTTTGGGTTATTTAAAAGCTTGGCTAACACCTTTTTTATGTGATTGTCTTATGATTTGTGGTAAGATTTCACCCTTTTCCTTGTAGAATTTCCCATTTCTTGTTCAAAAATCCCAAAAGCCTTCGAGGCTTGAGTTTAGCCCCAAATTAAGTTGGATTTCAGCTATTTTTAGGGTAATAACTCCTTGGGCATAAAGGAACGCTGGGTTGGATTTGGTAACATGATTTTCCGTAAATAGGACACATGATTTTGGGGTGATTTTTAGAACCAAATGACAATAGTGCAATATGTGTATCATTATTCTCGTGTTGATAAGTAGAATGTGATTTTGATGGCTTGGCATCTTGCGAAAGCTTTTCGAAAGGGAAGAAAGAGTGATTTAGCAGATCTTGTAAGGTTTCTTCGACATCCAGGTATGCTAGGTTTTAACCCTTGTTAGATTTAGCTATTTCATAGTATGTTTATGATGTTGTATTAGATTTGGAATAGGTTTTAGGTGTTGGTGTGATAAAAAAATATGTTGGTTAGTTGGACCATTGAAATATCCTGGGTTTTGACCCTTAGAAAATTTCCTGAAAATTCATTCTCCAAACCCAATATGACTCACGGGTACGAGCCATATACTGGGATACGAGTGGTATGGTCCTTTTGTATGCTTGCCAGTGTTATTTGGTGGGATGGTTTTGGTCACTGGAATGGGTACAACTTAGGGGTATGAGTCGTAAGACTTGGTACAAGTCATATCAAGGACTCGTATGGTAAGCAGTGTTGATCATCCTGGTATTTCATTTTGCCAGAGATACGAGTTATGGATACAGATCATATGCTGTGGTTACGACTTAGTTGGATGAGGCTTGGATATGAGTGGTGAATAACGATCGTATAGGAGGGTACGACTCATATAGGTCAGTCGTATCCCTGTGACGCATTTAAAATGGATTTAAGTAGAGGTATTCTGGAAATTTTCCTACTTACCCTAACTAGGAACCACAACTTCTAATACAATTAGGTGTTTATTTACCCTATTATTCTATTCATTAACACTTTGAAACTATTCCAAAACATCTCATAATTCTCTCAAGAGCTTTTAGGGAAAAAAGGCAAGGGTTTCATCTTATGGAATGCTTTAGGGCTTTCTTTGGTGATTTCTTTCCAACAATTCTTTGGTATAAGGTGTGATTCTCTTCCCTCATTGTAATTTCAACTAAAGGCATGGTTTATATGTGATTTCATGATTTTACTATTTCATAATTATGGTTCTTAACTATTATTTGGGGGTTTTGATATTGAATGCTTGGTTATGATTTTCTATGGTTTTAATTATTCTTTATTATGCATTAATGGTGGATTTGGACAATTGGATTTCATGGTAATTGTTTAATGGTCTTTGGAATTAGGTTTAGTTATATTATGCCCCAAGGTGTTTGATAAAATACTTTTAAAGATATGTTTATTGCACTAATTTCTTTTAATGGAACTCTTGCATGTTCTAAACTGGATAATGGATTTATGCATGGTTTAAATGATTTGAAAAGGCCAAAGGCTAAATGGTTATTCTTGTGAAGAACGTGGAAGTCTCCCAAGTGGATCTAATATGGTAAAAGGAAAAGGCACCTAAGGTCCACTTAACCTAAATGGTTTGGCTATGGATATTACTTGCAAGTAATCGGGTGGTATGAAAATACCGGTAATATTGGCCTTGGTTAATAAATGATAAATGTATTGTTTGGACATGGTTTTAATTCGGCATTAATGGCGGAGTATGTAGCTAAGCCTTAGCATTGGTATTGATCTTAAGGTTAGTATCATTAGACATAATTTCTCATTGTTCCGTAATATTATATATTGGGATTGATTTTTATATTATGTTTTGGTAATCCCTTTTGGTTTATGGTTTATGGTTTGGTTGGTATGGTTGGGAGGTTGTTGCAGTACGGTTGGATCAGTTGGGTCGGTCACTATTGTGCCCCTATTCTAGAGTCTTAATGAGAATAATAACATTATCTTGTTATATGTTTGAAATTCAGCTCATTTAAGTCTAGATATACGTGGTTGGATTGGGTAATAGGGGGCGGTCCCCGGTCCTGGTTGGACTTGGGATGCCCATACGATAAGGCTCGGAGTTGGGTTGTGTCAATCATTTAGACCATTTTATATACTGTGTTGGTATAATTAGCCCAGTTAGTCATATTCTTGTTGCACTTGTTTGGGATGGAAATGCATTAGTTACTCAACCAATGAGGAGAATGTCTTAGTTACTTGGGTTTAAGGTGAATCTTACACTAGTTGTCACTACCTTAGGTGAAATTAGCTTAGTTCCTCTATATTAGGAAAAATTGTTATCCTAGGGCTAGTTGTGGCTTGTTCGACATCTAATAGTGGATTTAGATACCTTACCCTAGTCTGGGGTAGAGATTTCTTGGTAAATAAGTTTGGAAATTTAGAAGTGGGCTCTTTGACCCACCTTAGGCCAAGACTTGTGATATTTATTGAAGAACCTTTGATACACTTTTTTATATCTAAGAAATACTTATTGTGGTGATATTGAGATGCCTTGGTTAGTTAATGGTTATGATGGGTGACGTTGGAAGTAATGCTTAAATATTATGCTATGAATGAATCTTTGATTAAGATTATGATGAGCTATTGAATGTGCTATTGATTTGGCTACAAAATATACTCGTGAATAAGCCCTTGATTATAATATTGACTAAGCCATAAATTATGCTATTGATTAAGCTAACAAATGAGCTATTAACTATTCTAGTGATCATGCTTATCGATATATTAGCATTTACGCTATTATTCATGCTAGAGATCATGCTTATTGACTACGTTGATGATTAAGTTATTGATTATGCTATGAATAAGCTATAGATTATGCCATGGACTAACTATTGTTCAAGCAATTGATAGCTATCGATTATGCAAATGATAAGCTATCTATTATGCTAATAATAAGCCATTAATTAGGATACTGATAAGCCATTGATAATACATATTGGTTATGTTAGTGATCATGCTTATTGACAATATTGGAGAATATGTAATGGATTATGCTAAAGAGCATGGTTATTGATTATATTAGCGATTATGCTAGATCGTGCTTATTTATTATATTAGAAATCAGTCTACTGATTACGCTAGAGCTCATGATTTCGATTATGATTATTGATTATTTTAATATACTATGTTATTGTTTATGCTATTAAATACTTCATGATTAAGTTATTGGCCATGATAGTGAAGGAATGACTACCGGTTCAAGTCCAGATATTACTTATGCTATGAATTAAACACATACCAATTCAATTTAGGATAATGGGGATGATATCAATTATGTATACCTAGTAGAAGTCATGGGGATGGTTATGATATTGATGATATTGTGGTGATGATATGGAGGATGATATTAATGATGATATTGATGATATTGCGGTGATAACATAGAGGATGATAATGATGATGATATTTATGAGGATATTGCTGAATATCCATACCATTTTGAGTTTGGATATATATATTTATATATATAAACATTATATTATGATGTCATACTTATTATGATATGACAATATCGGGGTGTGAGATTGACCATATTGATTCTAACTTAGTATGAAAATGAGGAAATAGGTATAATGTGGTATGATATGAATGAATTCTAGTGATATAATAATTAGTTGAAAATGTTGGTTAGTTGATAAATGTTGGTTGGTGGATAAATAATGAATAGTTTCTAAGTAATGATTAGCCGCTATATGAGGATTAGTTGATAATGGATGATTTATTGATACATGAGGATTAGTTGCTGCATGATGTTAGTTGATAAGTGTTGATTAATTGTCAAATGATGAATATGGATAATCGATGGTTGTAGTGTGGCATGACTTGGATGAATTTCAATTGTATTATGAGAGTTGATAAATGACAGTGGTGGGTTATTCTATCTTTTTTGTACCTTTCAAGCTTATAGGAACTTGCGATGGGTTGTTTACTTTTCTGCACTAATTATCGTATGAGATCCAATTTTGTAGTTATGATTTTATGTGTTAATGATTTATGTTATACTATGATATTATTCTAATTTATTTACTTATTTATGCACATTGATGCTGGAGTTACTTTAGGTTTGTCTATACCTTGACTTAGTTATGTTATCTCGTATTTTATCATACTTATATCATGATTTATCTTAGTTGGCCCATGATGCCTTCTGCGTACCTACAATTTTGATACTCATATTACACTTTTGTTCCTTTTTTGTGCAGATCCGAGTACTAGTTGGCCCTATTGATCGACGTTCATGCTGTGTTGATATTCGGAGATAGGGTGAGATCTTTAAGTTGCAGTCACCTATTTTCTTCTATCTCTCTAGTTTAGTCTTTTATATTGAAACAAATGTTATTGACTATTCTAGATTCTTGGGTTGTATTATTATTACTAGATGATATTGTATTGTCTCTACCAGGTCTTGGGATGGTATCTATTTGACTACCTTCATCTATTTCAAATACTATGCTTATTTATAAGTTGTGTTGTTCATTTTCGCCTATGTTGGTCATTTTCCACCATGTTAACCCATATTGTGTTTAACTCCAGATTACGGTTTGGCTTACTTACTAGCAGGATAGAGTAGGCACCATCATGACCCTTAAATCGGGTCATGACAACTGAAGTGATTATTAAGATGATCCCATATTAGGGAAGGGAAACAATCTTTGGCGAGTCCCTGTAATGCCCTAAAAATCTGTCCCGAGACATCACATGGTGCTTAGGACCAAAAGTGATCCCAAGCTAACCCATGAACTGGCATACTGATAAGCAACTGATAAAATATGCATAAAAAAACTGAGTTTACTATGCGGAAACATAATAATGATGAAATCTATGAAAATATAATACTGATACAATTTTATATTTTGATAAAGTCTGAAAAGAAGTACTTAAATTACAAGATAGACTCTAACTGACATCTATGAAGACTCTACTATACTGATTGTAGATAACTGGGGCGCGACTCCAACTATCACTAATCAATACTTATGAGTAAGAAAGTAAGGTACATAATTAATATCTAACTTAGGTCCCTGAAGTAGGAGGACTCATCATCTGTTGGATGGAATCTACAAACTATCTGAATATGGTATGCATGCTACAACTCATACCTACATTATGAGACAATGTAGCACATAGACATATATATGGACCAGTACTTTGAGGATGTACTGAGTATATAGGGGTGAATGCATTAGTAAAACATAATATCAATCATCATAATTTGAAAAAAATTAATGCATGCCAAATATAAGTGACTCACATAATCTGGAGTGTCTGAAATACTAAAATCTGAAGTAATAAGAAGCAAATCATACTTTATAAATCTAGTAAGTCATTACATTTAGTTCGAAAATCTGTATTTTTGTTCTATTCTCAAATCATATAGGCTAAGTGAAAAAGGGCTCACCTTTTATGTCTAGAACTTAAAGCTGTAATTCTGTAACTGAAATCTTAAGTAAAGTAATAGCAAAGTAAATTTGTGAAACTTTACACTTAGTTTCTAGAATCTGGAAAATAATCTATCTTAGGGAGGTTCTTCTAACCGGCAGAAACCATATGAGCATTCATGTAGTCTGACATCTTTGTCCCCCTATGGAGGAACATCCTCACGTTGGGGAGAGGAGTTATACTCTTTCTAGGGAGTATAACTTATCTGGATGATCACATATCTATCATCCACGTTGAAGTGGAAATAATCTAAATCCTACGTTGGCACGTAGTTCTGGGGTATGAAACCATAGTAACGTACCCATCTCGGTGCTAAATACTAATCCCAAAATAATATTTATATGTTCATTTTGATGAAAATCTTTATCAATAATCTGAATAGAATCTTATCATAAAGTGCTCATAGCACAATCAATCTTGAAATATCAATTCTCATTAGGGATTAATGACCCATGCTTCAAACTCATGTAAAAATCATCGCAAAATATCATGCTCAATATTCTTCTTGAAAATACTTCAACAATATCAAAATAATAAAATTAAGAATCTCAATATCATGCTTAAACTCAATTGGGAAAATCTGAAAAATCGCATATACGCTTAATTATATGAAAATAGTTATGCAATTCAATATTCAATCACTTGAAATCTCATAATCTTCAAATAATAAAAATTGGGTATGAACCCAAATTGTAAATCATGTGAATTTAACTTAAAAAGATAGTTTTGGGCACAATGACAAAAGAATTGTCCTTGTTCATAACCCCACATACCTTAATTGATGATCTTTGATGAGAAAGCTTGAATCTTGGATTCCTATGATGATTTTGAAGATGAGTTCTTGAACTGAAAATTCTTCATCTTGAACTATCTTGGAGAATTTATAAGGAAAAATTGGATTTCTTGGAGAGTAAGTTTAAGCTTTAGGGTTTTCTTTTGAAAGAGAATTGATGAATAAGTTGACTTGAATTCCTCTTTCTGTTCTTGTATATTGTTTCTTGAAGAAGAAAACTCAAATTGATGTTCTTGAGAATGTTCTTGAGTAATTTTCTTGAACTTAGAATAGAAAGCTTAATTCTTGATTGTTTTCTTGAATAGAAGGTGATGGAATGGATAAATCTTGAAGAGAATTGATTAGGGTTTGTTCTTAGGAGTAAAGTAGGATAATGGGGGAAAAATAATGCCCCGATAGCGACTATACATTGCTATATTACGACCTTCTATTGAGGGAGGAAAGACCCATTGACCCTCATTAATTTAAAGGAGAAATTCATAACCCACATCCCGATTTCGCCCGTTGCCGCGATGCGGTACCATCGCGGCAGCTTAATTCCTCAATCTAAAATGGCTATAACTTTTTTCTCGGGTATCTGTTTTAGGAGAAATTGGTATCACTGGAAATCTAATTCAATTATCTACAATTTGGCGTGTCTTGATCTGGAATATTCTACATACAACAAAAGTTATACACTTTCAAATTTGGCCTCTATAGAATTAGACAACAAACTTTGAATAAATCTAATGTCCTTAGCTCCACTTGGCTCTAAGTGACTTCTATGAATATTATTCACATAATAAGAACTTCTTATATTTAAGATTAAAGTTATGACACAATAATATGAATTATGGATCAAAACTATGACAATTACACCTTCACCGCGACGCGGTAAAATCGTGTTAAGCTACTAGAAAAGGATGAGAGTAAATTTGCACTCTGGCGTAATGTAGTGCTGTCACGTTGATCCACTGGAAATTGACAATTGGGAATTTAGACCTCTCCACGACACGTCAATATCGTGTAGGTCCACTAGAATATGACGATTGCCATTTTGGCATCCACCGCGACCCGGTGAGTGACCAGGTGGGACTTCATTTTTGAAGCCCACTCTTAACATTTTTGAAGGTTCTTCATTTTTGAAGCCCATTCTTAACATTCTAGGAATGAATTTTAAGCTAGAAAAAACATGGGGTCGTCCTCAAATATGGATAATTAAGCTGAAAATACTAAGGAATCTGAGGTTATAAGCTATCATGCACAACTGAAATAAACTGAATAACTGAATCTTAAGCATAATGAGCTACTGAACTGATCTGCTAGTGTATGAATTTTCAAGAAAATAACTATATGGCTAAGATAGAAACGAGAGCGCCAACTTATGAGTAACCATTACTTTAGGATGGATCTGATTTTATGAGAAAAAGATGAGAGGTTTATGATATGAAAACTCAGGGTATTACAACATATCCCCCTTGGGATCGTTTGCCCCTGAATGATACCAATATCTCTCCCTTGGGTACATTCATCCTTAAATGTGGATAATTAAGCTGAAAATACAGAGGAATCTGAGGTTATATGCTATCATGCATAACTAAAATAAACTTAATAACTAAATCTTAAACATAATGAGCTACTAAACTGATCTACTAGTGCATGAATTCTCAAGAAAATAGCTATATGGCTGAGATAGAAATGAGAGTGCCAACTTATGAGTAACCATTACTTTTGGCTGGATCTGATTTCTTTAGAAAAAGATGAGAGGTTTATGATATAAAAAATTAGGGTATTACAACATCTCCCCCTTGGGATCGTTTTCCCCCCGAATGATACTGATTTGGTTGAAATACTAGGAAAAGACTGAGATGATATACAGGATACTTACGAACTGAATCATGACTTAATATCTGAATCTGAAACCGATGCATGATGCATAAACTGAGCTAAATTTGCAAATTACACAAAGGGAACAAATTTCCTCTTAGAATGATATAACTAGATGGGAAGATTGAAAACCATAAGAACTTGCCTGTATGGCTGCTAGACTAAATTACTGGCTAAAGGGATTAACTCATACTATATATTTAACTTTAACAACTACATTCAACCTTCTAATAGGATCTCACTAATGCACAATGCATCCATCCACGTATATACAAGCATGACATTCAAGCCTATCTTCATAACCATGTATGCACTTCTAAACAAACACTCATGAAAGCATCTTTCTCAAATTCTCTAATACCTCTATCAATAACAACTTCCATGCACTATTCAATTCTTAGGAAGACGCACATAAAATATCCCCAACTAACCAAGTCATACACAAAAAAGCTTCACCTCAATATTCCTCTATTTATAAACCTGCATAAAGCAAGCATACAACAATCTTTCCAAACTTAACACATTTACTTTCTCCCATCTTCACAAGTATTCATCATCGCTACTAGAATTTGGAACTCTAACTTAGTTACTTATCCTATCATATCCCCTTTAGCTTTAAGACATCATTCTAAGTCTTTGGATCACTGAATAAGCTCTAATCTAAACTGAAATCACTTTACTCCAGAGTCTGGCCTGAATTAATACACATAAAAATAAACTTACTCTGAAGGACTTTATCTTAACGTGTAACTCCCAATGCTAATTCTTTCTTCTAAGATTCAATCGTTACATTTCTATAGCCCCAAAAATCATCATTTAACAACTTAAACACTCACTAACTTAGAATCTTCACTTAACATGGATATTTCCAAACCCTTACTGAACTGTACTAACTTGCTTCATACTCTACTAATATCACATCTCTAAACTTATATTTTTTTCTAAATCATAAGAATCAAGATCATATCAAAAGTCTCAACACTATAAATTAAAACTCCTTAAATTATCTATTTAGAGCACCATATACCATGTAACTAGTCTTCTTCCACTTAGTAACTCAATGGAATTACTAACCACTCATAACACGTAATAACCTTACAAAATAATGCAACCCCATATCACCTTGGGTACACCTCTATATCATACCTATAATATTATACTAAATTGCAAATAAACACTGTTCAAGCCTACTAGATCACTTTCATATAACAAGTATCACTAACCAAGAAATCATTACATCCACCTTGATGACCTTTAACTGTTCTAACTTAATGTCTAGTGCTAGACATGATTTAACAACCCACCTTACAAATAATTCTCATCTAGAAGCTATAAAATAGAACATCAAGAAACACTAGTCCACTAGAACTTTACAACAATAATCGATTACAATCATATGGCCTATCTTATCATAATCCATTAACACATCCTCCTTCTACACATCATTACTATTTACCCTTCTATACATCTAGATTACTATCATAGCTCCTTAAGTTTCAACTAAAAATTCTTTTTGTAACCTCAAGGGAAGCCTAAATTAATGATACTAAACCACCAAACACTTCAATAATATCCTATACCTTTCAAATAAAATAAATACCACCAATAACTCCTTTCGTACTTCAAGCAGACAAAAATTCACCTTAACTAATAACCTATTTATCCTCCACTAAACTAGCACACAAGGACATATCACCTTAATAAAACTAGACAACATGCCTAAGATTATCTTTATACATTCTATCAATCATCATTCCCACTTTTCTTGTCACTACTCTTCTATACCCATACTTCTAACTATAAGGCTCTACTATTTTATAAATCATAACACTGAAATTCACAATATCCCTCAAATTCACACTACGCTTAACAATCTAGGTTTATACTATCTTCTCTCTGAGCACTACCTGTATTAAAAGGGTTAGTGGGCAATATAAATACATATATAATTTTTTCTTTACTAAAGAACTCATAAGGATGAGGACATAATATTGAACTTAAGGAACTTAACACACTAGGGAGCTTCTCTCAAGCCCCTTGTGTTACTTCTGAAGTTTCTTCTAATAAATCTGAGAGACTTGTCTGGGGAGAAACTCGAACTTGCTAATCGTGTTATCTTAAGAATAATACATAGATGAGGAATTTTGGGGTAACACCTGAATAGATAGAAGATTCTGAGAAAAAAACTTTACTGCACGATCTAGAGTATGAAAGAAAGAAAACTTTTCTTAAATGCCTCATAGCCTCTCGAAGAAAAGTACAGACGTCTACGTACCGCTCCGCAAGACTCTACTAGACACAGATTTACAAATACCTAAGGACACTTGAACCTTGTGCTCAAATACCAAGTTTGTACACCCTAAAAATCTATCCCGAGACATCACATGGTGCTTAGGACCACAAATGATCCCAAGCTAACCCATGAGCTAGCATACTGATAAGAAACTGATAAAATATGTATAAAATAACTGAGTTTACTATGTGGAAACATAATAATGATGGAATCTAAGAAAATATAATACTGATACAATTTTATATTTTGATAAAGTCTGAAAAGAAGGACTGAAATTACAAGATAGACTCTAACTAAAATCTGTGAAGCCTCTACTATACTAACTATTGATAACTGGGGAACGACTCCAACTATTACTAATCAATACTTATAAGTATGAAAAGAAAGCACATAAATGATATCTAACTTAAGTCCCCAAAGTAGGAGGACTCATTATCTGCTGGCGGAAATTTGCAAACTATCTGAATATGGTATGCGTACTACAACTCGTACCTACATTATGAGACAATGTAGCACATAGACATATATGTGGATCAGTACTTTGAGGATGTACTGAGTATATGGAAGCGAATGCATAAGTAAAACATAATATCAATCATCATAATTTGTAAAGAAAATAATGCATTCTAAATGTAAGTGACTCACGTAAGTTGGAGTGTCTAAAATACTAACATCTGAAGTAATAAGAAGAAAATCATACTTTATAAATCTAGTGAGTCATAACATTCAGATCTTAAATCTGTATTTCTCTTCTATTCTCAAATCATATAGGCTAAGTGAAAAAAGGTTCACCTTTTATGTCTGAAAACTAAAAGTTGTAATTCTGTAACTGAAATCTTAAGTGAAGTAATATCTAAGTAAGTTTGTGAGCCTTTACACTTAGTTTCTAAAATCTAGAAAATACTCTATCTTAGGGAGGTTCTTTTAACTAACAGAAATAATGTAAGCATTTGTAACGACCCAAATCTGGTACCTGAAATGCTACACGGTGCTCATGACCTCGAAGGACCATAAGCTAATCCATGACTAATATCTGTACCTGAATACTATATTACATCATGTAAAATGTGGAAGTAATAAACTAAAACATGCCATAAGGTTCAAACTGGATAAAACATAATATCTGAGTGTACGGTATATCAATACCAAAACATGAACTGAAATAAACTATCTAAACATACTGTAGTCTGAAAAGCCTCTAACTGTCTGAATAAGGAGTTGATGGGACAAGTCCCGAACTAAATCCATCTAATGAAAGCTAAAACTGAATTAATGAAATAACTCATAATATCGTTCTCGAATGATAAGGACTCACTGCTAAACCTGACTGCTACTGATGCTCTAGAGCTCGTGCTTTTGAACCTATGGAATAAAAACACCATAGCATAAATGCGTCAGTACAATTGAATGTACTGGTATGCATGTAAGTTAGGCTAAATACAAAGGTTTCACATGCATGAACTATACTAAATGGCTGGATAACATGAACATAAGAATACATGAATGAATACATAACAACTATAACTGAGATCGTGATGACATGATTACTGAGCCTGAGTGATGATAACATGAGATACTGATAGCTATATAGCTGAAATAACTGATACTGAGTGACTGTATCTTGCAGTCTAGTTTTTGATGGACCTAGATGAGTTCCGTACTATTCTGAGTTGATTGTATCTGACAGTCTTGAATTCTAAAGAACTATCTGAGTTCTTTTACTAAAATTGTATGACTGTATCTGACAGTCTGATCAAGTAACTAAAACTGTGGGAAGTATTTATCTAACTAACATGCCCCAAATAATTGCAATATAACTGAGTTGGGGTCCAATTTGTAACCTCAATTGGAAGGGTGTCAATATCGCACCACTGGCAAGGACAATCTGTGAGTAACCCTCATATAATAGGTAACTCTAGTGAGAATGGTGGGAACCCTAATATAATAGGTTAAGACACCTTATCTACCCTCATATAACAGGCTATTATGTCTTAACCTATGCTAGCTATATAGTTCAGGAACAGAAGGATTGCTTCTAAGAATCACACCTTCATATAATAGGTGAGTTCCCATCCTTAGGTTTGCTCGGTGATAATTCCTACTCCCATCTGAATAGAAACTAAACATAATTAACTGAACTGGACTAGACTGATTTCATGGGGTTCCGTTGACTGACAGAATACTACTGAGATTTTTGAATTTACGGAGATTTCCTAAGTCACATGACTGACTGAGTTCAATGAATCATTGCTTGACTGAGGATATTGTGAAACATGACACTGGCTCTAGGTACACAACTATATTTTATGGGTACAAGTACCCCCAGGACTCAATAGAAAGAAAACTGACAAAGCATGACTTTCTTGAATACATAGCCAACATCAACAATTCATACTACGACAGTAGGGGATATTTCATAAAGCACATGGTTATCATAATCTTGTATATAGATTAAAATGCATATGATCCTGTCTTAAATTCATCATTTTTAATATCATAATTATATCATCACACAATTGTATTACACAACAATCCTTATGGAAATCATTCTAAACATAAGGGAACAAGTACATTTATAAATTGGGTCACAATTTAACTATCAAGCATAATTTCTATTCTCCTAGGCATTTTATCAAACATTTAGATAGAATGGTTTAAGGATTAGGCATGAGCATGAATTTAATACAACCTTACTTCATAATTCCACCCAATTTCATGATTTCAGTCCACATATTAGCGTAATTTCATAAAGACATAATAAAGGTTCCATCTTGGAATTCATACAACAACCACACATGAACATAATTCAGTCCATAGAACGAATATCACAATTCATAATTTAAAACTTGATTCTTGAGATTCATGGACAAAAGGAGTCCATGAATGAATACTATGCATACCTTAGATGGAAGATTCTTGATGATTCACGGAGAAATTTTCTTGGACTTAGGTCCCCAATTGAAAACCCTAATGTGTTCGTGAGATGATCTTAAGGGAAGTGGATATATTTTGGTGTAAATAAGGATTAATCCCGTGTTTTTAACTTATATAGGGGTGGGATAATTACCCCTTTTCCCTTAAAAATAAAGATATTTAATGACTAAATAATTGGGTAGCGACGCTATGGGCGATGCAGTGCGTCGAGGGTTTCGATGCTATACCCGACGTGGCACGCAGTAAAAGAGTTGAGCCTCAGTTATTTTGGCACTGGAAGTCTGCACAACTGGTGACCAATGTGATTGGCGATGCAGCGCTCCAAGATCGCGTTGGTCCACTATTTTGGACTTCCAAACTTGATTGAAACGAGTTCAAAAAAATCTAAAACTTGTCTGGGAACATCTATTGACTTCCTGATAATGAATTAACAAGAATATAGACCATTAATAGATGCTAAGGTGGTGAAGTGAATTTTCCCCCTTTTGAAGGCCAAAATTAAGCTTAGTCTAGGCACCTAGATAGAATTTTCTAAGTCTGTGACCCCCTTGACAAGCTTAAAGGACTGAACTAAGATTCAGTATTTTTTGGGGTCTTACAATATATCCCCCTTAAGAACATTCATCCTTAAATAAGACCGACTAAGAGGGGGAGAAATGATAGACTAAAACACATACTTAGCATGAACAACTGGAACGTGATTTTATGACAGACATAACTGATAACTGAATATATCAAACTGAGCATGCATATCTGATGCATATGTAACTGATTCGTGAATGCATTACTAAGTGTTATGATGAAATGGGTTTCTCACAATGAGAATGCATGTATGATGCATGACTATATAACTAAACTGATACATGAATGCATGACTGAATGTGAATTGGTATTTAATACCAAATTTATAATGGAATTTTGAGCATGAACTGAGTACCAAGATTATAACTGAAGTCTGAAAATAGAACTAAAAAACTTAAGGAGAACTGTTACCTTGAGCTAGAACTAAGTTGTTGGGGAAGAGGTGAGGATTCTTGGCTCGTATATCTTCTTCTACTTCCCAAGTAGCCCCCTCAACGGATTGATTTTGTCAAATAAATTTGACTAGAGAAACTTTTTTGTTCCTCAGTGTACGAGTCTGATAGTCTAGGATTTCAACTGGAATCTCTTCATAAGAGAGACTGTTCAGAACGTCTACGCTCTAAATAGGGACTACAACTGTCGGGTCACCTATACACTTCTTGAGCTAAGATACATAGAAAACTAGATGAACTGAGGCTAGATCTGAAGGCAACTCGAGCTCATAAGATACCTTGCTAAATCGACTCAGTATCTTGAAAGGACCAACATATCAGGGACTGAGCTTTCCCTTTTGCCGAATCTCTTCATTCACTTAATGGGAGAGATCTTTAGATAGACATAATCACTGATCACGAACTCGAGATCTTCTTTGCTCACATCTGCATAAGACTTTTATCGGCTATGAGTAGCCTAGAGACTTTCTCTGACCATCTGGACTTTCTCTAAGACATCGCATACAAAGTCTGTCCCTATAACTAAAGCCTCACTAACTTCAATCCAACCAACTGGAGATCTGCATCTTCTACCATAGAGAGCTTCTAACGGAGCTATCTTAATACTGGAATGATAGCTATTTTTTATGAAAACTCAATCAAAGGCAAGTGGTCATCCCAACTACCCTTAAAATCAATTGCACATGCCCTTAGAATATTTTTTTAGAGTCTGAATGGTCCTTTCTGCTTGACAATATGTCTGAGGATGAAAGGATGTAATGAGATAAACTTAGGTACCAAGACCCCTTTAGAAAGCTTTCCAGAAATAAGAAGTAAATTGGGTACCTCTATCTAAGATAATGGATAATTGAACACCATATAATCTGACCAACTCTCTAATATAGAGTTTAGCATAATCCTCGGCTGAATAAGAGGTATTGACTGGAAGGAAATAAGCTGACTTGGTCATTCTTTCTAAAATAACCCAAACTGATTCATGCTGATGACAAGTATGAGTCAAACCCATCACGAAGTCCATGTTCACTTCTTCCCACTTCTAAGTAGGAATGCTGAACTTCTGTATGGACCTACTAGGCTTCTGATGCTCTATCTTTACCTGCTGACATATAGAGTACTTACCCAGAAACTTAACAAAATCTCTCTTCATCTCACTCCACCAATAGATTTCCCACAAGTCACGGTACATCTTTATGTCCCTGGATGAATAGAGAAGCACGCACCATGCGCTTCTGCAAGAATTCGTTGCCTTAAGTCATCTACAGTTGGAACACATAGACGACCCTGACAATGTAGAAAACCATCTCCCCATTGGGAAAAAACCGCTACCTTCTGATCCTTGATTGATTCTTTTAACATGACTAGATTGGGATCTCTATCTTGTTTTTCTTTCACCTCAGAATCTAGAGATAATTCTGAACTACTCTAAACCCATATTTCACCCTCTTTTGTATCTACTAAGCGAACGCCTAGTCTAGCTAACTGATGGACCTCCTAAGCTAACTTCTTCCTACTTTCCTTAGCATGAGCAACACTACCTATAGATAGTCTACTGAGAGCATCGTCCACTATGTTGGCCTTGTCGGGATGATAAAAGACGCTCATGTCATAATATTTCAAGAGCTCTAACCACTTACTCTGATGAAGATTGAGATCTTTCTGAGAAAAGACATACTGAAGGCTCTTATTATCTGAGAATACGTCTACATGAACTTCGTACAGATAATGCCTCCAAATCTTCAAGGCAAACACTATGGCTGCTAACTCAAGATATGAGTAGGATAATTCTTTTCATAGGGTTTAAGATGTCTAGAGACGTAGGCTATGACCTTACCTTGCTATATGAGGACATAACCCAAACCTACTCTGGACACATCACAATATACTACAAACCCATCTGAACTATCTAGAAGTGCTAAGACTGAAGCTGAGGTGAGTCAAGTCTTTAACTCCTGAAAACTCTTCTCGTAAGGATTTGACCACCAAAACTTGACTTTCTTCTTTGTCATTCTGGACATAGGGGACTCAATAGAAGAGAATCCTTCAATAAACCACTGTAATAGCCAGCCAAACCCAAGAAACTCCTGATGTTTAATGGAGATACAAGGCAAAGCTAGTTTCTTACTGCTTTGGTCTTTTGAGGATCAACTCTAGTGCCATCACCGAAAATGATATGACCAAGGAATGCTACTGACCTTAGCCAAAACTCGCACTTACTGAATTTGGTGAATAGATAATGATCTCTGAGAGTCTGAAGTATGATGTTGCGGTGGTCTACATGATTATGCTCACTGTAGAAATAGACCAAAATATCATCTATAAAGACTATGACGAACATGTCTAAGTACTGATTGAACACCCAATTTATCAAGTCCATAAAAGAGGCTAGGGCATTGGTAAGACCAAAGGACATAACTAAGAATTCAAAGTGACCATATAGAGTACGAAAAGCTATTTTTAGAATTTCACATTCTCTGACTCTGAGCTGATGATAGCCTGATATAAGGTCTATCTTAGAAATTTAGTTGGCACCCTGAAGTTGGTCAAACAATTCATCAATTCTAGGAATAGGATACTTGTTCTTGACCGTGACTTTATTGAGCTGACTGTAATCAATGCACATTCTGAGAGAACCATCTTTCTTGCGCATGAATAAGACTGGTGCACCCCATGGGGATACGTTGGGTCTAATGAATCCCTTATCCAAGAGATCCTTCAACTGGTTTTTCAATTCCTTAAGTTCAACTAGTGCCATTCTGTATAGAGGAATAGATATAGGTTAAGTATGTGGCAGAAGATCAATACCGAAGTCTATTTCCCTTTCAGGAGAAATTTCTGGAAGATGTTTGGGAAAGACATCTGAATATTTATTCATGATTGGGAATGATGCAAGACTGGGAGTTTCTAAGCTAGAGTCCTTAACATGAACAAGATGATACACACATCCTCTAGATATCATTTTCCTTGCCTAAAGGTAGGAAACAAGCTGACCTCTGAAAGATGAAGTACTACCCCTCCATTCTAGAAAAGGTTCATTCGGAAACTATAATTGGACTATTTTGTTTGTATAGTCAACTATGGAATAGCAGGAATGAACCCAATCCATGCTGAGAATGACATCAAAATCATCCATCTCTAATTCGACTAAGTCTGCTGAAGTGACTTTCTAAAAAATCATAACCAGACAGTTCTTGTATACCTGTCGAGCTATGATTGTTTTACCCCCTGGGGTAGAGACTGAAAAGGGTTCTACTAGAATTTTGGGACTGATTTTAAAATCAACTATTATGTAGGGAGTAACAAAAGACAAGGAAGCACATGGATCTAGCAAAGAATAAACATGCACATGAAAGATTTGTAATGTACCAGTAACCACATCAGGAGAAGTTTCCTGATCTTGCCAGGACTGGACAGAATAAATTCAAATTAGGCATTGCCCACTAGTAGAACTAGAGGTGGCACCCTACTGGTTTGGGTGATCGGAATGAGATGAGAAATAGTTCTATTGACCCTAATGACCTGGCTGAGGACTTTTTTGACTCGATGGCTTGGCTTACCACATCTAAAACAAATAGCACTGCCAGCACTTCAAATACCCTGATGGTGCTTTCCATAAGTCTGGCAAAGAGGATAGGTACGGGCAGTTCTAACACTGCCCCGAGACTTAGAGCCTGGCACTCTATCTCTGCTATCGTCTCTAAATTAAAGAGCTGGAGCACTAGCTGAAGAAGGAGATGGAACTGATGACTTAAGATGAAACTGAGAACGATTTTATCCTTCTGATTTGGGCTGAGCAAAGTTGAAACTGCCTATCTTTGATCTCTTATTCTGCTTCTCCCACATCTTAATCTTTTGCTCTTCTATTCGCTGGGCATGAGTCATAAGCCTAGATAAAGTCATGTCACTATTCACTATTGCAGACCTACACTCATTGACCATATTATCATTCACCCCCAAAACAAACTTACTCATCTTGACCCTATTTTCTAGAACCACATAAGGGGAATATCTGGCTAATTGAGTAAACTTAAAAGAATACTCCTTCATCGTTATGTTATGCTGCCTGAGGTTGATAAAATCTAACACCTTAGCCTTTTTTAGCTCTGGGGGAAAGAAGCTATCTAAGAATGCATTGACAAAATCCTCCCACTCAATAGGCCCATCATCATCTGGACATTCTGACTTCCACTATTTAAACCAAGTGTGAGCAATGTCCTGCAACCGATATATAGCTAGCTCATCGATCTCACTAGAAGTAACCCCCATGATGTCTGTAATCTTCTGAACCTGAT
This sequence comes from Capsicum baccatum var. pendulum, assembly GCA_030864225.1. Classification (NCBI taxonomy): domain Eukaryota; kingdom Viridiplantae; phylum Streptophyta; class Magnoliopsida; order Solanales; family Solanaceae; genus Capsicum; species Capsicum baccatum. The sequence continues at coordinate 46,488,695 of CM061560.1, forward strand.
TGATGAATTCCTAAAGGTCCTCATCTGACTTAGACCCAAGAAGGAATGAAGGATTCATTCGGGTGAAGTCCTGAATCCTAGATACAGCTGAACTGGCCACTGGGTTCGCCGGAATGACAGCTGGTCATTCATTCTGAGCAGCATCTGACTTAGTAAAAGTAGTGAATGCAACTCTAAATTCTACAAGAGAGACATGTTCACCCAAAGGATCTTCGGGCTGAGGGGATGGCTAATTTCCATTTCTTCTTTTAGGAGGCATATTCTATAGAAAAAAAGGAGAAATGGATTAGACTAAGAGATTAGATTGAGATTATTCTCATTGGCAAGACATGAATACTGAAAGAAGGGAAACTGTTCCTAAAACATCTTATAGCCTCCTGCACATAAATTGGCGCGCAACACACTCATGTACAAGACTCTACTAGATACGACTTTCAAACTTCCTAGGACTCTATTGAACCTTAGGCTCTGATACAAAGTTTGTAATGCCTCGAATCTGGTACCTGGAATGCTATATGATGCTCATGACCTCGAAGGATCACAACCTAACCTAAGATTGACATCTGTACCTGAATACTGTAATACATCATGTAAAATATGGAAGTAATAGACTGAAACATACCATAAGGTTCAAACTGGATATAACATAATATTTGAGAGTACAGTATATCAATACTAAAACATGAACTGAAATAGACGATCTGAACATACTGTAGTTCAAAAAGTCTTTGACTGTCTGAATAAGGAGTTGATAAGACATGTCCCCAACCAACTCCATCAACTAAAAGATAAAACTGAATTAATGAAATAAATATTAATATCATCCTTGAATGATGAGGAATCACTGCTAAACCTGGCTGCTACTAATGCTCTGGAGCTCGTGCTTCTGAACCTATGGTATAAAAACACCATAGTGCAAATGCATCAGTACAATTGAATATACTGGAAAACATGTGTGGTAGGATAAATGCAAAGGGTTCATATGCATGAAATATACTAACTGGCTGGATAACATGAATATGAGAATACATGCATGAATACGTAATAACTATAACTGAGATTATGACAACATGATTACTGAGCCTGAGTGCTGATAACATGAGATACTGATAGTTGTATAACTAAAATAACTGATACTTAGCGACTATATCTGATAGTCTAGTTTCAGATGGAACTGGTTGAGCTTCATACTATTTTGAGTTAATTGTAGCTGACAATCCTAAATTCTGAAGAATTATTTGAGTTCTTTTACTGAAACTGTATGACTGTATTTGACAGTCCTGATCATGTAAATAAAATTATGGGAAGTATTTATCTAACCGACATGCCCCAATTAATCACAATATAACTGAGTTGGGGTCCAATCTATAACCCTAATTGGAAAGGTGTCAATACCACACCACTGGTAAGGGCAATTTGTGAGTAACCCTTATATAATAGGTAACTCTAGTGAGAATGGTGGGAACCCTCATATAATAGGTTAAGCCACCTCATCTACCCTCATATAACAGGCTATGATGTCTCAACCTATGGTGGCTATGTAATTTTGGAATACAAGGATTTCTTCTAAGAATACACCCTCATATAACAGGTTAGTTCCCATCCTTGAGTTTATTTGGTACTAATTCTTACTCCAATCTAAATAGACACTGAACATAATTAACTAAACTGTACTAGACTAATTTCATAGAGTTCCGTTGACTGACGGAATACTACTGAGATTTTTGAATTTACTAAGATTTTTTGAGTCACATGTTTGACTAAGTTACATGGATCATGGCTTGACTTAGGATATCGTGAAACATAACACTCGCTCTAGGTACACAACTATATTTTTCAGGTACAAGTACCCCAGGACTAGATAGAAGGAAAACTGACAAAGCTTGACTTTCTTGAATACATGGACAACATAAGTAATTCATACTATGACACTAGGGTATATTTCATGAAGCACATGGTTATCATTATCTCATATATAGCTTAGAATGCACATGATCATGTCTTAACTTCATCATTTTTAATATCATAATTATATCATCACACAATTGTATTACACAACAATCCTCATGGAAATCATTTTAAACATAGGGGAATAGGTACATTCATAACTTGGGTCACAGTTTAACTATCAAGCATAATTTCTATTCTTCTAGGCATTTTATCAAACACTTAGATTATATGTTTAAGGCTTAGGCATGAGCATGAATTTAATACAACCTTACTTTGCAATTCCACCCAATTTCATGATTTCAGTCCACATATTAGCGTAATTTCATAAAGAAATAATAAAGGTTCCATCTTGTAATTCATACAACAACAACACATGAACATAATTCAGTTCATAGAATGAATATCACAATTCATAATTTAAAACTTGATTCTTGAGCTTCATGGACGAAAAGAGTCTATGAATGAACACTATGCATACCTTAGATGGAAGATTCTTAATGATTCATGGAGAAATTTACTTGGACTTGGATCCCCAATTGAGAACCCTAATGTGTTCTTGAGAGGATCTTGAGGGGAATGGCTATATTTTGGTGTAAATTGGGCTTAATCCTATGTTTTTAACTTATATAGGGGTGGGAGAATTACCTCCTTGCTCTTAAAAATGCAGACATTTAATGACTAAATAACTAGGCACCGATGCTATGGGCGATGAGGTGCATCGAGGGTTTCAACTCTATACCCGATGCGAAGCGCCGTAAATGCATTGAGCCTCAGTTGTTTTTTCTCTGGCAGTCTGCGCAACTGGTGACCAACGCGATTGACAACGTGGCGCGCTAAGATTACTTTGGTCCATTGTTTTGGACTACCAAACTTTCTTTAAACTAGTTCCAAAAAATCAAAAACTTATCCGGTAATATCTATTGACCTTCCTGATCATGAATTAACAAGAATATAGACCATTAATGGATTCTAAGGTGGCGAAATAAACTTTCCAAATTTTGAAGGCAAAAATTAAGCTAAGTCTGGGCACCTAGCTAGAATTTTCTAAGTATGTGACCCCCTTGACATGTTTAAAGGACTGAATTAAGCTTAAGTATTTTACGGGGTCGTACAACATTCATGGAGTCTGACGTCTTTGTCCCCCTATGGAGGAACATCTGCACGTTCAGGAGTGGAGTCATACTCTTGCTAGGAAGTATAACCTATCTGGGTGATCACATATCTATAATCCACGTAGAAGTGGGAATAATCTAATCCTATGTTGGCATGTAGTTCTAGGGTTTGAAACCATAGTAACGTACCCATCTCATTGCTAAATACTCCTCCCAAAACAATATCTATATGCTTATTATAATGAAACTCCACTTTTACAATAGTCTAATGGTTTATAATGAAAACCAACTGTAATTCTGTAAAGCTAAATCTGTAAAGTGGATTTCATATTTATTCTGAGACCAAAAGGTCAAATCTTTATCAATAATCTGAAAAGAATCTAATAATAAAGTGCTCATAGCACAATCAATCACGAAATAACAATTCTTAATTGGGCTTAATGACCCATGCTTCAAACTCACGTAAAAATCATATAAAAATATCATGCTCAATATGCTTCTTGAAAATACTTCAACAATATCAAAATAGTAAAATTAAGAATCTCAATATCATGCTTAAACTCAATTGAGAAAATCTGAAAAATCGCCTTATACCCATAATTATATGAAAATAGTCATACAATTCAACATTCAATTACTTGAAATCTCATAATCTTCAAATAATAAAAATTGCGCATGAACCCTAATTGCAAATCATGTGAATTTAAATTAAAAAGATAGTTTTGGGTATAAGGACGAAAGGATTGTTCTTGTTCATAACCCCACATACCTTAATTGATGATCTTAGATAAGGAAGCTTGAATCTTGGATTCCTATGATGCTTTTGATGATAAGTTCTTTGAGTTCTTGAATTGAAAATTCTTAATCTTGAACTATCTTGGAGAATTGATGAGGAAAAATTGGATTTCTTTGAGAGTAAGTTTGAGCTTTAGGCTTCTCTTTTGAAAGAGAATTGATGAATAAGTTGACTTGAATTCCTATTTGTGTTCTTGAATATTGTTTCTTGAAAAAAAAAACTCAAATTGATGTTCTTGGGAATTTTCTTGAGTGATTTTCCTGAACTTGGAATAGAAAGCTTAATTCTTGATTGCTTTCTTGAATAGAAGGTGATAGAATGGATGAATCTCTAAAAGAATTGTTTAGGATTTATTCTTTGGAGTAAAGTAGGATAATGGGGGTAAAATAATGCCCCAATGGCTATACATTGATATATTACGACTTGGGTTGAGAGGGGAAAAGACCCCATTGCCCCTCATTAATTTAAAGAAGAAATTCATAACCTGCATCCCAATTTCGCCCTTTGCTGCGATGCGACCCATCACGGAAGCTTACTGCCTCACACTAAAATGGCTATAACATTTTGCTCAGGTATCGGTTTTAAGCAAAATTGATATCGGCAGCTTACTGCCTCACATGCATGAATTTCTTGATTTCTTGAAGAAATCTTGAATTTGGATCCTTGGGAGTTGAACTTTTGAAAGAAACCCTACTCCTTTTCTCTTGAGAGTGGAGAGAAGAATTATCTTTGAAAACTGACTAAGAATTGGAAAATAAAACTTTTTCGATGATTTTAAGTCGTGGAAAAGGGGGTTTGGAGGGAGAAAAAGACCAAAAATCCCCTAACCAAGAACGTGTATAAAAGTCTGGGAACAATCGTGACAACTCAAGTTATGACTCGTAGGGTCTACGTATGATTTGTGGCAAGAATTCGTGACTTGAGGATCGATGCTCTAGTTCTTTACTTTTATGATGAAAACTACTTATGATCACGGACAAAGAGTCATCTTGAAGAATCGTGGTCAAGGGATAAATTCTTTGGTATCTTTCTATTTTAATAATGGGTCCTTCATAATGACTCGTTTAGTCACACAATAAGTCATCCCTATAGTCATTGTCAAGGGACCAAATTTTGAATTCCCTCACCATCGTGGCAATGAGTCTTCCTGATTACTCGTGATCACTAATAATGAGTCATTATATCATCGTTTTCACTACCATTTTGACATCACTTCAGTAAATTTGCCATCTTTTTTTACCCCGATCTTTAATTAAGAGACACTGGGGGCGTTGGAAAGCTAATTATCAAAAACTTGAGATATTACAAGATCTCCCCCTTAGGAATATTCATCCCTGAATGAAAATTAACTACGCTAAAGTGCTAGGGTTTCCCAAACTAAATTTCTATGAGTTAAACACGAATATTGACTTGATAACTAAACTTATAACTTATATAGGTGCTCAAGCAACCTAGGAATGCATGTTATGACATGAAAAAGATGGATGATTTAAGAGAGAAAAATTTTTCTTAGAATTTTCTTAAGGGAGAAACTAATTGCCTTAAGTTGAGACTATATTTGAAGAGGAGAGATGGGGGTACTTGGCCATCATATCTACCTCTTCTTCCCATATTGTTCCCTTAGCTGAATGACTTCTCCAAAGAACTTTTACTATAACCACTTCCTTATTCCTTAGCCTTTAAACTTGTTAATCAATAATTTTAATTGGGATTTTCTCATAGGACAAGCTATCCCTGAATTCAATACTTTCTATGGGGACTACCAAGGATGGGTCCCAAATGTACTTCTTTAACATCAAAACATAGAAAACTGGATGGACGACGTATAATTCTAGTGGAAGATGTATCACGTAAGCAACTTCTCCAACACACCTTACTATTTTGTAAGGACCAATAAATTAGGGACTAAACTTTCCTTTCTTCCCAAATCTTATTATCCCCTTCATGGGTGACACCTTAAAAAATATCCAATCACCTACCTCAAACTTTAATTATTTCCTCCTTGTATCTACATATGATTTCTGGCGACTTTCAGTGGTTCTAAACCTCTCACAAATCAACTGGACTTTTTCCATGGCTTCAAGAATAGTATCTAACCCAACCAAGGCCATTTCACCAACTTTGAACCAACCTATAGGTGAACTGCATTTGTGCCCATATAATTCTTTAAACAAAGCCATCTGAATACTAACGTGATAACTATTAATATAGTAAAACTCAATCAAAGGTAAATGATTATCCCAACTTCCCTTAAAGTCCATCACACAAATACTCTTGGTATATATTTAAGTTTCTGAATTGTATGCTCATCCTAACCATCTATTTGTAGATGAAAAGTGATACTAAGCTTTATCTTTGTACCTAGACCTTTCTGAAATAATTGTCAAAATTAGGAAGTGAATTGTGTGCCTCTGTCAGAAATAATGGACAATTGGATCCCATAGAGCCTTACTAATAAATATACATCTTAGCATAATCTTTCGCTATATCATAAGTCTTAATAGGTAAGAAATAGGTTGATTTGGTCAGTTGATCCATGATCACCCAAATAGAATCATGCTGGCGATGGGTATGAGGCAACTCTATAATAAAGTCTATATTTACTACTTCCAATTTCCAAGTAGGAATGGTGATATCTTGAAGAATACCACCAGGTTTCTAGTGCTTAACCTTAACCTGTTGATAATTGGGACACTTGGCCATAAACTCTGCTATGTCCCTCTTAATACTTTTCCCCCAATATATTTCCTGCAAGTCACGGTATATCTTAGTAGAACCAGGGTGAATTGGCATTGGTTAATAAATGGTAAATAGATTGTTTGGACATGGTTTTAATTGGAAATTAATGGCGAGGTGTGTTGCTAAGCCATGAAGGTAGCGATCTCGGTGGGGACCAAAATCAAAAAATCATATTTATTGATATGAGGAGTGTCATATTTTATATTAGAGGGATGTACTATTCATCCCATTGTGTATTCCCTGGTCATGTGGGTACATGCACTGGAGCCCTTTTAGCAGGGGGAGCTAAACCCATATTTCCATGTTTTAAATGCATGCTAAACCCAGTTCCATGTTCTGATACTTATATATGTATGGTTGTATACATTATGGATGGTTTAACTTTGTTTTATAACTAGCATTATTTCATTCTTATCCTGATATTCATGCTAGCAGTCATTTGCTAACCCCATCTACTGGTAGTTGTATACCCATGCTATGAAAGAATCGACCATTCTACTCTTCCTATTTAGTACGCAAACTTGATATCAATATTTGGAATGAAGTGGTAAGCTTTCATCCTTTCAAAAGGCATCATTTTATGTTATGGATTTGTTTAAACACTTATCTTTTATTTTTGATATTGGTTTTGACCATGGTTGGGGGTATGTCCTAACTAAATTTTTTCACTCTTTCGGATAGAGGCTTTATGGTACTTCTAGTGGTTGTTATGGGTGAGATCAGTATTGGTGTCAGCCTTGGAATTGGAATAAGCCTGTAGGCTAAAATTATTGGGTGATATTATTGGTTGTTCTATCTTTTTTTCATTTTGGGATTGATTTTCATATTATGTTTTAGTATTTCCTTTTGGTTTATGATTTATGGTTCGGTTAGTATGGTTGGATGTTTTTGTGGTATGGTTGGACTCAATTAGGTCGGTCATAGTGGTGACCCTATCCCAGAGTCTTAACGAGAACAATAATGCTATCTTGTTATATGTTCAAAATTGAGCTCATCTAAGGATGGATATAGATCGTTGGGTTGGTTAACAGGGGGAGATCCCTGATTCTGGTTGGACTTGAGATGCCCATTATGACAAGGCCCGGGGTTGGGTCGTGTCAAGTTAGTATCAGAGCCAGGTTCATAGTCAATCGGGAAGTCCACAAAGCCATCTCAAGTACAGTCTCTTTTAGGGGTTTGAAGTACACCATACTTATAGAGAGAGCTTGCAAGTCATTTTGGAATATTTCACATTCTTGGTGTTTTATCTTCAAGCTTATATCAATCCTGGAATCTCCTCTAATCCTTGTTTGTTCGTCTTTCAGATCATACTTCATAGATCTGGAACACAAGAAAATTCTTTCATCGCATTCGGGGATAATGTTGAATGGGTACGTCATATGTCTAGAGTATATCTTCAATTTATGGTCCTATTCCTGATAGTGCTTGAGTTCCTCCAATTCCATCTAGTTCTCCTCAGGTCCCTCAAGGCAACGTGACAAACACAAAATTTCATTAGTCTAGTTATTTAATTGCCCTACTAGTTGCTACTTAGGTTGAGCGAGGTACGACTGGTGCTTTGTTGAGGCCACAAAAGTTGGTTAATTAATAAAGATAGGGCCTCAAACTTTTATTGAAGTGAAGGTGGAGGAGGATCCACAGGGCTTCTTAAATGAGATAGAAAAGATCTTTTGAGTGATCAGGCTACTAGTATAGAGGGGGTTAACTTTATATCTTATCAGCTCAAGGATGTTTCTTATTAATGGTAGAAAGAGTGGGACAGGTATAGAGGTAATATAGAAGAGAATGGGTTATGGGAGGCCTTTTCTAATGTCTTCATGGATTGGTTCTTTCCTCATAACTTGAGGAAAGCTAAGATGGAGGTATTTTTGAACCTCAAACTTAGGAGGATATCAGTAAAGGAATATGCTTTGAAGTTACACCAGCTATCAAGGTATTCTCCTAATTTTATGGCTGATACGAGGTCAAGAATGAGGAAGTTTGCTTCTAGGTTAAATACAGATTTGATTCTGGAGAGAAAGACTGCCTTGCTAATTAAAGATATGGACATCTCAAGATTAACTATTCATATACAGCAAGTTGAGAATAAAAAGATAAAGCAGCTGGAGTTTAGGGATAGGCAGGGAAAGAGGGGATGATTTTCTAAGCAGGGAAGTACTCAGTTTCATGGTGGTAGGGATAGTGATAAGTGGAAGAAAAATAAGTGGAGGAGTTCTTGCTCCTTTTTTATAGTGCTTGTTATCAGTCAGGAGACAGCCATTATTAAGGTGGTGATAATTCTCAGGCACAGGTTGCCCATTCTCAGGTGAGCGGAGGTCAGTCAGTGTTTTTGTGTCCTTCTTATATATTTTGTGGTCGTCCTCAGTGGGGTTATTATGAGGAAAAAAGGGACAAGTGCTTTAAGTTTGGCTAGGTAGGCCATCATCTCAGGGATTATCCGGTCAATAAGGTTTCTATGGAGGAGAATAAGATTCCTATGGCTTCATCTTGTGTTTTTGCACTAGTGGGGTGGCATCTACTTCTATTATTGTTGTTGGTTGGACCAGGTTTTATGGTTTGGCATCAAGATAGGAATCCGAGGCATTACCTGATGTTGTTATTGGTATGTTTAAACTTTTCTCTTATGATGTATAATGTTTGGTTGATCTGGGGTCCACTCTTTTTTATGTGACTCTAAATATGGCTGTCTTTTGGTTTTAATTCAGAAGTTATCTCGGATCCTTTTTCTATTTCTACTCCGGTAGGTGACTCAGTTATTGCTAAGAGAGTCTATTGAGGGTGTGTGGTATCTGTTGGTAGTAAGAAGTCCTTGGAGGATTTCTTAGAGTTGGATATTGTAGATTTTAATGTAATTCTAGGTATGGATAGTTGAATTGTTGTTATGCGTCTTTACATTGTCGGACCCGTAGGGTTATCTTTAAGTTTCCTAGTTAACTGGTTATAGCATGGAAAGGTAGTTTCATAGCTCCTAGGGGGAGTTTTATCTCTTAAATTAGAGCTTGGAAGTTAATCTCTAAGGGTTGTCTTTATCACATGGTCAAGGTTAAAGATTCTGACTCGAAAAGTTCTTTTTTATCTTTGGTCCCTGTGGTTAATGAGTTTCCAGAGGTCTTTCTTGATGATCTTCCTGGTGTTCCTCCGAATAGGGAAATAGAGTTTGGTATTGAATTGCTTCCAGACACTCATCCAATTTCTATTTCTTCATATAGAATAGCTCTGGCTAAGTTGAAGGAACTCAAGAAACAACTTAAGGATCTTCTGGATAAGGGGTTTATTAATCCTAATATTTCTCCACGGGGTGCACCGGTGTTTTTTATGCACAAAAAAGATGGTTCCGTTAGATTGCATTGACTACCGGTAGTTGAATAAGGTGACGGTCAGGTAAAAGTATTCTCTTCCTCGGATAGATGACTTATTTAACTAGTTATAGGGTGTCAAGATCTTTTCTAAGATAGATTTTTGTTCTGGGTACCATCAACTTTAGAATAGGGAGGTGGATATTCTTAAAATATCTTTTCGTACTTGGTATGGGCATTTTGATTTCTTGGTGATGTCATTTGGGTTGACTAATGCTTTGACAGTATTTATGGATTTGATGAATAGATTGTTTAGGACGTATTTGAATCTCTTCATCATTGTGTTTATTGATGATATTCTGGTTTATTCAAAGTGTAAGGTGGATCATGCTAATCACCTCCATGTACTGACCTTAAAGGAATAATAGTTGTATGTTAAGTTTTCTAAATATGAGATTGGTTGAACATCGTGACTTTCTTGGGCCATATTATTTCTAGTGAAGGGATCATAGTGGATCTACAGAAGGTTGTTATGGTGAAGAGGTGCCCCAAGCCCATGACTTTATCCAATATTCAGAGCTTCTTTGGTTTAGCTGGGTATTATAGGCGGTCTATGGAAAGCTTTTCTTCGATAGCTGCTCTTTTGACTAGGTTGACTCAAAAGAAGGTTAAGTTTTCTTGGTCCAATGATTGTGAAGGGAGTTTTGAGAAGTTGAAGGATAAGTTGACTTCGGCTTCAATCCTGACCTTGCTGGAAGGCAATGATGGATTTGTGGTTTACTGTGATACATCTCGGGTAGGGCTTGGTTGTCTTTTGATGCAGCATGGGAATGTAATTGCCTATGCTTCCAAACATTTAAAGGTATGTGAGAGGAATTATCCTGCTAATGATTTGGAGCTATTGGCAGTTGTGTTTGCTTTTAAAATATGGTGACATTATTTGTATGGTGTTCACGTGGATATCTTATGTGATCACAAGAGTCTTCAGTACGTGTTCACTCAAAAAGAGCTTAATCTCAGGCAGAGAAGGTATCTTGAGCTTCTCAAGGATTATAATATGAGTCTTCACTACCACCTGAGTAAGGCTAATGTGATTGTTGATGCTCTTAGTAGGTTATCCATAGGGAGTTTGGCTCATGTGGAGGAAAGAAAGTGGGAATTGGTGAAGGATATTTCACTACTTGGATAATCTTAAAGTTCGTATCTTGGACTCTAAGGATGGTGGTGTCATGGTGTAAGAAATAGTTTGATCGTCTCTTGGTGTATAGATTAAGGAGAAGAAAGCGTGGATCCTATCATGATAAAAATCACTAGTAATATTGGTGGGAAAAAGATAATGGTGTTTGAGATCAGTGGTGATGGTACTTTATGGTACCAAGGGAGGTTGTGTGTTCCTGATATTGACAGGATGTGGTAAAGGGTTTTGGCTGAGGAGGACGAGTCACGCTATGTTATTCATCCCAACTTGACTACAATATATCATGATCTCAAGGAGATCTATTGGTTGAATGACATGAAAATGGGTGTGGCTGATTTCATGGCCAAGTGTATGGTGTATCTACAGGTTAAGGTTGAGCACAAAAGACCTGGGGGGTTGTGTCAATAAATTTATTTGCTCGAATGGAAGTGGGAAATGATAAATATGGATTTTGTTACCGGTCTTCCTCGATCTTGGAATTAGTAAGATTCAATTTGGGTCATTATGGATAGGATGATCAAGTTTGCACATTTCTTACCAGTGTAGACTACCTTTTCTGCGAGCGATTTTGCGAGGTTTATCTTTAGGAGATTGTAAAGATGGATGGGGTACCTATTTCGATTATCTATGATCATGGTATGCAGTTTACGCCTCATTTCTGGTAGTCTTTTCAGAAAGGGTTAGGGACTAAGGTTAGTCTGAGTTCTTCATTTCATTCACAGTTGGATGGGAAAGTGGAGAGAATTATTCAAACATTAGAAGATATTCTTCAGTCCTGTGTAATTGACTATGGTGGCAATTGGGTTGAGCATCTACCTTTGGTGGAGAATGCTTACAACAATAGCTATTATTCGAATATTGGCGTGGCTCTTTTCAAGGCATTGTACCGTAGGATGTGTAGATTTTCTATTTGGTGTTTTGAGCTTAGGGAAAAAGACATGTTTGGTCCATATTTGGTTTATCAGACGATGGATAAGGTCAAGGTGATTCGGGATACGCTTACAGCTTCCCAAAGTCGCCAAAAGTCCTATTCAGAAGTTAGGTGTAAAGACTTAGAGTTTGAGGTTGGGGATAGGGTGTTCCTCAACATGTCTCCCATGAAGTGAGTGGTGCAGTTTGGCAAAAAGGGAAAACTCAGTCCTCAGTATGTTGGTCCGTATGTGATCTTGTAGAGAGTTGGCAATATTGCTTATGAGTTGGAGTTGACATCTATCTTAAGTTTGGTTTATCCGGTCTTTCATGTTTCTATGTCGAGGAAGTGTCTTGGTGGTCCTTATTTGGTTGATCCTTTGGAAGGATTGGGTATATCAAATTCTCTGACTTATGAAGATGTCCTGGTAGAGATATTAGATACGCAAGTTCCTTGGTTACGGACCAAGGATGTGGCTTCAGTTAAGGTTTTATGGTGGAACCATAAGGTGGAAGAAACTACTTGGGAAACGAAAGAGAAGATGAAGTCCAAGTATCCACATTTGTTTTCTGCTCCTAAGATTCGTGCGGAAGGGATATTTGATAGTGCAAATAACTTTGTGTGTGGTTACCCCTACCTTGTTGTTCATTCGGGGACGAATGTTCCTAGTGGGGGAGACTGAAACATCATGGTTTTTTATCCTTAGAAAATTTCTTGGAAATCCGTTCTTCGAACCCAATACAACTCATGGGTACGAGCTGTATCTAGGGTACAAGTGGTATGGTCCTATCATTTTCTTACCAGTGTAAGTTGGTGGGATGGTTTTGGTCACTGGAATGGGTACGACTTCTTGGCATGAGTTGTAAGGCTTGCTACGAGTCATATCAAGGACTCGTACGATGGCAATGTTTGATCTTCCTGGTATTTCATTCTTCTAGGAATACGAATCATGGGTATAGATCGTATATTATGGTTACGACTTTGTTGGACAATTGGTATACCAGACATTGTTTGATCCAAGGGTTGAGGCTTGGATACAAGTGGTGGATACCTATCGTATAGGATGGTATGACTTGTGTGGGTCAGTCATATCCCTAAGACAGGTTTTTAAGGGATTTAAGTTACGGTATTCTGGACATTTCTCTACTTACCCTAACTAGGACCCATGACTTCTAAACACTTAGGAGGATATTTACCCTATTATTCTATTCATTAACATTTAGAAACTATTCCAAAACACCTCATAATTCTCTCAAGAGCTTTTGGGGTAAGAAGGCTAGGGTTTCATCTTACGAATTGCTTTGGGGATTGCTTTGGTGATTCCTTTCCATCAATTCTTTGATATAAGGCATGATTCTCTTCCCTCATTATAGTTTCAACTAAAGGCATGGTTTATAAGATTGATTTCATGGTTTCACTATTTCATGATTATGGTTTTTAACTATTATTTAGGTTTTTTTATATTAAATACTTTGTTATGGTTTCCTACTGTTTTAATTATGCTTTAATATGCATTAATGGTGGGTTTGGCCAATTGGATTATATAGTAATGGTTTAATGGTCTTTGGAATTGGTTTTGATTATATTATGCCCCCAAGGTGTTTAATAAAGTGCTTATAAAGATATGTTCATTGCATTGACTTCTTTTAATGGAACTCTTGTATGTCTTAAACTTGATAAAGGATTTATACATGGTTTAAATGGTTTGAAAAGGCTAAAGGCTAAATGGTTATGCTTGTACAGAATGTGGAAGTCTCCCAAGTGGATTTAATATGGAAAAAGGAAGGGCACGTAAGGTCCCCTAACCTAAATGGTTTTTCTATAGATATTACTTGTAAGTAATGGAGTGGTATGACGATACCACTAATATTGGCCTTGGTTAATAAATGGTAAATGGATTGTTTGGACATGGTTTTTATTCAGAATTAATGGCGGTGTTATAGCTATGTCGTGGAAGGTTGTGGTCCCGGGGAACCAAAATCAAAAACATATATTTGCCGATATGAGGGGTTTTCAATGACCACATGAAAGTGTCACATTTTATATTGGAGGGTTGTACTAGTCATCCCATGGGACATTCCCTGATCGTGCGACTACATGCACTGGGGTCCTTTCAGCAGGGGGAGCTGAACCCATATGACCCGTGGGTGGTTAGGACGACAAAGCTTCACAGCCCAGGTAAAGGTTCTAAATGCATGCTAAACCGGATTCCCTTTCCCTGGAACTTATATATGTATGGTTTTATGCATTATGGATGGTTTTATTTGCTTTTATAACTGGAAATATTTTATCCTTATCCTTAGATTCATGCTAGCGGTCATTCGCTAACCCCATCTACTGACGCCTGTATACCCACGCTATGTTGGAATTGACCATTCTACTCCTCTCGTTTAGCACGCAGATTCAGTATCAACACTGGAACTGAAATGGTAAGCTTCTATATCATTTCATGTTATGGATTTGTTTAGACACTTTTCTTTTATTTTGGATATTGGTTTTGGCCATGGTTAGGGGCATGTCCCAACCGAATTTGTTCACTCTTTCAGATAGAGGCTTTGTGGTACTTTTAGGGGATGGTATGGGCGGGATTGGTGTTGGTATCGGCTTTGGCATTGGAATAAGACGATGGACTAACATCATTGTACGATATTGTTGGTTGTTCCATCCTTTTTCATTTTGGGATTAATTTTCATATTATGTTTTGATATTCCATTTTAGTTTACGATTTATGGTTTGGTTGTATGGTTGGGCAGTAGTTGTGGTATGGTTGGACTCAGTTGGGTCGATCATGGTGGTGACCCTATCCCAGAGTCTTAATGAGAACAATAATGCTAACTTGTTATATGTTCGAAATTTAGCTCATCTAAGGATGAATATACGTGGTTAGGTTAGGTAAAAGGGGGCGGTCCCCGGTTCTGGTTGGACTTAGGATGCCCATTACGACAAGGCCCAGGTTCAGTTCAGGTCATTTTATCAACCCATCCACATTGGGGACACAAAGACAACCTTGATAGCAAAGGACACCATCTCCACCTTAGGAGAAAACCTTAACCTTCTTCTACTGGACTGCATCCAATATCTGGGTAAGGATGGCATCACTATGCTGCTTCTCTTTCATTTCCACCACTAAAGACGATTTTGAATCATTCTGGACCACTACTCCTCCATCATTTATATCAAGAAAACATACACCCAAAGGAGCTAGTCTATTCACTTTCTTAGCCAACTCCTAATCTTTCTTATTCACATAAGCCACACTACCCATAGACAACCTACTCAGCGCATTTACTTCCACATTCGCCTTATCCGGATGGTAAAGCACATTCATATCATAATCTTTCAACAAATCCAAACACCTCCTATGATAAAGATTCAACTCTTTTTTCATAAATACATATTGCAGATTCTTATGATTAGTGAAAATGTATACATGCACACCATATAAGTAGTGCCTCCAAATCTTAAGAGGAAATAGAATAACTCCTATCTATAAATTGTGTGTTGGATAATTCTTTTTGTGGTATTTAAGTTTTCTGGAGGCATAGGCTATTACCCTCCCATTTTGCATCAAAACAAAACCAATCACAACTCTGGAATCATCACAATACACCACAAATCCATCCAACCACTATGGCAAGGCTAACACTGGAGCTGAAGTCAGTCTATCCTTCAACTTTTGGGAATTTTTCTAAACCTTTATCTAAGCATATAAACTTTACCTTTTTTGTGTAAACTTAGTCAATAGTGAACATATTGAGGAAAAACCCTCAACAAACCTCTTATAGTAACCTACTAAACCCAAAACTGTAAGACCCCATAACATCCTAAGTTCAACTCAGATTTTAACCTTTCTAAGGAGTCCTAGACATAGAAAATTCTAGCTAAGTATTCAGACTTAGTATTATTATGACCTTCGTAAGTTGTAAACTCTATTTCACAAATTTTATGACCTTAAAGTATCAATCTTTAGATTGATTCATGATCAGGAATATTAGTAGGTGTTTCCGGACAAGTTTTGAAATTTTTGGACCTCGTTTAGACCATGTTTGAGTGACCAAAATAGTGACTCGAGTTAAATTCTCTATCTAATCCAAGTTTCTCTTTCGTTTATAGAATACGCCTCAAAAGAGGACTAAGGGAAGAGAAACAAGAGACCATCCAGAACCCTAACCCGTCTAGCCAGATCCTCTGGATAAACATGTCTCCCACACTAAGTTTAGATTATCTTTCACCACCCTAGCTGATTCTGTTGAAGATGTCCAACTGCTATTTTGGCCAACCCAGTGGCCAATACTGTTGTTTCCAGGATTCAAGATTTCACCTGAATAAACCCTTCATCTTTTACTTGGTCTAAATTAGATGATGACCCTCAAGAATTTCTTAATCAGGTGTAAAAAGTTACAGATATTATGGAAGTGATTTCTGTTGAGAGGGATGAGTTAGTCACATATCAGTTACAGGATATGGCACACTCATGGTTTAAACAATAGAAATTAGAAAGGGCCGCAGATGTTGGGCCCATAGAATGAGAGGAGTTTGTTGTTACTTTTTTGGATAGGTTCATCCCGCTTAAGTTGAGGGGAGCGAAGGTTTTGGAATTTATAAATCTGAAGTAAGGCAACATGATGGTACAAGATTATTCTCTTAAGTTTAATCAATTAGCTAGACACACTCCTCATATGGTAGCAGATAGCAGATCTAAGATGAGTAAGTTTGTGTCTAGCGTGTCTAATAGCGTGGTTAAGGAGTATAGGTCTGCAATGTTGATTAAGGAGATAGACATGTCTAGGATCATGATTCATTCTCAGTAGATAGAGAAGGCTAAGAATAAAGAGAAGGAGAGGGAGAATAAGAGAGCGAGAATAGGTACTTTTAACTTTGCTCAGCCTAAATCAGAGGGTGGGAATCATTCTCAATTATGACCAAAGTCCTCAGTTCCAACTCCTTCCTTAGCTAGTGCTCTTGTGCATAAATTTAGAGATGGAAACAGAGATAGGGCATCAGTCCCTAAACCCCAGGGTAGTGTTAGCAGTGTCCGAACGAATCCCCTTTGTCAAAAGTATGGAAGAAACCACCAGGGTATCTGCAGAGCTAGTAGTGATGTCTATTTTGGATGTGGCAAGCCAGGACACAGGGTCAGATAGTGTTTTCAGGTAGGTTCTCAAAGTCAGCATAACCACCCCCCAGCTCAGTCCGATCGCTCGAATCAGTTGGGTGTTGTATCAGGAGAGTTCTCTTGATGTGGTCATTGGTATGTTACAAAATTATCATTTACATATTTATGCTTTGCTAGACCCAGGAGCTTCTTTGTCCTTTGTTTCTCCTTATATAGCTGTTGACATCGAAGTCAGTCCCAAAATCCTAGTAGAGCCTTTCTTAGTATCTACCTTAGTAGGAAAATCTATTATAGCCCAGTGGGTATATAGGAACTATCCGATTATGGTATATCATAAAGTCAATTCAATAGAATTAGTTGAATTAGAGATGACCAATTTTGATGCCATTCTCGGCATGGATTATCTTCATTACTGCTATGCCTTAGTCAATTATAGAAATAAAATTGTCCAGTTTCAGTTTTTGAATGAACCAATTCTTGAGTGGAGGGGTAATACTTCAGCACTTAGGGGTCAGCTTATTTCTTACCTAAGGGAAAGAAAAATGATATCTAAGGAATGTGTCTACCATCTCGTTCGAGTCCAGGACTCTAGTTCAGAACCACCTAATCTTGAATCAATGTTAATAGCATATGAATTCTTAGATATATTCCCTAAATATCTCCTCGAAGTTTTTCTTGAAAGGGAAATCAACTTTGGAATAGACCTTCTTCCAGATACTCAGCCCATATCTATCCCACCATATAGAATACACCTACAGAACTCAGAGAATTAAAAGAACAGTTAAAGGATCTCCTAGATAAGGGATTTATCAAACCAAGTGCGTCCCCATGGAGTGCCCCAATTTTATTCATGCATAAGAAAGATGGTTCTCTCAGAATGTTTATTGATTATCATTAGCTAAATAAAGTCACGGTCAAGAATAAGTATCAACTTCCCAGAATCGATAACTTGTTTGACCAACTTCAGGGTGCCACTACTTCTCCAAGATAGACCTCAGATCGGGCTATCATTATCTCAGAGTCAGAGAATATGATATCCTAAAAACAGCCTTCAGAACTCAGTATGGTCACTATGAATTCTTAGTCATGTCCTTTGGTCTTACTAATACCTATGCAAACTTCATGGACTTAATGAACCATGTGTTCAAGCAATACTTAGACATGTTTGTCATAGTCTTTATAGATGACATTTTAGTCTACTTCCATAGTGACCATGATCATGCAGACCATCTCAGAATAGCATTGATGACTCTAAAAAAACATCAGCTATTCGCCAAATTCAGTAAGTGTAAATTTTGGCTAAGGTCAGTAGCCTTCCTTGTCCATATCATTTCCGGTGATGGCATTAAAGTTGATCTCCAAAAGACTAAAGCAGTGAGAAAGTTTTCTAGACCTATAACTTCATCAAATATCAGGAGTTTCTTGGGTTTGGATAGCTATTACTGATGGTTTGTTGAGGGATTTTATCTATTGCATCCCCTATGTACAGATTGACTCAGAAGAAAGTCAAATGCTAGTGGTTAGATTCTAGTGAAAAGAGTTTTTAGGATTTGAAGACTCAACTGACTACAGCTTCAGTTTTGACCCTACTAGATGGGTTTGTGGTATATTGTGATGCCTCTAAAGTTGGTTTGGGGTGTGTTTTGATGCAGAGAGTTAAGGTCATAACCTATTCCTCTTGACAGCTTAAACCCCATAAAAATAACTATACTAGTCATGATCTTGAGTTAGTAGTAGTAGTATTTGCCTTAAAGATTTGGAGACACTATTTGTATGGGGTGCACGTTGATGTGTTCACTGACCATAAGAGCCTACAGTATGTGTTCTCTCAAAAAGATTTAAACCTTTATCAGAGAAGGTGGTTGGATTTGTTGAAAGATTACAACATGAGTGTCCTGTATTATTTGGGTAAAGCCAATGTAGTGGCTGATGCTCTCAGTAGGATGTCTATGGGTAGTTTTGCTCATGTGGAGGATGGTAAGAAGAAGTTAGTTCAGGAAGTTCATCAGATTGCCCGACTAGGTGTTCGCTTAGTCAATATAGCAGAAGGTAGTAAATGGGTGCAGAGTAGTTCCGAATCAGCCATGGCTTCCAAGGTAAAGGAAAAGCAGGATAGGGATCCCAGTCTAGTCAAGTTGAAGGAATCAGTTAGAGATCAGATAGTAGAGGTTTTATTCCAAGGAGAAGATGGTGTTTTGTGTTATCAGGGTTGGCTATGTGTGCCAGGGGTAGACGACTTAAGACAACGAGTTCTTGTTGAAGTGTATGGTGCACGCTACTCTATTTATCCAAGGGCCACTAAGATGTACCATGATTTGCGGGATATCTATTGGTGGAGTGGAATGAAGAGAGACATTATAGAGTTATGGCTAAGTGCTCAACATGTCAGCAAGTTAAGATCGAGCATCAGAAGCCAAGTGGGTCTATGCAGGAGTTCAGTATTCCTACATAGAAATGGCAAAAAATGAACATGGACTTTGTGAGGGGTTTGCCTTATACACGTCACCAATATGATTCAGTTTGGGTCATTGTAGATAGAATGACCAAATCAGGTCATTTCCTACCAGTCCATACCTCTTATTTAGCCGAGGATTATGCCAACTCTATATTAGGGAGTTGGTAAAATTGCACGGTGTTCTGTTGTCAATTATCTCAGATAGAGGTATCTAGTTCACCTCTCATTTCTTGAAGGCATTCTAAAAAGGTTCTTGGTACCTGAGTTCACCTCAGTATAGCCTTTTATCCTTAGACAGATGGTCAAGTAGAAAGGACCATTCAGACTTTAGAAGATATGCTTCGAGCGTGTGCAGTAGACTTTAAAGATAGTTGGGTTGACCACTTGCCTTTGATTGAATTAGCATATAACAACTGCTATCATTCCAGCATTCAGATAGCTCAATTTGAGGTGCTTTATAGGAGGAGGTGTAGATCTCTCATTGGTTGCTTTGAAGTAGGTAATGCTGCAGCGGTAGGTCCTGGCTTAGTAATTGATACCTTAGAGAAAGTTTAGTTGATCAGGGAAAGGCTTAAGACAGCTCAGAGCCGACAGAAATCATACGCAGATGTATGCAGAAAGGATCTCGATTTTGAGTTTGGTGATTTTGTGTATTTGAAAAATCTCTCCTATAAAAGGAGTGAAGAGGTTTGGCAAGAAGGGAAAACTCAGTCCCCAATATATCGATCCTTACTAAATTCTCAGCCGTTTCAGAAAGGTAGCTTACAAGATTGAGTTTCCTTCAGATTTAGCTTCAGTGCATCCAGTGTTACATGTATCCTTGCTTAAGAAATGCATAGGTGACCCAGTAGTCATAGTTCCTATATAGGGCATAGATATTTAGAACAACCTCTCTTATGAAGAGAAACCCATCGAAATCCTTAGTTATCAGGTTCACAGACTAAGGAACAAAGAAGTCCTTCTAGTCAAAGTACTTTGGTAGAATCAATCTGTGGAGCTACTTTGGAAGTATAAGAAGACATGCGGACCAAGTATCCTCACCTCTTCTCCGCAAGCTCAAACTCAGCCCAAGGTAAAAAATTTCCTTTGAATTTACTCAGTCTCATATTCGGATATAGCTACCAACTTGGTATCAATTGACATTGTATTCACGAATCAGTTATGTTATGTACTCATGCATCAGACATGTATGTCCAATATATAAGTCCAGCTTATCAATAATCCCAGTCATGTATTCACGAATCATATTCAGCTATGTACTTATGCATCAGATATATATATTCAGTATAATAATTTAGTATATCAATAATTTCAGTCATGAAAACATGCTTTAGTTATGCATGTTCAATGTCTAAGTCTAGTCTATCAGTAGTCTCAATTTAATCAGTCTCATTTGAGGACGAATGTTCCCAAGGGGGAGATATTATAAGATCCCGTAAAATCCTAAGCTCAACTCAGTCTTTTAAGCTTGCTAAGGGGTCCCAGACGTAATAAAATTCTAGCTAAGAATTCATACTTGGTATTATTTTGGCCTTCGTAAGTTGGCAACTTTTATTCATGGCTCTTATGACCTTAAAGTATCGATCTTTAGATTGATTCATGATCAAAAATTTCAGTAGGTGTTTTCGAACATGTTTTGTATGGTCCTCATTTATACCATGTTTGAGTGACCAAAATAATGAGTCGACGCAATCTCAATACGTCGCGTCATCCCTCACACTGACAGATAATTTTTTTCTCAGCTCAGTGAAAATTATAGTGAACTGACGTGGACTCAATATTGTGTGTTGGCCATCGCGTTGATGCCAATGATGCAGCGCGTCATTCTACACGTTGACAGTTCGATTTTCAATTATTCAAAAGCCATGTTTATATGGGTATTTGGGTCTTTTTACCCACCCCTATTCAGCCCGAAAACACGAGATTTAGCCCCCATTAGCAATATACACCCACTTTCTCTCAAATTTCTCAAGAACAAGAACCCTAGGTAAGTTAATGTCAAAGCCAAGGCTCAAGATTTTGCCATTGTTCTTTAAGAATTAAACAGCCAAGGTATGTGAAGTGTTCATCCAAGGGTTCCTACCACCCTCGGAGTCTAAGAAACTCTTATTAACTTCAAGTAGCTTGATTTCTACTTCTTATGATTTGAAATCAATGTGTATTCATGATTACTGCTATAATTGGGTTTCTATTTCATTATTTATTACAAGATTGATGTAGAATTAATTGACATTTGTGATTTATCATGTGAATTCATATTGAAACCCATGTAATTATGAATTTAGAATTGAATCATGATGCTCACATGTTGTTTTAGTGTCATGTGCATAGATTATGCTATCCAAGTATTTGATGAATTGATCATGTGAATGTAATGATAAGATTATATCATGCTAGTATGTATAATGTTTCATGCCATGAAATTTTTTGATAAAATGCCTCTATAGATGCATTATCAAAAAGTGTGCATTTTTATGTTATGATATACAAGATTATGTGAAGCTTTACTTTTCATGCTATTGAGTCCTGGGGGTATTTATACCTAATAATTTAGCTATTATCAGTTATAGAATAATATTAGTCATGTTATGATCAGTAGTACTCACAGTCAGTTACAGGACTCAGGAGAACTTAGTAGATTCAGTTTTAGTCCCATCTAGTTCAGTATTCAGTTCATACCTTAGTAAACTCAGTCAGCTAACAGAATTCAGTAGTATTCCATCAGTCAGCGGAACTCATTAAAACTAGTAATAGTTTAGTGAAGCCTAGTATGAACTAGGAAATCAGTTCAGTGACTATTCAGTTGGGACTAGGATTCAGCTCTAAGTTAACCCAAGGATGGGGCATTCTTTCTAGTAGAGAGTTTGATTCTTAGTAGCAATCCCTACATTATAGAACTAGGTAGTCAGCGTAGGTTGAAATATCTTCCTGCCAGACTAGGGTTGATACATCTCATATGAGTTTTCCTACTAGCGAGGGTTGACAAAAAAGCTTCCTATTAGAGAGGGTTAACTCACAGTTTTCTTTACCCGTGGCACGGTACTGACACCCTTCCAACTGGGGTTATAGGTTGGACCCCAATCTATTTAGCAAGGGGCATGTCGGTTTGATGATTACCTCCCATAGTCTCAGTTTCAGTTCCAGTCTCAGTATAGAACTCAGTTCAGTTCTATAGATTCAGGACTGTTAGATATAGTCACTCAGTATAGTTCCACTGTATCTAGACTATCAAATACAGTCACTCAGTTATCAACTACACAGTATCAGTAAACTCAAATATCAGTAAATCAGTAATTTAGAACTCAGTATCTAGTGTTATCATGATCTGTGATTACAGTATATGTATTCATGTATATGTTTCCATTCAGTTATATTTATGTCCTTCAGTCAGTATTGTTCATGCATATGAACCCATCCATTTTAGCCTACCTCACTTAGCATACTAGTATATTCAAAGTACTGACGCATATTTTTGTCTTGCGCTATGATGTTTTATATTATAGGTTCAAACGCACGAGCTTTCGAGCACCCTTAGCAGTTCAGATCTTCAGCAGTCAGAATTAGTGGTGAGTCCTTATAGTTCGAGGACATGATTATTTTCTTTAGTATTTCAGTTTATCAGTATAGTTTTCAATAGTTGGAGTTAGTTGAGGGCTTTTCCCATCAACTCCATGATTCAGATAGTAGAGGCTTTTCAGACTAGAGTATTTTTAGACAGATGTTTCAATTTTGGTATTGTTATACCCTATTTAGTTTTATTTCAGTATTGAACCTTATGGAAAGTTTTTGCCTAATATCCACATAGTTGCAGTATTACTATTCAGTTATTGCAATAGGTACCAGTCATGGGTTAGCTAGTAGTCCTTCGAGATTATGAGCATCGTGTAGCGTCCAGGGTACAAACTCGAGGAATTACAAAAATTCTCTAAATATCGGATGGAGTAATATGGCTAGGCCAGTGCTTCACTACATCAGTTATTTAAGGGTCTACATGAATACCATCCCTCGAAATAACATACCCAAAAATATAATAGACACCAACCAAAATTTTCACTTACTAATCTTTGCATAAAGCTAACGATCCTTAAGGGTCTGCAACACTATTCTCAAATTGTCTGCATTCTCCTCCCCACTTCGAGAATATAAAAAATTATCATCTATGAAAATAATGATGAATATGTCCAAGTACTACTTGAAGGCCCTATTCACCAAATCCATTAAAGCTGTAGGAGCATTTGTCAGTCCAATAGACATAACTACAATCTCAAAATGACTTTATTGGGTTCTAAAAGTATTCTTCGAGATTTTACGCTATC
Organism: Capsicum baccatum var. pendulum; assembly: GCA_030864225.1. Taxonomy (NCBI): domain Eukaryota; kingdom Viridiplantae; phylum Streptophyta; class Magnoliopsida; order Solanales; family Solanaceae; genus Capsicum; species Capsicum baccatum. The sequence goes on from CM061560.1 coordinate 46,512,583, forward strand.
TGACCTTTAAAAGGTGATACCCCAACCTTAGATCAATCTTTGAATACCAACGGGCACCCTAAAGCTAAATAAGTAAATCACCAATTCTAGGAATAGGGTAATTATTTTTTATTGTGACCTTGTTTATCTGTCTATAGTCTATACATATTATGAGAGTGCCATCCTTCTTGCACACGAGAAGAACTTGAGAACCCCATGAGGGAACACTGTGTCTGATGAACTCCTTATCTAAGTGGTCCTTGAACTTCTCTTTTAATTCCTTAAGCTTGGTCAGAGCCATATGATAGAGAGGAATGAAGATAAGTTGGGTATCAGGAAGGATATCAATATCGAACTCTATTTCTCTTTCAGGAGGTTCCCCGAGTAGATCCTGTGAGAAGTCCTTTGAAAATTCATGAATTACACAGACTTACTGAATATTTGGGGCTTCAGAATTAGCTTCTTTAACTCGAACTAGGTGGTAGAAACATCTTTTTGATATTAACTTTCTGCTTTAAGATAAGAGATGAAACGACTTTTGGGAGATACTAAACTATAGTTCCACTCAAAGACTGACTCATTAGGAAACTAAAACTTCACCACTTGGTTGCGTTAATCGACTGATGAATAGCATGCATGGAGCCAATCCATACTTAGAATAATATCAAAATCTATCATCTCTAGCTCTTTAAATCTGCTACTTTAACCCTATGAAGAACTATAATAGGTCACTTTCAGTATACTCGTCTGGCGGTGATTGACTCATCTACTGGATTAGAAACTGAGAAGGGTTCAGAAAGACTTTCAGGCCTTACTTCAAAATTTAAAACAATAACTGGGGTCATAAAAGAGAGGTTTGACCCTGGGTCTAATAACATATAACATCAAGGTGAAAGAAACAAATCATACAAGTGACAATATCTAGGGAGTGCTCCTGCTCCTGGCGGGATGGTATTGAATAAACTGGTTCTAATGCTGACTACCACTGGTACTGGATGATGTACCCTGTTGTGGAGTTGAGTGGCCTAACTAGGCTACAGAATTTATGGATTGATCTTGAGGATGAGCATATCTCTTTCTTTATTAGAATAAGGTCATTCCGTGATACTATGGCCCATCTTTTCACAACCATAACAACCACCTCTACCGATCAAGAACTTGCCCAAATAATTTCTACCACACTTGGTGCACGCTGGATTTTTCCTTTCCCCAAAAATGCTACCCTCAAATTTAGAAGCTGGTGCCTTCCCTCACTATTCATGATTAGTTTTAGGCATTGGGGAACTGGCATTGGATGGTGCAGGCACCGAAAAATGTCTTGAAATTAGGAGCAATTTATCCCTCCTAATTTTTACTATTATACTTAAATTATCTGGTCCTAGCCCTTTTGTTCCTTCTCCATCATTCCTTGAACTTTTCCACATCAATATACTGAGCATGAGTTATCAACCGAGCAATATCCATATCTCCAAGAAACATGGAAGTCCCACACTCATTGACTACCAAATCAAACACTCAAGTGACAAAGTTACTCATACGAGCTATAGAATCTGGAAATAACTCTGGGGCATACTTTGCTAGTTGGGTGAACTTAAGGCAATATTATTTCACTGACATAGAGTCCTACCTTACGTCAATCAACTTCTCTACTTTATCCTCCCCCATCTTATAAGGAAAGAACCTATCAATAAATGTACTTTGAAATACATCCCAACTCATAGGAGTTGCATTCTCACCTTTACCAACCTTCCATATAGAAACCCAATCATATGAAACATTCTTTAATTGATAAGAAGCCAACTCAAAACTTTCTTCTTCAGTAACATGCATAATTTGTGTAATATTTTTTACGTTATCCATGAAGAACTAAGGGTCCTCATTCATCTTCGACCCAAAGAACTCAGGTGGGTTCATTCTAATAAAATCTCAAACTCTAGCTCAAGCTAGGTTACCATTCTACTGAAGTGGGACTAATACTAGCTAGTTTCCTAAAATATTTGTATTCATAGCTTGAGCTAACATTATAAAGTAGGCGAAAACTCAACAAGGGAGACATTTTCATTTAAAGGGTTTGCAAGCAATGGTGGGGTTGGCTGATACCTATTTCTATTTGCGTAATCTCTATTGTGATGCATTCTCTTTCATGTTTGAAGTTACATAGTTTGCTACGTACTTATAAAGCTTCAACAGATTCCTATCCATCATTCAAGGATGAATGATTACAAGGGGGAGATAGTGTAACACCCCGTATTTTATGGGCTAAAATTTGAACCGTTGTTTCTATGTGTGAAAACTTGAATCCAATTATTTCTATATAAAATAAGTGTCCTGATCATTATCCTAGTGTTAAGAGTGCTTTTGAAGGAATAATGTCGTAGTAAACACTTAGAGTGAAGTGGAGTTAAGAACTTCAGTTATCGACCGAATTTTAGAATTGGATTCTACAAGGGTCAACATCGAACATGTATAACTTCTGGAATATGTGGAATTTTGAGGCTCAAGTCCCACCAAGCTATATAGAAATGTGTCCTCTTTCCAACACATCTGATTTTGCCTTAATTTGATACGCAAGCAAAAAGTTATGAGCATTTTTGTGAAGAGGTAGTAAGGGTCTAGATAGTGGCGCCACGCAAAGCTCGTCGTGGAGATTACCCTCCACAACACACCGATGCTTTAAATTAGTCAACTTTTGGGTTTGTTGACATGGGAGTAGGGTATTGAAGTCCTTTCACTTATAAATGAGCCCTAAACAATATATTAACCTATTTCCATCCAATAAACAAAGAAATTTTATATTAAGGCAAATAACTAGTATCGCCATACCATTCAGCTTGCAAGGCCATAACTATGCCATTACAATTCCATTAACTTTGGAATGCCTCAACCCCTTTTGTTAATTAAATCAAAACATAGCCAACAAGGCTTTCAAAATCCATGTTCATTATTAACCATTTATGCAATGCTATAGTATAGGTGAGTATGTTAAATCAAGTGAAATTTCCATAATTCAAATCCATATACACAAGTGGGTTGAGGGAACACAATTTTTCAAGGCCAATCTCAAGTCCATAAATATCAATTTGGGAGAATACCTTGACCCCCATTCCAATTCTCACACCCATGCACCCCATTAGTTCATAACATTCAATTTAAAGCATGAACAACAAATGAAAACCATGGGAAAACAATTCAAGGGCCAACCATTCCAAAATTCTCAACCCATGTCAAAACCCACATTCAAATCCTTACAATTAAACCATTTAAAACACATATTTCTCATAAAATAAGATTTGGAGAAGAGTAACATGCCTAAAAGTATCACAACTATGGAGGGAAATCACCCTTGAGATCCCTAATTGACCAACTTCTTAGAAACCCTAAGGGGTCGTTTGGTAGAGTGTATTGGAAAAATTAATGCATGCATTAGTTAATGAGCATTAGTAGTACCTTGTTTGGTACCATATTTTTACTGTGCAGAAATAATACTTGTACTAATTATAAATTGTATTTTGTATTGAAGTGTGTATTAATAATACACACCACTTTCCATGTATTAGCAATACAAAGACTCTAATACATGCATTAACTTGTTAAATGTCAATTTTACCCCTTCTTTCCAGCTTTTTTCCTGCTATGGTTCTGCCCAAAATGGAGAGCTGGAAGATTGGTAGCCAGGAAGAATTGTCCAAGATTTCATTTTTTGACAGTAGCAGCTGCTACTTCTAAGCTTGAAAGAAAGGCTACGAAAAAGGAGCTTTAGTGGTTGTCAATGTCGGCAGCCTTCTCCGTCTCCCTCTCTAATTCTCCTCTTACAGTTAGACCTTTCAAATACCTATCTATTTCTCTCTCACTCTTTTCTATTCACCTTTACTCCACCAAAATTCCTAGCAAATCATTAACCTTAAGAATTTCCACAATTGTTGCTTCTTCTTTCGATGGTTTGAGTACCAGCAATCACAATTCTCAATCTAAGAGGAATTTTGGTAAATAAATATTTTTTTGTAAAAATTATGTAAATATATATTACTTTTAATACATCAAACCAAACACTGTGAATGAAATAATGTTTGACTAACTAATACCAGTATTACTAATACTTGCATTACTAATGCAAGTATTACTAATACATATTATGAAGCATTATTCTTATACACTCACAAAACGACCCTTAAGTGTTCTTGACCTCAGGGATTTGAGAGAGTTTGAGAAGTTAATTTGATTTTTTTTAGAGTAATAATGATATCCTAAAGGATTTTTTAAGTAGTGGGTCACGATTAGGGAAGAGGGGAAATATCCAAAGAGCCCTTAATTAAAAGCTGAAAAATTATCGTATGTGACTACGGATCACTCTACGACTCGTAAGGACCCACTACGACTCATCACCACGAGTCGTAGCCTGGACGTAGCTAAGGGACCTTCTTATGGTGACCGTACGACTTGTAGGTTCCTAGTCATAACCAACACTTAGGGTGCACACTGGTCAGCCTACGATTGATTTATTACGATTTGTATAGAGTCATTATGACACGTTGAGTCTAGCTGTGATCAGAACAAAAATCTGGTCAAACGTACTGGTTAAGCTATGATAAGTGTCCTACGACTTGTAAAGACACCCTACGACCCATAGGGAGAGTCGTAGTCTGGGAAGTAATCTCAAAGGTAAAGAAATTTTCAGGAACAAACAATCCGGGGGGTTACATTCTACCACCCCCACCACCACCACCACCACTAGGATTATTCATCCCTTATTGATGAGACAAGTTATACATTATCCCAATTTAACACAGAACATAACCACACTTACTTTCAACAAATATAGAAAACAAAGATAGTAAGGAATACACATACCTCAAGCATAATTATCCGAAGCGGGGATGAAGAACGGATATCTGGACTTCAGGTCCTCTTCAGCTTCCCAAGTAGCTTTTTCAACATCATGGTTCCTCCATAGAACCTTTATAGAAGCCACATCCTTAGTCCTTAAATAACAAACTTGTCTATGAAAAAACTTAACCGGGACTTCCTCATAAGACAAGGAAACCAAAATGCCAACACTCTCGAAAGGAACGACCAAGGATGGATCACCCATGAACTTCTTCAACATTGAAACATAAAAAACTAGCTGAATGGAACCCTAACTGGAAGGCAAATCCAATTCATAAGCCGCATCACCCACTCACCTAAAAATATGATATGAACCCACATAGCAGGGACTAACATTCCCCTTTTTTCCAAACTACATCTGTCATTTCATGGGAGACACCTTCAGGTACACCAAATCATTCACATCGAACTCCAATTCCTTTCGTCTAACATCCACATAGGACTTTTAATGACTTTGGGAGTTCTTAAGTATATCCTGAATCACGTTCACCTTTTGTATGGCTTGGTGAACCAAGTCAGGACTTAATAACCTTGTCTCACCAACTTCAAACTACTCAATAGGAGAGTGATATCTCCTACCATAAATTGTCTCAAAAAGAGCCATCCCAATGCAAGAGTGATAGCTATTATTATACTCAAACTTTATGAGAGGCAAATGATCAACCGAACTACCACAAAAATCAAGCACACAAGACCTTAGCATATCTTCCAAAGTCTGAATATCTCCACTTGACCATCCGTTTGAGAATGAAAAACAGAGTTAAGGTTCACCCTAGTCCCCAGACCTCTCTGTAATGAGTGCTAAAAGTGCAACGAGAACTAAATACTATGATCAGATATAATAAAGGCAGGCGCACCATGCAACTTGATGATCTCCCAAATGAAGTGCTTAGCATAATCCTTTCAGAATAGTTAGTCTTCACTAGTAGAAAATGAGTGGACTTGGTCATCCTATCCACAATGACCCAAATCAAATTAAACTGATGGCAAGACTGTGGAAGGCCGGTAAGAGAATCCATATTAATCACTTCCCATTTCCATACAGGCAACTCAATCTATTATGATATCCCCCTGGGCCTCAAGTTCTCAACCTTCACTTGCTGGCAAACCATACATTTGGACACAAATTGGCCACATCTCTCTTCATATTTTTTTCACTAATAAATGTCCGTCAAATCAAGGTACATTTTAGTCGAACCAGGATGAACAGTGTACCCGACTCATGAGCCTCAGTTAAGATCCTTTCTCATATCCCATCAACATCAAGAACACACAATCTGCTTTGATACTTTAAGATACCATCATCACCAATCTCAAAATCCCTTACCTTCTGGTGACCCAGATCATCCTAGATTTATATCAAAATAGGGTCGAAAACTTGTTTCTCCTTTACCTCAACACCAAAACAAGACTTCACCACCTCTTGAACAATCATACCACTATTCTAATAGTATAAGAGATGAACTCCAAGATTAGACATCCAGTAAAGGTCTTTCACCAAACCTCTCTTCTTGTTATCCACATGAACCAAGCTCTCCATGGACAACCTGCTAAGAGCACTAACAACCACATTAGTTTTTCCTGGGTGATGATAAAGACTCATATCATAGTCCTTAAGAAGCTCAAATAATCTCTTTTTTCTAAGATTCAACTCCTTCTGGGTGAACACATACTGCAAACTCATATGGTCTGAGAAGATATCAAAATGAACCCCATACAAGTAATGGTGACGAATCTCAAATCGAAGACCACTGCCAACAACTCCAATTCATGAGTCAAATAGTTCTTCTCATGCACCTTCAACTGCCTAGAAGCATATGCCAAAACCTTGCCCCACTTCATCAATGCACAAACCTAGGCCCATAAGTGATGTATCATAATAAACAACAAAACCATCAGTACCCTCGAGCAGGGTCAAAATAGGAGCAAAAGTCAACTTGTCCTTCAACTTGTTAAACCTACCCTCAATAGCACCGGCCACAGAAAATTTACCTTTTTCTGAGTCAGTCTAGTCAGCAGAGCAGCAATCAAAGAGAAAATTTCCACAAACCTCCTATAATAATAGGCTAAACCCAAGAAGCTCTGAATATCAATTAGAGTCGTGGGTCTAGGGCACTTCTTAACCACCACAACTTTTTGTGAATCCACCATGATCCCATTACTAGAAACAACATGACCCAAAAAGGTAACAACATTCAATCAAATCTCATACTTTGAAAATTTAGCATTCAAACGCTGATCTTTAAGGGTCTGCAACAGTATACAGAGGTGATTAGCATGATCCTCCTCACTTTTAGCATACACCAAGATGTCATCAATAAACACAATGATGAATAAGTCCATAAACTGATGAAATACCTGGTTCATAAGATCTATAAATACCACTGTGGAAATAGTTAAATCAAAGGACATCACAAAAACTTAGAATAACCATATCGAGTACAGAAAGAAATCTTTGGGCTATCCACCTCCTTAATCTTTAACTGATGGTAACCCAACTGAAGATCAATCTTAGAAAAGTACTTAGCACCCTAAGGTTGGTCCAATCAATCATCAATCCTAGGAAGAGGATACTTATTCTTTATTGTCACCTTATTCAAATGACGATAATCTAAATACATTCAAAGAGACCTATCTTTCTTGTGTACGAAAAGAATAGAAGCACCCTACGAAAAAACACTAGGGTGAATAAAACGCTTATTAAGAAGATAATTCAACTACTCCTTAAGTTTTTTCAACTCAGTTGGATCCATTCTATAAGTAGGAATAGAGTTAGGATGAGTTTTCAGTAAAAAAAATCAATCCCAAAGTCAATTTCCCTATTAGGAGAAACTCCGGGAAGATCATTAGGAAACACTTCAGGAAAATGACAAAACACAGGAATAGATTGTAAAGAAGGACCATCAGAATTAGAGTCCATAACCCAAACTAGATGATATAGACACCCTTTGGAAATTAATTTCCGGTCTCTTAAATTAGAAATGAACCTTTCCTTAGGCACTACGAAACTCCCTTCCCACTTAATAACTAATTTATATGGGAATTGGAAACTGATTCTTTGGGTCCTATAATCAAGAGATGCATAGCACAAATGGATCCAATCCATTCCCAAGATAACATCAAAAGAGACCAGGAATACACTCAAGACCAAATCCAAAATGAATAGCCACATAAAGGGTCACATAAGAAAGGGAAGACTCAAGATCAAGCAAACAATTTACATCATGAGAGAAAAGTTTAAGAATACCAGTAAAAACATTAGGAGATAACTCAAAATCCTAATGGGTGGCAAAAGCATAAAGACGATTTTGTCTATTGCAAGAGCCAGAAGTAGCAACCTTTGGTACAGAAGCTGAAGAAATAGCAATGAAGACCTTATTAGCCCTAGTGGCCACATTGCCTAAAGGATAGTTTCTCTAAATATGGCTAGGCTAGTCACATTTAAAATACGTGTTTCTCTGCTCATTACAAAACCTATGGTGCAACTATCCACAAAATCTATAGGAAGGATATGATAGAGCTGACTAGGCCCTACTGCCCTAAGATTAGCCACCTTGTTCCCTAAACCTAATGTCATTCTGAGATCAACGATCACTAGATAACATGGGATATGGAGCACAAGCCATCAAATAAGAATCTGAATTCCCCCAAGCCTGCTTACTTCCTTACTACTTATCACCTCTACCACTATATTGTTGACCTTTACTCTACTAAAAATATCTAAACTTCTTACTCTTCCTTTCTTGTATCTCAACTTATTTCTTCTTTTCCTCATCAATCTGCTACATATACACAACAAGCCTAGAGATATCAATGTCACTATTCAACAAGGAGGTCTTACACTCCAGCACTAAGTCCCAAGACAAAATAAAGCAAACTTTCTTGTCTTAGCCCTTATGCTAGACACTAGCTTAGGAGCATAATGGGAAAACTAATGAAATTTCAAGAAGTACTATTTTATAGTCATCCCACCCCTTTTCAAATTCACAAACTCTTCAGTTTTGGCCTCTCTTAACTCCTAGGGAAAGAAACGATCTAGGAAGGCACCATAAAACTCATCCCATAATACTAACTCTAGATCATCACCCCTAGACTGATTCCACTTCTCGTACCACTGATGTTCCAAATCTTTCAACTAATATTCAGAAAATTCTACACCCTTAGAGTTAGAAACATGTATCATAGGGATAATCTTCTCAATCTCATCAACCAACCTTTGAGAATCCTTTTCAATCTTAGAGACAGTAAATATCAGAGGATTCTACCTCATTAATTGCCATCTCGAGTAGCCTTTGAAAAAATCATAGCAGTACCAGCAGGACCCAACTGACGTGATTGAGATGTCACAAACTAGGTCAACAGATGAATAGAATAATGGAAATTGGCATTAGAAATATCTCCTTAGGGTAGTGGGGCATGAACATCATCTGCCCGAGAAGGACTGTTAGAGACTGGTGGAACTCAATAAGGGGCAATTAATCAAGAGATGGGATCCTAGAGTAGGTCTGAATTCTATAAGTAGGAAGAGTTCTATCCATATTTTCCTCTGATGGGACAGAAGAGTTTCCATGCGCATCAGATCTTCTAGGAGGCATGATATGAAATGCGAACAAATAGGAATTAGAGAGGATTTTGACATCCTAGACTCTACAGCTCCAAAATAGAACACATAAAAGGGAAACATTCCTAATTGTCTTGTAGCCTCTCTCATATAAGTGTGGTGTGCTCTACACCCCTAAAAGAGACTCTACTTGACACGGCTTTATAGATACCCAATGACACCAAACCTAGGCTCTGATACCAACTTTGTCACAACCCAAACAAGGGCCTAGCCGTGACGAGTATCTCAAGTCCACCAAGGATCGGAGACCACCCACTTTACCTAGCCAAGTAGAACATAGAATACGTAACAATGGCTGAATTCTGAACATATAACAAGATAGGAAGTAATAAGCTCAAAGGCATCTAAGAGTTTCAACATCAATACCCAATCCACAGTAATATCCATAAAGCCTCTACTAACACAAAAATAATATAAGTTTGGACAAGCCCCTGACAATAGTAAAAAAGATTCCAAAAAGGAAATAGTTTCTGACATACTAAACCTAGAAGTAACGAGCCTTCTAGAAGAAGAAGGCTCACCACTTCAAGGTAACACATGAATAATTTTGACTTCACCAATCACTTTTTAGAAAAAGTAGAAGTGACTTCATACCCTGTATCGCATGGGGATATAGCATCTGAGGACGGTTAGTGGGGTGAGTACTAGTATGTCACTCAGGGACAAGATAAAATAATGCCCAGTAAGAACACTATTAAAATCATGCATACGTCATCATACATATACATAAATAACATGTCAGGATAGGTAACAAGGTTTAGCATGATAGTAAAACATTATCCTAGACTATGTAGCTGAACTATTATAAATAGGCACTAACGGGCTATATGTGTTCAGCTTTCTCTACTGAAAGGGCCTCAGTGCGTGTTAGCCACACAAACCAGACGTATCAAGAAAGGCCAAGGAATTCCATAACCCCACGTCAATCCTAGATAAAAATTTTATTAATAGTGTGAACCATGCACATGGTCATCAAGACCAACCCTGATGTCGACAAACGTGAGTTTCTAGTATAAGTATTTGAGACCCATACCTTCACGGCTTAGCTATATAACCCCTATTGATCCCAATTTAAAAAAGTTTCACAAAAGCCATTCATTAACCAAGGAATTATACATTAAGGCATACCATAGGTATCGTCATACCATTCACCTTCCAAGCTCATAACTATGCCATTACAATTCCATTAACTTGGGATAAGCCTCGACCTTCTTTTTTCATTAAATCAAAACATACCAATAAGGCTTTCAAAATCCATGTTAATTATTAACCATTTATGCATTGCAATAGTATAGGTGAGTAAGTTAAATCAAGTAATAGTTCCACATCAAAGCCATTTACACAAGTGGGTTGAGGGAACACAATTATCCAAGGCCAATTTCAAGTCCAAAAACATCAATTTGGTGGAATACCTTGACCCCCATTACAATTCCCATACCCATGCACCCCATTAGTTTAAAACATTCAATTTAAAGCATGAACAACTTATGAAAACCATTGGAAAATAATTCAAGGGTCAACCATTCGAAAATCCTCAATCCATCTCAAAACCCACAGTCAGATCCATACAATTAAACCATTTAAAACACATAATTTTCATAAAATAAGATTTGGGGAAGAGTAACATGCCTTAAAGTATCACAACTATGGAGAGAAATCACCCTTGAGAGCCCTACTTGACCAAATTCTTGGAAACCCTATGTGTTCTTGATATTGGGAATTTAAGTAAGTTTGAGAAGTTAATTTGATTTGTTTTAGAGTGATAATGATACCCTAAAGCGGTTTTTAAGTCGTGGGTCATGATTGGGGAGGAGAAGAAATGTCCAAAGTGCCCTTAATTAAAAGCTAAAAAATTATTGTTAGTGACTAAGGACCCACTACGACTCATTACCAAGATTCGTAGTCTATTAAGTAGGTAAGGGATCTTCCTTTGGTGACCCTACAACTCATACCATATGACTCGTCAAGAGAGCCTATGACTTGTAGGGTCCTAGTCATAACCAGAACAGAAGCACTTGGGGTACACTCTGGTCACCATATGATTAGTTCATTACCACTTGTATAGAGTCATTACGACTCACTTGTTCTAGTCGTGATCAGAACAAGAACATGACCAAACACACTGGTCAGGCTATGATTAGGGTCCTATGACTCAAAGGTCAAGTAGTTTTTTAGGGATCGAAAATTTGAGGTGTTACACCACCCTCTTAGCCTTACCTCTAGAGCATTATTTATGAATACAATGAAACCAACAAAAATAGTAATAAATATAAATGAATCAAATAAAATCTAAGAGTCTAAAAAAATAACCAATCAACCCAATACTTGTCCACAAATTCCTCTAAAACCATAAATACCAACTAAGTTGGGACATGCCCCCGACTATGATAGAAGTATTAAAAATACTAAGAAATACAGAAAACAAGTGAAATAACAGGGCCTTATGAAAAATAAAGGCTCACCGCTTCACAACAGATCCACAGAAGTACCAAATTACCTAATGATGCACTGGAGTAATTGAAAATCCCTCAAACCCTACATCATGAAATGATGCAGCATTAAGGGATAGACAGTAAGGCAAGCACTAGCATGTAACTCGGGGGAAAGGGATAAAATAATGCCATTTACCAAAACCAATCAAAAACCACATGCACAACATTTATATATATATATATATAGGATGCCAAGATAGGGACATGGTTCATGAACATAAGAGTTTAAACTATTAACCTAAATTGTATAGCTCGCTCCATCTTAAAGTCACGCAAGGGCTATATGGGTCCATCTCCCCGATTGGAAGGGCCCTAGTGGGTTTTATCCGCACGAACTGAGGAAAGGCTAAATACACCAAGGTGAAATCCATCCAAAATATAGTGTGTATCCAGACACAAGGTTAGGTAGACCCTCATACTGGAAAATACAGTTTTCAATGTTTGTTCCCTCCCCCCCTCCCTCCCGACTTCACCTTCACGGTGAGCTATACAATTTACTTTAAGCTCAAGTTAAAACTGTTTGCACATAAACCCAACCATTAACCAAGGAGTCATTTATTAAGGAATTTACCAACATGGTATCATCATACAATTACACTTTTGAACTGAATCAATTATGCCAAACCAGTCCATATAACTATTAGACTCCCAAGTTCAATTTAAATTCCAAAACCATGGACACCAAGAATACTCCAAAACCATTTATATTATATATTGTCATTTAACGTAATGCAATAATCCAAAGGTAAGTTAAATAATGTAAATTGCTTGTTCAGAATCAAAATTTATAAAGTGGGTTAAGATAAATGCCATTACAAAGCCAGAATTTCACCAAATTGTGGAAACGCATGTTCCTCATTCCAATACTCATAACAATGCAATCATTCAGTCCCAGAAAATATCAATTAAAGCATGAAAACATGGGGAAACTAATATAAGTAATAATCAATCAAAAGGCCTCAACCCAATTTCAAACTCATCAATTGAAATCACATGAATAATGATTAAATAAATATCATAATGTAAAATTCAAGTTAAGGATGAGAAACATGCCCAAAATATTGTAATGCCCAGATTTTGTACCACAGATGCTACACGGTGCTCAAAATCTTGAAAGACCACAAACTAACCCATGACTGATACCTACTGCATTAACTAAATGATAATACTGTAATATGCAGAAATTAGACAGAAATCATGCCATAAGGTTCAATACTATAATAAAACTAAATACGGTATAACAATACCAAAACTGAAACTCTGTCTGAAAATACTCTAGTCTGAAAAGCCTCTAAACTACTGAAATATGGAGTTAATGGGACAAGTCCCCAACTAACTCCGACTATAGAAATAAACTAAAATACTGAAATAATAATCATGTACTCAAACTATGAGGACTCACCACTAACTCTGACTGCTAAAGATCTGAAAAGCTAAGGGTGCTCGGGAACCAGTGCATCTGAACCTATGATATAAAATATTATAAAGCAAGAGAAAAGTATGCATCAGTACTTTAAAGGTACTGGTATGCTAAGTGATGTATTCTAAAATTCATGGGTTCATATGCATGAACAATATTGACTAAATGATATGAGTATAACTGGATGAGAGTACATGCATGAATACGTAACTGTAACTAAGATCGTTATAACACTGAATACTGAGTCTGAATACTAATTAACTGATATATGAGTATACTGATACTGAATTATTTATAACTAAATGACTATTTTGCACAGTCCTAATTCATTGGAACCATACTGAGTTCTGTACTAAGCTGAGTGATTGTGCCTGACAGTCCTGAATCTATAAAACTAAATTGAGTTTTATACTGAGACTAAATCTAAAACTGAGACTATGGGAGGTAATCATCTAACTGACATGCCCTTTTTCTAAATAGATTGAGGCCCAAACTGTAACCCCATTTGGAAGGGTGTTAGTACTGTGCCATGGGTAACCCCAGTTGAGTTACCCTCATCTACTAGGTGCTCTGAAAGAGAATGGTAGTACCCTCAACTATCAGGTAGATCACCTTATCAACCCTCAACTGGCAGGTTGATGTCTCAACCTACGCAGGCTACATAGTTCTAGAACAGAAGAGCTACCTCTAAGGCTCACACCCTCTACTGGCAGGTGAATCCCCATCCTTGGGTTTACTTGATGTTGAATCCTACTCCCAACTGAATAGACCCTGGATTGATTTCTAAACTTTCTAAGCTGGACTGAATTGTTACTGATCATACTATTTAACTAAACTGTACTGAGTTCTGTGGACTGATGGAATACTAATAAATTCTTTTAACTGAATGAATTTACTGATGTTTGAATTGAATATTGAACTGGACTAGAATGATACCGAGTCTACTAAGTTCTTCATGAGTTTTGTAACTGACTGAGAGTACTACTGATCGTGACATGACTGATTCTATCCTAAGACTGACCATGGCTCCAGGTAATCAGCTAAATTTTTAGGTATTAAATACCTTCAGGACTCAATAGCATGAAAAGTAAAGCATGACATGATCTTTCATAGCATAAAATGCACACTTATACATAATGTATCTATAGAGACATTTGATCAAACACTTGCATGGTATAACTTGCACATAATCTTGCATGACATGATTTCTTTACCTTATTAGTTCACATGAATAATTCATCAAACATATGGTGAGCATAATATAAGCACATAAAAAGAGAGCATCATGATTCACTTCCAATTTCATAATTTCAAGAGGTTTAACTTGGATTCATACGAATCAACACACATAATAACTAATTCTATATGAAACGTATAATAAATCATGAAATAGAAATCTAATTCAAATAATAATCATGAATACGCTTTAATTCCAATAATGGAAGTCATAAATTCCAACTACTTAAAGTTTAATAGAGTTTATTGGACTCCAAGGATGGAAGGAACCCTTGGATTAACACTTCACATACCTTAGTTGCTAAATTCCTGAAGATTAATAGTAGAAACCTTGAGTCTTGGATCTTGAAATTTAATCTCCTAGGGTTTTTGTTCTTGAGTGTTTTGAGAAAGAATGAATATAATTTGCTAATTGAGGGTTAAATCTCGGGTTATAGCGGCTGAAGGACGTGGGAAAAGGACCCAATTACCCCCAAAGGCGCGACTTTTTAATAATTGAAAATTTAAACATTGACGCACAGACCACCGCATTGCGTCATTGGCATCGATGTGATAGCCAACACGGTGCATCGAGTCCACATCGTTTCACTGGAAATTGCCACTGGAAGCCAAGGAAAAATATTGATCGATGCAATAGATGATGCCCCACACCGAGATTGCATCGATACACTATTATGGATTCCCAAATATGGTTAGAATAAGGTTTAAAAAATACGATACCAGTTTGGGAACACCTATTGACATTCTTGATCATGAATTAACCTAAAGATTGACATTTTAAGTTCAAAGAGGTCGTGAAATAGAGTTGCCAACTTACAATGGCCAAAATGACACTAAGTCTGAATACTTAGCTAAAATATTCTAAGTTTGGGACCCCTTAGCAAACTTAAAAGACTGAGTTAACCTTAGGATTTTGCGGGGTCTTATAATATCTCCCCCTTAGGAACATTCATCCTCGACTAAGGCTAATTAAATTGAGAATACTGATAGATTGAATTTACACACTGTACATGAACAACTAAAGCATGATTCCATGACTGAAATTACTGATATACTGAATTATTATACTGAACATGCGTATCTAATGCATGAGTACATAGCTGAACATGATTCATGAATGCATGACTGAGTATGCAACATTAATTGATACTATGTGGTAGCTTTATCTTAACATAAGAATGAGTAATTCAACGGAAAATTGTTACCTTGGGCTGAGTCTGAGTTTTCGGAGAAAAGGTAAGGGTACTTGGTCCGCATGTCTGCTTCTTCTTCCCAAGTAGCTCTCTTAATGGACTGATTCTGCCAAAGAACTTTGAATAGAGGGACTTCTTTGTTCCTCAATCTTCGAATCTGATAGTTAAGAATTTCGACTGGAATCTCTTTATGAGAGAAGCTTTTCTAAACATCTATGCCCTCTCTAGGGACTATAACTTCTGGGTCACCTATGCATTTCTTAAGCAAGAAGATATGGAACACTAGATAAACTGAAGTTAAGTCTGAAGGAAACTCAAGTTCGTAAGCTACCTTTCTAAAACGACTAAGAATTTGTTAAGGACCGGCAATCGAGGACTGAGTATCCCCTTCTTTCCAAACCTCTTAACTCATTTCATAGGAGAGATTTTAAAATACACAAAATCACCAATCTCAAACTTGAGATCCTTTCTGCGTACATCTGCGTATGATTTTTATCAACTCTGAGCTATCTTAAGCCTTTCCCTTATCAACTGAACTTTTTATAAGGTATTAAATACCAAGTCAAGCCCTACCACTACGGCCTCACCCACTTCAAACCAACTAATGGAATATCTACACTTCCTCCCATAAAGCGCCTCAAATAGAGCCATCTGAATGCTGGAAGATCTACACCTCCTTCCATAAGGTAAGTGGTCATCCCAACTACCTTTAAAGTCTATCACACATGCTCACAGCATATCTTCTAAAGTGTGAATGGTTCATTCTACTTGACCATCTTTCTGATGATGAAAGGTTGTACTAAGGTAAACTCGGGTACCAAGACACTTTTGGAGTGCCTTCTAAAAATGAAAGGTGAAATGGGTACCTCTATCTAAGATAATGGACAATAAAACACCGTGCAATCTGACCAACTCCCTGATATAGAGTTTGGCATAATCCTCGGCTGAATAAGAGGTATGGACTGGTATGAAATGTGATGATTTAGTCATCCTATCTAAGATTACCCAAACTAAATCATGTTGGCGATGAGTACGAGGCAAACTCATCCCAAAGTCTATGTTCACTTCATCCCATTTCCAGGTGGGAATGCTGAACTCCAACACGGACCCACTAGGATTCTGATGCTCAATCTTAACCTGCTACATATTAAGCACTTAGCATTAAACTCTGCAATATCTCTCTTCATCCCACTCCACCAATAGATCTTCCACAAATCATGGTACATCTTAGTGGCCCCTATATGAATAGAGTAGCTCGCACCATGCACTTCTGCAGGAATTCGCTGCCTCAAGTCATCTACACCTGGCACACATAGTCAACCCTAGCAGCGCAATACCCCATCTCCCCCTTGGGAGAAAACCTTTACTTTGTAATATCTAATTGATTTCTTCAACTTCACTAGACTAGGATCCTTATCCTGCTTTTCCTTCACCTTTGAAACTAGGAATGATTCTGAACTACTCCACACTCATACACTACCTTCTGCTGAATTGACTAAGCGAACACCTAGTCGAGAAAACTGATGAACTTCCTAAGCTAACTTCTTCTTACCATCCTCCACATAAGAAACACTACCCATAGAAATCCTACTGAGAGCATCAACCACTACTTTGGATTTACCCAAATGAAAAAGGACACTCATGTTGTAGTCTTTAAACAACTCCAACCACCTTCTCTGGAGGAGGTTTAAATCTTTCTAAGTGAACACATACTGTAGGCTCTTTTGGTATGTGAACACATTAATGTGCACACAATACAAATAATGCCTCCAAATATTTAAGGCAAAAACTACTACTGCTAACTCAAGATCATGAGTAGGATAGTTCTTTTCATGGGGCTTAAGATGTGTATAGACGTAGGTTATGATGTTACCTCTCTACATCAAAACACACCCCAAATTGACTCTAAAGGCATCATAATACACCACAAGAACATCTAAACCATCTGGTGGGGTCAAAACTGGAGCTGTAGTGAGTCGAGTCTTCAACTCCTGAAAACTCTTCTCATAAGAATATGGCCACTAGAATTTGAATTTATTTTGAGTCAATCTGGACATAGGGAATGCAATAGATGAAAATCCCTCAATCATCAGTAATAGCCAACCAAGCCCAAAAAACTTCTGATATCTAATAGAGAGATAGGTCTAGGCTAGTTTCTTACTGCTTCAGTCTTTTAGGGATCAACTCTAATGCCATCACCAGAAATGATATGGCCATGGAAGGCTACTCACCTTAGCTAAAATTTACACTTACTGAATTTGGCGAATAGCTGATGGTTTTTGAGAGTTTGAAATACTTTTCTGAGATGGTCTACATGATCATTCTCATTGTAGGAGTAGACAAGAATGTCATCTATAAAGACTATGATGAACATGTCCAAGTATTTCTTGAATACACGATTCATCAAGTCCATGAAAGTTGTTGGGGCATTGGTAAGTCCAAAGGACATGACTAAGAATTTGAAGTGACCATACCAAGTTTTGAAAGCTATTTTTGGGATGTCATATTCTCTGACTCTAAGCTGATGATAGCCTGATCTGAGGTCTATCTTGGAGAAGTAACTGGCACCCTAAAGTTGGTCAAAAAGGTCATCAATTCTTGGAAGGGATACCTATTCTTGATCATGACTTTATTTATTTAATGGTAATCAATACATATTCTAAGAGAACCTTCTTTCTTATGCACAAATAAAATTGGTATGCCCCACGAGGACATATTGGATCTAATAAATCCCTTATCTAGGAGATCCTTCAACAGTTCTTTTAATTCTCTGAGTACTGATGGTGCCATTTTGTATGGTAGAATAGATATAAGTTAAGTATCTAGAAAAAGGTCTATTCCAAAGTCGATTTCCCTTTTGGGAGGAACTCCGGGAAGATCTTCGGGAAACACATCATAGAATTCACATGCTACTGACACTGATTCAAGAGTGGGGGTTCCTGAACTAGAGTATTGGACTCGAACGAAATGGTAGACATATCCCTTAGATATCATTTTTCTCGCCCGAAGGTAAGAAATATATTGACCCCTAATTGCTGAAGTACTACCCCTCCACTCAAGGACGGGTTTATTCCAAAACTTAAATTAGACAATTTTCTTTCTGCAGTCGACTGAGGTATAGCAAGAATAAAGCCAATCCATGCTGAGAATGACATCAAAATCAATCATCTCTAATTTGACTAAGTCTGCTGAAGTGACTATCTAAGATATCATAATTGGATTGTTCTTGTATACCCATCGAGTTATGATAGATTTACTCACTAGGGTAGAGACTGAGAAAGGCTCTGCAAGAATTTTGGGACTGACTCCCAAATCAATGGCTATATATGGAGTAACAAAGGACAACGAAGCTCCTAGATCTATCAAAGCATAAACATGTAAATATAAAACTTATAACGTACCAGTGACCACATCGAAATAACTTTGCTGATCATATCGAGACTAAAGAGCATAGAGTGTATTTGGGCGCTGCCCACTGGTGGCACTAGAAGCGGCACCCTACTGATTTAGGCGACCAGACTGAGCTGGGGGACTGTTAGACTGACCTTGAAAACCTGACTGGAGACAATCTCTGACTCTGTGGCCTAGCTTGCCACACCCAAAACACACATCGCTGCCCGCTTTGCAGATACCCTGGTGGTTTCCTCTATATTTCTAATAAAATGGATTGGTTCGGGCACTGCTGACACTACCCTAAGGTTTAGGACCTGGTGCCCTATCTTTATTACCATATATAAATTTTGGGACTAGTGCACTGGTTGAGGACGGAGCTAAAACTAAGGATTTCAGGTGGAACTGAGAAGGATTCACACCCTCTGACTTTGGCTGAGCGAAGTTAAAACTACCTATTCTCGCTCTCTTGTTCTCCCCCTTCTTCTCCCTATTCTTAGCCTCCTCTATCTGCTGAGCATTGACCATGAGCATGGATATGTCTCTTTCCTTAATCAACATCACAATCCTACACTCTTTAACCACACTGTTCGACACCCAAGACACAAACTTACTCATTTTCACTCTGCTATTTGCTACTACATGTGGGGCATATCTGGCTAATTGAGTAAACTTGAGATAATACTCTTGTACTTTCATATTTCCCTACTTTATATTTACAAAATCCAAAACCCTCATTTCCCTCAACTCTAATGGGAAAAACCTATCCAGAAAAGCAGTGGAAAACTTCTCCCATTCTATGGGCTCTGCATCTGTGGCCCTTTCTTCTTTCCATTGTTTTAACCATGAGTGGGCCATATCATACAACGGATATGCAGCCAACTCAGTGCTCTTAACAGTAGTCACCCTGAAAGTATCAGTAACTTTCTACACCTGAGCAAGAAACTTCTAAGGGTCCTCATCTGACTTAGCCACCAGTAAAAGATTAAAGGTTCATTCGGGTGAAATCCCGAATCCTAGAAGCAGAAGTATTGGCCATTGGGTTGGCTAGAACAGTAGATGGATGTTCATTTTGGGCTTCCACAGAATGAGCTAGGGTGGTGAAAGCTACTCTAAATTTAGCGTAGGAGACGTATTCATCCAGAGGATCTGGTTGGATGGGCTGGGGTTCTGGGTGGTCTCCCGTTCCTCTTCCCTTAGTCCTCTTTGGAGGCATATTCTATAAATGGAAGAGAAATTTAGATTAGATAGTGATTTTAACCAAAGCTCATGCTCACTCATATGATAAGGATACTGAAAGAAGGAAAACTTCTCCTAAAACACCTCGCAACCTTCTGTCCATATGTATGGCACCCTACACACCCATGCACAAGATTATACTAGATGATGCTTTAAGACTTCCTAGGACTCTATTTAACATTAGGCTCGAATACCAGGTTTGTAACACCCCGAGTCTATACCTCAGATGCTACACAGTGCTTATAATCCCGAAGGACCACAAGCTAACCCATGACTGGTACTTTCTACATTAATTGAATGTTAATATTATAATATGCAAAATTTAGGCAGAAAAAATACCATAAGGTTCAATACAATAATAAAACTAAATATAATATAACAATATCAAAACTGAAACATCTGTCTGAAAATACTCTAGTCTGTAAAGCCTTTAAACTATCTAAAATATGGAGTTGATAGGACAAGTCCCTAACTAACTTTGAATACTAAAATAAACTAAAATACTAAAATAATAATCATGTCCTTAAACTATAAGGACTCACCACTAACTCTGACTGCTGAAAATCTGAACTACTAAGGGTGCTTGGGAATCGTGTGTTTGAACCTATGATATAAATCATCATAGCGCAAGAGAAAAGTATGTGTTAGTACTTTGAATGTACTGTTATGCTAAGTGAGGTAGGCTAAAATATATGGGTTCTTATGCATGAATAATACTGACTAAATGACATGAGTATAATTGGATAAGAGTACATATATGAATACATAACTATAACTGAGATTGCGCTAACACTGAATACTGAGTTTTAAAATTTATTAACTAATATCTGAGTATACTGATACTGAATTACTGATAACTGAATGACTGTATCTGATAGTCCTTATTCTATAGAACCATACTGAGTTCCGTACTGAGCTGAGTGACTATGTCTGACAGTCCTAAATCTGTAGAACTGGACTGAGTTCTATATTGTGAATGAATATGAAAGGAGACTGTAGGAGGTAATCATCTAATCAATATGCCCCTTTCTAAATAGATTCGAGTCCAACCTGTAACCCCAGTTGGAAGGGTGTCAGTACTGTGCCACGAGTAATGACAAGCTGAGTCATCCTCATCTAGAACGTGCTCTGAATGAGAACGGTGGTACCCTCAAATGGTAGGTAGATTACCTCATCAACCCTTAACTGGAAGGTTGATGTCTTAACCTACGCTGGCTACGTAGTTCAGGAACATAAGGACTGCTTCTAAGGCTCACACCCTCTACTGGTAGGTGATTCCCCATCCTTGGGTTCACTCAGTGTTGAATCCTACTCCCAACTGAATATACCCTGGACTGATTTCAAACTGTTCTAAGTTAGAGTAAAGTATTACTGATCATACTATTTAACTAAACTGATCTGAGTTTATTGAGTTGTGTGGACTGACGGAAGACTACTAAATTTCATTAACTGACTAAATTTATTAATGTCTGAACTAAATACAGAACTAGACTGGAATGATACTAAATCTACTGAGATCTTCATGAGTTTTGTAACTAACTGAGAGTACTATTAATCGTGACATAACTGATACGATCCTGAGACTAACTATGGCTCTAAGTAATCAGCTAAATTGTTGGATATTAAATACCCCCAGGACTCGATAGCATGAAAAGTAAGGCATCACATGATTTTTCATAGCATAAAATGCACACTTCTTCATAATGTATCTATAGAGACATTTTATCAAACACTTGCATGGTATAACTTGCACATATCTAGCATGACATGATTTCTTTCCCTTATTAGTTCACATGAACAATTCATCAAGCACTTGGTGAGCATAATATATGCATATAATAAGAGGCAATCATGATTCACTTCCAATTTTACAACTTCAATGGGTTTAACATGGATTCATAATAATCAATACACATAATAACCAATTCCACATGAAACGTATAATAAATCATGAAATAGAAAGCTAATTTAAATAGTAGTCATGAATACACTTTAATTCCAATCATGGAAGTCACAAATTCCAACTATTTAATGTTTAAAAAAGTTTATTGGACTCCAGGGTGGAAGGAACCCTTGGAAGAATACTTCACGTACCTTAGTTGCTAAATTCCTGAAGATTAATAGTGGAAACCTTAAGTCTTGGATCTTGAAATTTAATCTCCTAGGGTTTTTGTTCTTGAGTGTTTTGAAAAAGAATGAATATACTTTGCTAATTTAGGGCTAAATCTCGTATTATGGGGGCTGAAAGAAGTGGGAAAAGGACCCAATTACCCCCAAAGACGCGGCTTTTTAATGACTAAAAATTTAACTATCAACGCGCAGACTAACGTATTGCGTCGTTGGCATCGATGCGATAGCCAATGCGCCGCATCGAGTTCATGTTGGTTCACTAGAAATTGCCATTGGGAGCCATAGAAAAATATTGATCGATGCGATGGTGGATGCACCATGACGAGATCGCATTGATACACTATTTTAGATTTCCAAACGTGGTTCAAACGAGGTCCAAAAAATACAAAACTCATTCGGGAACACCTACTGACACTCTTGATGATGAATTAACCTAAATATTGATATTTTAAGGTTATATAGGTCGTGAAATAGAGTTTCCAACTTACGAAGGCCAAAATGACACTAAGTTTGAATACTTAGCTAAAGTTTTCAAAGTCTGGGACCCGTTAGCAAGCTTAAAAGACTGAGTTAAGCTTAGTATTTTATGGGGTCTTACAAATATCAAGGAATTTGAAGAGAAATCAAAGTTTGGAGTTTGAATGGTGAATTCTCTATGAAACCCTTAAAGTTCTTGGTTGGATGTTAAAGAAGAAAAGTGTAGTGTTTGATCTTTGAAATTAAAGAAAAGGGTCAATTTGGTGTTATGAAGTCGTTTAACGGGTAAAATGACTAAAAGGCCCTCACCCCATGTGAAAAAATAAAATAGAATAAAAAATACATAGCAGTGTGGCATGCTGATATGGCGAAGCTTAGCCTTCTTGCCACAGTGTTATCACAGAGGCTAAGTGGCATGGCACGCCACTTTCACAAAGGTTTACTTCCACGGAGTCCTAAAATGGCCCCGAACACCTTTTGAAAATTTCAAAACTTTCCCAAAATACCTTATTAACACCCCTTAACATTATTCAAGTCAAAACCTGACATCATTTATGAGAGAGGGTCAAAAATAAATTTGTTGAAATTTTGTGGGGTCCTACATAATATCATGAAATATTGACACATTGAGTTGAACTTTGGAACCACTTATACATCTATTAAATGGATTTGTTATCTTCATACGTATTTGATCATGAGAATTATATTCGTTGCATACATACAGTAACACCCCGATTAACTAAACCGGAATGCTACACGGTGCTCATGACCTCGAAGGACCACAAGCTAACTCATGACTAATATTTATACCTGTATACTACATAAAATACTGAATAATGAAGAAACATAAACTGAAAGGCCATAAAGTTCACATAATTGAAGTAAAACATAATATATAGATGGGGTATGAAATACCAAAAAAGAACAAAACTGAAAATACTGAAGTTTGAAACATGATAGTCTAGAAAGCCTCAAATGGATTGAACTTTTTGAGTAAGGAGTTGATGGGAAATGTACCCAACTAACTCCAACTAATAAACTATTTAATGAGATAATAGGGAATAATCAGGTCCTCTAATGATGAGGACTCACTTCTAACTCTGATTGCTAAAACTGGAATCTACTGCTGATCTGGAGCTCGTGGTTTTGAACCTATGGTATAAGACATCATAGCGTAAATGCGTCAGTACTTTGAATGTACTGGTATGCATGTGAGGTAGGATGAATGCATGGGGTTCATATGCATAAACAATAATAATAACTGACTAACTATCATGAGCATAAGAATACATGCATGGGACATAACAACTAACACTAATACTGTGATAACATGATTACTAAATCTGAATATAACTGATAACATAAGTGACTGTATCTGACAGTCCTAAATCTGATGGAACTATCTGAGTTCTGTACTGTGTCTGAGTTGACTGTATCTGACAGCCCTAAATTCTGAAGAACTATCTGAGTTCTTTTACTGAGACTGATACTGAGACTATAGGAGGCAGTCATCTAACCGACATGCCCCAAATGATGCATTATAGCCGAATTGGGGTCCAATCTATGCCCTGATTAGAAGGGGTCAATACCACGCCACTGGTAAGGACAACATGTAAGTGGCCCTAATATAACAGGTAACTCTAGTAAGAACAGTGGGAACCCTCAAATAGCAGGCTAAGATTCCTCATCTACCCTCATATAGCAGGCTATGATATCTCAACCTATGCTGGCTATATAGTTCTGGAATGCAAGGATTGCTCCTAAGAATCACACCCTCACATACAAGGTGAGTTCCCATCCTTGGGTTCACTCGGTGCTAATTTCTACTCCCATCTGAATAGACACTGATTATAATTTACAGAATTGAACATAGACTGAGTTACTGAATTTTATTGAATGATAGAATATTACTGATTTCTGACAACTGAACGAGTTCATGAGATCATGGAGATTTTCTGAGTCATAAGACTGTTTGAAGTCTAAGGATCATGGCTTGACTGAGAGTATCATGAAATCATGACATGGCTCTAAGCGCACAACTAATGTTTCGGGTACAAGTACCCCCAGGACTCGATGGAAGGAAACTGACCAACCATAACTTACTTGAACATATAACTAACATCATAATCCATAATACATTTATAGAATCATTCCATCAAAACATGTGATAGGCATAACTTGTACATACTGGGGATTTCATGATATCATACTAGTTGGGCATTGTTCCTTAATCTAGGCATTTAATTAAACACATGGTAGGCATAGCACATGTAGACAATATTATACAATAATTAATCATCATGATTCATCTCTAATTTAATCATCTAGGTTTTATTCATAGGTTCACATGAATATACATCTATACAAATTAATTCCACATAAAATTGATCACCCAACATGGATTTGTATTAAACTGATCATTCTCAACATAAAAAAAACAAACCCAACATTAAATTCATAAAGAAATCCATCAACTTAAACTTAGTAAAGAGATTCTTGGGCTTCATGGACAAAAGGAGTCCATGAATTAACACTACGCATACCTTGATTCATGATTTCGTAAAGATTGACGGTGAAACCTTCTTGAATTTGAATCCCCAATAAAAATCCTAGATTTTTCTTGAAAGAAACTTGAGGGAAAATAGTATATTTTGGGTGAATAATGACTAAATCACGTGTTATTGGGTTTAAATAGGGGTAGGAAATTGACCCTTTTAACCCTGGATGTGTTATTTAATTTTAGTAAAATTTTTCCTAACTGGGACCCTGGCGTGATGCGGCGTTATCGCACCGTATCACTGGAAATTTAAATTAGGTAAATTGAGGGATGGCGCGACATGGAGCCATCGTGTTGCCCCTTCTTTCGTGACTTGGAACTTTTGCACGACGTGGGAGAAATCTGTAATACCCCAAAAAATCTAAAACAATATTAGCGCCACATTTCAAGCTCATGCATAGTACGTCATGGTTATTTTATAGTTTAATGAGCAAGTTAGATGTATATTAAGTCTTCAAATAACACCCAGCTATCAGGCGAATTAAAACACTCCTTACCGATTGAATTCTTGGGAAGGCTATTGCTATAGTCAACTTGGAATGAGTATATCTCTCTTTACACTATGAAATTTTGAGATCATGACCTACTAAAATATAGATAATTGAATTATCTTTCCAACTATACCAATTTTTCCTAAATCCGATATCGGAGCAAGGAGTTATGCCCATTTTACTCCAGCATGTCAGGCTGGAAAACTGAGTGACGACATTCGTGATAAGCTGCCACAAGCGTGATGACTTATCACCAATGTTGTCAGCCCTGGGAAGATTTCTAATCCCAGTGACGACATTTGGTTATAAGCCTTCATGCCCGCTATGACTTATCACCAATGTCATCAACCTTAACCAGAAAATCAAGATTTCACCATTTTGTGACGACATTTCGTGACGACTTATCACCAGCTTGACGACTTATCACGAATGTCGTCAGCTATATTTTTCAAGAAATTGAGGGACATTTTTGCAATGGTATTTTGGTCTTTTCCCTCACTTCCCATGACTTATAACCCTCAAGGAGCATATTATCTTTCATTCTCTTTAGTTAAATATCTCAAAAAGCTCTCTCACACACTCTCAACCACAAGATTAGGGTTTCTCTCAAGATCATCTCCTCAAGAACAAGAACATTCTCTCCCAAAGGGGTTAAACCCTAGTCAAGAAAAATCAAGAACAAGCCTAAGGATTTCTTCAAGAATCTTCAAGAAACATTAGATCTCTTTCAAGATCAAGCTTTAAGGTATACGTAGTGTTCATCCATGGGTCCCTTTCATCCATGGAGCTCAAGAATCATGTTTTAAATTATAAATTGTGATTTTGTTGTTGTGTTATGACTATATTCATGTTGATGATTGTTGTTTGGATTCAAGGTTGTATCTTGATGTGTTTTTCATGAAGTATGTGAGTAGGTTAGTTGAAACCCATGAATCTTTGATGGATTAAGATTGTAAAATTGATAAGTACACCTATGACCAAAGTTGTGCATGTAAGGTGTTTGATAAAATGCCAAGAATGATAGAATCCATGTTTCTATGACTTAATAGTGCTTAAATTACAAGCCCATGTTTTGTTCTTTATGATTCCACATGAACTCCACGTTACTATTGTGTGTTATTGTTATGATATAGAATGAGCATGATATTGAAGCAACGCGAGTATATACATGTTGTGAGCATCCCCTTCCATGTATAAGATGTTGAGAACGAAGTGTAGTATGAAATCCCCTACTTATGATATTGTGAATTATGGACTCTATTCTTATGATCAAGTCAGTCATGTGTGTCAGTTTCCTTCCATCGAGTCTTGGGGGTACTTGTACCCAAAATAATATAGTTGTGTGCCTAGTGCTATGTCATGTTATCACGATACTCTCAGTCAAGCCATGGTCTATAGAATTCAATTAGTCATGTGACTTAGGAAAACATAGAAATCTCAGCAGTCTCAGTAGTTCAGTAACCTCAGTACTCAGTGATCTCAATAACAGCAGTATTCCTAGCGATCTTAGTAAATTTAGTACTGTCAGTCGGTCCTCAGAACTCAATACGTTCCTTCAGTCAAGGAAACTCAGTAAAGTTAGTTTAGCTCCGCTAAACAATACCACTAGTATCAGTTCAGTTAATCAGTATCAGTTCAGTTTAGTTATTCAATTTAGCTTAGTTATCTAGTTCAGTATCTTTCAGATGGGAGTAGGATTCAGCACCGAGTGAGCCTAGGTATAAGGACTCACCTACTAGAAAGGACGGAGATCCTTAAAATCAATCCCTAAGTTCCACAACTACGTAGCCAGCGTAGGTATGAGATGTCACCCTCTAGATAGGACTGGTATACTCAGGGGTCACCTGTTAGCACATTTATATGTATAGGACAGATCCCAGGAGTCACCCACTAGATTAGGAATGAATCCACAGTAGTTGTCTTTACCGGTGGTGCGGTACTGATACCCTTCCAGTCAGGGCAGAGATTAGACCTCAGTCAGCTTAGCATGGGCCATGTCTGTTAGATAAACACATCCCACAATTTTAGTTACAGATTCAGGACTGTCAGATACAACCAACTCAGTTAGTAGTACAGATTCAGTACTATTAGAGATAGTCAATCCTTATCATTATAAATAGACTTCATGATCACCCATTAGACAGGACTGATCTCAACTATAGTAATCCGTATCAGAATCATCAGATTTAAATATCACCCGCTAGATAGGACTAATCTCAAATTTAGTTTCTCCATATAGAATAAAACTCACATAGTTCCATCAGAACTCAGATTGTTAAATACAGTTGCTCAGTATCAGTTACATCAGTCTTATCGAGGGTTATAGTTATATCAATTATCATAGCTTATGTTATCAGGATTTAATTTCAGGACTGTTAGACACAGTTAATAAAACCAGTTCTTCATAATTCTAACTTTCAAAAATTGTCATTCATCTATTCAGTAGCTCAGTATCAGTAAAGTCATGTCGTCAGTATTCAGACTCAGTAGTCAGTATCACCACAAGTTTAGTTATAGTTTCTTATGCATGTATGTATTCTCACGTTCATATTAGTCAGCATTGTTCATACATGTGGCCCTTTGCATTTAGCCTACCTCACTCGTATACGCAGTACATTCAGATGTACTGACGTATTTTCACTATAGTGCTTTCTTTTATGTTACACTATAGGTTTAGAGGCACGTGTTCTAGATCAGCCGTAGCATTCCAATCGCAGAGTTGCAGTGAGTCCTCATCCATTCGAGGACAATATTATTTTATTTCATTTATTATCTCAGTTCAATTTTTCTAGATGGAGTTAGTTGGAGACATGTTCCTTCAACTCCTTACTCAGACAGTATTTAGAAGCTTTCAGATTTAGTTCAGATTTGATTTAAAATTCAGTTATTTTTGGGTATTTGCCACCCATATGGATATTACATTTGCCAGATATTTTATTCAATTAAACCTTATGTCCTATTGTTCATATTTTTCCGTACTATTATGTAAGATATTGCAGTGTACAGGTACAGATATCATTCGTGGGTTAGCTTGTGGTCCTTCGGGGTCATAAGCACCGTGTAGCATTCTAGTTTAGATAATTGGGTTGTTACAAACTTGGTATCAGAGCCTAAGGTTCAATAGGTTCCTAGGAAGTCTAAAAGTCGCATCTAGTAGAGTCTTGTACATGTGTGTGTTGTGCAACACACTTATATGCAGGAGGCTTTGAGATGTCTAAGGAAGAGTTTTCCTTCTTTTAGTATTCATGTCGTGCCAGTGAGCATCATCTTAAGTCACTCTCAGTCTAATCCATTTCTCCCTTTCTTCTACAGAATATGCCTCTTAAAAAAAGAAATGGGAATCAATCAAACCCTCAGCCCGAAGACCCTTTGGGCGATTATGTTTCTCATGCAAAGTTCAGGACCGCAGTCACCACTCTTGCTCAGTCAGTTGTTTCCCATAATAAATGACCAGCTGGTGTTTCAGCTAATCTAGTGGCCAATTCAGCTGCAGCTAGAATTCGGGACTTTACCAGAATGAATCCTCCTTCTTTAATAGGGTCTAAGTTAGATGAGGACCCACAAGAATTCTTCTATCAGATTCAGAAAGTAATAGATATTATGGGAGTGACTACTGTGGAAAGTGTTGAGTTAGCAGTATAGCAGTTGCAGGATGTGGCTCATACTTGGTATAAACAGTCAAAGTCAGAAAGGTTAGATGATGTAAGTTCTATAGAGTGGGAGGAGTTTGCCTCTGCTTTCCTTGATAGATTTTTCCTGCTAGATCTTAGAGAAGCTAAGGTTCTAGAGTTCATCAACCTCAGGTAGGGCAGTATGACAGTGAAAGAGTATTCTCTTAGGTTTACTCAATTAGCCAGATATGCCCCTCATGTGGTTGCAGATAATATAGCCAAGATGAGTAAGTTCGTATCAGGGGTGAACGATAATGTGGTAAACGAGTGCAAATCTTCCATGTTGAATAGTGATATGACTTTATCCAGACTTATAACTCATGCTCAGTAGATAGAGGAGCAGAAGATTAGAATGAGGTAGAGACAGAGTAAGAGAGCAAGGATAGGTAGTTTTATCTTTGCTCAGCCTAAGTCACAGGGTGGTAACCATTCTCAGCATAGTCAGAAGTTTTCAGCCCTAGCTCCACCCTCAGCTAGTGCACCAGTACCTAAGTCCAAAAATGACCGTCATGATAGAGCGCTAGGCTCCGAGGCCCAGGGTAGTGAGAATAGAAGTCTTACTTATCCGCTTTGCGAATAGTGTGGTAAAAATCTCCTAGGTGCATGTAGGGCAGGTAGTGATGTATACTTTGGGTGTGGCAAGATAGGCCACAGGATGTGAGAGTGTAGAATTCTAGCACAGAGGGGTAAAGAGTTGCGTCAGCAAGGCACCAAGAGTGGTCAGCATCAGAATAGACTTTATGCACTCCAGACCTGTCATGATCCAAAAAGTTTCCCTGACCTAGATTCGGGTATGTTACCAGTCTTTCATGTTCATGGTATGCATTGTTAGATCTCGTTCTCTGATTTGGACGTATGTTTCAGCATGAGTTAGTTAGTAAAGCCAGTAAGTCAGTTTAGCAATTGAGTAGTCAGATTTGTATAGTTTGTTTCCTCATCCTTGCATCTATTCATGCTATCCAAGATCTACTCAATGTTGTAAATAGTATCGAGGATCTTGAATATAAATCTATCAAAACATACAGATAGATAAATTATTGATCAAATAAAAGTATGCAATTTTAGTAGTTTGTTTCACTTGAAAGTGAATATTTAGACTTATAATTCAAAGACCAAAACTATAATGTCAGTGGGATACAAATGATTTACTATGTGAAAAGTAGAATCGTAAGATATACAATACGACTTGTGCCTTGGGGCATAAATACTTCACAAAATTTCTGGCGTTATTGTAGAAGAATTGTTCTTTTGTAATGGATGAAATGAGGTTTGTTTCAGTTTGACAATATTAAAAAGCTTGAATATGTAGAATTAATTATTTTCATGTCAAGCTAGATGACAAAAGTTATATGAAAATCATTAAATGTTTTAAAATATATTAGAAAGTGATTTGATTGAATACCCCAATGATTATAAAGATCGCTTAACTTGAAAATAGATTAATTTTGGTCTCATGAAAATGATTTGTAAGTACCATATTTTAGTGCACTTTGTGCACTTATGAATTGCGGAGCATCATTATAGTAAAATGATGTTTTAGTTGATACAAGTATAATACACGCTCTACTCTTTTTTCTCAGTCGAGGTTTTATCACACAGAATTTTTCTGGGAAGATTTTTAATGAGGCTACTAACAATGTGTATTACTGGATGTGTACTCGGACTATTTGACAAATGATATATTTTTCCATTAATGAACATACATTGAAAAGATATTTATCTGATTCACATGATATTCAATCTCCGATGAGTTATTTACTTATATATGAAGATACAACTGCATCATGGTATACGGTGAAGTATACAACAACTGTCACTTCTTCAAATCATGCTGAGATAATTTCTATTCATGAAGTAAGTCGAGAATGTGTGTGGTTTAGATTTACGATACATGTCATCCGAGAAAAATGTAATCTGGAATGTGATAAAGAGTCTACAATTTTATATGAAGATAATGCAGCATGCATACCGCAACTAAAGGGAGGATTCATAAAAGGAGATTGAGCGAAGAACATTTCGCCAAAATTTTCTACACATATGAGATTCAGAAAAATGGTGATATCAACGTGCGACAGATTCGTTCAAATGAAAATATTATTGATTTATTCACCAAATCTCTACTAACTGCAACTTTTAAGAAGATGGTGCACAAGATTTAGATGCAGAGATTTAAGTCATTAAATTAAACTTTTCATCAGGGAAAATAAAATACACGTTTTACTCTTTTTTTCTTAACCAAGATTTTGTCCCAATAGAGTTTTCCTGATAAGATTTTTAATAAGGAAACACTAAAGGCATATTACAAGATGTGAGTACTCTTTTTTCTTCAATGGACTTTTTTTTCATTGGGTTTTCCTAACAAGGTTTTAACAGGACACGTTATTCATTTAATGGACATCCAAGGGGGAATGTTATCTAATATGGATGTCATGTGACATATCTATAATATATAAAAAGTGTGAATGGCCTTAGAAATATTATTTGAATTTTTAGCCTTAATTAAAAGTCTTTGCTTTAGACAAAATCTTCTTTTCACTATTTTTTTTTAATATTTAAGAGTTAAAAATTAACTAAATATATTTATGATAAATCTTTCCTTATTAGAAGTTATATTTATGATAAGACCTTTCCTTATTAGAAGTCGTCATAATTAATGACAACTAATACTTTTTGCACTTGTTTAAGAATTCTAAATCAACTAAATTTGATTATAAGATGATTTGAAAAATCTAAAAATAAATATAAAAACGTTAGAATATGAAAAATTTAAGAAGTACCATTAATGAGAAAGACCCTAGAGAGATGGATTATACTCGGATCAAATACATGCTCCTGGTTCGTATTTTCTTCTGATTTATTTATTATGAGTTTAACTTAATATACACTATTATTCTAATTCTTATCATTTATATGTATTATATACCGGCTTAATCTGATAGAGTAAAAAAATAGGATTAGGGTTCCTGCAATATTAAGGTTGGACTGATTATGATTTTTAATTTTTTTATGATTTTAGACATTTTTTTACCATGTACAGAAAGTTGTATGCATTGCGGATAGAGAGCATGATGTATTTGTTAAATTTTATACTTCACTAAAAATCTTACCAATGAATAAAATTATTTAATTTTAAATAATCACATGTTACACGTACGAGGCACGTGCGGTCAAACAAGTATATATGTGTGTGTGTGTGAAATGTCATTAATTAGAGATAATAGTTAGTAGTTAAATTGAATTTGAACACCAAGAGTTGTTCAATTTGAATTTGAATGCCTAAGAGAATTGGCCAAATTGCCAACTTGAAGTTACTTGTTCAATTTCGATTTGAATACCTAAGAAAATTGGTCAAGTTGCCAACTTGATGTCAAGCTTGACAACCTTAGAGAGTTAGTTTGATGGTATATAAATAGTCACCCTTTTATACATTTTTATAGATATATTAAAATTGTAAAATAAAAGTACTACTAAAATTCTTTAAAGTTCTCTCATTTTTTTTATGTTTTATATTTGATATTTTGTGTCAATTTCATAAGAGAAATAGTAATTTCAAGAACAGAAAAAGTTCTCTTTATACCTCCGCTTCCTTTTTTTAAAGAACTTTTGGTATGTGAGACCAAACATGATTACACGACTAAGACATAATATTAAGAATCGATATGATATATGTAACCCTTTTATAGTACTCCCTTCGATTCATAATAATTGACCTCATAGAGTTGACATACCCATTAAAAAAATATTTATTAGGCGTCTATTTTATTAAATTAGCCTTTATAATTATTCTTTGAAAATATAAACTTGAATTTATATAACCTGTTTAGTCATTTAGTGTTGAAAGTATTATAGGAAAAACATATTTAAATCCTCTTGATTTCATCAAAGAAATAATTAAATTGAAACAAATATTTTTAATAAGAGAGTCAACTAAAATGAAACAGAGAGAGTATGAAATTTCTGTTCGTGATATTTTCCCCCATTGGGTTGGGAGGAGAGATAGATGGGATAATGTACTGTGTCCAGCAACCCCCCCCCTCCCCCCCCCAAGTGATATAATATATCTATCCTTAAGGAGAAAACTGAAATAAAAAGAGATATTGGAATCCCAATAAAAGAAGGCACATTATATCTTTAACAAGTCAATTGAAAAAAAAGGCTTAATTGCCAACATGGGTTGTGGTGCAATGGATGGGGATGTATCATCCTTAACCAGAGGTCGAGGGTTATGGAGAAACTCTGTTAGGGAGCGCTTCCCCCCGAATGGGGCCCTACAAGGCATAAATTTAAATTAGTTGGGCTCCATTGCGGGTATCGGACAAAAATGGAAAACCAAAAAAAAAAAAAGAAAAAAAGGCTTAATTCCCTTGATCAACTAAACTTATACTTAACAGGGCATAAGTTGTTTAGACATCGAAGTCATGCACAACAAAACTTTAAATATATTTTGATAAAGAAAATTTATATAAAGTTATGCCTAGTAAAATATTTTTTATTATATGAAGCATAAATCAAAGATCAACCTAAAATAACGACATTAGTGTAAATGACCTGTCCCGTAATATTCAGGAAAAATTAGATGGTGGGCTCCCCGTTTTTGGGCTCTTCTTGTGGTGGGGACTTGGGCTCTCTATCACAGACTTGAGCCCAAAAAAAGACGAACTATGTATGACGTGGATGTCACCATTTTTTATTATATGCCCACACCATTTAAAATTTTATCCTTTTTTTTTCCATAAAATTTAATATTTCGATCCAAAATATGCATTGTCTATATGTGCTCCACCACCCCCAACAACAAAAAAAAACTATTAAGGCATATATGTAAAATAAATAATATTGTCATGATCATTCCTTTTAGCAATAAACTCTATTGCAACAAAAAAAAAAGTTGCAGTAACCCTATTGCAATAATTATTGATCTTTTACAACGGTTTTCCACTACCTATGGCAACGATTTTTGACATATATTGCAACAGTTTTTGAATCTTTTGCAACATTTTTTTACTTCCTATTTCAACGTTTTGCCACCTATTATCGCAGCTAGTTCAAATGCCAATTGATATATAGAGAGACAAAAAATTATATTAATACACAATTTTATATACACATCATAGCAAAATCTTTCATTTATAATAATTCAAATTAAAAATATCCAACCAACTAGTAATCTAAATCCAAAAGTCAAATGATCATTAGTTTTTTCATAAAGTATCAAGTTCGGTGACCACTACTTTAGTAGGACCAATAGACCGATTCAACTCATTTAGCACTATTAGTTGATGCTCAGTTCGTCCATGTACTGCTGCCATTTGTGTAGCACTTCTTTTTCTTTTATTAATTGAAGGGCCTACAAT
The DNA here is from genome assembly GCA_030864225.1 of Capsicum baccatum var. pendulum. Classification (NCBI taxonomy): domain Eukaryota; kingdom Viridiplantae; phylum Streptophyta; class Magnoliopsida; order Solanales; family Solanaceae; genus Capsicum; species Capsicum baccatum. The sequence goes on from CM061560.1 coordinate 46,547,717, forward strand.
AATAAGAACATAAAAATTACTGGAATGCAAATAATTTTTAAAATAGTATGAACTAAAATTTATGTATTCTTGCCTTCTCCAGATTGTTCATTTGCTTCAAAATTAGAAAATTGTGATTTGCTTCAAAATTAGAAAATTGTGATTGATCTTGCTGCACGTGTTTGAGTGATGGTTGTGATGCACATGTGGTGTAATCTGACAATTCTTGGCGCACTTGCTCCTCTACTGGTGCTAGAGGTAAGATAGGATCCTGAATCACCTGTTACACTTGTTCTTGTACTTGGGATCTAACTGGAACGTTGTTTGACTTCTCCTTCTGCTTGTGATGATTTTCCTTTCCATTTACGTAGCATGTATTCTTCTTTTTCTGTTCTAGTATCTGTTTATTTCGTGATGCTGCTAGTTATCCAGCTGAAATAAAGCTCTTAACTTTCTAGTGATTCATGATTGTTCAACTCTGATTTGCAAGTTCAAAAATATATATAATAGGCTGAGTATTGTAATTCCAGATAACAACCATCAATGAACAATGTTTCTTGTTTCATTTTGAACAAAACATGCTAACAGAACATACTAATACTTTCAGTAGTATGCAGTTTTTGGTTTCTGTAAATTGCTAACTATAAAGAAACAACAATCTACAACAAGGAAATATCCGCTTGGAAGATAGAAACTAGTAGTAGTACTCCAAGAAGCAGAAACAGTTGAAGAGTGGTTGTTTTCACTGGTAATGCTAAGAGGTGAAGGAAGATTAAGAACACAAAGAATCCTTCCAGAAGTACCTGCTCTTGTTTCTTCGTTGCTATAAAAGAAGAAAAATGCAACCACTACATCAAGGGTTCAAAGCTGGTTTAGCACAAAAGAAAGACACGCCACTGCTGCTGCCCAAGTTGCTCTATCCAGAAACCTGAAAATAACTAGATAAAGTACTCACTCCTTTCCATTTTCTATGATAGTTATTCTCTTATTAGTTTGTTCCAGATCTTTCTAAATTTGGAAACAATAGCCACACATATGTTATGATATAAAGTTCCAAGTTGGAAATGATTGGTTCCAGATGCAGGTAAACCCATTGATGTATAAATACACTGCAATCTTAGCTTACACGTAGAGGTATCAATCAAGGAATAGTATGCCAACCTAAGTTGAAAAGGAAAAGGTAGGGTACAAAGAAAGGTTGAAGAAGCATGCCGACTATAGTAAAAATGATCAAACAAATAAAATAAGAACATAGATACTTCACCAAAAGTTTTTAGGAGTGAAAAGTTGTAGCACTGTAAATTGAATCTCTTTTTCTGTTCTTCTATTTTCTTTTGGGGGTTCACGGTGGAGTAGCAATTATAAAATGCATTCTGCAGATAAGCTTAAACAAGGGACAAAATATACTTATTTCATTGCTTTTCTTTTTCTTTGAAAAGCACGAGAAAATGTGACAAAAGTGAAATAAACCTTGTCTAATACAACTAGAATATCCCAAGTCCGGCAAGCTCCAGCAATAATCTCAAGCTCATCCTTAGTGAAAACCTTTCCAGTTGGATTGTGAGGGATGCACCATATCCAATGGTAATATTGACTATCAGTTTAAAACCTTCTTCGTCTAGCATGTTGTAGACAACATGTGCAACTACAAAACTGAACCTTGTCAATTATTGGTTCGACTAAAAAATGAAAGGCTTTTGATTTCCTGAAACAGAACACCAATAAAAAGAATTTAAACATCTATTGTAGAACAGTTATGTGATATCTAAATGATCAAGTGTGTCAACCTGGGGTGAGTTGCAACAAAACTCTACCATTGGTGATTGTACAAAAGTCAGATCCTTAACTTTTCACTTACCCCTCGAAAGCCTGTTACTGAAAGTGAATGACTTTAGGTAATAGTGGGAAGCTTCTTATGCTCAAGTTCAAAGGCAAAGAAAAGAGCTGCAAAAAGTGTACAGAGTGTAGGAACTTCAGATCTTCAGACCACTGACAATTCTGTAAATCCACCTGATGCTCTTTCTAACTAGATTCTTACAATACTAAGGGAAGCTGCTCTATTTATTGGACGGTTAAGGAGTTGAGAAATACCTTGGACTTGGAATGACTTGTAGACCAAAGAGGCTTCAACTCTAGATCCGACCTTGCATGCATAATACCATGAGGCAAGCTATTTAAATGTGTGATATCTATATCAGAATCCTGGATGAAAGAACAGAACACATTATAGTGACAATTAATATGAAATGCTTTCATTGAATAATTTAGCTCATCAAGAATCGGAAGCTAATAAGTGTCCCTATCTGTGCAGACAATTACAAATGAGCAAAAAAATTGTATAGAAAAGAACAAAAATGCAACTACCTTTGAAGAATAAAATGGGCCCATCTTCGACTCCATCTGAAAACGTACACAGGAAAATATGATTGTCAGCAAAGAAGAATTAAAAGGTATCTCTACTTCTTTAATAAATGGTAGCACCATCATACCTCTGTCTGTTCATACTGATAATTAGTGGTCCTAAACACAATAAACAACACTGTACAAATAATCCCCATAAATGGTAGCTGTTTCACTTTTATTCCGCCTGTTACCTGCAATTGCACTCTCAATAGTTCAATATACAGTAAAGTTAGATGTTCCAAAAAAGGGGATTAGATTGTATGTGATTTCTAACCACTACGCATTCACTTACCCCATCAACAAAGACACTCTTTTTCTTTGTTGACGCCACCGCCATGATAGATCCCCTCATAAGCGACTATGCTATGATACAACAAAGTTGCTCATTACAAGCTGCAACAATTACAATTTGATATATACATTAGTGAAAAACATTTAAACAGTGATTACAAAAGGTAGCTTATTTGTATAAAGGGCATTCAATAGCTACAACATGTTCCTTGTTTGACCATACAACGATAATTCAAATTGTGCTCTAAAGTCCTAAAAGACTTCCCAACTTGGCCTAGTTAATCGGCTATAAGTGCAGCGCAAAGTAGTATTTCCTAGAACACCATGTTTTCTATGGAAAATATGATTAAAGGCTTTCTAATCAGTTATCTGAAAACATGAAGTGAGTTACTCAAGCGCAGACCAAGTGAGGAGACTTCACCATCCATCATACAATGAGTTACATTTTGTATAGATATGGTACTACTTGCTTGTCATACTGCTTAGAGTGTACTACAATGTCTAAATCAATTACTCGTACAGGATAGCTCGAAATACATCTGAAGGGAAGATAAACCAATCTATATAACAATTTTATAGATTAAGGAGCTCCAAGTTCGAACTTAATAATCAAAAAGATGACATCTGTGATCTATGCTCACTTCTATATTAAGGCTGGGCATAATTTATAAATAGTAATAAAAAATTTGGAGGCAAGAACAATGAAATATTCTCAAGTGTGCAAGTTCCGCGTATAGCCCACTCTGCCAAGACCTCACTTATGGGAACACACCGTATTATGTTATTGTTCTGGAAATACCTTGTCAGGCATGGCGAAACTATCAAAATCGAAACTTTAATGTTCTCGGAAAACCCATTCAAGAAGCTTCTAAGGCCCCAGCAGACCCAAGATTTTAAACTTAATGAGTTCAACCTTTAAGAATTCTAACATTTTTTAACACTGAAATAATTACATTTTAAAATTACGAGTTCAGATTTAGTTCCATCCTCTTCAATGGGAGTATGGCCCAGTTCAAGGCAGATGGATCTACAAACTATAACATACCAAAGAAAAGAAAATTTAAACATCACTACTTTCATTTATCATTTCAGAATCATCACTCAATTATTTATGTTATGTATGCACTTTCGTCTCTAGTTAACAATCCATGAGGACCAATAGAGAGCAGGTAGTGTCTCATAACAAGGCCATTGTACAGAGAACCCTAACAATAAAGAAATTGAATTGGAAAGAGGAAAAAAGAGAAAGCAGAACATCTTCAATGAGCATTTCTGCTGAAAAATCGAATCCTAACAATGGCAAGCTATTAGGCATAAATTCATGAGGATTTAATTATACCCAATAGACAATACAGAAAAGTATCACCTACTATTAAATTAAGCTACTAGATCTGGCTGCTCTGCTAATTTCTATCTGTCTGCTATTGTAAATCGGAGCAATGGTCGGAGCGGAGATCGAAGCAACGGTCGGAGAGGCAGTGGGCAGTCGGCACAAACGGCGCTTACAGTTCTGGTGTTGACAACTCCGAGAGTAACGTTGAGAGTGTGAGGTTTTTGTATATATTTTTAAAAATTTTATTATATATTTTTAAAATTTTTGGCGGATTTTGTGAAAAAAATAGGGAGGAAAAAATGAAAATCGATGCAATAGATTTTTTTTTTTTTCTAAAAAAGTATTGTCATAGGTGACTTTATGAAAACGGTTCAACAAAACGTTGTTGTAAGACACCCTATTGCAACGGTTATTCATCAATAGCAATGGTTATAGAACTACTAGAATAATTTTTTATTGCAATGGTTGAAACTGTTGCAATTGACCATCTATCGCAACGCTTTTGAAATCTTTGTCAAAAGATTCATACAGTTCATACATGTGAAGAAAAGGTGATAAATGCACCAATTAGGAAGTGTGAGAAGTTGTGGCTATGCCAACTAATTATAGGAGAGATAAAAATAGACTGAAGAAGAAAGGGTGAGAGACAATTAGACAGGACATAAAATATTTGCAGTTTACTTAATGATGATATAACCTTATTAAGATAGAACGATTTAAAGATCAAGGATAAGAATATAAGGATAGTAGAAAGCTCCACGTTATTGTACTCTCTGTGGAGGAGACATTGATCAGTCTCACCTTCTAATCTTTTTCTTAATTAGTAGTTTTAGTTGGTATTCAAATTGTATCTTAGTCATCTAATTTTTGTTACGATATGTTATGTTTATTTACTCTGTTTATGACATCCTTGTGGCGATTTTCTTTTTTGAATTCTGTACCTAGCGGGAGTTTTAATATATCAGACTGTCCTTTTTTATTTTGTTATTTTGGTGCTATGATGTTTCTTTCTATCATGCTTTGACTATTTCTTTTGAGACAAAGTTCTATTGAATACAACTTTGCTATTTCATAAGGATAGAGATAAAATTTATCTAGGTCTATTGAAGAGATGAAATTTATCTACATCTTTATCTTTTATTTATGTAACTTCTCAAATTACATTAAATATATTTTTATTGTAATTGAGAACTTCTATAAGGAATTGTTAGGCAACAATGGTCAAGAATAAACTTGATTATGAGTTCCACATGGCTCAACAAAAATGGGGTATATAGTGTCAAATGGACACGAAAATTGAAAGGCGGGAGGTGTGATTTGAATGGATGGGATAAAAGATGATAAGGTATTAAATTCTTAAAATAGCATGATAAATATTTTCATTTAACCTTTCCTAGAAAATTAAATGGCCAGGAATATTTATAGAAATTTAAGTGACTTATTTTACAGTTGATGTTACATTTTTAGTGTTGATGTCACGTCTATGCACTAACATATATTATAGTGTAAGTGGTTTAGTGGGTAAGAGAGTTGTCTTATCCATCCAAGTAGCAAAATGAAAGATCCCAATTCCTTGGTTGGTGGGGTATATATTACTAGAAGTTTTTAATGATTGATTAAGGTCATTGCTAACTGATTTGTGTTACTAATTATATGAATGTTTTATCAAATCTTTCTTTATCATAACTAATAAAGCATCGTATTGGAATCATTAAGATTATGTTAGCTTGATTGGGACCATATGTAGTGTATTAACTTATACAACCATTGGGAATTTCTAAAGATTGGCTCACAATCTTTGCTGGAAAAATGAAGAAATTGAGAAAGCAATCACAGCTTAATCGAACAAAAATTGAGAAATTAACCTAAATAAATGTCCATCCAATCGTTTAAACTAACAATAGCCAACATATGTATAATATATTTATAATTCACATATAATTGTGTATAATCATATTTAATCAGTGTAGAATTATTTTTTTCCAGAAATAGAATAGAATAAAGAATGAGATAGTCTGTATCGATCATAGGATCACTCTATGAATAGATCATTCTTTGCGACTGCCCAATGTTTATGACATCCCTTGCTTCCTGCAAGAACGACTCCTCGATGGAGGAGTAGAACTATTGGTCCCCTACGATCAATTTGCTTGGGCATGTTGTTACCTATCGTAAGATCTCCATCCCCAAACGAAAGAGTATATTGATTAAAATAGAATAAACAGTGAATTTGATCGAATATTTGTGTAAAGGTATTACAAACTATAAGTGATTACTACTATATCGAGTCCATGTTGGCCGTTACAAACTATAAGTGATTACTACTATATCAAGTCCATCTTGGCCATATTCATTTGCTTATGGTCCGCATATAAGTAATACAACACCTTCAATTGAACAAGAGTAGTTATTTCCACAATTATATTGTTCATAATCATTCCCTTTATGTGTTCTCCAAGAAATTCAAAGCTGGGGAATAAAAGGTGTAAAGAGAGAGGCAAGTGAGAAGGGGCAAATTGGATTACTAGTACTGTATATTACATTTGCTAAATGAATCATCAGATTGTGAAAGACATGTCCAACTTTATCAAAATATTCCAAGACGGAATATATGGAATGCAAGTTTAATAACTTGAGGCAGGAGGAAGATGTGGTGGTGAAGTTGGATTCCCAGGATGTTTATAAGAGGGATAGTTTTAAATATCTTGGGTCTTTGATTCAGGGTAATGGTGAGATAGATGAGGATGTCTCTAACCGTATTGGAGTAGGTTGGATGAAGTGGAGGCTCGCCTTGGGAGTGTTGTGTGATAAGAAGGTCCCAGTTAAGCTTGGAGGCAAATTCTACAGAGTGGCAGTCCGGCCAGCTATGCTTTATGGAGCGGAGTGTTGGCTAGTTAAGAACTCCCACATTCAAAGAATGAAGGTGGCGGAAATGAAAATGTTGCGTTGGATGTATGGACTTACTAGAGGGGATAGAGTTAGGAATAAGACAGTCCGGGAGAAGGTGGGAGTGGCTTCGGTGGAGGACAAGATGTAGGAAGGAAGGCTGAGATGGTTTGGGTATGTAATGAGGAGGGGCACAGATGTCCCAGTTCGTAGGTGTGAGAGGCTAGCATTGGATGTCTTCAGGAGGAGGAGAGGTAGGCTGAAGAAGTACTGAAGGGAAGTGATTAGACATGATATGGAGCAGCTTCAGCTTACTGAGGACATGACCCTAGACAGAAAGGTGTGGAGGTCGCAGATAAGGGTAGAAGGATAGGTTGTGTGCGTGGGCTATTGCTAGTAGTTATAATAGCCCTGGTATAGCCAGGTTACTAATCCTAGGACTGTGTCTATAGGTAAGAGCTCTTAGTTAGGAGGGCTTGGGTGTGGAGGGTGTCTCTGGCCTATGAGTGTCTGTTACTACTAGGTGGGTGTCATTTTTCAGATGCCCTATTTCTTATCTCTTATTGCACATTACACTTGGTTACCTTATCTCATACTGCTTTGATTTATATTTATGTCTTAATAATTTTTATGTGATGACATCCATCTTGCTTCATGTTTCATTACGCCTTTGTTTATTATTCCTTATCTTGAGCCGGGGGACTATCGGAAACTGCCTCTCTACTTCTTTGGAGGTAGCGGTATGGACTGCGTATAGTTTACCCTCCCCAGACCCCACTTTGTGGGAATACACTGGGTTTGTTGTTGTTGCTTTTCAAAAGAGTTTTTGGGGTGTGTGTGGGGAGAGGGAGGGGATCTATTTTCTTTATGTTTTTTCAAAAGGTTTTTTAGGGTGTGTGGGGAGGGGGGAGGGGAGGGGACAGGAGGGGAGGGGAGAGCTTTGAATTTTTAAGAGAAACTATCTTTTTGAAATCACCTTCAGGCATCAGGTAGTATCTTAAAATACTCTTCAACAACTCACAAAAGCTTCACAAATCTTTAAACAAGGTACAACAATTCAAACACTTATTTTTTAAACAAACTTATTTCCACATTAAATTTTTTGAAAAGAAACTCTAAGGGTGTGATCGGTATGGAAGAAAATATTTTCTAGGAAAACGAATTATTTTTTATTTATATTTTTGTGTTCAATACACAAGTAGGAAAACTTTTTCTAAAATCATTTATATATTTAACATAAAATAATGAGAATGAATAGAATATAGTGGATGGGGTAAGAAAAATATTTTGAAATTCTTTTAAAAATTGAAAAAAAATTGGGGCGGGGGGGGGGGGGGGGGATGGGAGGGAGGAGAGGTGGTAGGTGGTGGGATAAAAAAAAGTTTTGAATTATTTAAAATAAAAAAATTTTTGGATGGTGGGAGGGGAGGCTAGTAGGGGTTGGGGTTGGGGTAGGGGATGAACTAGGGTAAGAAAAAAATTGATTTTTTTTTAAAAAATTGATGGGGGGCTGGCAGAGGGGTTGGTATCATAATCCAAAAGTTGAGGTCATGATGATATTTTTCCCGATCCAATCTTAATAGATAAGTCAATACCAACAAATAAAAGTACATCAATAATAATAATAATACTAATACTAATAATAATAATAATAATAATAATAATAATAATAATAATAATAATAATAATAGTAATAATAAGATGAGACTTCTAGAACGAAGTCATGCCACACAAATGCAAAGTTTAGCGAAAGCTTGAACAAAACACATAAAATCCCCAAAATTTGATGCCATAAGTGTAGAGCATCTAATAAATACATCCGAATATCAAAATACAAATATCTGTCTTGAAAATAAATAAAGACATTCAAATAGATAAGAGGAGGTATGGATTCAATTTTTAAAACCTAGAGCGGGCTAGTACCTCGAAATCACCAACTCAACAAGATGAAATCAGAATCCACGTATCGTACTCGTACTAGAATATAGACTAAAAGAACACAGTAGAAGTGAGTACAATCCACTTGTACTCATTAGGTATCATAGACCGACTGAGCAAAGTGAAAAATAATGCAAGTAAAAAAATACTGTGAGCACATCACCTGCAGACAGACTAGTTTTCAAACGCTAGCTCACACCGTGTCATGACCCAAATTACTGAATCGTGAGGACACCTACTCTAATTCACCTAGATAGGAGAACCCCTTACCTCCCTTTAAGAAGATATGCAGAAGTCATAAATAAATAACAAAATGCCAATTCTTATCACAACAAATTTAACAAATATTGAATGGGGAATGAAAACTACCCCAAAGACCTAATCTAAATAGGTACAAATGCTTCTATAGAAAAACTAAAATCAGACCCATTTTCCACCATGAGTAAGAGAAGTGGGAGTTGCTGAAGCATCATCATCCACAATAATAATGAAATCAACGCTAATTTCTGCAAAGATTATACCCCAAAAACGGGTATAACAAGAGTAGTATCAGTACAAATAACACGTACTGGTGTCGGATAACCAACACTAGATCACGTAAACACAATATAGAAATTACAAAAAGAAAACATGACAACTTATATAGCAATTTAATTCACAACACTTTTATCCACTTATATTGTCTGTATCCCTTATTTTAACTAAGAGTATTTTTATTCTTATTTTCGTTGATCATTCACCACCTTCATATCAAGTGTCGTCCATCCTAACTCCAACTTATTTGACTTCAATTGTTATTAAGTCAATCTATTTCACTTACGCCTCAGTTAAACTTTAATGCTAAATAAAACTAATAATCATCACCTTGTAACAAATATAACTATAAACACATATTATGATAAACACGTCAAGTTTATGATATTTAACCTTTATAATTAACTCTACAACTTCAGTCAAGCATAAGTCAAGAAACAACAAGTCTAGTCAAATCATGACCAAGCCAACAACCCTAAATCTAACAATATTCAAGTCAACAAGCTATGGCTCTAACTATATCTAAGTTAACTAACCATGATTTTAACAATCAGTGTTTCAAAATGATGACAAGTAATCAGACCACACAAGAATCTCTAATATAACAAGCAACATCATAATTTGGTTCACTTAAGGAACCCACAACAACAACAACAATATAACTTAGCCCACTCATGAAATCAATAAAAATAACAATAATAAAAATACTAATATATCCGATCCATCTAAGTACACTCATACATACCGTGTACACACATGCTAAGGATCTTATGATTGCCCATTAATTATGATCGACAGAGGATGATCTCTTATCCATGTACTATACCAGCGTGGTACCCAAATTAACAAATAAGTCCTATCCACTAATCCCTTATAGATGTTCAAATACCAGTACATTCCACAATAATAATCGATATCACAACAATTAGAACCACAATGAGAATAATCAATCATACCAGAATAATCAACAAGCCTTTAATATAATCTCATTATACGTGATTAACACTTAAGATATATTTTAGAAATTACATTCCTTAAATATTTATTACAACAACAACAAACACCCAAATATATACTTGCTCAACTTGAGTTAAGCAATTCATGTAAACAACAATCATACTTTAATACACTAAATCACACGTAGAAATGAATAATTGATTTCATCAATTATAGCATGTCCTAAGATCAATACCCTTTTATTTCAAATAATAATTATCCAATCATATTCATTAAATTCAAGTAGTCCTTTCAGGAGAGCACATTCGACCAATGGAGTCAAAAATCTAGTAATTTATTCATTAATCCAATCTCCCTTTATTTATATCGAAATCAGGGATTCCACTATTATGTAACAACCCTTACACTCAAGTCATTTCAAGGTTTAAGATCTAATACATTAGCTAATCGTTAAATTCCATTCAACTTATAGTCTAGTTTTAGTCATACGCCTTTACACCTTTTACTTCCTAACTCTTAGTCTAACTTCACTTTAGGCTCTTAAGGTATGTCACCGCCTCCTCATTCCATAATAAATTCTTATCACTAACTTTAAGCAAGACTATCCCATATTCCAACTAAAATTATATCAAGTCTACCATTTTTATGATATTTAGGCCGAAGCCTAAGATTATAAGCTTATACTATCCCCATATGCACATAATTTACTTTACAATCCACCATGGAGTCATACAAATACACAACCATCATCGATTCATACGCAACATAATAATGCACAATTAAGTCTTTATTACATTAATTTCATATTTTATATCTCCAAACTCCATGCCCGCAGGCCTAAGCACAATTTCTTCTGTCAAATCTACATTATGAATAGGAATGCTAGTCACAATCTACTACTAATAATTCATAACCTACCTAGGTAACAAGCTGCTGGAATAAGTAGATATATCAAAGATGGTATTCCTTCTTCTTCATATTTTTGAAGGCTAAATCATCTAATAAATAATAATTATAAGAGTAATTAATAAACTACCCTTCAAACGAATACCTTAAGGATTTAAATCCACTAATTTTACTCTTATTTATGGTCTATGAAATTACCCAAGGGTCAATTAACCATTAAATTATTCCTTCAAACTCAAGCCAACTCTATTAGTGGGGTTCTAAAGCTAACGATTTCACCTTTTTAAAATTCAAGGACCCCAACTATCAACTTTTAAGTTTTTGAACCTTAATTTCATTCTAGGAAGAAATAAATCACAATTTAAAATCAATTCTAGGTGAAAATATATATACCCATGGGTTTCCCCATAAAATCATAAACTTAGGGTTCTAAATCATAAGAATTTAATCATAAATTCTCCACTCTAACTATTCAAGAAGATGAACGAATTAAATGTTCTTAAAAAAGAGTAAAAATCTAACCTTAAGGAAGGATCAAATCAAGAGAAAATTGCCCCTATAGGATTTAAGAATGAAATTTTAGAGTTTGGGGGATGAAACCTGTCAAAAATATTATAAGTTGTTGTTATGTCGCTATAGTGACTTACCTGCTACACCACCCTCAGCTTTTCAACATAGATATTTTTTAGTAAAATGGTCATAATTTTTTTTATTAAAAATGTAAATTGATGAATACTTTATTGTATTGAAAATAAGACTCAGAGATTTTTAATTTGGTGTGTACAAAGCCCCTTAACTCTTTTTATTCTAGGAGGAGTGCTCGTCTAAAGTTAACCCTAATTTAAACATACCTGAAACTAAATCAATAAGGATACTTTCAAATTAACTTTATGCTATGTGTATTGAATGACCTTAGTACATATCAAATGCACTTTCATACTAAAGAATTAATCTAAACACTTATGAAAAAAGAGACGAATATGCCTTTACCTTGGATATTTTCAGTGTAAGACCCCTCTTTGAACCATCATTCTTATGTGTATAGCTATAATCCAAATAATTCATATGTGAATATAAGTTTCATGATCTTTATCCTCATGATTGATGTAATTTTGAGTTAAAAAATATTCATAAGAATCACTTAGAACAAAGTTGAGCTAAGAGCTTTTGATTCATTCAAAATTTGGTATTTGATTCTACAAGGGTCGACTTTGAACATATATAAATTTTCATACACATAGAATTTTGAATCTAAAGACCTACCAAATTGTATATAATTGAGTTAGCTTTTCAATGATTCCAATTTCACCTTAATCCAATACACGAGTGAAAAGTTATGTCATTTTTTGTGAGATACAGTAAGGCAACGCACTTGGGGCACGGCGCGCCAATTTCTCAATGCGATCGTGATGCGACACGTTTATCTCCCAATGTGATATCTAATCCGACGCAGAGCGAATTCCCCCTCTTTCAGAACCTTAATGGTCAAGGGGCGTTTTGGTCCTTTCCCCTTAACCCCAAACGTCCAAAGAAAGATTTATAAAATGTAAAAGGGAATTATTTGCCCATTTTGTTTAAATCAATTCTCAAAACCCCCCCTTTCCCCATGAACAAGGTTCAAGCTTTTCCTCTCAAGAACATAAGGATTAAAGCTTTAAATTCATGATTTCTTTAAGAATTCATCAAATTAAGTATGTGGGAGTTCATTCACGGGTCCCCTTTCACTCATGGAGACCAAAAACCTATTTTGAAGTTCAAAGTTATGATCTTTACATATTAATATGAATTATATCCATGAAATTTCATGAATTTTGATTATGTATCATGTTTGCAAATGGTTTTTATTGAAATTGCGTAGATATGTTCGAATGGTGATTTTTACATGTTAATTCCTTAAACCATGTTTCTAATATTGAAATTTATGGGATTTTCATGGTTTAACTACTCCCATGATTTAACTCATGATCTTCATGTTTTTGATTTCAAGTTAAAAGTATATCTGTGTTCAAGTGGAATGAGACAATACATATTTTAAATATTATGATCTTTATATCAAATTCCTAAGTTGTGAATTGATTCGTGTATCCATGATATTTTTTCATGCTTGCTCATTCCCATCGACAAGTTTATGGTCCCCATGTGTTTGATAAAATGCCTAAGTATTAAATGTTGAACAATTATTCCCTTCTACACTTTCAAAGTTTTCATGTGGTCTTATTGTTATTGCTATTGAGTCCTGGGGGTTATGAATACCCAAAACTTAGCTATTTACTTAGTATTAGTATTTTCAGAATGATTTCAGATATGTATGAGCATTATCAGTTCAGTCACTTATCATATCAGCCAAACTTAGATCAGTTTAGTAATCCGTGTCAGTTTAGTTGGGAGTAGGATTTAGCATTGAGAAAATCTAAGATGGGGGATCACCTACCAGTTAAGGGTGTGACTCTTAGTAGCAATCCCTACTTTCTAGAAAGACGTAGCCAGCATAGGTTTGAGATATTAACCTGCCAGTTAAAGGTTGACACATATCTCACCAGGGACCTTCCAGTAGAGGGTGACTCTTTAGTCCTTCGGGACTTCATTTTAGTGGATCCATATAGCCATTATTAGTACCCGTGGCATGGTACTGACCCCCTTGCAACTGGAGTTATAGGTTGGACTCCAATTAGCTCGGATTCTGCTTGCCAGTAAGATAATACCTCCCGCAGTCTCAATACTGTATTTAGTGTCTCTTCAGGTTTGGTTTGCTTGACTAAGTGTACAGAATTTTAGACGCTTAGTTTTACATCTTTCAGTATTTCAGATTATAGATTATCTCAGTACCATAACAGATAACACTTAGTCTTGTATTCTTAGATACTATAGTTTTTATGCTGTAACACCTCGAGTCTGTACCCCAGATGTCACACAATTATTATAATCCCGAAGAACCATAAGCTAACCCATGACTAGTACCTACATTAATCACTGAATAGTAATACTGTAATAAGGCAGAAGTATAACTGAAATGCCATAAGGTTCACAATATAGAAAACCAATACTGAAATACTGTTGTAATACTAAAAAGAAAAATGAAAGAACTATCTAAAATAATTTAGTCTGAAAGCCTCTAATTGTCTAAATGGGGAGTTGATGGGATAAGTCCCCAACTAACTCCAATAACTGAATAAAATCAGTCTACTGAAATACTAAAAAGAATAAATCAATCCTCAAAATATGAAGACTCACCACTGTAGTCATTGCTTATAATCTGAATTGCTAAGTATGATCTGGAACTCGTGCATCTGAACCTATGATATAAGACATCATAGTGCAAAAGAAAATTATGCGTCAGTACTTTGAATGTACTGGTATGCTAAGTGAGGTAGGCTGATATACATGGGTTCATATGCATGAACAATAACTAGCTGAGTAACATGGACATAACTGAATGAGAGTGCATGCATGAATACATAAACTGTAACTGAGATCCTGTTAATACTGGATACTGAATTCTTAATACTGATTAACTGATATCTGATTGACTATTTCTAATAGTCCTAATTCTATAAAATGGAATTGAGTTTTATACTGAGCTGGGTGACTGTGTCTGACAGTCCTAAATCTATAGAACTAAACTGAGTTCTACACTGAAACTAAAACTATTGGTGGTAGTTATTTGATCGACATGCCCCTCTCTGAATGGATTGAGGTCTAACCTGTAACCCCAGTTGGAAGGGTGTCGATACCATGCCACAGGTAAAGACAAGCTGTGAGTTAATCCTCTCTGTCATAAAGAACTTTCGTTAACCCTTGCTGGCAGAAAAACTCATATGAGATGTATCAACCCTAGTTCGGCAGGAAGATATCTCAATCTACGCTGGCTACGTAGTTCTGTAAGTAGGGATTACTACTAAGGGTCAAACCCTATGCTGGCAGGAATGCCTCCATCCCTAGTTTCACTCGGTGTTGAATTCTACTCTGAACTGGAAGAATACTAAACTGATCACTAGACTGTACTAGGTTTGACTAAGCTGTTACTAAACGTAGTGACTGGCTGAACTGGACTGAGTTCACTGAGTTCTATAACTTACTAAATCCTACTATTCATGACATTACTGATACTCTCTTATAGCTACTGTAATTCTAGGTAAATATCTAGATTATCTAGTATTGAATACCCCCAGGACTCGATAGTATCTATACTAATATAACATGGCAACACTTGAAATATGAAAATAGTCAACTGTTTACAATGGAATCATTGAGACATTTCATCAAGCACTTGGAAGTCATGAACTTGTACATGAATAGGAATACATGCTAACATGTCATAATTACACTATTTAATTCACATAGTGTAATACCCCGGGAAATTTTTCGTTGAAATTTTGTGAGTAAACGTGTTGGATTCTATCTTCTAGAATAAATTATAAAATTTTCCGTGCGGAATGTCTTAGATTATGACCCACCATTACTTAGAGTATCGAATAAGCTTTCCAACGATATGTGGATTATCCAAAACGGACACCCGAGCGACGAGTTATGAACATTCCGATCGAATCGTAAACAATAGTGAACAGTAAAACGTGCAGGAAAAAGTACTGAGGCCTGGCGTATTTTTGCTCCAACTTTAAATGATCATAACTCCTTGTACATAATGATCTGGGTGATCTACTATATGTCAACGGAAAGCTCTGCGAGTCCTCTTCCAATGAAATTGGTGTCATCCAATTTGTCTATCGGAGCAAAAAGTTATGGTCGATCTACTTCAGCCTATCAAAAGTGAATTTTTGGGTCAACTTCAAACAATCATAACTCCTCGTACACAATTATCTAGGTGAGATACTATATATCAATGAAAATATATGAGAGTTCTCTTTCTAATGAAATTGGTTTCATCCAATTTGGATATCGGAGTAAAACGTTATGGCTGATCTACTTCAGACTATCAAAACAGTCCACCAAAGGAAAGATTTGAGAATTATTTGATTTTTAGGGGCGTTTTGGTCATACCCCCCACCCAAAATTCATCCAAACCCTATATTAAAGCCTATTAGAAGAATTATATATTATATTTCATCAAATTCCCTTAAAAATAAAACTCTAAGCTCCTACATCCAACTTCAAGAACCACCACAGTTCACCATTAATTCTGCAAATTTATTCAAAATTCCAAGTTCCTAGTTCAAGAACTCCAAGAAACATCATTCAAAGGAACGATTAACATCTCAAAAATGAGTATCGACCTAAAGTTCATCATTCAAGGTATGTGGGGTTTTTTAACAAGAACTCTCTTTTGTTCTTGTGCCCAAAAGTAATTTTCTTTACAAAGGCATGATTTTTATTTGACTTTTATGAATTTGAAGCATGAACCCATATCTTATGATTATTATTATGAAATCTTGATGTTTATGATTTTGAAAGATGAATTTACATATATGGAGATATAAAGCATGAATCTTGAATGATATTTATCATGATTTTGATATTTGAGTCGTGAATCCCTATTAAAAATTGTATTTTTTTGAGAAAGTGTGTGTTATAAGCACGTAGATGTTGAATATTTGAGATATTTTAAATGATTTGACCTTTTGATCTTAATGGAGTTGTTTTGAACTCGAGTGTGAAAGAAATTCACAACGTGGTTGATTTTGATAGATGGGAAGCATGAAGGCTCCCGATGTATATTTATATATTATAGAAATTGTTTTGTTATAAATTGTCTTTGAAATGATCTGAGCTAAGTCTGGGAGAAATCTTTAGCACCGAGTGGGAGGTATAAAACGATCTTACTTCCCTAGAACTACATGCCCCCGTAGGAGTGAGCCTGAGGTTGATTTATATAGTGATCACTAGTTTGTGTGGATTTGATATCAATAGTCCTACTCTGATGGAAAGTATAGGATGGCTCTCCCCAACGTGGGTTGTATGTTGGACTCCATGTAGCTCACATAGTTTATGTCGGTTATAGGATCTTCTTCGGGCTATATGAGTCTTTCATACATCTTACATATTTCATATAAATATTTATGATGATGATGTTTATACAACTACATACACCCCCATATACTCGGTTCCTTTCCCTGGTACTGACCCATATCTTCAGATGTGGACTGCATTTTCTCGGAATGTAGGTTCAGGTGCTCAGTTCCAGGTTCGATAGTGATTCTTCGGGCACACTGTTCTACATCCTTTGTTGTGGTGAGTCCTCATGTTTCGAGGACGTGGTGTCTGATGTTGGTTTCACAGAATTATTTACATTTGATAATTGAGTATAAGTCAGCTGGGGCATGTCTCAATGGCTCCATGGTTTTATTGATTTTCTTAGAGGCTTGTCAAACTAGTATAGATGTTGGGAGTTGACTAATAAGTTGTATTTTGTTATCTTTCTGAAATTCTTTTATTCTTGGGTGATGATTACTCTGTTGATATTTGAGGGTTATTTATGAAAACCCCATTGATTTGTGTTGAACTGAATAAAAATGGCTCAAAGGGTTGCTTGGGGCTACTCGTAGCCTCAAGCACCGTGTGATGGTCCGGGACCCATTTTCTGAGGTGTTACAAACTTGGTATTTGAGCCAGGTTTTAAGGTATCCAAAGGAGTCTGACAAGCCACGTTAAGTAGAGTCTTAATCATCGGTGTGTAGCGCGCCATATCTATGAGCAAGAGGCTACAAGATGTTTTAGGAAAAAGTGTGATTCTTTCTTTCAGAAGTCTATCGTGCTTAAAGTGTCTCTCTTTGCTATTGATTCGTCCTTTACTCTTTCAGAAATATGCCTCCATGTCGAGCGAAAAGAAATAATGATGCTCAACAACCTCAACCCGATAACCCATGTCTTTTCGGATGATCTCTCAAGGATACCTCTTGATAGAGAGATAGAGTTCGGGATTGATCTTCTTCCTGATACTCAACCCATTTCTATTCCTTCTTACCGTATGGCCCCTGCAGAACTTACGGAGTTGAATGAGAAACTCAAAGATCTACTAGATAGTGTTTCATAAGGTCTAGTGTTTCTCCTTGGGGTGCTCCAGTGTTGTTTGTGAGAAAGAAAGATGGCTCTTTGCGTATGTGCATTGATTACCACCAACTCAATAAAGTCACCATAAAAAATAAGTACCCCCTTCCGAGAATAGATGATTTGTTTGACCAATTATAAGGTGTAGGTTATTTCTCAAGATAGACCTTTATTCCGGCTATCATCAACTCAAAGTTAGGGAGTGTGACATCCCAAAAACTGCTTTTCGAACTCGTTATGGCCATTTTGAGTTTCTTGTTATGTCTTTCGGGTTAACTAATACCCCTACAACTTTCATGGACCTCATGAATCGAGTGTTCAGACCATATCTGGATATGTTTTTCATAGTGTTCATCGATGATATACTGGTTTACTCCCGTAGTGAGGATGAACATTCTGATCATCTCTGAACTGTCTTGTAAACCCTTAGAGATCACAAGTTGTTTGCCATTTCAGTAAGTGTGAGTTTTGGCTAAGGTGAGTTGCTTTTCTGGGTTATATCATTTCTTCCGAGGGTATTAGAGTTGATCCCCAAAAGACCGAAGCTATTAGAAATTGGCCTAGACCTATTTCTCCAACCGATATCTGAAGTTTCTTGGGTTTAGCTAGCTGTTAACTCCATTTTATTGAGGGTTTCTCCTCTGTAGCGTCTCCTATGACTCGGTTGACCTAAAACAAAGTGAAGTTCTTGTGGTCCAAATCTTTTGAGAAGAGTTTTCAGGAGTTGAAGACTTGACTTACTTCAGCCCTTATTTTGACTTTGCTTGATGGTGTTGATTGTTTTGTGGTGTACTGTGATGTTGGGTTGGGGTGTGTATTGATGCAGAAGGGTAAGGTGATAGCTTATGCTTCTAGACCGTTGAAACCCCATGAGAAAAATTACCCCACCCATGACCTTGAGTTGGCTGCTGTTGTGTTTGCTTTGAAAATCTGGAGACACTATTTGTATGGTATCCATGTTGATGTTTTCACTGATCATAAGAGTCTGCAGTATGTGTTTACCCAGAGATAATTGAATCTTAGGAAGAGATGATGGTTAGAATTGTTAAAGGACTATGATATGAGTGTGCTATACCATCCGGGCAAGGCCAACGTTATGGCGGATGCCCTAAGTAGAGTGTCCAGGGATAGTGTTTCGTATGTGGTAGAAGGTAAGAAAGAGTTGGCTCGTGATTTACATCATTTGGCTAGATTGGGGGTTAGGTTGTTTGACTCTGCTGAAGGTAGTATAGGGGTTTAGAGTAGTTCCGAATCCTCCTTGGTTTTGGAAGTGAAGGAAAAACAATACTTAGATGCTAGTTTGGTTAGACTGAAGGAGTCAGTCAAGGACCAAAAAGTAAAGGTTTTCTCCCAAGGGGGAGATGGTGTGTTGAGATTGCAGGGTAGATTGTGTGTCCCGAATGTTGATGATTTGAGATAGAGGATTATGGCTGAAGCGCACGAGGTGCGATATTCTATTTATCCTGGTGTCACCAAGATATACCGAGACTTGCAGGAAATCTATTGGTGGAGTGGCATGAAGAAAGATATAGCAGCGTTTGTAACTAAGTGTGCAACATGCCAACAGGTTAAGCTTGAACACCAAAGACCTAGTGGTATGATGCAAGAGTTTAGTATTCCCACCTGGAAGTGGGAAGAGATAAATATGGACTTCATGATTGGTTTACCTCCTTCCCGATGCCATCATGATTCCATTTGGGTTGTGGTTGATAGGTTGACTAAGTCTGCTCATTTCTGGCCTATTCATACTTCATATACTGCTGAGGATTACACTAGATTGTATATCCGAGAGCTAGTTAGACTAAATGGAGTTCCCTTGTCTATCATTTCGGATAGGGGTACTCAGTTCACTTCGCAATTTTGGAAAACTTTTCAGAAGGGTCTTGGTACCCAAGTGCTTTTGAGTTCTTATTTTCATCCGCAGATCGATGGTCAGGCTGAGCAGACCATCCAAACCTTAGAGGATATGTTGAGAGCTTGTACACTTGACTTTAGGGAAAGTTGGGATAATCACTTACCGTTGATAGAGTTTGCTTACAATAATAGTTTCCACTCTAGTATTGGCATGGCTCCGTTTGAAGCCTTATATGGGAGAAAGTATAGATTACTCATAGGTTGGTTCGAGGTGGGTGAAGCGGCTATGAGTGGTACTGATTCGGTATTTGAGGCTATGGAAAAAGTTAAGTTGATTAGAGAAAGGTTGAAAACTGCGCAGAGTCATCAGAAGTCATATGCGGATGTTAGAAGGAGAGACCTTGAGTTCAAAGTTGGTGACCTAGTGTATCTGAAAATTTCACCCATGAAGGGGGTGAAGAGATGCGGAAAGAAGGGGAAGCTTAGTCCCCATTATGTTGGTCCTTACAAAATTCTTAGCTGTGTTGGTAAGGTAGCTTATTAGGTCGAGTTGCCTACCGAGTTGTCCTCTGTTCATCCAATATTCTATGTCTGCATGCTTAGAAAGCATATTAGCGATGCTGTGGTAGTGGATTCCTCTATGAGTGCTGCCATTCAAGAAAATTTTTCTTTTGATGAGATTCCTGTTGAGATTCTTGATTTCAGTGTCCGAAGACTAAGGAACAAAGAAGTTCCCTTGGTAAAGGTGTTGTGGCGAAACCAATCTGTTGAGAGTGCAACTTGGGAAGCTGAGGCGGATATGCTATCCAAGTACCCGCACCTATTTTCCGCGAACTCCGATCAAGATGAAGGTACCGTTCTTTCCTAAATCATACACTTTTGATAAAAGTTGCAGTAGTTCAGCTGTCATTTATTATGTGTTCAGCTGTAGTTTCTTGAATTTATGCATTCTATGTTGCATTCGGAGTGAGAAACGATGTGGTGATAAGTCTAACGAATGGTTTCAGCTGTATGCTCTATTCCCTATCTAATATTGGCATGTTTAGCGTCATTCGAGGATGAATGTTTCCAGGGGGGATGATGTAATACCCCGGGAATTTTTTCGTTAAAATTTTGTGCGAACGTATTGGGTTCTATCTTCTAAAATGAATTATAAGGTTTTTCATGCGGAATGTCTTAGATTATGACCCACCATTACGTAGAGTATCGAATAAGTTTTCCAACGATATTTGGATCATCCAAAACGGACACCCGAGCGACGAGTTATGAATATTTCGATCGAACCGTGAATAGTAGTGAACAGTAAAACGTGCAAGAAAAAGTACTGAGGCTTGACGTATTTTTGCTTCAAGTTTAAACGATCATAACTCCTTGTACATAATGATCTGGGTAATCTACTATATATCAACGGAAAGCTCTGCGAGTCCTCTTTCCAATGAAATTAGTTTCATCCAATTTGTCTATCGGAGCAAAAGGTTATGGTCGATCTGCTTCAGCCTATCAAAAGTGAATATTTGGGTCAACTTCAAACGATCATAACTCCTCGTACACAATAATCTGGGTGAGATACTATATATCAACGGAAAGATATGAGAGTCCTCTTTCTAATGAAATTAGTTTCATCCAATTTGGATATCGAAGTAACACGTTATGGTTGATCTACTTCAGACTATCAAAACAATCCACCAAAGGACAGATTCGAGAATTATTTGATATTTAGGAGCATTTTGGTCATCCCCCCTCACCCAAAATCCGTCCAAACCCTATATTAAAGCCTATTAGAAGCATTAGATGTTATATTTTATCAAATTTCCTAAAAAAGAAAACTCTAAGCTTCTACATCCAACTTCAAGAACCTCAAAAGTTCACCATTAATTCTGCAAATTTATTCAAGATTCCAAGTTCCTAGTTCAAGAACTCCAAGAACCATCATTCAAAGGCACGAATAACATCTCAAAAATGAGTATCGACCTAAAGTTCATCATTTAAGGTATGTGGGGCTTTTCAACAAGAACTCTCTTTCGTTCTTGTGCCCAAAAGTAATTTTCTTTACAAAGGCATGATTTTTATTTGACTTTTACAAATTTGAAGCATGAACCCATATATTATGATGATTATTATGAAATCTTGTTGTTTATGATTTTGAAAGATGAATTTACATGTGTGAAGATATAAAGCATGAGAAAGTGTATGTTAAGCACGTTGATGTTGAATATTTGAGATATTTTGAAATGATTTGACCTTTTGGTCTTAATTGAGTTGTTTTGAACTCGAGTGTGAAGGAAATCCACAACGTGGTTGATTTTGATAGATGGGAAGCATGATGGCTCCCGATGTATATTTATATATTACTAAAATTATTTTGTTGTGGATTGTCTTTGAAATGATCTGAGCTAAGTCTGGGAGAATCTTTAGCACCGAGTGGGAGGTATAAAGCGACCTTACTTCCCTAGAACTACATGCCACCGTAGGAGTGAGCCAGAGGCTGATTTATATAGTGATCACTAGTTTGTGTGGATTTGATATCGATAGTCCTACTCCGATGTCAAGGATAGGACGGCTCTCCCCAACATGGGTTGTACGTTAGACTCCATGTAGCTCACATGGTTTATGTCAGTTATAGGATCTCCCATTGTGTGTGTGTTTCCTTGTGTCTATGGTGAATGGTGAAGTAATTTGAAAGTGGAATTGTGAAAGTTATTCTTTCGAAAGATTTAAATGGTATTTACATTGTGAGAATTGATATTTTTGATGAACTAAAAGTGATTGACAAATTATATGATGACTCACATATGTTATTGTACTTATTTCATCCTCTCATGATTATGATGATTTTTTTGGGCTATGTGAGTCTTTCATACATCCTGCATATTTCTTATAAATATTTATGATGATGATGTTTGTACAACTGCATACACCCCTGTATACTTTGTTCCTTTCCCTGGTACTGACCCACATCTTTGGATATGGGCTGCATTTTCTCGGAATATAGGTTCAAGTGCTCTGTTCCAGGTTCGACAGTGATTCTTCAGGCACGCTGTTCTATATCCTCTGTTGTGGTGAGTCCTCATGCTCCGAGGACGTGATGTCTAATGTTTGTTTTACTGAATTATTTACATTTGATAACTGAGTATGAGTCAGTTGGGGCATGTCTCAATGGCTCGCTGGTTTTATTTATTTTCTTAGATGTTTGTTAGACTAGTATAGATGTTGGGAGTTGACTAATAAGTCGTATTTTGTTATCTTTCTAAAATTCTTTTATTCTTGGGTGATGATTACTCTGTTGATATTTGAGGGTTATTTGTGGAAACCCTGTTGATTTGTGTTGAGCTGAATGAAAATGGCTCAAAGGGTTAGCTTGGGGCTACTCGTAGCCTCAAGTACCGTGTGACGCTCCGGGACCCATTTTTCGGGGGGTTACACATAGGTATTCCAACAAACACTTGCAAGGCATAGCTTTAGCATGGTAGAAATTTAAACATGTTTTAATGGAATGATTTCAACACTAAGGTCACCAAGGGATCACAAATGCACAATTAGCTCAATTAAGCATTTTGTCAATCACCCAGGAGGCATAATCTTGTACTTGGACATGAATAACATATTGATGCATCATGACTACAATTGTTAATTCACAATTCAAGGGTTTTGATATGGGGATTACAAATGTTACTTATATAATATCTTATATTCATGAAAATTACAACTAAATCTTGAATTAAAAACCCATACAAATAACATAAACATGAAAATAACCCAATTTATACATGTAATTCATAAAACTATTAACTTGAGGCTTTGAAAAGGGTTCTTGACCTCCAAGGGTGGAAGAAAATCCAAGGATGAACACCTAACATACCTTGATTAGTGATTCTCTAAAAATTATGGTGAATTTCTTGGGACTTAAAGCTTGAATTTTATAGGTTAGGGTTTGTTCTTGAGAGGATTTGTGAAAAATTCATGAATTTTGCCTTTAGAAAGGCTAAATCTTATGTTAGGGGATGATATGAGGTAGGACAATAAGTTATTTACCCCTCTGGATACGAAACTAAAAGCTAAAAAATTCAGGAGCGTGTGTCGCATGCTCTAGAGCTATGGAATGGAGCATGTGCCGCATGATCTATCACATGCTCCCTAGGGGTATACTGGAGCATGCGCCGCACTACTGAGAAACTGTACTAATACTGACATGCACAACTAAGACATGATTGAACTTGGGGACATGACACATGACTGAAATTACTGATACATTGAGTTTTCTTACTGAAAATGCATAACTGAAGATTGATTGCATTGATGAAACTGATTTATAAATGCATAATTGTCATGAGAATGATATGTAACGATAATCTATACCGAATTTGTAAAGGTAATCTGAACATGGAATTGAGTGAATCTAAGGAAGACTGTTACCTTGATTTGAATCTGAGTTTGTGAAAAAGAGGTGAGGATACTTGACTCGCATATCTGCTTCTGCTTACCTCTCTGCATAAGCTATAACCTTACCTCTCTGCATCAAAACACATCCTAAATTAATTCTAAAAGCATCATAATATACCACAAACCCATCTGAACCATCTGGTAAAGTCAAAACTGGGGCTGTAGCCAGTCGAGTCTTCAACTTCTGAAAACTCTTCTCATAAGAATCTGACCGCTGGAATTTGACTTTCTTCTGAGTCAATATGGACATGGGGAATGTAATAGATGAAAATACCTCAAAAAACCATTGGGAATAGATCAATCGAACCCAATAATTCCTGATATCTATAAGAGAGATAGGCCTAGGCTAGTTTCTTACTGCTTCGGTCTTTTTTGGATCAACTCTAATGCCATCTCTGGAAACTATATGGACAAGGAAAGGTATTGACCTTAGCAAAAACTCTCACTTACTGAATATAGTAAACAACTAATGGGCTATGACAGTTTGTAATACTATTCTAAGATGGTTTGCTGATCACTTTCACTACGGGAATAGACAAGAATGTCATCAATGAAGACTATGACAAACATATTTAAGTACTTCTTGAACACGTGATTCATCAAGTCCATGCTGAGGCATTGGTAAGACCAAATGACATGACTAAGAATTCAAAATGGCCATACCAAGTTTCAAAAGCTTTCTTTGAAATATCATATTTTTTGACTCTGAGCTTATGATAGCCTGATTTGAGATATATCTTAGAAAAGAAACCGGCACCCTGAAGTTGGTCAAATAAGTCATCGATTCTAGAAAGTGGATACTTGTTCTTGACTATGACTTTGTTCAACTGATGGTAGTCAATGCACATTCTGAGAGAACCGTCTTTCTGACGCACGAATAAAACTTCTGCACCCTATGGGGAAACATTGGGCCTAATGAATCCCATATCTATAAGGTATTTTAACTGTTCTTTTAGTTCTTTAAGTTCAGTTGGAGCTATTCTGTATGGCTGAATAGAGATGGGCTGAGTATCTAGAAGAAGGTCGATTCCAAAATTAATTTCTCTTTTGGGAGGGACCCCGAGAAGATCCACTGGAAACACATCTGGAAATTCATATGCTACTGAAACTGACTCAAGATTTGGGGTCTCTGAACTAGAGCTTTAACTCAAATGAGATGGTAGATACACCCTTTGGATATCATCCTTTTTGCTCTAAGGTAGGAAATAAGCTGACCCCTAAGTGCTGAAGTACTACCCCTTCATTCAAGGACAGGTTCATTCGGAAACTGAAAATAGACAATTCTAGCTACATAAGGATTTACAAAGGACAATGAAGCTCCTGGATCTAGCAAAGCATAAACATGTAAATAATAAACCTGTAACATACCAGTGACCACATCAAGAGAACTTTCTAGATCCTGTTGGGACTGGAGTGCATAGAGCTTGTTTGAGTGCTGCCCATTGGTGGTACGAGAAGTGACATCCTGCTGATTCGAGTGACCAGATTGAGCTCGGGGATGATTATGCTGACTCTAGGAACCCACCTAAGTACACTCTCTAATTCTGTGACCTGGCTTGCCGTACCCGAAACATATATCGCTGCCATCTCTACAGACACCCTGATGGTTTCTACCATACTTCTGGGAAAGAGGATTTGTTTGGCTACTGCTAACACTACCTGGGGGTTTAGGGCCTGATACCCTATGTTTATTGCTGTCTCTGAATTTCGGCACTGGAGCACTGGCTGAGGAAGGAGTTCGAACTAAAGATTTTAGGCAAAATTGAGAATAATTTCCACCCTCTGACTTAGGCTGAGCAAAGTTGAAGCTATCTATTCTCGCTCTCTTGTTCTTCTTCTTCTTGTTCTTATTCTTATCCTCTTCTATTTGCTGAGAATGGATCATGAGTCTGAATAATGGATCATGAGTCTGAATATGTCCATATCATTAATCAGTATTGCCGTCCTACACTTCTTGACCACACTGTTAGACACACCTGACACAAACTTACTCATCTTAGATTTGCTGTCTGCTACCACATGGGGGGCATATCTTGATAACTAATTAAACTTGAGAGTATACTCTTGTACTGTCATGTTGCCCTGCTTCAGATTTATAAACTCTAAAACCTTGGCTTCCCTCAACTCTAGTGGGAAGAATCTATCAAGAAAAGTAGTGGCAAAACTCCTCCATTCTATGGGCCCTACATCTGCGGCCCTCTCTCCCTTCTACTACTTGAACTATGAGTGAGCCACATCCTAAACTGATATGCAGCCAACTCAGTACTCTCACTAGCAGCCACCCTCATAATATTTATGAATTTTTACATCTGATCAAGGAATTCCTGTAGGTCTTCATTTGACTTAGACCCTGTAAATGATGGAGGATTCATTCGAGTAAAGTCTTAAAACCTAGATGTAGAAGTATTAGCCACTGGGTTAGCCTAAACAGCAGCTGGCCATTCATTCTAAACTATTACAAAATGAGCAAGAGTGGCAAAAGCTGTCCTAAATTCTACATGGGAGACATGCTCGTCCAGAGGATTGATAACGCTCAAACTACAGCTCTCGTAAGAGTGTAAGCGGTCATCGTCAAATATAGAACCCAACTGGGTTGGGTGTCGAATCCCACAGGGAATACTTGGTCACTAAGTAAGCAACGATTAGTAGACTGTTGATCGAAAATTCTATGAAAAGGGGGGATTTAATTGTAGCGTGAATTAAAAGTATCAAAGTAACAAAGAAAATCAGAATGTTTAGTAGGTTTTAATCAATGAGAATTTTAAGTTAGGGTTATGTCCACCTTATGAGTTCTACGTATCTATTGGCTATGAGTTATGCGGAATTCCGACATGCATGCGCTTATAGAGATTCGTATTCTATGGTAAATCTTAGCGTCTTTTGACCATCACAGATTATCTCACTTTAACTCTTTTGAGCTTAAAGCGTATCTAATAGTACGAATTCTCCAAGAGGTTAATCCAGTTACGACACTAACATTTAAACAGGGGTTGGTAGCCCTATTTCCTTGTCATTCTCTCTTTTCCAGACATGTGACTTTTCTTTCGAACAAGTTAATGCTGTACTGGCGTATTCTATATGTTTGCAACCACAAGAATTCAATTAAGATGAAGAGAGTAATGATATAAGCAGCATACGTATCAAGAATTCACAAACTCATAGCAATAGATAGTATATCATAAGGCTTCCATAACCCTAACAGAGAAGTTTAGCTACTCATGAGTGCAACGGAAAATGCAATAGACATTATCATCATACCAAAATAATAACAATCTCACGTGAAGTATGTTTTGGTGTCACTTGTGGCGTGATTTCCTTGCTAGTAGCGTTTCTCTTGTCGTGAAAATTAAAAGTCGAATAGATGAAGAATAATGTTTGAAAACGAATTTTTGAAGAAGGGAAAGAATAGAAAAGGGGATAAGAAAAGAAATCTCAAAAGTTTCAGCAAAATAGGGTTTATATAACATCCATATCCTAGTCCTATTGAAATAGGGTTTTTTTCGTTGTCCTAGTCCTACTGGGTTACTGCATACTTGTCCTAATCCTACTAAGTTACTGCTGATCCCCCAAGTCTTTAGAAATGCTGTTTTTGCCCAGGACAAGTTCTCCATGCATCACTTTCAGTCCATAGGCTTCCAAAAGCTGCTTTCCTTCTTACGTGAAGCTTCCTTTGGCGTCAACCAGTCCATAAAATGCTGAAATCTTCATCATTTATACCTGAAAACTTGCTAATCACGTTGGTTAGCTCACTTACAGGAAAAAAGACTAAAAGTGCAGGAATTATATATTTTTTCCTCAAAACTTAGCTAAAATATGGGTCAATTAAGGTGCTTTAGGCGTGTAAATAGGCCTAACATCAAGGATCTATCTTAACGGGCTGAGGTGCTGGCTGATTTCCTATTCTTCTTCCATTCTTATTGGGAGGCATGGTTTGTAAATAAAAGAAAAAAAGGATAATATTGAGAGTTTAGATTTAGATCTTGCTCTCTCGCATGACATGAATACTAAAAGAAGGGAACTTTTCCTAAAACACCTCATAGCCTCTTGTCCATAAGTGTGGCATTCTATACACCCATGCACAAGACTCTACCAGATATGGATTTCAGACTTCCTAGGACTCTGTTGAACCTTGGGCTCTAATACTAAGTTTGTAACACCTCGAGTCTGTACCCTGAACGTCACACGATGCTTACGATCCTAAAGGACCATGTAATATCTCGTACTTCTACCCAACTTAAATTCATCCCAGAAATGTTAAGGACTCTATTTAAAAGTTTAATCCACTTTTATACATGTGGTATTTTCACTATTTTCACTTTTTATTATGTGGGAAATTGAATAAGCTTTCTATCGATACCAAATTCGCCCAAATCCGGCCCCCGGATGAAGAGTTAGAGCCTTTTTAGTGAGATAGTGTATCACCTAAGCCATCAACGTGTCACGGAGTAGGCCAAAATGATAATCATCAAAATACAGTGAGCCTCCGTGATTATGGCGTGTCGCGCCATGGTTTAAATTCAAAATTATCCCTTTTCCAGTGTCTCAGTGCGATATCTCCTCGTCGTGCTAAACTTCTAGGTCCCATCCAATATTGCAACGTTATTTCACCGCATCGCGCCATCAATCCAGTTCCTAGTTGGCGATTTCCAGTGACACAACATGACAGCACCACGTCGTGCCAGCCTTCCAAATTGGGAAATTTCGACAAAAACTAAAAGATATGTCCAGGATTAAATAGGTCTTTTCCCATGATTTTGTTCCACCTAGATATGAGATTTAATCCCTAAAGACATTCTTAGCTACTTATTATTCAATTCACCCCTAAGTTTAAGACATTCTCTCTCAAACTTGGAAACCCCCCAGCTTTTGAGAATCAAGGTCAATCTCAAGAAATCCATCCAAAAAATTCGAAAAACCTTCAAGGTTTTCTTTATAAGGTATGCACAATGTTCATTCATGGATTACTTTCATCCATGAAACCCGAGAATTAAGTTTTAAGTCTTGTATTATGAATATTTTGCACTGGCTTGATTATATTCATAAGATTATGGTCGTATGATTCCCAAGTTGGAATCTTTATGTATTGTTCATGAACCTATGATAGTATGTGGTTTGAAACATGTGAAATTGATTTGAAATATGGAGTTTTGTTGTATTGATTTGATGGCCATGCCTGTGCCCTAAGTCATGCATCCTAAGTGATTGATAAAAATGCCTTAGAGAATAGAAATTATGCAATATAGTTCAATTGTGACTTAAGTGATCGATTCATGTTTTACCCTTATGTTCAAAGAACTCCCATGCTATAAATGTGCCTTGTAAATGTTTGTTGGATTGCTCATGAATTAGCCTTATGAAATTATATCATGTTTGCATGAAATCCTATTCATGTATAAGTTTTTGATAACCATATAATTCATGAAATCCCCAACCTATTGTCTTATAGATTGTTGAAGTCGATCATGTATTCAAAAATGTCATGCCTAGTCTGTTTCATGCTATCGAGTCCTAAGGATACTTGTACCCTGTAATTTAGCTATGTGCTTAGAGACTGTGTTACTTTTCAAGATACTCTTAGCCAAGCTATGTTCAATAGAATTCAGTCAGTCATGTGACACAGGAAAACTCAATAAACTCAGTATCAGTCCATTTATACTTAGTAATCTCAAGAATCTCAAGTAATCTCAATCAGTTATCAGATTTCCGTAGTATTTCGTCAGTCAATGGAACTCAATGAACTCAGTCCAGTTCAGTTCAATAATCATGTTCAGTTTTTATTCAGATGGGAGTAGGATTTAGCACCAAGTGAACCCAAGAATGAGCACACACATGACAGTTGAGGGTGTGATCCTTAGAAGCAATCTTTGCATCCCAGAACTATGTAGCCAACATAGGTTGAGACATCAATACTAACTGATGAGGGTTGATGAGGTGGATAAACATTGTCAGATTATGGTCCCACCATTCTCTTTTAGGGACACTGCCAGATGAGGGTAACTTACAGCTTGTCCTTACCAGTGGCACGGTATTGATACCCTTCTAATTGAGGTACAGATTGGACCCCAACTCAGTTATATTACTTTATTCAGGGCATGTCTATTGGATGACTACTTCCTACAGTCTCAGTCTCAGTAATAGAACTCAGATAGTTCTACAGAATTTCAGAAGGGTCAGATACAGTCAACTCAGTACAGTACAAAACTCAGCTAGTTTCATCAGAATCTAGACTGTCAGATATAGTTATTCAGTATCAGCTATATTAGTTATCAGTAAATCATGTTATCAGTATTCAATTTTATGACTGTTAGATATAGTCTATCAAACTAGTTCTTCATAATCAGTACTGTCAGAAATAGTTATTCATTTATTAGTAAGATAATATCAGTCCCTCAGTATTCATTAGACTCAATTACTCAGTATCCCAGTATTAGTAAATCCAAATGTCAGTAAATCCATTTTATTAGTAGACTCAGTAGTCAGAATTCAATACTCAATACTATCTCAAATTCAGTTACATTTATGTATTCATATATATATATATATATATATATATATTCTCACGTTCATGTTATTCAGTTAGTATATTTCATGCATATGAACCCTTTGCATTCAACCTACCTCACTTGCATACTAGTACATTCAACGTACTGACGTATTTGCGCTATGATGTTTTATAACATAGGTTTAGAAGCCTGAGCTCCCAAGCATCTTTAGTAGATTAGACGTTCAGCAGCCAGACTAGTAGTGAATCTTCATTATTTGAGGATAGAATGATTATTTTATTACTTTAGTATTTTAGTAGTTCGGAATTAGTTTGGGACATGTCCCATCAACTCCACAGATTTCAGATAGTTTAGAGGCTTTCAGACTACAACATATTTTAGACAATTTATTTTAGTTTTGGGTATTGTTATACCCTATTACAGATATTATTTTATATTCAGTATTAGTTCAATTTTGAACCTTATGGCCTTACAACTTATATTCTACTTATTTACAGTATATTATTTAGTGCTCAGTTACATATATCAGTCATGGGAAATTGAATAAGCTTTCTATCGATACCAAATTAGCCCAAATCCAGCCCCCGGACGAAGAGTTAGAGCCTTTTTAGTGAGATAGTGTATCACCTAAGCCATCAACGTGTCACGGAGTAGGCCAAAATGATAATCATCAAAATACAGTGAGCCTCCGTGATTATGGCGTGTCGCGCCATGGTTTAAATTCAAAATTATCCCTTTTCCAGTGTCTCAGTGCGATATCTCCTCGTCGCGCTAAACTTCTAGGTCCCATCCAATATTGCAACGTTATTTCACCGCATCGCGCCATCAATCCAGTTCCTAGTTGGCGATTTCCAGTGACACAACATGACAGCACCACGTCGTGCCAGCCTTCCAAATTGGGAAATTTTGACAAAAACTAAAAGATATGTCCAGGATTAAATAGGTCTTTTCCCATGATTTTGTTCCACCTAGATATGGGATTTAATCCCTAAAGACATTCTTAGCTACTTATTATTCAATTCACCCCTAAGTTTAAGACATTCTCTCTCAAACTTGGAAAACCCCCAGCTTTTGAGAATCAAGGTCAATCTCAAGAAATCCATCCAAAAAATTCGAAAAACCTTCAAGGTTTTCTTTATAAGGTATGCACAATGTTCATTCATGGATTACTTTCATCCATGAAACCCGAGAATTAAGTTTTAAGTCTTGTATTATGAATATTTTGCACTGGCTTGATTATATTCATAAGATTATGGTCGTATGATTCCCAAGTTGGAATCTTTATGTATTGTTCATGAACCTATGATAGTATGTGGTTTGAAACATGTGAAATTGATTTGAAATATGGAGTTTTGTTGTATTGATTTGATGGCCATGCCTGTGCCCTAAGTCATGCATCCTAAGTGATTGATAAAAATGCCTAAGAGAATAGAAATTATGCAATATAGTTCAATTGTGACTTAAGTGATCGATTCATGTTTTACCCTTATGTTCAAAGAACTCCCATGCTATAAATGTGCCTTATAAATGTTTGTTGGATTGCTCATGAATTAGCCTTATGAAATTATACCATGTTTGCATGCAATCCTATTCATGTATAAGTTTTTGATAACCATATAATTCATGAAATCCCCAACCTATTGTCTTATAGATTGTTGAAGTCGATCATGTATTCAAAAATGTCATGCCTAGTCTGTTTCATGCTATCGAGTCCTAAGGATACTTATACCCTGTAATTTAGCTATGTGCTTAGAGACTGTGTTACTTTTCAAGATACTCTTAGCCAAGCTATGTTCAATAGAATTCAGTCAGTCATGTGACACAGGAAAACTCAATAAACTCAGTATCAGTCCATTTATACTTAGTAATCTCAAGAATCTCAAGTAATCTCAATCAGTTATCAGATTTCCGTAGTATTTCGTCAGTCAATGGAACTCAATGAACTCAGTCCAGTTCAGTTCAATAATCATGTTCAGTTTTTATTCAGATGGGAGTAGGATTTAGCACCAAGTGAACCCAAGAATGAGCACACACATGACAGTTGAGGGTGTGATCCTTAGAAGCAATCTTTGCATCCCAGAACTATGTAGCCAACATAGGTTGAGACATCAATACTAACTGATGAGGGTTGATGAGGTGGATAAACATTGTCAGATTATGGTCCCACCGTTCTCTTTTAGGGACACTGCCAGATGAGGGTAACTTACAGCTTGTCCTTACCAGTGGCACGGTATTGATACCCTTCTAATTGAGGTACAGATTGGACCCCAACTCAGTTATATTACTTTATTCAGGGCATGTCTATTAGATGACTACTTCCTACAGTCTCAGTCTCAGTAATTGAACTCAGATAGTTCTACAGAATTTCAGAAGGGTCAGATACAGTCAACTCAGTACAGTACAAAACTCAGCTAGTTTCATCAGAATCTAGACTGTCAGATATAGTTATTCAGTATCAGCTATATAAGTTATCTGTAAATCATGTTATCAGTATTCAATTTTAGGACTGTTAGATATAGTCTATCAAACTAGTTCTTCATAATCAGTACTGTCAGAAATAGTTATTCATTTATTAGTAAGATAATATCAGTCCCTCAGTATTCATTAGACTCAATTACTCAGTATCCCAGTATTAGTAAATCCAAATGTCAGTAAATCCATTTTATTAGTAGACTCAGTAGTCAGAATTCAATACTCAATACTATCTCAAATTCAGTTACATTTACGTATTCATATATATATATATATATATATATATATATTCTCACGTTCATGTTATTCAGTTAGTTAGTATATTTCATGCATATGAACCCTTTGCATTCAACCTACCTCACTTGCATACTAGTACATTCAACGTACTGACGTATTTGCGCTATGATGTTTTATAACATAGGTTTAGAAGCCTGAGCTCCCAAGCATCTTTAGTAGATTAGACGTTCAGCAGCCAGACTAGTAGTGAATCTTCATTATTTGAGGATAGAATGATTATTTTATTACTTTAGTATTTTAGTAGTTCGGAATTAGTTTGGGACATGTCCCATCAACTCCACAGATTTCAGATAGTTTAGAGGCTTTCAGACTACAACATATTTTAGACAATTTATTTTAGTTTTGGGTATTGTTATACCCTATTACAGATATTATTTTATATTCAGTATTAGTTCAATTTTGAACCTTATGGACTTACAACTTATATTCTACTTATTTACAGTATATTATTTAGTGCTCAGTTACATATATCAGTCATGGGAAATTGAATAAGCTTTCTATCGATACCAAATTCGCCCAAATCCGGCCCCCGGACGAAGAGTTAGAGCCTTTTTAGTGAGATAGTGTATCACCTAAGCCATCAACGTGTCACGGAGTAGGCCAAAATGATAATCATCAAAATACAGTGAGCCTCCGTGATTATGGCGTGTCGCGCCATGGTTTAAATTCAAAATTATCCCTTTTCCAGTGTCTCAGTGCGATATCTCCTCGTCGCGCTAAACTTCTAGGTCCCATCCAATATTGCAACGTTATTTCACCGCATCGCGCCATCAATCCAGTTCCTAGTTGGCGATTTCCAGTGACACAACATGACAGCACCACGTCGTGCCAGCCTTCCAAATTGGGAAATTTCGACAAAAACTAAAAGATATGTCCAGGATTAAATAGGTCTTTTCCCATGATTTTGTTCCACCTAGATATGGGATTTAATCCCTAAAGACATTCTTAGCTACTTATTATTCAATTCACCCCTAAGTTTAAGACATTCTCTCTCAAACTTGGAAAACCCCCAGCTTTTGAGAATCAAGGTCAATCTCAAGAAATCCATCCAAAAAATTCGAAAAACCTTCAAGGTTTTCTTTATAAGGTATGCACAATGTTCATTCATGGATTACTTTCATCCATGAAACCCGAGAATTAAGTTTTAAGTCTTGTATTATGAATATTTTGCACTGGCTTGATTATATTCATAAGATTATGGTCGTATGATTCCCAAGTTGGAATCTTTATGTATTGTTCATGAACCTATGATAGTATGTGGTTTGAAACATGTGAAATTGATTTGAAATATGGAGTTTTGTTGTATTGATTTGATGGCCATGCCTGTGCCCTAAGTCATGCATCCTAAGTGATTGATAAAAATGCCTAAGAGAATAGAAATTATGCAATATAGTTCAATTGTGACTTAAGTGATCGATTCATGTTTTACCCTTATGTTCAAAGAACTCCCATGCTATAAATGTGCCTTGTAAATGTTTGTTGGATTGCTCATGAATTAGCCTTATGAAATTATACCATGTTTGCATGCAATCCTATTCATGTATAAGTTTTTGATAACCATATAATTCATGAAATCCCCAACCTATTGTCTTATAGATTGTTGAAGTCGATCATGTATTCAAAAATGTCATGCCTAGTCTGTTTCATGCTATCGAGTCCTAAGGATACTTGTACCCTGTAATTTAGCTATGTGCTTAGAGACTGTGTTACTTTTCAAGATACTCTTAGCCAAGCTATTTCAATAGAATTCAGTCAGTCATGTGACACAGGAAAACTCAATAAACTCAGTATCAGTCCATTTATACTTAGTAATCTCAAGAATCTCAAGTAATCTCAATCAGTTATCAGATTTCCGTAGTATTTCGTCAGTCAATGGAACTCAATGAACTCAGTCCAGTTCAGTTCAATAATCATGTTCAGTTTTTATTCAGATGGGAGTAGGATTTAGCACCAAGTGAACCCAAGAATGAGCACACACATGACAGTTGAGGGTGTGATCCTTAGAAGCAATCTTTGCATCCCAGAACTATGTAGCCAACATAGGTTGAGACATCAATACTAACTGATCAGGGTTGATGAGGTGGATAAACATTGTCAGATTATGGTCCCACCGTTCTCTTTTAGGGACACTGCCAGATGAGGGTAACTTACAGCTTGTCCTTACCAGTGGCACGGTATTGATACCCTTCTAATTGAGGTACAGATTGGACCCCAACTCAGTTATATTACTTTATTCAGGGCATGTCTATTGGATGACTACTTCCTACAGTCTCAGTCTCAGTAATAGAACTCAGATAGTTCTACAGAATTTCAGAAGGGTCAGATACAGTCAACTCAGTACAGTACAAAACTCAGCTAGTTTCATCAGAATCTAGACTGTCAGATATAGTTATTCAATATCAGCTATATAAGTTATCAGTAAATCATGTTATCAGTATTCAATTTTATGACTGTTAGATATAGTCTATCAAACTAGTTCTTCATAATCAGTACTATCAGAAATAGTTATTCATTTATTAGTAAGATAATATCAGTCCCTCAGTATTCATTAGACTCAATTACTCAGTATCCCAGTATTAGTAAATCCAAATGTCAGTAAATCCATTTTATTAGTAGACTCAGTAGTCAGAATTCAATACTCAATACTATCACAAATTCGGTTACATTTACGTATTCATATATATATATATATATATATATATATTCTCACGTTCATGTTATTCAGTTAGTTAGTATATTTCATGCATATGAACCCTTTGCATTCAACCTACCTCACTTGCATACTAGTACATTCAACGTACTGACGTATTTGCGCTATGATGTTTTATAACATAGGTTTAGAAGCCTGAGCTCCCAAGCATCTTTAGTAGATTAGACGTTCAGCAGCCAGACTAGTAGTGAATCTTCATTATTTGAGGATAGAATGATTATTTTATTACTTTAGTATTTTAGTAGTTCGGAATTAGTTTGGGACATGTCCCATCAACTCCACAGATTTCAGATAGTTTAGAGGCTTTCAGACTACAACATATTTTAGACAATTTATTTTAGTTTTGGGTATTGTTATACCCTATTACAGATATTATTTTATATTCAGTATTAGTTCAATTTTGAACCTTATGGCCTTACAACTTATATTCTACTTATTTACAGTATATTATTTAGTGCTCAGTTACATATATCAGTCATGGGAAATTGAATAAGCTTTCTATCGATACCAAATTCG
Source organism: Capsicum baccatum var. pendulum (assembly GCA_030864225.1). Taxonomy (NCBI): domain Eukaryota; kingdom Viridiplantae; phylum Streptophyta; class Magnoliopsida; order Solanales; family Solanaceae; genus Capsicum; species Capsicum baccatum. The sequence continues at coordinate 46,584,738 of CM061560.1, forward strand.
CCCAAATCCGGCCCCCGGACGAAGAGTTAGAGCCTTTTTAGTGAGATAGTGTATCACCTAAGCCATCAACGTGTCACGGAGTAGGCCAAAATGATAATCATCAAAATACAGTGAGCCTCCGTGATTATGGCGTGTCGCGCCATGGTTTAAATTCAAAATTATCCCTTTTCCAGTGTCTCAGTGCGATATCTCCTCGTCGCGCTAAACTTCTAGGTCCCATCCAATATTGCAACGTTATTTCACCGCATCGCGCCATCAATCCAGTTCCTAGTTGGCGATTTCCAGTGACACAACATGACAGCACCACGTCGTGCCAGCCTTCCAAATTGGGAAATTTCGACAAAAACTAAAAGATATGTCCAGGATTAAATAGGTCTTTTCCCATGATTTTGTTCCACCTAGATATGGGATTTAATCCCTAAAGACATTCTTAGCTACTTATTATTCAATTCACCCCTAAGTGTAAGACATTCTCTCTCAAACTTGGAAAACCCCCAGCTTTTGAGAATCAAGGTCAATCTCAAGAAATCCATCCAAAAAATTCGAAAAACCTTCAAGGTTTTCTTTATAAGGTATGCACAATGTTCATTCATGGATTACTTTCATCCATGAAACCCGAGAATTAAGTTTTAAGTCTTGTATTATGAATATTTTGCACTGGCTTGATTATATTCATAAGATTATGGTCGTATGATTCCCAAGTTGGAATCTTTATGTATTGTTCATGAACCTATGATAGTATGTGGTTTGAAACATGTGAAATTGATTTGAAATATGGAGTTTTGTTGTATTGATTTGATGGCCATGCCTGTGCCCTAAGTCATGCATCCTAAGTGATTGATAAAAATGCCTAAGAGAATAGAAATTATGCAATATAGTTCAATTGTGACTTAAGTGATCGATTCATGTTTTACCCTTATGTTCAAAGAACTCCCATGCTATAAATGTGCCTTGTAAATGTTTGTTGGATTGCTCATGAATTAGCCTTATGAAATTATACCATGTTTGCATGCAATCCTATTCATGTATAAGTTTTTGATAACCATATAATTCATGAAATCCCCAACCTATTGTCTTATAGATTGTTGAAGTCGATCATGTATTCAAAAATGTCATGCCTAGTCTGTTTCATGCTATCGAGTCCTAAGGATACTTGTACCCTGTAATTTAGCTATGTGCTTAGAGACTGTGTTACTTTTCAAGATACTCTTAGCCAAGCTATGTTCAATAGAATTCAGTCAGTCATGTGACACAGGAAAACTCAATAAACTCAGTATCAGTCCATTTATACTTAGTAATCTCAAGAATCTCAAGTAATCTCAATCAGTTATCAGATTTCCGTAGTATTTCGTCAGTCAATGGAACTCAATGAACTCAGTCCAGTTCAGTTCAATAATCATGTTCAGTTTTTATTCAGATGGGAGTAGGATTTAGCACCAAGTGAACCCAAGAATGAGCACACACATGACAGTTGAGGGTGTGATCCTTAGAAGCAATCTTTGCATCCCAGAACTATGTAGCCAACATAGGTTGAGACATCAATACTAACTGATCAGGGTTGATGAGGTGGATAAACATTGTCAGATTATGGTCCCACCGTTCTCTTTTAGGGACACTGCCAGATGAGGGTAACTTACAGCTTGTCCTTACCAGTGGCACGGTATTGATACCCTTCTAATTGAGGTACAGATTGGACCCCAACTCAGTTATATTACTTTATTCAGGGCATGTCTATTGGATGACTACTTCCTACAGTCTCAGTCTCAGTAATAGAACTCAGATAGTTCTACAGAATTTCAGAAGGGTCAGATACAGTCAACTCAGTACAGTACAAAACTCAGCTAGTTTCATCAGAATCTAGACTGTCAGATATAGTTATTCAGTATCAGCTATATAAGTTATCAGTAAATCATGTTATCAGTATTCAATTTTATGACTGTTAGATATAGTCTATCAAACTAGTTCTTCATAATCAGTACTGTCAGAAATAGTTATTCATTTATTAGTAAGATAATATCAGTCCCTCAGTATTCATTAGACTCAATTACTCAGTATCCCAGTATTAGTAAATCCAAATGTCAGTAAATCCATTTTATTAGTAGACTCAGTAGTCAGAATTCAATACTCAATACTATCACAAATTCGGTTACATTTACGTATTCATATATATATATATATATATATATATATATATTCTCACGTTCATGTTATTCAGTTAGTTAGTATATTTCATGCATATGAACCCTTTGCATTCAACCTACCTCACTTGCATACTAGTACATTCAACGTACTGACGTATTTGCGCTATGATGTTTTATAACATAGGTTTAGAAGCCTGAGCTCCCAAGCATCTTTAGTAGATTAGACGTTCAACAGCCAGACTAGTAGTGAGTCTTCATTATTTGAGGATAGAATGATTATTTTATTACTTTAGTATTTTAGTAGTTCGGAATTAGTTTGGGACATGTCCCATCAACTCCACAGATTTCAGATAGTTTAGAGGCTTTCAGACTACAACATATTTTAGACAATTTATTTTAGTTTTGGGTATTGTTATACCCTATTACAGATATTATTTTATATTCAGTATTAGTTCAATTTTGAACCTTATGGCCTTACAACTTATATTCTACTTATTTACAGTATATTATTTAGTGCTCAGTTACATATATCAGTCATGGGTTATCTTGTGGTCCTTCAGGGTCATACTGTGTAGCATTTCGGGTACAAGATTTGGGGCGTTACAATCCACAAGTTAACCTATGACTAGTACTACTGTGAGCACTGAATAACAATACTATAATAATGTGGAAGTATAACTGAAATGCCATAAGGTTCACAACATAGAAAACCAATACTAAAATACTGTTGTAAAACTAAAAAGAAAAATTGAACAACTGTTTAAAATAATTTAGTCTAAAAGCCTCTAACTGTCTGAATGGGGAGTTGATAGGACAGGTCCCCAAATAACTCCAATAACTAAATAAAATGATTCTACTGAAATACTAAAAAGAATAACTCAGTCCTCAAAATATAAGGACTCACTACTGTTGTCGCTGCTTATAATCTGAACTGCTAAGTACGATCTGGAGCCCGTGCGTCTGAACCTATGATATAAGACATCATAGCACAAAAGAAAAGTATGCGTCGTACTTTGAATATAGTGATATACTAAGTGAGGTAGGCTGATAAGCATGGGTTCATATGCATGAACAATAGCTAGCTGAGTAACATGGACGTAACTGAATGAGAGTACATACATGAATAAATAAACTGTAACTGAGATCATGTTAACACTGGATACTAAATTCTGAATACTGATTAACTGATATCTGAGTGACTATTTCTGATATTCCTAATTCTTTAGAACGGAACTAAGTTCTATACTGGGCAAGGTGACTGTGACAGTCCTGAATCTATAGAACTGAACTGAGTTCTTTACTAAGACTGAAACTAAAACTGTGGGAGGTAGTTATCTAACTGATATGACCCTCTCTGAATAGATTGAGGTCCAACTTGTAACCTAATTTAGAAGGGTATCGATATCGTGCCATGGGTAAAGACAAGCTGTGAGTTAATCCTCTCTAACATAAAGCACTTTCGTCAACCCTCACTGGTAGGAAAACTCATATGAGATGTATCAACCCTAGTACGGTAGGAAGATATCTCAACCTACGCTACCTATGTAGTTCTGTAACACAGGGATTACTACTAAGGGTCAAACCCTATGCTGGTAGGAATGCCCCTATCCCTGGGTTTACTTGGTGCTGAATTATTCTCCCAATTGAAAGGACACTAAACTGATCACTAGACTATACTAGGCTTGACTGAGCTATTACTGATCGTATTAACTGACTGAACTAGACTAAGTTCATTGAGTTCTATAACTGTCTGAATCTTACTATTTATGACATTACTGAGATTATCTTGTAGCTACTATAATTCTAGGTAAATGGCTAGATTGTCGGATATTGAATACCCTCAGGACTCAATAGCATCTACACTAATAGAACATGGTAATACTTCAAACATAAAAATAGTCAACTGTTCACAATTCAATCATTGAGATATTTTATCAAGCACTTGGAAGTCATGAACTTGTACATGAATAGGAATACATACGAACATGTCATAATTACACAATTCAATTCATATAGGCATTCCAACAAACACTTGCAAGGCATATCTTTAGCATGGTAGAAATTTAAACATGTTGTAATGGTATGATTTCAACACTAGGGTCACCAAGGGATCACAAATGCACAATTAGCTCTATTAAGCATTTTGACAAACACCTAGGAGGCATAATCTTGTACTTGAACATGAATAACATGTTGATGCATCATGACTACAATCGTTAATTAATAATTCAGCAGTTTTGATATGGGGATTACAACCATTACATATAGAATCTCTTATCTTCGTGAAAACTACAACTAAATCTTAAATTGTAAAGCCATCCAAACAATATGAACATGAACATAACCCAATTTATACATGTAATTCATAAAACTATTAACTTGAGGTTTTGGAAAAGGTTCTTGAACTCCAAGGGTGGAAGAAAACCCAAGAATGAACACCTAACATACCTTGATTAGTAATTCTCTAAAAATTATGGTGAATTTATTAGGACTTGAATCTTGAATTTGATAGGTTAGGGTTTGTTCTTGAGAGTATTTGTGAAAAATAAGTGAATTTTGACTTTAGAAAGGCTAAATCTCGTGTTTGGGGCTGATATGAGTGGGAAAATAACTTGTTTACCCCTCTGGACGTAGAACTAAAAGATAAAAAGTTTAGGAGCGTGCTACGGGGTTTGCGTCGTATGCTCTAGAGCTATGGATGGAGCATGTGCCGCATTCTCTATTGCATACTCCCTAGGGGTGGATTAGAGCATGCACCGCACGCAAATCGCGCGCAACCACTATTTTGGACTCCTAAACATGCCTCTACGCTAGCCTAAAAATTTCAAAACTCACCCAATAAGACCTTTTGACATCCCTGATCACGAATCAACTTAAAAATCGATATTCTAAGATCGTACGGATAAAATATAAAGTCGTCCCATTATAAAGGCTAAAATAATTATAAGTCTCAATACTTAGCTGAATTTTTCCTAAGTATGGGACCCCTCATTGTAAGCTATATGGAACTAAATTAAACTAGGAGTTTTATGGGGCCTTACACATGCATCCATGCTCATTTGTCTCATGTTGTTCAGATAGTCCTTACCTCATATGCATAGTACTCCATAGTTTCAGTCCAGTTATTTAGACTAAGTAAAATTTAGTCTTACATAACCAACATTTAGTTAATCAAATAAGCTCACTACATGTATGTTTGGTTTTTTATGTTTATGCATCCATGCTTAGTATAATTGCATATTCAGATCATTGAGTTATGTCTGTCTCCATCACGTAGTTTTAGACCCAGTATTCATACAGTACTCGTGTTTTACTATTTTCCCACTTCGGTTCTACTCATATTATAAAAGTAAAGTTTTAAGAATCTAGTGTAGTGATTCACCAGCTTACTAGATTATGTTTGTTTCTAATGCTTTTAAGATAATTCAACTTTTTGTTTATTCCAGCCTATTGGAGAGTCCACCCACACTTAGCATGCATGCTTTAATATTTCATATATATAATTAGTTTTACTTATTTCTTTCACCCCTGTTTAGTCAGTATATGCCAGAAGTACTGAACCACATATACGTCTGTGTGGCTATATTGTTTCATAATGTAGGTACCAGTTGTAGTCCACATATCATAATTAGACAATTGTAGTTTCCAGCCCGCAGGTGATGAGTTTTTCTATTTTAGTGACTTCAGTCATATATTGTTCATGTACTTTACTTTGTTAGTAATATATATTGATGAGTGGTAGCTGGAGGCATGCCCCAGCTATCTATAGTCAGTATAGTAGAGGCTTCATAGATTTCAGTCAGAGTCAGTCATGCACTTTTATTTCTCTCTTCAGTATTATCAGATTGTAACCTTTATCAGTATTATATTTATCTAGATTATTCCATGATTATGTTTTTGCACAGCAAACTCAGCTAGTTTATGCATATTAAATTAGTTGCTCAACAGTATGCCAGTTTATGGGTTAGCTTGGAATCACTTTTGGTTCTGAGCATCGTGTTACAACTTGGGGGTAGTCTCAGGTCGTAACAAACTTTGTATCAGAGCCCAGAGTTCAAGTGTCCTAGGGTGTCTTTGAAGCCGTGTATAGTAGAGTCTTATGGTATAGTACAAAGAAGTCTGTACTTTTCTTCTAGAGGCTACAAGATATTTAAGAAATGTTTCCTTTCTTTTATGTTTCAGATCGTGCAGTAGTAGTGTTATCTAAGGAGTTTATGCAGATTCTCACATTGCTCCATTCATACCATCTCTGCCTTATTTTTGAGGTAATAGAAATAGTGATCCTTAAATCCTTACAAATAGAGCTTTCTTAGACAATCCCTACAAATAGTTATGGGATTGCATGTAGGCTCAAAAGTATCCCATCAGTTCTTTTAAGTTCCAAAGTTTGAAAGACTTTAGTCTTGTTTATGAAAATCGTGCACTAAGACAAAGTCAGATATGCTTTCAGATCTTTTCTCAAAATCTTTTGATAGCATATGATCTAGAATTAAAAGCATAGAACCAGAGGTTTAGCAGTACTAAAGTTAGGATAGTGTTACCTAGATTGAGTAAATTATGTATTCATAGGTCTAGTTGTTGGAAAGGTGAACCAGTAGGCTTGAAATAGGTTATGAAAGAATTTAAGTTCTTGATTTAAAATTATGTGTTGTTGATGTTGGGTGTGTTGGTGTAATGGTAATTCTCATAGTTTAGTGATGTTAGTAAGCTATGAAGGAGGTTATTATGGTTAATTACAGTTTGGGAATATCCATGTTAAGTGATAGAATCTAAGTTTGAATCTTTGAATTAAGCAAATAGAAAGAAGAGTTAAAATTTTGATGGCGATGCTCCCAAAAATTCTATGATTGTCAGTTTTTAAGCTATTGCATGATGATTGTTGGGACTATAGAAAGGTAAGAGTTCTATCTCAGAAGGAAGTATTAGCAATGGGTTTTACACTTTCAGGTGTAGTTTTTTAGGGTGAAATTATCTATGTGTATTGTTATACCTAAGGATCTAGAGTAAAGTGGCTGCAGTTCAGTTAGAGTTTATTGAGTGGGTCATAGATTTAGGATGATACCTTAAAGATATGGGGGAGATAATAGAAAAAGTAACCAAGTCAGTCTCTCAGATTCTAGTAGTGATGGCAGTGTGTGTAGAAAAGCAGCAAGGGAAGAAGATGCCTGACCTATTCTTATCTTAGTAAAAATTGTTATACTTCAGTCATCATGATATCTACTCATGCCTTACATGTCAACTCCATGATCACACCTCATATTTATGTGCTTTATAGAAAATCATGTATGCTTCCGATTCCTAGTATAAGGAGTTCAAGTTCACTCAGCAGTACGAATCATGTTTCATGAAATCATGAACTCCAAACTTAGGTCATGTAGCTAATGAATCATGTACTTATGATTTATAGTATGTTCAGTTCCAGATACTCATGCTACACTCCTAATGATCAATGAAATTCAGTTTATTACCATGTATTTCCTAAGTTTAGATCTCTTTTATGAATGTATAATGTTGATACTCTATTCCTCGAGCCTCAGTTAAGTGTCAAAGTTATCCTTTCATGTTTTAGGTCCTCATGTTCTAACCTTTCAGTGACCTCTCCTTATGTAAGGATAGTGGTGCTGAGTAATTATTTGGCTAGGAGAAATTGTTGTATGCTTGTTTGATCTAAGGTTATAAGTGTTAAGTAATATTGAAACCAAGTTTTTGATATATTTCATGGTTAGTTGAAATTTTGTGTGTGATTTTCTAAAGAATAGTGCATGGAAGTTGTTAATGATAGAGGTTTAGAGAATATGAGAAAGATGCTTTTGTGGTTGTTTTCCTAGAAGTTCGTGTGTGGTTATAAATATAAGCTTGAATGTTATGTTGGTGTATAAGTGGATAAATGCATTATGCACTAGTGAATTCGTGGTAGGAGGTTGAAGTTTGTTGTTGAAGTACAAAGGAGTATTATTCTTGAGATGAGAAGTTGTGAAAATGCAGGGTGTATTGAATTCTTGATTCAGACTAGTATTACAGTGTTATGCGTGCACTTTGTAGATTCGAGTAGGCTTGAACATAATGAGAGAATTCAGTTCAGCTCAAACTTCAGTAGCTAGAGTTATCAGTGCCCATGTGGATATTGTCAGTAGCCTCAAGTAAAGTGCAGTTTTAAAGTTGAATATATAGTTGAGTATAAGCTTTCAGTATGAGTTAGTTCTTATAGCCAGCAATCCGGTCTAGCAGTCAGACAGACAAGTTCCTATGGTTTTCCATATTTCCATCTAGTCATACTTTTCGAAATCTCATGAATATGGCTATTCCCAGAGGTAATGTTGATTACATCCAGGTAATTTGCAAATTCATCTCTGTAGACACCTAATTTTGTCCCCCCCTTCTAAAATCCAATTCATCCATTTTTACCTTACATTATCATACATCCTCACCCATATGATTACACCCTACAAAAATACAAAAAAATAACAAAATTTCAATAAATTCCTAACAAATTAAATCCCTAATATTCCCTTATCCTAACTATCTTTATCTCAACCAATTCACACCTCTCACTCGACCCCCTCAACCTACCCTACGTGTACCCCCGTACCCCACCCTTTTATCACGTTGTTTTTTTCTTTTTAAGGAAGAGCTTCAGATATAGGCTAGAGAGAGATACGAGAAGTAAGAAAAAATAAGCAGACTCCTCAATTTTTCTGGGGAATTGACCATTAATATAGATATACGCTCATACCAGAGAAGAAGCTTCTCCCTAAAAACCATACATGCACACACTCACCTTACTATTAACACACAAACATCTCAGAAAAACACACACGCCGATCTCTCTATTCCATAAATAGAGCACACACACACAATCACTGCCATACACACACAATGAGATCGAGAATGAGAGTGGGAATACACACAGAACATCAATATACATACACAAAATTGAGAATAAACAGAGGTCAAGGGATCAGTACAGAAAGCTAGTGATCGAATTTGGAGAAAAAATAGGAGAATTAAAAGAATTGAAAGAGAATCAAATGAGAAAGTGGGAATCTGGTCGCAGAAACACCAGATCGCCAAAATCTGACCCTTTCTATTGTTTTTTCTTTTGTCAGTACTTTTTGGAGCTCCAGCCACCGAGTTTTAGTCTTCTCTCATCGAATTTTGTTGGTCGGCTAAATGAGTTTTCCCGATTTGTCTTCACAGTTTCAATCTTAGTTATTTTGCTACTTCTTATTTCTTGGGATTCAAATCTGTTCGGCTCATTATTTCTTATTAATGAGTTGGTGTGGTTCATTATTGAGGTTCGAATTGGGTTTTTAGGGGCGATTTGATCTTCAATATATTGAAATCGACTCTTGAGGTCCAATTCTTTTACTCCCTCTTCTCGCTTTGTTTCGATTTGGTGCATTGATGTTATGATTATGTGTTGTTGGTTGTGATTGGATGATCTCGGTTGATGTTCGATATGGTTTATCCTTGAATAATTAATCATGGTATGAATTTGATGTTAGCATGTGTCTAGATAATTACTTTGTCTGAAAATTAACAAATACAAGGGATTTAAGAGGGATTGATCTTGATAAAGTGAACTCGAATTAATTTTGTTTCATCGATTCAATTGAATTAAAATGTTTATTAACTTACTTAAATGCGGCAGTGTCATGATTAGGTCATTAAATAAATAGGCAAATGGTAGGTCGGGTAGGAAAATTTAGAGATTATGGCTTTGTTTAATGTTTGAATGTGGGTGTGGATGATTTTTCCTACTTTACCGCAAAAATTAAAAGTGTATTAATTTAGCTAGGGAATGCCCCGATGTTTCATGTACTGATTCATCGCCACGATGTATAATGTTTTCAAAGGAGGTTCGTGATCAAGGCTCAAGGCATTAGGTAAAGCATTGGAGCGTAGTTTAGGATTAGTGTAGGTTAGCATAGGTTTACATTTCAACATTTTTTATTTTGGGACTATATGATTGGACTGAACACTATATTTTCGATTTGTTTTGTTTTGTTTGTTTAATTGATTGTTTTATGTGTTTTTATGTGGTTTATACATTTGTAGTGCCAAAATAGTTGATACGCTTCACCAAGCGACCGTGGTCAAACCACGGGGCCGAGGGGTGCCTAACACCTTTCTCTCGGTCAACATAATTCCTTAGCCAAAATCTCTATTCGTAAAACAGTTTAAATAGTCAAATCTTTTTTGAAAAAGGATTTTCCAAAGGTAGCTTGGCACACAGGATTATGCCAAGTGGTGACTCTGAGTTTTGAATATAAACAATCCTTTTCGAAGCAAATTTTCATTTTTGTCACTTAATAATAAAACTCCTTTAGAGCTTTAAAATAATCTTTTTTGGTTAAGAAAAGGGGTGTGACAGCTCTGGTGACTCTGCTGGGGACTTTTTAGAATTTGAGCTTATTTTTTAGAGTTGTATCTGCTTAGATTGACATTATGGGTGGATATATATTTGTTTGTGTTAGTGTTAGTGTTATTGGTTTATCGTTTTTGGATGTCTATTTGTTTACAGGCTTTCTTTTTGTGTTACCGCTTTGTATCTGAAATTATTTGCATAATTCGAGTCATTTCTTTTGCAACAAGTACCGAGTACACATCGTGTACACAAACTCTAGTTGAGTCACTCTTATTTTAGGAGGGGGAGCCATCCGATAGATGGAGTAGGTGGAAAGTAAAACAGCCACTATCGACCATATGCTCCCCCAAACGGCCTTGTTAGTGGACCCCAACATAGGTTAGCTTTTAGGTCATGCTTATCTGCATTATATTATGACCAGTGGGACCCATTTGGTCCTTTGTAGGGGACTCACCACTAAAGCATCCCAACATGCTAATTGTTGCATCTTTGAGGGTAATATGATCATTTGATGGACTAATTTGGGGAAAACATGTGCTAGAATTAAAAAAAGGTGCGTAGGCATGGAAAAATACAAAAAAAGAAAAAAGAAAAAGTGTGAGTCAAAAAAAGAGTTTCGTAGTTTTTTTTTAGAGTTCTTTATGATAATGTTCTTTAAACCTAAAGATTCAAAAAATATTTTTTTACCTTTTGCATTTATTTTGTCAAAAGAACAAAAATTCAAAAATTTTTTTTTACCTTTCGCTCTCATTTTTCAAAAACAAAAACATCAAAAAAAAAATTCTTTTATTTCTTTAGTAAGCATTCATAATTCAAAAATTTCAAAAAAAGATTTTTCCTTAATAAGAACTTTTTAGAAAAGAAAATCAAAAGATGATAGGTTCTTTGTACAACTGTTATAACGAAAATACAAAAAAAAAATTCTTTCATAGTTGTTGGTGTCAGTTTTATGTGAAGTGTCAAGTTGACCCTCCACCCCCCCAAAAAAAGATTTTATTTTCATTTTTGTAGTCGTGTTTCTCAAGTCAAAGTTTAGTTTGTTCTTTAATCCTTAATTGTCCAATCTAGACGAACTACACACCCCTGATTTTCCTCTCTTGGGAGTGAGATACGTTGGCAGCCTATTGTTGGTTCGGGGATCTTATTTAAAATAAAATCCAAAAAAGATTTTCTTCACTCTTCATTTAGAGTAGGTATTCATATACATCTTTAAAACAAAACCACAAAAATATATTTCTTTAATAGTTCAAATTTTCATTTTCATATGAAATTCAAAATTGAAAATCCATAAAGATTTTCTTTGATAATCATAGGTTTCATTTTGTGTAGGAATATGAAAAAAATTTAAAAAGATTTTCTTCACTCTTCATTTAGAGTAGGTGTTTCATATGCATCTTTAAAAGAAAACTACATAAAGATTTTCCTTTAATAGGTTCAAGTTTCATTTTCGTATGAAATTCAAAATCAAAAATCCAAAAAGATTTTTCTTTAGTAATCATAAGTTTTATTTTGTATAGGGAGTTTAAAAAATAAAAAATTCAAAAAAGATTTTTATCAATTCTTTTAACAATTTTTTATTTTTCTTTTCTTCTTAAAGTTTCAAGAAAGAAAAAAAAAAGAGTTTGATTGGCTATTTTTGCAAGACTTCACAAACTATGCATACCGGATTCTCCTCTCCCGGGAGTGAGACACATAGGCGCCCTTCTTGGGTTCGGTGATCTTTTCAAAAGAAAAAGAAAAAGGAAAAAGAGGTTTTGAAAAAGTGTTGAACTCCACATTTGTTATTTTTTTTGGTTGAGTCAGTTTAAGGTGGTGGTTTGTGGCATTCTGGATGGTTCTCATCATCAAACCAAATCTAAAAGAGGTTTAGCTGTGTCCAACATAGATATAGAGAGTGACCTCATGGATCAAACAAAGAGTTAGGAAAATGAGTGTTTAAAGGAAGAGAATTTGAGATTAAGACAATAAATGTTAGAAATGTACCGAGCTTGGGCTAGTGGGATAGCCCCTCCTCCATTCCCCACTAATAACCCTACCAATATCTTAAGTTTTCCATTATAATTGCAAAGCCAGTTTCCTATTGTTGTTGATGCACCACAATATTTCGTGGAATTTATACCACGTTAGGTGCATCCCAATACATCCACCACTCCTTCTCTAGATCTTCAGTATAAGCCTACTATATTCACAATACCACATATCATCTGTGATTTTGCTGCTCAACCCTCTATTGAGGCTTCCACATTGGCTATCAGCCCAACGGTTATGGTTTCCCATACTGCTAGTGAACCCATGTTCAGTACTCTTGATGATCAGTTCTATACTGTTGAGCCTACTTTTAAGTTAACTAAAATACCAAAATTTCTTACCAAGAAGTTTAACATGGAAGAAGAGCAGGAGAAAATGGTTGGACAAATGAAAGGTGCAGAAAATGCTATGGAAAGTTCCCTTAGACTCGTGGGTAAAAAAGATGTTTCATATAAAGATTAGGGCATTTTTTCAATTTTTAACCTTCCTCTAAGCTTTGAGATATCAAAATTTGAGGAGCCTGATGGACATCAGAAGGATTCTGTGAAATATTTGGGATGACATTACAATCAATCAAGGGAAACTAAAGAAAAGAAGAAGGAAAACACACCTATTGTCATGTCAGGGCCAAAGTAGAGTTTGAGAGGTCCAACCCACCAATACTATCTGCCTCAATCTCGAGCTTACATATTAGATCCAGATAACCACTTGCAACAAGGTTCCTTTCTCCAAAATATAAGAAATCCCATTCCACTTCCTTAGTATCCTTTGCACAATGCACAATTGGATGCTCATCCATCTTTTTATCCATAATGGCATGCACCTGTCCCTCAACATCGTTCCAGACCCCCACAAATTTATCAAGGAACTTCTAAATCCAAGTTTCATCTAAGGCCAGATTTTGCAATAAGGAGAAAGGCAAAGGATAATTTCACACCAATTGGGGAGTCCTATACTAGTTTGTTCCAGACATTGAGACAATGGGGCATGATTACTCCTATCTCTGGGTATACTCCCGATCCACATTAAAATTTTTTGATCCTAATGTATGATGTGCTTATCATTATGATATGCAAGGTCACAGTACTAAAAATTGTCGTATTTTGAAAAGAGAAATAGAGAAAATGATTCAAGAAAAATTGATTGTGGTGCAAAACATTGGCACCTCACTCATCCCACGGAGTTTTTCACCAGCACGTGGTACTACACAATATGTGGAAAGAAATGAGTCAAGTATGGGGACCCAGAACTTATTTTTTGAAGGAAATATGTCTAATTGTGGTGGAAGCTCTATTCGTGCTGATATACAAACCAGTGGCTAAGTTGTTAGGCTGAGCAATTGAGAAGTCACCCCTCTCCCTACTAGAAAGAGCTCTAGTAGTTTGTTTTGTTTTCTTTTCTATTTTTCAAATTATTTTAGGGTTGTAGTTTGGGATCTATCTTGTTTTGTCCCTTTGTCCTTTATGTTCAAACCCTTTTGTCTTTTATTTCAACTAAATAAAGTGTCCCTTTCCCTTTGTGTTTTAAATATGTGTTGTTTGTTTTCTTTACACAGTACATTTTACGTTGATTCTAGTGATGTGACATACTAACGAAATTTTAAGCCAGATCTTAAAATCCAGTTTGAGCATGAACATTGAATCAGAGGGCTAAATTTAGAAAAAGCATCTGAGAAAATTGATAGAGTGTTGACACATTTGGTGACCATATTGAGGCCTTCTTTCAAAATTAAGGCAATTATTTTAAGAATCACAAGAATAACTTGGTCATCAATTGAAAAACATAGCTCAATTAGGTCAAATAGTGGATGTCTAATCCCTATATCAAGAGGAACATAGCAAAAATCAACTCTATGAAAGCATGAGTCATTCAATGTGAGGGATGTACAATAAATGTGGAGTTGTATGTTTGACAAGTGTAGAAGAAGAGGTGGAAAACATTCTCGGGGCAAGTTGGTGTTGTAAAGCATGTCATAAGTGATATTGATCGCGTACTTTCACATTGCATGATATGTACTTGCATTTTCAAGGATTGATAGGACGAAGGAATTTCATTCTGCTATCCAAACATCGTGTCATCCTTTGTTTATCCTATTGAGCCTTAGTGTTATTTTCTTTCATACCTCTCTTTTGGAATCAATATAAAGCCAGCAAAACTCAAAATAGAAGTATCGAGAAAAACAATAGAGATAGAATTTTTTTTTTTAAAAAAGATGAAAAAGAAAAATTGGTCCAAAAAAGAAAAAAAGAAAAAAAGAGAAGAGTGTCAAGAAAAATAGTCAGATTAGGTCTCAAAGAGGAAAAGAGTCAGCAAAGAAATAAAAAGAAAAGAAGAAGAAAGCAAAACAAGTTGTCAGAACTATGTATGACCTTGTTATCCTCTCTTGGGAGTGAGATATGTAGGCTACCCTACTTGGGGCTCGGTCCAACCAAATAAACAATTTAGAGTTACCCAGCCACAAGAAACTGGGGTATGAGTTAATCCTCATTCTTTGAGTCGATTCCAAAAGTTGTAAGTCTTACCCTAATTTAAGTGTCATTTGGGCCTCATGTCATCCTTTCTTTCTAACCATATCCAAAATCTAAGTTACAAGCAAAGAAAGACCTTCAGATCAATCTTTAAGAATGTTAAGGCTACACTTGCAATGGATATGATGATGCATTTTTGGGTACTACTAATTTTTCTCAGCATAAGGAATCAGGAGAGAAATAAAAATAAGATACTATTATTAGAGAAAATCCTCACGGGCACCATAAGGCGATGGTGAGCTGAGAAAAAAAATAAGAGAGGCTTGTTGGCGAAAACCCTTCAGGGCACCACTAGATGAATGAGGTCTCCGAATGCAATTGGCCCAAGGAAGTAACTCATTTTCAAGGTCATTAACTCAAGAACAACCGGTAGAAAGTTCGGATGGAAAGATCAGGAATCTTAATCCAAAATGCATGGCATAATCATTGGAGTTGACTGTCATTTTTAGATAAATTATTTTGTTTCTTTGTTTCTAATGGGGAATTCATTGTATTTTTTTTCTCTTTATTTTTATTTTATCTTTTTGATTCAGTTATCCAAATAAAAATCATTGTCATTTTTCTCTTGTCTGTGAGTCAAGTCCATGTCAAAACAAGTGAGGAAATATTTCAAAACTGGATACCATCTTCTTCAATTACAGAAAGCAAGAAAAAAGGCCAGCACATAAAAGAGACATGATTGTGAGACAAAATAAGGCATGTAGAAAATTTTGTCAACAGACAAGTCTGGGAGCTCATGGAAATACCAAGGTTCAAAGGGTTTATCTGAGGGGCATGGAAATGCAGAGATATCGTGTTTGTTTCAGAGTCACTCTTAATAATCTGAGTTTGGATCAGTGGTGCAACAAGTTAATGACATATACTAATGATTGGAATCAAGGTTATGGGACAAGTGCAAGAGAAATCGCCCAAAATCCAAAGTTGCAAGCCAACCACCCTATTTTAAACTCACAAATTTTCTTTGTATGAAACAAGAAAAATTGGTACATTCAAAGCGCAAATGTCCAGAGGTACAATTCCTCATTTCTGCAAATGCAGGAGTAGTGTGGCTATATAGGTTTGGTAATCGCAATTATGTTAAAACTCATCATCTTGTACCCCTAAGAGACACATTCTCTAATTTGGGTCTTTCATGTCTCATGGCTAGGAGGTGCACTTGTTAATTTGAGTCTTTAATTCTAAGTGATGCACTTTAGTAAGAACCTTTTACTTTCACTCTTAAAAGAGAGACTTGTTGGTTTCAGTCATTCAATTTTACCCTCAAAAGATGCATTTGTTCATCAAAATCTTGATTCATATTTGTATTATTCACTGTTGCAAGTAGTTGTGATTGGGTTTGACACCAATAAAAGCTTTTGATGAAAACTGGGGAAAAAAATTAAAAGTAATTCATATTATATGGAACTTTACTTTAGGACCCTCCTAGAAAGTGAGACTTTATTTTTCTGAAATATGGAATCATTCTTTATCTTAATCATTGCTTGGGATAATTTTTGTTCTAGTTTTGAATTTGATTTCAAGAGTCCGCCTGAAAAATAGGGTGATGAAAACTGAAAGTCAGGAGCCTACCTGAAAAACAGGGTGATGAAAATTGAAAGTCGGGATCCCACTTGAAGAACAAGGGTGATGAAATTAAAATTAAGGAACCCTCCCGAAGAACAAGGGTGTTGAAATTGAAATTTGGGAGCTCCCCCAGAGATTAGAGTGATGAAGTTGTAAGTCAGGAGCCCACCTGAAGAACAGGGTGATGAAATAGCAAGTCAGGTTCCTACCTAAAGGACAAGGTGATGAAAATTGAAAGTCAGGATCCCACCTGAAGAATAAGGGTGATAAAATTGAAAGTCAGGAACAAGCCTAAAGAACAAGGGTGTTGAAATTGAAAGTTCGGAGCTCACGTAGAAAACAGAGTGATAAATTCATAAGTCAGGAGCTCGCCTGAAGAACAGGGTGATAAAATAGCATGTCAGGAGCCCGCCTAAAGAATAGGGTGATGAAATGGAATGTTGGGAGCTCGCCTAGAGAACAGAGTGGAAATTGCAAATCATGAGCCCACCTAAAGAATAGGGTGATGAAATCGAAAGTCTAGATCTCGCCCGAAGAACAGAGGGATGGAGTTGAAAATCAAGAGCCTGCCTGAAGAATAGGGTGGTAAAATTAAAAGTCAGGAGCTCACTTAGAGAACAGAGTGATGAAATTGTAAGTCATGAGCCCGCCTAAAGAAAAAGGTGATGAAATTGACAGTCGGGAGCTCGATCGGAGAATAGAGTGAGAAAATTGAAAGTCATGAGCTCGCCTGATGAACAGGGTAATAAAATTGTAAGTTGATGAAACCGTAAGTCAAGAGCCCGCCTGAAGAATAGGGTGATGAAATTTAAAGTTGGGAGGTCTCCCTGAGAACAGAGTGATGAAATGACAAGTCAGGAGCCCCCCTGAAGAACAGGGTAAAGAAATTGATAGTCAAGTAACAAAGTTAAGAGATTGAAAGTAAACCAAAAATTAGGTGAAGGAATTGAAAGTCAACATATTGAAAAATAGCAAGTCAGGAGCCCGCCTGGAGAACAGGGTGAAGAAATTGAAAGCCAAGGAAAAGTTGAAGAAATTACAAGTCAGGAGCTCTCCTAAAGAATAGGGTGATGAAACTCAAGTCAAGAGTCCAAAAAAGCTGCATAGATAGGATTTTTGTAACTTCATTTATGTTTTTAACTTGTAATTTTCATTTTTGATGTAACGATAGAGCCACCGACCAAAACCTCAATGGGACCTCACTCAACTCTCCAAATTGGTATAGTCCTTCTCCTTCCAACCCTTTGAGATACCGGTGACTTAAATCTCACACTACTTGGGATGAGTATGATGTCCAAAATCAAGACTTGGTCTCCGTCCTTTCTTTTGTGTCGTTCTTTTGAATAATGATTGGGATAAAATTCTATCTCGTTATCTTCTTCTTTGTATGAAAACACCTTATGTTTACATCCAAAGGGGGTATGATATTGACACGTAATTTTGTCCCCCTTCCCCCCGAAAATCCAATTGATTTATATTTACCTCACGTTATCATACATCCTCACGCATGTGATTATACCCTATAAAAATACAAAAAAATAAGAAAATTTAAATAAATCCCTAATGTTCCCTTATCCTAAATAATTTTATCTCAACCAATTTATACTCCTCACCCAACCCCCTCACCCTACCCCATGTGTAACCCCCTACCTCACCACTTTTATCATATTATTTTTATCCTTTTTTTTATAGTCTAGGGAGAGAGATACGGGGAGCAAGAAAAAATAAGTAGACTCCTCCATTTTTTTAGGAAATTAACCATTAATATAGATATATGCTCACACCAGAGAAGTAGCTTCTCCCTCCAAAACCATACACGCACATACTCACCTCACTATTAACACACAGACATCTCACAAAAACACGCACACCAATATCTCCATTCCATAAATAGAGCACACATGCATAATCACTGCCATACACACACACACATAGTAAGATCGAGAATGGGAGAGGGAATACACATAGAAAATCAATATACATACATGAAATTGAGAATAAACAGAGGGTAAGGGATTGATATAGAAAGTTAGTGATCAGATTTGGAGAAAAAATAGGGGAATTAAGAGAATTGAAAGAGAATAAAAGATAAAGTGAGAATCTGGCTGAAAAAACACTGGGGTCACTGGAATCCGACCCTTCCTATTAGTTTTTCTCTTATCAGTACTCACTAGAGATCCAGCCAACCGAGTTTTTGTCTTCTCTCATCTAAATTTATTGGTCAGCTATACGAGTTTTCTCAGTTTGTCTTTATAGTTTTAATCTTAGTAATTTTGCTACTTCTTCTTTCTTGGGATTCAAATCCATCTGGGTCATTATTTCTTATTATTGAGTTAGTGTGGTTTATTATTAAGGTTTGAATCAAGTTTTTGGGAGTATATCTATCTCCAATATATAATTAAATCGATAGTTGAAGTCTAATTCTTTGACTCCCTCATCTCACTTTGTTTTGATTTGGTGCTTTGATGTTATGATTATGTGTTGTTGGTTGTGATTGGATGATCTTGGTTGATTCTTGATATTGTTTATCCATGAATAATTAATCATGGTATGAATTTGATGTTAGCATGGCTCTGGATAATTGCTTTGTACAAAAAATTGACGTATAAAAGTGATTCGGGAAGGATTGATCTTGATAAAGTGCACTTGGATTAATTTTGGTTCACTGATTGAATTAAATTGAAATATTTATTAACTTTCTCGAATGCGATAGTATCATGATTAGGTCATTAAATGAATTGGCAAATGGTAGGTTAGGTAGGCAAATTTAGAGATTATAGTTTTGTTGAATGTTTGAATGTGGGTGTGAATGATTCTTCCTACTTTACCGCAAAATTGGAAATGTATTCATTTAGCTAGGGAATTCCCCGAGGTTTCATGTACTTATTCACCGTGAAATGCCCTGACATATTATTTCTTTAAAGGAGGTTCATGATCAAGGCCCGAGGCATTTGGTAAAACATTGGAGCATAGTTTAGAATTAGTGTAGGTTAGAGTAGGTTTATATTTCCGCATTTTTTATTTTAAAATTGTACAAATGGACTGGACACCATATTTTGGATTTGTTTTGTTTTATTTTTTAGTTGATTATTTTACGTGTTTTTGTGTGGTTTATACATTTGTAGTGCCAAAATGGCCGATAAGCTTTGCCAAGCGACCGCGGTCAAACCATGGGACCGAGGGGCTCTTAACACCTTCCCCCGGTCAACAGAATTCCTTAGCTTGAATCTCTATTCGCAAACTAGTTTAAGGAGTCAAATCATTTTGAAAAAGAATTTTTCAAAGGTGACTTGGTACACCAGATTATGCCAAGTGGTGACTCTGAGTTTTGAATATAAACAATCCTTTTCGAAACAAATTTTAATTTTTGTCACTTAATAATAAAAACTCTTTAGAACTTTAAAATAATCTTTTTTGGTTATAAAGGGGTGTGTGACAAGCTTAGTTCATGCATTAGGCATCAATTTTAGATTCTAGATATTCATTCACGATTCAGTCCTTAAGTTCCCCGTGCATAATCTCAATTTTTCCTTAGTATTTCAGCCAAGTCAGTATTATCGGGGGATGAAATATCCCAAGGGAAGATGTTTTAATGCCCTGATTATTCATTTTCTAAACCTTTTATATTTTCTTCAAGAAACAAGATCCATCCAGAAGTAATGGATACTCATCAGTTGACTCTCTCATTTCTATCTCATCCTTATGACCATTCTAATGTCATTGCATGTATCTATGAAATCAGGTTAGTTCATGTATCATGCTCAGACTAAGTTATGCAGTAATATTCCAAGTCATTCATGTTCAGATTATAATCTCATTTACGTTCGTACAGTACTCTCATTCTAACCAGGCTCATTTGAGCATGAATGTTCCCAGGGGAGAGATAATGTAGGACCCTGCATTTTCAGGCTAGTCTTTAAACCATTTTTCCTATGTGTATAAGCTACAATACAAATGATTTCCATGTGAATATAGGTTTCATGATCTTCATCGTCATGATTGATGTGCTTTCGAGGTGAAAAATATTCATAAGAATTACTTAGAACAAAGTTGAGATAAGAGCCTTTGATTCATCCAAAAATTGGTATTCGATTCAACAAGAATCGACTTTGAATGTGTATAAATTTTCATATACGTATAATTTTGAATCTCAAGACCCACAAAATTGTATATAATTGAGTTATCTTTCCAACGATACCAATTTTGCCTTAATTTGATACCCGAACAAAAAGTTATGACATTTTTTATGAGAGATAATAAGCCGACGTAATTGGGGCGCGACGCGCTGATTTACCAATATGATACGTGACATGATGCATTGCTCTCCCAATGCAATATCTGATGTAACGCAGAGCCTTTTCCCCCTTTGTTTCAGCTCCTTAAGGGTCAAGGGGTACTTTGGACCTTTTTTCTCAACCCCAAACATCCAAAGGATGATTTATTGCTTCCAAAAGGGCATTATTTTCCCATCTTCTTCAAATCAACTCTCACAAAAACCCTCCTTTTCCCCCTTGAACAAGGTTTAAGCTTTTACTCTCAAGAACATAAGGATTCAAGATTCAGATTCATGATTTTTTCATGAATCCATCGAATTAAGGTATGTAGGAGTTCATCCATGGGCCCCCTTTCACCCATGGAGGCCAAAAACCCATTTTCAAGTTCAAAGTTATGATCTTTACATGTTAATATGAATTATATCCTTGAAATTTAATGAATTTTGATAATGTATCATGTTTACAAATGGTTTTCATTGAAAATACCTTGATATGTTCGAATGGTGATTTTCACATGTTAAAACCTTAACCCATGTTTCTAATAGTGAAATTTATGTGATTTTCATGGTTTAACTACTCTCATGTTTTAACTCATGATCATCATGTTTTTGATTTCAAGTTAAGAGTATATCTATTTTCGTCACGACCCAAACTAGGGCTTGGCCGTGACGGATATCTCGAACCTTGAAGGCCCAGAATGCCTTTCTCTATCTGGTAATCATGCACAACATTCATATAATAAAAGAACATGCAGAAATATAATCTGCTACAAAAACATGGTCAATTCTGAATTCAACATATGCGTGGAAACTATAAATCAACTACATCTAAATAACATCCGACTTAGTCTGCGAAATCTCTACTACATGAAAATCTGAAAACTGTCTGAAACTGGGATAAGACCCCTAGTAGACCAAAACGATAATAAGTTTCATAATCTGAAAAGACAGGTCTTCTGGAACAGAGAAGGCTCACCAACTGGGCACTGTAACTCTGTCTGATAAAATCTACTGCCTTTTCTGGACCCCTCGACTGAGCCTCAAAACCAGGAGGGAGAATGGGGGTCAATACATATGTAATGGTACGCAAAGTAATTCAAAATAATGCTTTATATAAATAAAATAATGAGAGAGAAAATTTTCAAAACATCATGCATGAAAAATTTCTAAAACACATGGGCACTTTCTGTAAAATTATAAATCATTCTGGACAATACAGTTCTATTCTTAGAATTAATTCTGAGCTAGGTGGTACACCCTTACAATTCTGAAATCCCACGGGCTATATGGAATCCGCCATTTACTCGGTGGGGAAGCCCCCAACCCAAGTGTACTGCAAGGGTTGGAACTTCTATTCTGATACGCCAGACAATACTAGGCCAGCGTAATATGATATATCCAGATCGGTAAATCACGATTTCTGGCAATGAGTTGTCTGAACTCATGCCTTCTTCTGAGAACCACCTAAGCTCTCTTTATACTCAATTTTATCCTGTTCTGAATCATGCATTTTTCTAGTTTCAACATATGAAAAGTTTGATTTCAAACGTGTATTCTATTCTCTTATGAATTATCATGGCGTAATCTGAATTGGTGTCGTCACACCAAGACTTGCAAGTCCTATTTCTGAGCCATAATGCATCATGCATAATTCTTTCATTAAAATACAGTTCAGATCACCCAAACATGCCAACAATATAAAAGATTTCATGTTCCGAGAACACAAGTCAAAACTATGCTGAAATTGTTCAAACATATGGTGGTCATGTGCTTTTGGAAAAATCATGCACTCTTTTATTATATGAATATTTTCAACATTTATCAATATCACAACCCTTTCTTTCAAATTCAAAACCATAAATCAATTTGTAGTATTAATCAAGATATTTTATATCATGCTTTTCAAGATACATTCAAAACAATCCATATCATAAAAAAAATTGGGAAAATCATACCAAGAGAGGGATTCATGCGCATCATGCTCTCAATTTATTCATAAATCATTAAACATATGCATACATATATATAATTTCAAATCAACTTGGGGAAGGTCAAAAGACCAAAACAATACCGTCAAGATTTCTAAAACATGAATGTATTCATAAATCTGAAAACTCCTTTCTTAAAATCATGATTTCTATGCCCATAAGATTTTAGGAAAATTCTGCGTACCTCGATTATGGAGTATAATGGATGATTCTTGAAGCCTATGGTTTGGGGATTCTAAATCTTCAATCAATTTGAAAATCCATGGTTGAATCTTGATTTATTTGGGTTCTTAGTTTGAAACCCTTGGAAGTGTTCTTGAGATAATTTGTGTGAATGTGGATGTACTTTGGAGAATTGGGGACTGAATCTCGTGTTTACGGCTGAATAAGGATGGGAAAAGGACCATTTTTCCCCAAAACAGAGTGTTTAAGTCACTTGGGTCATAATGTATGTGGCGCACACCTTATCGCATAAGATAGGTTGTGCAGCGCACACTTTATCGCACACACTAGAGTGTGCGTCACACACCTTATGGCATAAGTTAAGGTGTGCGTCGCACACCTTATGCTGGGCGACACACTCCACTTTGCAAAGCCATAACTTCTTGATCGGGTGTCAGATGTTTATAAAATTGGTATCGTTGGAAAGATAATTTGAACAGCTTTCATTTAATATATAGTAGGCTCTCTAACTCGATATATACAAAGAGTTATGGTCAATTAAATTTGATCTATGTTTTGACGCTCACTAAAACTCGGATGATAGGAAAGCTTTCAACTTGACCTTGAGTTAGGGGACCTTTATGATCTCAATTCATGCTCAATTAGGTTCCCACACTCCATAATTGATTAACATGCCAAATTTGCATAGTATTTAAGGCTTTTGGATCATCTACGCATAAAAATGACAATTTTTGTTCTAGCCCAAAATGCGGGGTGTTGCATTATCTCCCCTTTGGGATCATTTGTCCCCGAATAATGGGTAGGAATTTTGAATCTTAAAGGTATGGAATAACGCGGACATGATGTGTCTACTAAGAAAAGATATAACTGATCTGAAATATTCAAGCTTCTATCATGAAACTGAATTCTGAGCTGACTTGACTTTACTTTCTTTAAGGAGCTGATTCATGCTTAGAATTTAGGATTCCCTTGAAGCGTTCATGATGAAATCATACATTTTAAATTGATAAGTGATAACTTATGCAAGTATGAATCATGAGACAACTGGACTTAGGTCGTATCAAGGTATTACACTGTCTGAGCTAACATACTTGGAAAAAATTGAAATTGTGCGCTGAACTCTTATGAACTGAGTCATGACTAAATTGTTGAATCTGAAACATGATTCTTGGACTGAACTGAATTCACAATTTACATAGGGAATAGATTATCTCCTGGGATGGTCATACGCATGAGACTTGGGATAGTAGGACTGGGTGAAAAGATGGGAAATCACAGTAACTTACCTGCCCGACTGTTAAACTGAATTGCTGGTTATAAAGGTGGAATTATACTGGAACCTATACTTAACTGGAGTATCTCTTCACCACTCTTTCTAAAGAAGTCATAGTAGCATTAGGGAATAAATAACCTTGGGCATGATTTACATGAGGTTCCCAACCAAGGAATCACAACAATGACACTACTCTATAGCATGGAATAGAATTACCAGGCCCTAGGCCATGCAACTTCTTACCTTCAAGCTTAGCACACTTCTCGAGTATCCCTTAACTACACTATTCTCCTTAATTACCATACTCATTGATTCAACTTATAATCCTCATAAATCTTTCTATAAATGTCTACAGTAGCTTAAATCCTTTCACCATGATTAAGCCTAACTTCAAATCACAAAATACAACATGCCACATCATGATACTAGTCTAACCCATATGATTCAACCTTCTATATCTTTTTAAAGATCACACCCTAAGAATAACGTGCTTTACCACTTCAATGACCAACCCTGAACTTTTACTATGGATTCGCAAGAGCATATTGCATTCCTCCACTTACATCCCAACATGTCATTCAAGCCTATCCTTATAACCACATATGAACTTTAAGGAAATATTAATCAAGACGTACTAACCATCACATATATCAAAGGCTTTGCCCCAAATCTTACTTCACACTTATGGCCTCATCCAAAACAAGAATACAATGATTTTTTCATCAATAAGAACCATTCACTCATCACCACTATCATTACATAAGGAGTCACCAAAAGGTTAGAACATAAAACCTTGAAGCATAGAAGGATATTATATGAGACTTGACACTTAGCTGAGGCCAGAGGAATAACAAGTCAACATCAGGGATTTATCAAAGTAAATTAGAATTGATGGCATACATGGGTATAAGCTGATTCTCGCCAAACATTTGACGTAAAGCATGAGTTATGGAAACTGAGCACACTATAACACGTAAATACATGAGTCATGAGCTACATGACTTCAATTTGGAATTCATAACATATGGAATGTGATTCCGACTACTGAATGAACTGAAACTCCTCATTTTAGAATTGGAAGAGCACGTGATTCTCTATCATATACTTGAACATGAACTATGACCATGGAATTGAAACGTAAGGCATAAGTAGGTATTGGAATAACTAAAAAATACTGAGATAAGAATGGGTTGAGTCTCACCCTCAGTTTCTGACGTTCTATATCATACTAAATTACTATAATAATTTGAGAGCTTTACTTGGTTATTCGTTCTATCATCTCCCCCTTAGCTTCAAGCCATCATCTTAAGTTTGATAGATCCCTTACTAGATTCTAATTGAACTACACTTACTACACTCTAGGGTTTGGAAAACGACAATACACATAATTAATAGAACTTAACCCAAATGACTACACATGAAAGTGGGAAACCCCACTGCTAATATTACCTTCTGAGATACACTCTATCATTCTATAGCCTCAATAGTCATCATATCATACTTGAACGCTTACTAACTTTGAATCTTCATGAGTATCCCCATAGTTGAAGTGCACACCCTCTAGTGCTTCTAATCCTATTTCTATTAGCTCAGTCTTCAAAACTCAAACTTAGATTCTAACACTTAACATGGATATCCCCAAGCCTTTGATGAACCATACTACTTCCATCATAGTATATCAATATCGCAACTCCAAACTTATATCTTTATACTATGAGAATCAAGATCATATAAGAAGGCACCACACTATCAATCAAAACTCCTTAACTTGGCTATCTAGTACACCATATACCATCTAACTAGTCTTTCTCCACCTAGGAACTCAATGGTACCTCTTGCCACACATAACATGTAATAGCCTTAGAAAATATCGTAACTCCATATCATCTTAGGCATACTTCGACCTCATACATACAACATCATAGTTCATTACGAATCAAATAAATTTAAGCACTTGCAGACACTATTCAAACCTATTAGATCACTTCCATATAACTAGTACATTAATTAAGAAATCATCACATCCACCTTCATGACCATCAACTGATCAAACATTGGTACACTAGAACTTCATGACAATAATAATCGATCATGACCTTACAGTTTTTCTTATCATAACTGATTAGCACTCACTATTTCATAACATCAAGCTTACTAATTTATTCCCACAAAAAACATACATCATTAATCTCATGCCACTATTCTTACATCCACATCCTACATTAAATTCAAGCCAATGATCTAGCATCAATCATCTACCACCAATGAAAAAGGCAACATAATATACTAGTCCATCAAATTTGAACATTCTATCCAAATACCTCAAAAATCTACTACATACCTTCTCACAAATAGTACTAGTTTACAATTGCCAATAAAAAGAAGGTGAAGGAGAGGGGGGGGGGAGGGTAAAGTCATATAATAGACATGGTCAACCTTAATCTTATATTATAACACTATACAATCTTATCTACTTATACGACTTTCTCACATCACACTTACTTACCCAAGCGTACATTTAGACTACCTTCAAATTTCACAAACAACCATGAGTCTATAGTTATAACTTACTAGCTCATCTATCCATTTCATACTTCAAGCATATAACAAGTCACCTTAACTAATAACTCCTTCTCTACCTTCTATTTAACTAACACACAAGGACATATCACTTCATTACCATCTCAATCTCATGCGAAAAGATTCGACCACATATATATACAACCAACACAAGAACAACAAGATAAATAACAAGTTACTAGTGAATTAAAATAGGCCTCTCATGGCTTCAGTAGACTTTGATTTTTGTGTTTTTAATAAGAAAAAAAATATGAGATGAATAACAGGGCAACTATGCTAGTGAATCGAAAAAGTCCCACACGGCTTCACTAGACTTTCAGTTTCAAAAAACAATGATAACAAGATTACAAGAGATAGAAACTTGACACACAATATCAACGATCTAAAAATACACATCTTACTCTGTATAAATAAAAATCTGAGTCAAATACTTTCCCCCTCAGACTACCATACAATCCACACCTGCTATTAGCTACCGCATTAGTCTATCACTATTAAGGGGTAAATTATCCTCGAACATCAGTTATTCAACAAAAATATTTATTTGCACAAACGTTACCCTCACTCTAACTTCTAACTTTGTTACTTCACATCACCAACTTCTTGGTCCAACATTACTACCAATAGGTCATGACACTGACACTTAACTTATACTACTACTCGGGTGGAAATACAATTCCAACATTTTTCTATACATCATCCCCCTGAAGTGTGACATCTGCAACATTAATTCTGAAAAGGATCGAATACACTTAATACTGCAGGTTAAAAAGCATGATTTCATCAAGATCAAGGTTCACACTAGAACCAATATACTCTGAAGCACTAACAAACTCTTCTCAAGTCCTTGCAAAAATCTTATATGATTCAATCAGAAAGAACCATACTATTTTTACTCTAAGCTACTGCCCTTGAATCACCTTAATAATGAGATATATCTGAGCACATCAAGGTGATAAAAGAATTGACATGACTATTACTTTCGTATGGGTGACACCATAGCATGAATTAGAGTATGAAAGAGGAACATTCTGACTCTATTGCACAAACTAGAACATAAAGAAAGAGAGACATTCCTAAACGCCTTGTAGCCTCCTGCTTATAAGTGTGGTACGCTACACACCCATAAATAAGACTCTACCTGATGTAATTTTGCAGACACCCTGGGACTATGAACCATGCTTTGATACCAAGTTTGTCAAAACCTGAACTAGGGCCTGGCCATGACGGACATCCTGAACCATAAAGTCCCGAAATGCCCTTCTCTATTTGGTAATCATGCACAACATTCATATAATAAAAGAAGATGCAGAAACATAATCTGCTATGGAAAAATGGTTAATTCTGAATTCAACATAAATGTGGAAACTATAAATCAACTACATCTAAATAACATCTGACTCAGTCAGTTAAATATCTGCTATATGAAAATCTGACAACTGTCTGAAACTGGGACAAGGCCCCCAGTAGACAAAAATGATAGTAAGTGTCATAATCTAAAAAGACAGGCCTTCTGGAATAGAGAAGGCTCACCAACTGGGCACTGCAACTCTGTCTAATAAAATCTACTGCTTTTTTTGGACCCCAAGACTAAGCCTCAGAACCTGGAGGGAGGATGGGGGTCAATCCAGATGTACTGGTATGCAAAGTAATCCAAAATAAAGCTTTTATATAAATAAAATTATGAGAGAGCAAATTGTCCAAACATCATGCATAAAATAGTTCTAAAACACATGAGCACTTTTTTGTAAAATCATAAATCATTCTGGACAATGCAGTTATATTCTTCGTATTAATTCTGAGCTAGGTGGTACACCCCTATAACTCTAAAATCCCACGGGCTGTATGGAATCCGCCATTTACTCGGCGGGGAAGCGCCCAACCCAAGTGTGCTGCAAGGGTTGGATTTTCCATTCTGATATGTCACACGGTACTAGGCCATCATAATATAATATACCTGATCGGCAAATCACGATTTCTGGCAATAAGTTGTCTAAACTCATGCCTTCTTTGGGGAACCACCTAAGCTCTCTTTATGCCTAATTTTATCCTGTTCTAAATCATGCATTTTTCTAGTTTCAACATCTGAAAAGTCTGAGTTCAAATGTGCATTCTATTTTTTTTTGAATTATCATTGCATACTCTGAATTGGTGTCGTCACACCAAGACTTGCAAGTCCTATTTCTGATCCATAATGTATCATGCATAATTCATTCATTAAAATACAGTTCAGACCACCCAAACATGCCTACAATATAAAAGATTTCATGTTTTGAGAACACAAGTCAAAACTATGCTGAGATTGTTCAAACAAATGGTGGTCATGTGCTTTCGGCAAAATCATGCACTCTTTCATTATATGAATATTTTCAATATTTATCAATATGAACAACCCTCTCTTTTGAATTAAAAGCCATAAATTAATTTGTAGCATTAATCAAGATATTTCATATCATGCTTTTCATGATACATTCAAAATAATCCATATCATGAGAAAATTGGGAAAATCATACCAAGAGAGGGATCCATGTGCGTCATGCTTTAAATTCATTCATAAATCATAAAACATATGCATAAGTATATATAATTTCAAATCAATTTAGGGAAGGTCAAAAGACCAAAACAATACCGTCAAGATTTCTAAAACATGAATGTATCCATAAATCTAAAAATCCCTTTCTTAAAATCATAATTTCTATGCCCATAAGATTTTAGGAAAACCCCGCATTCCTCGATTATGTAGAATAATGGATGATTCTTAAAGCCTATGGTTTGTGGATTTCAAATCTTCAATCAATTTGAAAATCCATAATTGAATCTTGATTTATTTGGGTTTTTAGTTTGAAACCCTTGGAAGTGTTCTTGAGAGAATTTATGAGAATGTGGATGTACTTTGGAGAATCAGGGACTGATTTCATGTTTATGGTTGTGTAAGGATGGAAAAAGGACTATGTTGCCCAAAAAACGGAGTGTTTAAGTCACTTGGGTCATAATGTATGCAGCGCACACCTTATCGAATAAGATAGGTTGTGCAGTGCATACTTTATCACACATACTAGGGTGTGTGTCGCACACCTTAGGGCATAAGTTAAGGTGTGCGTCACACACCTTATGCTAGGCGACAAAATTCACTTTGCAAAGCCATAACTTCTTGATCGAGTGTCGGATTTTGAAAAAATTAGTATCATTGGAATGATAATTCGAAGACCTTTCATTTGATATATAGTAGTCTCTCTATAGAGATATACACAAAGAGTTCTTCTTGATTGAAGTTAACCCATGTCACTCACTAAAACTCAAACGATAGGAAAGTTTTCAACTTGACCTTGAGTTAGGGGATCTCTATGATCTCAATTCATGGTAAATTAGGTTCACACACTCCATAATTGATTAACATGCCAAATTTACATATGATTTAAGTGTTTTGGATCATCTACGCATAGAAATGACGGTTTTTGTTCTAGCCCGAAATGCATGGTGTTACAGTTTTCAAGTGGAATGAGCCAATACATGTTTTGAATGCTATGATTTTCATATCAAATCCTTGAGTTATGAATTGATTCGTGTTACCATGATATTTTTGCATGCTTTCTCATTCCTATGCACAAGTTTATGGTCCTTGTGTATTTAATGAAATTCCTAAGTGTTGAATATTGAACAATGATTCCCTTTTATGGTTTCAAAGTTTTCATGTGGTCCTATTATTATTGATTTTGAGTCCTGGGGGCTATGAATACCCAAAACTTAGCTGTTTACTTATTCTCAGTATTTCCAAAATGGTTTTAGATATGTATGAGCATTAACTATTCAGTTACTTATCATATCAGTCAAACTTAGATCAGTTCAGTAATCCATGTTAGTTCAGTTGGGAGTACGATTTAGCGCCGAGCGAAACCAGGGATGGGGGATCACCTTCTAGTTGAGGGTGTGACTCTTATTAGCAATCCCTACATTATAGAACTACATAGCCAGCATAGGTTTGAGATATTAACCTGCCATTTAAGGGTTGCCACATATCTCACTACGGAACGTTCCAGTAGAGGGTGAATCTTTAGTCCTTTGAGACTTTATTTTAGTGGATCCACACAACTATTGTTAGTACCCATGGCATGGTACTAACACCCTTCCAACTGGGGTTATAGGTTGGACCTCGATTAGCTTAGATTGGGGCATGCCAGTAAGATAATACCTCCCATAATCTAAGTACAGTATTTAGTGTCTCTTCAATTCAGGTTTCCTTGACTAAGTGTACAAGATTTTAGATGCTCAATTTTACAACTTTCAGTCTTTCAGATTATAGATTATCTTAGTACCATAAAAGATACACACTTAGTTTATCATTCTTAGATATTATACTTTTCACGCATTCTTGCTTAGTTATCTCATATTGTTTAGATAGTCCTTACCTTATATGCATAGTACTCTACAGTTTTAATCCAGTTATTCAGACTAAGTATAGTTTAGTCTTACATGACCAGTATTCAACTATAAGTCATTTAGTTAATCAAATAAGCTTAGTATATGTATGTTTGGTTTTGTATGTTTATGCATTCGTGCTTAGTATAATTGTATATTCATATCCTTGAGTTATGTCAGTCTCCATCACAAAGTTTCAGACCCAGTATTCATACAGTACCCATGTTTTACTTTTTCCCCACTTCATTTCTACTTATATTATACAAGTAAAGTTTTAAGAATCTAAGTGTAGTGATTCACCAGCTTACTGTAATACCCCATATTTTCATATTAGAATTCTAACCGTCGTTCCTGCGCGTCTAAGCTCTAATCCAAGTGATTCTCACATGAATACAAGTTGAATGATCATTATCCTAGTCTATGGAGTAGTTTAGAGGTTGAAAATATTTATATCAATGACCTAGAATAAGGTTGAGCTAAGACCAATTGATTCATCCAAAGTTTGACATTCGATTCTACAAGGGTCAACTTCAAACGTGAATATCTGTTAATATACATGAAATTTTTCATCCCAAGACCTAAAACATTGTATATAATTGAATTATCTTTCCAACGATACCAATTTCGCAAAAATCTGATACCCGAGTGAAAAGTTATACCTATTTTTGTGAGAGGCATTAAGGGTGTGCGATGGGCAATGCGCCGCCCAATCAAATGTGTGCGATTAGGAGTGAGAGGCACACTTAAATTTCTTCCATAAGGTGTGCGATGCACACCTTAAGGTCTTCCATGGGTTGTGCGCCGCATACCTCACTTTCAAGTGCCAAAAACACACTTATATATGTCTATAACACGGGACTAAATTCCACAACGTCAAAATAATTTTACTTTCTATCAAAATCACCAAGAACAACCTTTAGAGTTTCAACATAAAATCCCCAATAGCTAGATATTCAACCGTGAGAATTCTATAATTTTTACATATTCAGAATCCCTATTACGAAGGCTACGAGGGACACCCAAAAGTTCGTGAATAGAATTATGTCATTCGGAAAGTCATTCAAATCTTCAAGTTCAAGGTATGTGGGGTTTTTCAACAAGAACACTCTTTCATTCTTGTGACCAAAAATACTTTCTTTAACGAAGTTATGGATTTCATATGTTTTACTATGATTTTGAAGCATGAACTTATATCCTATATTGATTATCACAAGATTATAATATTTTTGATATTTTAGAAGTGGAATTATATGAGGATGATGATATTTGGTGCCTTATAAATGAATTTTCCAGATTTGGAAGGGATTTATATATGTTTATGATGTAAAGCTTGAATCTTGATAAGTTTTAATGTGATATTGAGACATGAGTTTTGAACTCTATTTGAGATTGTTGTTTTTGAAAAATCATGTGTTATAAATACCTTGAGTTTGAATGATTTGAGATGATGAAGAAGCTTTGACCTTTCAGTCATAAAAAGGGGTGTTTTTGAACCCGAGATGGGGAAAGAAATCCACTTTTATTGATTATTATAAAAAGGGTAGAATGATGGCTCCCATTGTGAATTATTGAACTATTTATTATTCGATTTTATTTTGAAAAGATCTGAGCTAAGTTCAGGAGTAGTCTTTAGCACCGAGCGGGAGGTATAACTGTTATGGTACTTCCCTAGAACTACGTTCACTATAGGATGTGAGCCTGAGGCTAATTTATATAGTGATCACTAGTGTTTGGATTGATGATTTAAGATCCTACTCCGATGGCAAGAAATAGGGCGACTCTCCCCAACGTGGGTAGATTGTTTGACTCCAAGTAGCTCATATGGTTTATGTCTGTTGTAAGAGACTCTCAATGTGTGTGTGTGTATTCTCCTATCTAATATGAAAAGTCTTATTCTTCTATCTGAGATGAAAACGTATTTGCTTGAAAGACTTAGTTTAAGAAAGTTATTCTTTTTGAAAGATTTAATGAACATATATTACAAAGAGAATTGTTATGAGATTTGATTGCTTTGATGATTTGGAATCAATATGGAAGTGAATTGAGATTTATTATGATGACTCACATGTTTCACCCGATATATTTTACTCTCTTATGATTATGATGATTTTAATTCGAGCTAAGTTAGTCATTTATACCAGCATGCATAATTTTATAAACTGTGATGATATTAAGATATTAATTTATATATACATTGCACCCTCATATGCTCAGTATGTTTCCATGGTACTGACCCACATATTCATATGTGAGCTGTATTTTCTCAGAATGTAGGTACAAGGTATAGTGTACATCTTCAGATCCAATCAGTTTACGACATCCAGTCAGCAGGTGATAAGTCCTTTTGATTCAAGGCCTTGAGTTAGTTATACAGTTCGAGAAGTATTGTATTTTCTTTATCCAGCCGTATTGAGTTGGGATAGTCGAGAGTCATGACCCAACTACCTATAGTCAGTACTAGTAGAGGCTTCATAGATAGTCAGTAGAAGTTGATGTATTTCGTTTCATTTTTGGTTGTAAAAGTAGAGTTGTAGTCATATAAATTTAGTTTTGTATCTATCATATTCATAAAGGAGTTATTTTTTGTAGATTTGTATAGATTTATACTTTTTTTCGGTTGCTTATGAGTTATGCCAGTAGAAGGGTTATCTTGGGGTCACTTGTGATCCTAAGCATTGTGTGAAATCTCGAGACCCAATTTCGGGGCATTTTAAACTTGGTATTAGAGCACAGAGTTCAAGGGTCCTAGGGTGTCTATGAAGCCATGTCTAGTAGAGTCTTGCGGAATAGTACAGAGACGTCTGTACTTTTCTTTGAGAGGCTATAGGGCATTTAGGAAATGTCTCCATTCTTTCAAGTCTTAAATCGTGCTATAGAAAAGTTCTCCAAGAAACTTATACAGATTGTCATCTTATTCTAGTTAGGCCATCTCTGTCTTATTTTCAAGGTAGCAGAAATAGTGAAGCTTAAATCTCTATAGATTATTATGTTCTTGTAAGCGAGCTTGAAAAATATCCTATCAGTGCTTTTGAGTTCTGAAAATTGAAATGCTTTATCAGGCCTATAGAAATCATGCACTAAGCCCAAGTCAGATATGCTTTCAAATTTTTCCTCAGAATCCATAATGATAATCTATACTTCTCTATCTATGTACTTTTCTTGAGGTAAAATGTTCGGCAAGTTCCAATTTCCTCCCTAGATAATGCTCTTATATTTACTGGCAGAAGTTTCAGAAGTTTTATAAAGTGGCTTGAGAGGAGCCTTCTAGTGTGTTAAAAGTCCTTCAAATTTAAGTTATGCCCTCGTTCTTATGCATTATTTAATTAAGATAGAGTAAGGTGTATTCTTAGATCGTTGAATATTGTGTTTCAAGTTCCTATCTCTTGTATTATGTAATCTTGTTATCATTATGTTTGTGAAAAATCAAAGTCTAGTAAAGCCGTGTGAGGCCTATTTCGATTCACTAGAAACTTATTGTTTATATTGTTGTTCTGGTGTTAGTTGAAAGTGTGGGTTTCTGTGTAGTGACAGAAGTAGTAATGTTTAGTTGAAAGTCTTGTGTTAGTTGAACTTGTGGGTTTAGAAGTGTAGCGGAAAGAATGGTGGTAAGGGCGATTTATTGAATATGGATAGCTGAATTTTTGCTTATGATTGAATTAGTAATGAAGTGATATACCCTTGTTTGTTATTTTAGTGAAGCTAGAGAAAGAGATTATTAGTTAAGGTGGATTGTTGTTTGCTTGAAGTATGAAAAGAGTTATTGATGGTATTTGTTGTGCTAGGAAAGTATAGATTTTGATTGGAGTACTTGGTGGTTGAGTATTGTTAATTTAGGCTTTTCTGAGATTGCAAGAGGAAGTTTAGTTGAAATTTATAGAGCTATGAAAGTAATTTAGGTATGAAGATGAGTAAATAGTAATGATGTGAAGAAGGAGGATGTGTTAACGAATTATGAATAAGATAGGCCATATGATTATGATCGATTGTCATTGTGTACTAGTTTTTCTTAATGTTGTGTTCTATAGTTTTGAAGTGAGAATTGTGTGTTAGATTGGGTTGTAAATCATGTTTATCACTAGACATTAAGTTTGAATAGTTGAGGGTTCGGTTGTTGATTCTAGTTATATGGAGGTGATCTAGTTGGACTGAACAGTGTATGCAAGAGTGTAAGATCATGTGTTCGTAATTAAGTATGATGTAGATAGGGCAGCATTATTTTTTGAGGATTATTGCATATTGTGTGGTTAGTAGTAACGTTCAGTTTTTAGGTGGAGAAAGGCTAGTTAGATAATTTATGATGTTCTTGATAGCTAAGTTAAGGAGTTATGATTGAAGATATTGAGCCTTTTAAGTATGATTATTATTCTCATGGTTTAGGAAAAATATAAGTATAGAAGTGTGATCTTGGTAGGCTATGATTATGTGATTAGAGATGTAAGTATGGTTGCAAATGAGAGTGTAAGTCTTTAAAGATGATTACTGAAGCTAAAGATTAAGGATGACATATGGATGGGTTGTTCAAGAATAAAGTCGGTAATCAAAATTAGTTTATTCTTGTGAGTTTAGCATTTATTTGTTGATATTAGAATGATGAAATTATGGCTTAATCTCGAGGATATGGAGTAGACCATCATGCTTAGAATACCAGCTTTGACCTAAGAGGAATAGTATAGTTGAGAGAGCATTTGAGAAGTGATGCTAAGCTTGAAAGTAAAAAGTTACGTTGCTTACGGCCTAGAAATCCTATCCTAGTTTATGAGTTATATAATTATATTCCATGCTATAGAGTTATATCAATGTTGTAATTCCTTAGTCAAATGTCTTGTTCAGAGCATGCCTAAAATTCTTTGCTCTCTAATGTCAATAGAATTTCATAGAAAAGAGCTAAAGAAATACTCCATTTGAGTATGGGTAGTCAGTATGATCCAGTCCATATAGCCTGTAATCTAGTTTGGCAAGCAAGGAGATAAGCTCCTATAGATTCTTAATTTTCCAGCTAGTCTTACTATCCACAGTCTTATAAGTATGTACATTCCAAGAGGCAATGTGTTTGTGTCCAATTAAATTATGAATTCAGCTCAGTTCATGCATCAAATTCAGTTTCAGATATTAAGCCATGATTCAGTTCGTAAGTATCTTGTGTAGTATCACAGTCTCTTCCTAGTATTTTCATCAAATTATTATCATTCGGGGATGAATGATCCCAAGAGAGGGATGTTGTAATACCCCGAGTTTTCATGTCATAAACCTTTCATCCTTTCTCATAAGATCAGATCCAGTGCAAAGTAATGGTTATTCATAAGTTGACACTATCATTTCTATCTTAGTCATATAGTTATTTTTCTTCAGGATTCATGCACTTGCAGACCAATTCAGTAGCTCATTATTCTTGATATCCAGTGATTCAGTTTTATCAGTTACACATGATAGCTTGAAGACTAATATTACTCTGTGTTTCAGGTTAATTATCAACATTCGAGGATGAATGTTCTCAAGGGGGAGATAATGTAATAACCCGTATTTTCATGCTTGAATTCTAACCGCCGTTCCTGTGCGTCTAAGCTCTAATCCAAGTAATTCTCATGTGAACACAAGTTTCATGATCATTATCCTAGTCTATGGAGTAGTTTAGAGGTGGAAAATGTTTATAGCAATGACCTAGAACCTGGTTGAGCTAAGACCAATTGATTCATCTAAAGTTTGACATTCGATTCTACAAGGGTCAATTTCAAACGTGAATATCTCTTAACATACATGGAATTTTTCATCCCAACACCTATCAAATTGTAGATAATTGAATTATCTTTTCAACGATACCAATTTCGCATAAATTCGATACCCGAGCGAAGCATTATGCCCATTTTTGTGAGAGGCAGTAAGGGTGTGCGATGGGCAATGCGCCGCCCAATCAAATGTGTGAGATTCAGAGTGCGAGGCAGACTTAAATGTCTGCCATAAGGTGTACGACACACACCTTAAGGTCTGCAATGGGTTGTGCGCCGCATACCTCACTTCCAAGTGCCAAAAATACCCCTATATATGTTTATAACACAGGATTAAACTCCCACAACATCAAAATAAGTTTACTTTCTCTCAAAATCACCAATAAAAACCTTTAGGGTTTCAACATAAAAACCCCAATAGCTAGAGATTCAACTATGAGAATTCTATAATTTTTACATATTCGGAATCCCCGTTACGAA
Source organism: Capsicum baccatum var. pendulum (assembly GCA_030864225.1). Classification (NCBI taxonomy): domain Eukaryota; kingdom Viridiplantae; phylum Streptophyta; class Magnoliopsida; order Solanales; family Solanaceae; genus Capsicum; species Capsicum baccatum. The sequence continues at coordinate 46,622,282 of CM061560.1, forward strand.
GGCTATGAAGGACACTCAAAAGTTCGTGAATAGCATTAAGTCATTCGGGAAGTCATTCAAATCTTCAAGTTTAAGGTATGTGGGGTTTTTCAACAAGAACACTCTTTCATTCTTGTGTCCAAAAATAATTTCTTTTACGAAGTTATGGATTTCATATGTTTTACTATAATTTTGAAGCATGAACTTATATCCTATATTGATTATCATGAGATTATGATATTTTTGATATTTTAGAAGTGGAATTATATGAGAATGATGATATTTTGTGCCTTATAAATGAATTTTCCAGATTTGGAAGGGATTTATATATGTTTATGATGTAAAGCTTGAATCTTGATAAGTTTTAATGTGATATTGAGACATGTGTTTTGAACTCTATTTGAGATTGTTGTTTTTGAGAAATCACGTGTTATAAACACCTTGAGTTTGAATTATTTGAGATGATGAAGAAACGTTGACCTTTTGGTTGTAAAAAAGGGTGTTTTTGAACCTGAGATGAGAAAAGTAATCCACTCGTATTGATTATTATAAAAAGGGTAGCATGATGGTTCCCGTTGTGAATTGTTTAACTGTTTCTTTTGAAAATATCTGAGCTAAGTTTGGGAGTAGTCTTTAGCACCGAACGAGAGGTATAGCTATTTTGGTACTTCCCTAGAACTACATGCTCCCGTAGGATGTGATCCTGAGGCTGATTTATATAGTGATCACTAGTGTTTGGATTGATGATTTAAGGTCCTACTCCGATGGCAAGGAATAGGGCGACTCTCCCCAATGTGGGTAGAACGTTGGACTCTATGTAGCCTACATGGTTTATGTCGGTTGTAAGAGACTCCCAATGTGTGTTTGTGTATTCTCCTATCTAATATGAAAAGTCTTATTCTTCTATCTGAGATGAAAACATATTTTCTTGAAAGACTTAGTTTGAGAAAGTGATTGTTTTTTAAAGATTTAATGAACATATATTCCAAAGAGAATTGTTATGAGATTTGATTTCTTTGATGATTTGGAATCGTGATGGAAGTGAATTGAGATTTATTGAGATGACTCACATGTTTCACCCGATATATTTTACTATCTTATGATTATGATGATTTTAATTCGAGCTAAGTGAGTCATTTATATCAGCATGCATAATTTTATAAACTGTGATGATATTAAGATATTAACTTATATATGCATTGCACCCCCATATGCTCGGTACGTTTCCATGGCACTGACCAACATCTTCGTATGTGGGATACATTTTCTTAGAATGTAGGTACAAGGTATAGTGTACATCTTCAGATCCAGTTAGTTCGCGGCATCCAGTCAGCAGGTGATGAGTCCTTTTGATTCAAGGGCTAGAGTTAGTTATGTAGTTTGAGAAGTGTTGTATTTTCTTTATCCAGCCGTATTGAGTTGGGATAGTTGGGAGTCATGACCCAGCTACCTATAGTCAGTACTAGTAGAGGCTTCATAGACAGTCAGTAGAAGTTGATGTATTCCGTTTCTGTTTTGGTTGTAAAAAGAAGAGTTGTAATCTTGTAAATTTAGTTTTGTATCTATCATATTTAGAAAAGAGTTATTTTTTGCAGATTTTTATAGATTTATACTTTTTGTTCAGTTGCTTATGATTTATGCCAGTTGAAGGTTTAGCTTCGGGTCACTTGTGATCCTAAGAATCGTGTTATGTCTCGGAACTCGATTTCGGGGCGTTACACTTACCAGATTAGGTTTTTTGCTAATGCATTTAAGATAATTCAGCTTTTAGTTTATTCCAGCCTATTGATGAGTCCACTCATGATTGGCATGCATGCTTTAAGATTTCATATATATAATCTGTTTTACTTATTGCATTCACCCCCGCTTACTCAGTACATTACCAAAGTACTGATCCACATAGGCATCTGTGTGGGTACATTGTTTCCTAATGTAGGTACCAGTTATAATACACACATCATGATCAGACAGTTGTAGTTTTCAGCCAGCAGGTGACGAGTTCTCCTATTTTGGGGACTTCAGTCAGATGTTTTTCATGTACTTTACTTTATTACTCATATGTATTTATGAGTGGTTGCTGGAGGCATGTCCCAGCTATCTATAGTCAGTATAGTAGAGGCTTCATAGATGTTAGTCAGAGTCAGTCATGTAATTTTAGTACTCTTTTCAGTATGATCAGATTGTAACTTTTATCAGTATTGTATTTATCCAAATTATTCCATGATTATGTTTTGGCACAACAAACTTAGCTAGTTTATACATATGAAATTAGTTTCTCAACAGTATGCCCGTTCATGGGTTAGCTTGGGATAACTTATGGTTCCGAGCATCGTATTATGACTAGGGGGTAGTCTTGGGTCGTGACATTTAGTTACAATAGAACCAGGCATTGTAAGAGATATAAATTTATCATCCATTTATTCCTGAATAGGCATTGGTGAAGAGAAGCATGAGGTTGAAAATTAAAAAAATACTACTTTCAGAGATGTTTATGTAACACCCTTCTTACTCACTTACCCTAGTTTATCAACTAAATCACTCCAAATAGCCCTTGCCCTTCCCAAAGATAGGTTATTGAAATACTAAAATATTTTGAAAAAGATTATGATAAAACACTGATTTACACCACTATAGTGACCTATGTCGCTATAGCGACATTGATTTCACTATAGTGAGACTTTTTCCCTCTTTTGGATCATGTCTCTATAGCGATATGCACGTCGCTATAGTGAAATGAATGTTGCTCTAGAAACCACCATCATCAATTTTCTCTCAGACTCTCCTTTTTCATAACATAACTTAAATACAAGATATCTCAAACTAACCCCTTTACATCAAGATCGAAACCAGGAGTTATACCCACTCAAATTAAATTTTGAAAAGTCCGATGAAATTTTTATTGTCTTAGCTAACATAAAATTAAGTTAAACTTTATTATATCTATCCAATACATTCCAGGGTTGCCCTAGATCATACCTTCCTCAAATTTCATCCAAGACTAGCCTAGCCTAAAAATTCTAACTCCCAACCCGAGGAAAATCTTACCTTTAATTTTTGTACGTTAGACTTATCCGTTATCACACAAGGACAACTATACTTCTTTATCCCCACAACTAGCTTAAGGTTAATCAAACTACCAACTCAACATGCCTCAGGCACTCAAGGAGTATTAACAATCAAATATTATCATGAATAATAATAGGGATATGAATATTCAAGAATACATCTAACAACCCCATTTCGTCAATTGACCTTACAACTAAAAATCATCAATCATAATCACATCATCTCAGTGACAAGCCCTAGAAATTCAATTGTGTCATTCTCAAGGGATACTATTAATTGATAATTATTGTCGTATATTAAACATATGAGCAATGTTAAACAAATTAGCCATTGAAAAGTCATTTTACTAATCAATACATGGGTGACTATTTCTATCAATAGACAACCATAATTACTATTTCACAATTACAAGGGCGCTTAGTTCCACCATAATCTCGTGATTTCCTTATCAACTATACATTATCATCACCATGCAAGTAGTTACTCGATCAATAATAAAAACCACCAAGTCAAATAATGTCACATGTTCAAATATATATGTTGCCTCAATAAAAAATATCACCCACATCAAACATTTAACTTTCATGTCAAGGGCTAACATATTCATTTTCCATTTACTTGACCGAATAATTCTATCATCAGTTAAACCTTCAAGTTATCGTAAAATTCAAAATCAAATAAATTTTTCTTAAGTCACAATCATGAATTAGCACAAAAAATTTCTTACTGCAATTTTTTTTTATCAAGCAATAATAATCCTTTTTTATGGTACTGATTCACGTACCAACTATTTGAAATAAGAGTTTTCATAATTTTGTACTATTTTTCCCTTACCATTTTACCAATGATAAGATCATGTCCACTATTTATCATATAGTTTTCCATTTAATCACATAACAATAATTTCCTATAACCATAAACATACAACTAAGTTACAACCCTTTCACATTTCACAAAATATATAAAAATTTAACCAACTACGATTTACATAAGTACAAAGGCATTAACCGTTTGCACAAATTTAAATCTTTATGTTACTACTAAAAAGACAAGAGACAATCATACTCAAATTCTATGACAAGAAATAATCATACTCAAATTTTATCACACTTACACGACTCGATCGATGGCCTTATTGTAATGGGAATCCCAAGTCCATCCAGGACCGGGGACCACCCCTTGTTACCCAACCCAACCACCATTAGCAAACTTTGAGTCGGTTGAATACCGAACATATAACAAGATAGCATAACTGGATAAGAACAGACGTAGGGATAGGATAGTATATTCCCAGACCAACCTTACCAAGTCATCCTATCCACCAAACCATACCAACCAAACCACCAAGCCAAACCAATACCGATCCGAGGGCCATAATTTAGGTCAAAACCAAATGAGTTCCAAAACACAATATGATTAATCCCAAAATGAAATACGATGGACTAGCATGAAATTTAAATCCAATGATGTAAGCCCCAATACCAATGCCAATGTTAAGGCCAACACCAATACTGACCCCACCCATTCCAACCCAAAGCAGTACCACCAAGCCTCTAACCAAAAGAGTAAGAGTAAGAATATCTGTTTGGGACATGCCCCCAACCATAGTAAAAACAAATATCCAGAAATAAATCAAAATACCTAAGAATATCCATAACATTAAATGGAAACTTTCGGAAGGATGGAAGCTCACTACTTTAATCCAACAACTTTCCCCGAGTCAATCACTATGTAGAAGGAGTAGAATGGCCGATTCCTGCATAGCATGGGTATACAACCGCTCAAAGATGGATTAGCTGGTAAGAGCTAGCATGAACCCAGGATAAGGATAAAATATTGCCATTTATAAAACCAAGTAAAACAATCCATATTCAATATATATATATATATATATATATATATATCCATGCCGGAAAAGGGAATTGAGTTTAGAATACCATTAAAACCTTTACCTGGGCTGTGTAGCTTTGCCGTCCTAAACTACCCACGGGCTATATGGGTTCAGCTTCCCTTGCTAAAAGGGCCCTAGTGCATGAAGACGTAAGACCAGGGAATAAAAACCTAGGATGACTAGTATATCCCCCAAATATAAAGTGTGACATCATGCACGCGACCACTTGGACCAAGCCTCCCATCGGCAAATATGAGTTTTTAGTTTTGGTCCCCTCAGGGCTTCCACCTTCCACGGCTTTCTTACACACCCCACCATCATTGCCCAATTAAAACCATTACCAAGCAACTAACCAATCCATTAACCATTTACTAACCAAGGTGTGGTATCTTCATACCAACTATACTTGCAAGTTTTATCCATAGACAACGATATTTAGGTTTAAGGGATTCCACGTACCCTTCATGATTTCTAAATAACAAAAACCATGGCCACTAAGGCCTTTCATATCATTTAGGGTTCCATTACCAAGTTTAAACTATTCATAAGTTCCATTGAAAAAACAATATTATAGTGCAAACATTATTAAAGGCATTTTATCAAACACATTCAGGACATACTATTTCCAAAACCAAAGTCCATTACCAAAGAACCATTACCATGCAACCAATTATCCAAAATCACCATTAATGAATATAAAAGCATAATTAAAACATGGGAAAATCATAACCAAGCATTTATAACCAAAATCCCCAAATCATATTTGAGATCCCAAAATCATACAACATTCTAATCATAAAAAAATTGTATAAAGCCATGCCTTTAATTGGAGCTAACAATGAGAAAAGAGAACATGCCTTAATTGACAATGTAAACAGAGAGAAACCACGAACAAGATCCCCAAAATTTATTCCCTAATTGAAACCCTAGCTTCTTTACCCAAAAGCTCTTGAGCGAATTATAGTGTGTTTAGGAAGACTTTCTAAGTGTTAATGAATAGAATAATAAGGTAAATAACCTCCCAAGAGAGTTAGAATTTGTGGGGCCTTATTAGGGTAAATGAGGAAAGGTCCAGAATACCCTCACTTAAATTGCAAAAAATCTTGTCACAGAGGTACGACTAACCCTCACAAGTCCTACCCTTTTATACGAGTGGTACCCACCAGTCATATCCTAAGTCTTAACCCTTGGACCCAACACTGTCTAGTGTATGACTCACCCTACCCAAGTCATATTGACAACATATGATTCTTACCCTTTACCCATATCCCTAGAAGGATAGAATCATAAAAAGTTTGAGCACTATCCACCATACGAGTCCCTGGTATGATTCGTACCCTGACTTATGGCTCAAGATGATCCACTCGTGCACAGATCCATCTTAAGCAACCAAGTCTACAATTAAGCTAAGAAAAACCCAAACCAAATAATCCGTATCTAATCTTATGACTCATACCATTCAAGTCGTATCCACTCCAATGACCAAGTTCCATCCCACCAACCCATACTAGTCAGCATATGACTATACCATACCATTTGTGCCCCAACCTTTGACTCGTACCTATGAGTCATATTAGGTCCAGAAACCAGAATTCCAAGAAATTTTCTAAAGATTCAAAACCCAGGGTGTTTCACACACACCCTACAAATCATGGCATCTTACAACATGCATTATTAAAAATTCAGAGTTAATCAAGCGACTATAAATCACAAAAACCTCTTATATTATACCAATAAAGTTATAATCAATCAATTTCATCATAATTCGTATAACAATCATAAATTTCAACCCTTATAGATATATACCAATTGAAATCAACTAGGTTTAAGATACCAATGGAATCAAATAAATTCCAATTATAATTATAGAGATACCAATTGGAATTGGAGATACTAATTGGATTCAACTTATACAAGCAACTATACAAACCACACAAGAAGAAAGAAGAAAGTGAAATAGATTCCTAAAATGTCTCATAGCCCCCGAAGACTAGATGTTGATGTTAACACAAGAATTTATAGGACTCTATTCGATATTTGTTCTAATATTGGGAGACAGGTAACCTAGGTTCTGAAACCAAATTTTTACAATCCAAAACAATGAATCATGATGGTACCTACTCAAATCCACCTAGTTATAAAACACCTCTACCACCTTTTAAGAATATATATGAAAGTCTTTGTAATAGCCTGTACTTTTACCTAGATTAAAATCATCTCGAAAATATTAAATACTTACTTTAAAGAATGAATCCACTTTTATACATATTGAATTTTCAAGATTTTGTTGTGTGGGAAATTGAATAAGCTTTCTATCGATATCAAATTCACCCAAATCTGACACCCTGGTGAAGATTTAAAGCAATTTTAGTAAGACAGTGTGCCACCTGAGCCATCAACGTGTTGCGGAGCATGACAAACAAACAATCGTCAAAATCCAATGGGCCTCTGCGATTATGGTGCATCTCGCCAAGGCACAAATCCAGAGTTGTCAATTTTTAGTGTCTCAACTCAATACCACCGCGGCGTATCATAAGCCCAGTTCCCAGTTGGCAATTTCCAGTGGCACGACGTGATAACACCACATCGTGCCAGGTTCCCAAATTGAGTTTTTAGTGATGAAAAATAAAAACATTCTAAGGGTAATTGGGTCTTTTTCCATGACCCAGATCAGCCTTTAACCATAAAATTATGCCCTAAAAACCCTACTATATCACTTTTCCTTACTTTCTCTCCAGAACAAAATAATTCCCCCTCAAGAGGCAAAAAATCCTAACTCAAGAAATCAAGGCCAGTTCCAGGAATTTTTCTAAGAACTTCAAGAATTTAGATTTCCAGGTACGTCAAGTGTTGATTAAGTCGTATCTATGTTATTTTATCATGTTCTATGCTTTTGATGTTTTGTATACTGCCTTTTATAATGAGCTGGGGGTCTATTAAAAACAACTTCTCTACCTCGTTAGAGCTAATGGCATGGACTACATACACTCTACCCTCCCAGACCCCACTATGTGGGAATATACTGGGTTTGTTATTTTTGTTGTTGTTGTAAAGTGTTGATTCATGGGTCCGTTTCACCCATGAATCTCAAGGATCCCTTTTCAATTCAAAGATTGTATATTTAAGAATGTTCATGATTTAATTGAATTGGAATTCATGTTCATGTTGTTGTTGGGTTTTGATCCATGTCATAGACTATTAATTTCAAGAATTGATCTTAGTGTGTGATGATTTACGTGGTATTCTTGATAAACCCTTCAAATTGCAAGTTGAATGATGTAGCGATGATAGTTTGATTTATTGAATTTTGTATAATTAAAGCATGATCCCCATGTGTTTGATAACATTCCTATGTGAAGAAAATAGTGCCTTCATAGCATGTAATTATGAAATCCCCATTCATGTACAAGTTAGTGCATGTAAAGTGTTTGATGAAATGTCTTAGTTAATGAATTATGGATATATTACTTTTATGATATCGAGTTCTGGGGATATTAAATACCCAAAATTTTAGTTGTGTGCCTAGAGCCAGTGTCATGTTTTTATGATACTCTTTGTCAAGCCATGATCAGTAGAATTCAGTCAGTCATGTGACTCAGGAAAACTCAATATTAGTTCGGTCCCATTTAGTAATCTTAGTAATCTCAGTGATCTCAGTCAGTGATCATGTCTCAGTAGTATTTAGTTCAGACCTTAGTAAACTCAGTCAACTAGCATATCTCAGTAGCATTCTGCCAGTTAACAAAATTTAGTAGAATTTCGTCAGTCTATGAAAATCCAATGAACTCAGTTCAATCTAGTTAATCAATAAAAATCAGTAATAGATGAGTCCAGCCTAGTATGAACGACAAAATCAATTTTGTGTCTATTTAGTTGAGAGTAGGATTTATCACCAAGTGAACCCAGGGATGAGGACACACACTATCAGCTAGTAGAGGGTGTGATCCTTAGTAGCAATCCGTATGTTCCAGAACTACATAGCCAGCGTAGGTTGAGATGTACCCCTATGAGTCTAGGGACTATACATCTACTTTGAGTTTTCCTTATTTTTACCCATGGCATGATACTAACACCTTTCCAGCTGGGGTTATAGGTTGGGCCCCACTAGTTCAGATTCAGGGCTTGTCAGTTTAATGATTACCTCCCACAATTTCTAATTTAGATTCAGTTTTCAGAATAGAACTCAGTCCATTTCTATAGAAATTCAGACTGTCAGACACAGTCACTCAGCTCAGTACGGAACTAAGTTAGTTCTATCAGATTTTAGGACTGTCATACAGTTATCCAGCTCTGTATAACACTTAGATTAGTTATTTATAATCTGGACTATCAAAAACAGTCTTTCAATTATCAGTTACTGGTAAGCTCAGATATCAGTAAATCCATGTGGTCTATAGACTCAGTAGTTAGAACTCAGTATTTAGTCCTATCACGTCCTCAGTTATAGTTACATATTCATGCATGTATTCTCACGTTTATGTATACAGTCAGTTAGTATTATTCATGCATATGACCTTTTTACATTTAGCCTACCACACTTGCATACCAGTACATTCAATATACTGACAAATTTGTGCTATGGTCTTTTATACCATAGGTTTAGAAGCCCGAGCTCCCGAGCATCCTTAGTAGATAAGACGTTCAGCATCCAGACTAGCAGTGAGTCTTCATCATTTGAGGATAGCATTATTATTTTATTAACTTTATTAGTTTAGTAGTTCGAAGTTAGTTGGGGACATGTCCTATAAGCTCCACAGATTTCAGACACTTTAGAGGCTTTCAGACTATAATATGTTTTAGATAATTTATTTCAGTTTTAGGTATTATTATACCTTATTACAGACATTGTTTTATATTCAGTACTAGTTCAATTTTGAACCTTATGGCCTTACAACTTATATTCTGTGTATTTACAGTATATTATTCATTGCTCAATTACAGATATCATTCATTGGTTACCTTGTGGTCCTTCGGTGTCATGAGCACTGTGCAATATTCCAAGTTCCAGATTCAAGGCATTACAAAGTTAGTATCAGAGCCTAAGGTTCAACAATCTCCTAGAAAGTCTAAAAAGCTACATCGAGTAGAGTCTTGTGCATGGGTGTGTTGTGCACCACACTTATGTACAAGAGGCTATAAGATGTTTGAGGAATAGTTTCCCTTCTTTTAGTAATCATGTTGTGCCAGTGAGCATAATTTCTAATTATTTTCTTAGTCTAATCCGCTTTTTTCTCTTGCCTACAGAATATGCCTTTCAAAGGGGCTGGCGAAAGAAGATTTGATAATCAGTTAGCACATCAGCCCATTTAGGCAGATCCCCTGGACGAACATGTTTCCCAGGCAGAATTCAAGACTGGATTTACTTCTTTAGCCAATTCAGTCACAACTCAGAATGAATGGCCAGCTACTATTCTAGCCAACCCAGTGGCTAATTCAGCTGCATCCAAGATTCGAGACTTCACCCGAATGAATCCTTCCTTATTTCAGGTTCTAAGTCCGAAGAGGATCCACAAATTTTTTTTAACTAGGTTCAGAAAGTCACAGACATCATGGGAGTGACTTTTAATGAGAATGTAGAGTTATCTATTTAGCAGCTACAAGATGTAGCCCATATGTCGTTTAAACAGTGGAAGACAGACAGGGGCACAGATGTAGAGTCCATAGAATGTGAAGAGTTTGCTACGACCTTCTTAGATATATTGTTTCCCCTAGAGCATAAAAAATCCAATGTGTTAGAGTTCATCAATCTCAGACAAGGTAGCATAAGCATAAAAGAATACTCCCTTAAGTTCACCCAGTTAGCCAAGTATGCTCCCCATGTAGTAGCAGACAGTAGATTCAGAATGAGCAAATTTGTGTCTGGGGTTTCAGGTAGAGTGGTTAAAATAAGTGTAGGACTGCGATGTTGTCTAAGAAAATGGACATATCTATACTTATGGCCCATGCTCAACAGATTGAAGAGCAGAAACTTAAGAAGAAGGAGAAAGAGAATAAGAGAGCCAAAATAGGTAGTTATAGGTTTTTCTCAACCAGGTTCGTAGGGTGGTAACCGTTCCCAGCATAGCTATAAGTTTTCAGTCCAGCTCCTTCCTCAACCAGTTCTTCAGTTCCTAAGTTTAGAAATGATAGCAAAGTAGGGTGCCAGGCTCCAAATCTCAGAATAGTGCAAGCATTATTTGCACTCATCTGCTTTGTTAAGAATGTGGTAAGTATCATAAGGGTGTGTGTAGAGCCGATAGTAATGTGTGTTTTAGATGTGGCAAGCCAGGTCACAAGGTCCGAGATTGTCCTAAACTTGGTCCACAAAGTCCGCACGATCGTCCTTCAACTCAGTCGCGTTGCCCAAATCAGATGGGTGCTATTTCTAATACCGCCAGTGGGTAACAACCAAATAAACTCTATGCACTTCAGTCCCACCAAAATTAGGAAAGTCCTCCTAAAGCAGCCATTGGAATGTTATAGATCCGTCATTTACATGTTCACGCTTCTTCAGATTTAGGGATTTTTTTTGTAACTCTTTACATACCAGTCCACTTTAAGGTTAGATTAGATGTTAACAGGACTTTCTCTATCTCTACCCCAATGGGTAAAACAATCATAGCCCAATGGGTATACGGGAACTATCCGGTTATGATGTCTTAGAAAAATAGGCCTTTAGATTCTAGTAGTAATACCAGTATATGTAGGAAATCAGTAAGGAAAGATGATTCCCGACCTATTCCTATCTCAATATAAAGTTTTTTACTTCAACTATCATAATACTTACGCATGCTTCACGTTACAATTCTATGCACCCAACTTATATTCATACACTTTCCATAAAATAGTGTGTGTTTTAAGTTCCTAGTATGAGGAGTTTTGGCTTACTCAGTGTTACGAATAATGTTACATGAGTACAGAAAAATCAGACTCAGGTCATGCAGCTCATGACTCATGTCCTATCTTACAGTATGTTCAGCCCACAAGACTCATGCTCCACTTCTAGTGATCAGCAAAATTTAGATTATGTCACGTACACTCTCAGTTTAGATACCTTAGTGAATCTGTGATGTTGATGTTCCATCCCTAAGTCCTCAATTACAGTGTCGTTCAGTAGTCAGTATCCAGTAAAGGACTTAGATAGTCCTACAGAACAATGGATTTTAACTATTAGTTACTTAACCCTTAGAATTCAGTACGTCCATATCAGTCTAAACCTCAATTATCAGAAAATCAGGATGTAGTCCCAATTATAGTTTTAGTTATGATTACAGTCTTAATTACCATCTTAGCTTTAATCTCAATCCCATTCCTAGTCCAACCAGATCAGAAACTCAGTTCATTATCAGGATTACCCAACCATAGCAGATGGCCGTCAGTTACTCAGTTATTAGTATTTTAGTACCTCAGTTATAGAATGTTTTTGAATCATGTCATACGCTTGGTATCACAATTTCAAGTAATAAAATTTTCATAAATCCATTCCTAGACACCTTATGTCACTCAGTCAGTCCTTACATTGTATGTATAATACTCTACAGTCTCAGGATAGTTATTTAGACTAAGTACAGTTCAGTCTTATATGCCCAGCATTTATCTATCTGTTATTCAGTTAATCAGATCAGTTAGTATATTTATGCATTTGTGCTCAACACCATATGAAACATTTTAGTAGTCTCAGTTGCAGTGCATAAGGTTTAGTCACTTTATCTTAGATGATATTTCATAGGCCTTGCCTCTTAATACAAGAATTACAGTATGTAGTGATCTCCTATTCAGATGTCATACTCAGACCAGGCCAAGATTCACTTTCTCTCTACAGTCATTAGAACTCTATAGAAAGAGTGTCATAGAAATGCTCTAGTCGAGTAAAAGTTTTCAGTACAAGTTATTCCACAGAGCCAGTAATTCAGTTTAGCAGTCAAGCGAACAAGTTCGGATGACGTGGTTTCCATCTTTCTATCCGTCATACTATTCATAGTCTCATGAATGTGATCATTCTAAGATGGACTAACCAGGTAGTTGTGTGTTCAACTCAGTTCATGCATCATGTCTTAGTTTCAGATCTTTAATATTTAGTCATGATTTAGTTTGTAGGTACCTTGTGCATCACCTCAGTTTTCCTCATAGCTCAAAAAAGTCATCCTAGTATTCTTCAAGGAGGCATAGTGTCCCATGGGGGATATACACTATAATTCCCTAAAACTTTCATTACATAAACATGCCGCTCTCTTCTCATAATTAATCCAGTTTAGGGTAAGGGGTGCTCATGAGTTGACTCTCAGACTTCGATCTCAGCCATAAGCCACGTATTCAAGGTACTCAGTTCAGATCATAATATTTAGCTTATGTAACACGTTCCAGACTTAGTTACGTTCTCATGTTTCTGCTCAGGCATATTTAGTAATTAATATCAAGATCATTAGTATTTTTATTTTAAGGAAACAGTCTTCCTTGAACTTATTCAGTTTCATGCTCAAATTTCCATCAGAAACTTGGTATCAGGAATTTCCATTACAAACCTAGTATCAATTACCATTGTATATTCAGTCATAAATTCATGTGTCATTTTAGTCATGTATTCACACATTAGATATGCATGATCCGCTTATCAGTACTCTCAGTCATGTAGTCATGCCTCAGCTCAGTCATAAAATCATGCATTAGATATGCATGCTCAATATGAATCTCAGTAATGTCAATCATGTACTCATGTCCCAGTTGCTCATGTTCAGTATGTACTCCAGCTTATTATTTCTCCCATTTCAGTAAGTCTCATTCGAGGATGAATGTTTCTAAGGGGGAGATATTGTAAAACCTCATACTTCTGCCTATCCTAAAATTATCCTGAAAATATTAAATACTTACTTTAAAAGATGAATCCATTTTTATACATGTGGAATTTTCAAGATTTTGAATTTTTTTGTGTGGGAAATTGAATAAGTTTTCCATCGATATCAAATTTGCCTAAATCCGACATCCAGACGAAGAGTTAGAGCCAATTTAGTAAGACAGTGTGCCACCTGAGCAATCAATGCATCGCGGAGCATGCCAAAATGGCAATCGTCAAAATCCAGTGGGCCTCTACTAATATGGCGTGTTGCGCCAAGGCTCAAATCTAGAGTTGTCACTTTCCAGTGTCTCAGCGTGATACAACTGCATTGTGGTAAGATTCCAAGTCCCATCCAGTATAGAAACGTGATTTTACTACATCGCACCATTAGCCCTGTTCCTAGTTGGAAATTTCCATTGGCAAAACACAATAGCGTCGCGTCGCGCCAGGTGCCCAAATCGGGTTTTCAATGATGAAAAATAAAAACCTTCTAAGAGTAATTGGATCTTTTTCCATAACCCAGATATGCCTTTAACCATGAAATTATGCCCTAAAAACCCTATTACATCACTATTCCTCACCTTCTCTTAAGAACAAAATCATTCTCCCTCAAGAGGCAAAAAACCCTAGCTCAAGAAATCAAGGCCAATTCTAGGAATTTTTCCAAGTAAGAATTTATATTTCTAGGTATGTCAAGTGTTGATTCATGGGTCCCTTTCACCTAAGAAGCTCAAGGATCCCTTTTCAATTCAAAGATTGTATATTTAAGAATGTTCATGATTTATTTGAATTGGAATTCATGTTCATGTTGTTGTTGGGTTTTGATCCATATCATAGACTATTAATTTCAAGAATTGATCTTAGTGTGTGGTGATTTACGTGGTATTCTTGATAAAACCTTCAAATTGCAAGTTGAATTATGTAGCCATGATAATTTGATTTATTGATTATTGTATAACCAAAGCATGCTCCCCATGTATTTGATAAGATGCCTATGTGAAGAAAATAGTGCCTTCATAGCATGTTATTATGAAATCCCCATTTTTGTACAAGTTAGTGTATGTAAAGTGTTTGATGAAATGTATTAGTCAATGAATTATGGATATATGTAGCCATTGTTGTGCTTTCAAACTTGTTCCATGATTTACTTTTATGCTATCGAGTCCTGGGGGTATTAACCACCCAATAATTTAGCTGTGTGCCTAGAGCTAGTGTTATGTTTTAATGATACTCTCAATCAAGTCATGAGCAGTAGAATTCAGTCAATTATTGACTTAAAAAAACTCAGTAAACTCAGTATCAGTCCATTCCCACTCAGTAATCTCAGGAATCTCAGTGATCTCAGTGAGTCATCATGTCTCAGAAGTTTTCAGTTTAGACCTTTGTAAAATCAGTCAACTAGCAGAACTAAGTAGTATTCTGTCAGTTAGTGAACTTAGTTCAATCTAGTTAATTAGTAAAAATCAATAACAAATCAGTCCAGCCTAGTATGAACTAGGAAATCAGTTCTGTGTCTATTCAGTTGAGAGTAGGATTCAGTACCGAGTGAACCCAGGGATGAGGACACACTGTCAGCCAGTAGAGAGTGTAATCCTTAGTAGCATCCCTGTATTCCAGAACTACATAGCCAGCGTAGGTTAAGAGGTACTCCTACGAGTCTAGGGACTATACATCTCCTTTGAGTTTTCCTTACATGAGGGGTTGACGAAAGAGCTCCCTGTCAGAGAGGGTTTACTCACAGCTTGTCTTTACCTATGGAACAGTACTGAAAACCTTCCAGCTAGGGTTACAGGTTGGACCCCACCAGTTTAGATTCGGGTCATCTTGGTTAGATGATTACCTCCCACAATGTTAGTTTTAGATTCAGTATTTAGAATAGAACTCAGTTCAGTTCGATAGAAATCAGGACTGTCAGACACAGTTACTCAGCTCAGTACGGAACTCAGTTAGTTCCATCAGATTTTAGGACTAACAGATATAGTCATCTAGCTCCGGATAACACTTAGATAAGTTATTTATAATTAGGACAGTTAGAAATAGTTTTTCAGTTATTAGTTACTAGTAAGCTCAGATATCAGTAAATCTATGTGGTCAGTAGACTCAGTAGTCAGAACTCAGTATTCAGTCATATCACGATCTTAGTTATAGTTACGTATTCCTGCATGTATTCTCACATTCATGTGTACAGTTAGTTAGTATTGTTCATTCATATGAATCCTTTACATTCAGCCTACCACACTTGCATACCAGTATATTTAATGTATTGATGCATTTACGCTATGGTGTTTTATACCATAGGTTTAGAAGTATGAGCTCTCGAGCATCCTTAATAGATCAGACGTTCAACATCCAGACTAGTAGTGAGTCCTCATCATTAGAGAATAGCATGATTATTTTATTAAATTTATTATTTTAGTAGTTCGGAGTTAATTTGCGACATGTCCCATTAACTCCACAGATTTCATACAGTTTAGAGGCTTTCAGAATACAACAAGTTTCCGACAGTTTATTTCAGTTTTGGGTATTGTTATACCCCATTATGAACATTGTTTTATATTCAGTTTTAGTTCAGTTTTGAACTTTATGGCCTTACAACTTATATTCTACATATTTACAGTATATTATTCAGTGCTCAGTTACAGATATCAGACATGGTTAGCTTGTGGTCCTTCGGGGTCATGAGCACTGTGTAACATTCTGGGTACCAGATTCGAGGTGTTACCATCTTAAATAAGTAAACCAATACTTATCATAACATATTTTATGAATATTGATTATGAAGTGAAAACTACCCTAAAGAACTTGTCTAAATAGGTACAAGAGCTTCTACGAGGAAAGTAAAACTGGACACAACTTTCATCATTATTAAGAGAAGTAGGAGCTACTGAAGAATCACTATCCATAATAATCATGAAAACAACACTGATTCCCACAAAGACTACACCTCAAAAAGGATATAGCAAGAGTAGTATCAGTACAAACAACACATACTGGTAGATATCATTAGTCGACACAAGTTAGATTATGTAAATACAGTATAGAAATTACAAACAGAAAACATGATAACTTATATAACAATTTAATTCGTAACACAACTTTCATCCATTTATGCTATATGTACCCTTTGCTTTAACTAAGAGTATTTTCATTCTTATTCCCGTTTATCATTCATCACCTTCAAATCAAGTGTCATCCATCCCATCTCTCACTCGTTTGACCCTTATAGTTATTAAGTCAATTTATATCACTTACGCCTCAGTTAATCTCAATATTAAATGAAAATCAATAGTCATCACCTTATACCAAATACAACTTTGAACACACATTATGATAAATACCTTAAGCTTATGACACTTAGGAGCCGTTTGGTAGGGTGTAATAGAAAAAAACTCATGTATTAAAGTATGGTATTATTTAATACATTGTTTGGTAGCAATTTTGGAGCAATGTAAAACTAATACATGTATTGACTATACACCCTACATGGTATTATAGAAATCCATGGATTATAATGTATGGGATAAATATGAGTAAAGACAAAAATACCCTCAAATTCCTTTAAATCTTTTCTAAATCTGTTAAATTTATTCAATATGAGTTGTTTCTTTTAAATATATCAAGATGATATTTCCCTCCAAATAATTTTAGTCATAAAAAAACTACTCCATTAACTTAAAAAATACTTATATTTTAGTAAATTGATCAAAACCCGAAAACAAATTGTATGATGCATACAAGCTTTAATTTTGTAAATAGGATATATCACAAGTAAAAATAATTTTTCTTCTTAGATTTAACACTCTAAGGAACACAATTTTATACTCATAATGATTCTACTATCTCATTCAAAATTTACATGTACCTCCCTCCAACTTAAGACCACCAGAAATTGGGAACAACAAATAAATGATGAACAAATAAAGAAAAGATAACAAAAGAAAAACAATTCTTGCAAGTGAATGATTAAATCTTGAAATTCGAAAATAAGTTATTAGTTGTAAGTTGATTTTACTATTTTAAAAAGGCGTAATAAAAAATCTATTGCATGTAGAGGGTATTTTTTTTAAACAAACATTATTATTTCAAAAACATAATAATACATATTGTTTTCAATACATCAAACAAAACAAACCATAAAAAATAATTCCAGCATTGCTAATCTCAGGACTATTAATTCAAGCATTACTAATACACTATATTCAATACTATTTTATACACTCTACCAAACGACCCCTTAGCCTTTTTAAGTAACTCTACAACTTTAATCAAGTACAAGTAAAGAGACAACAAATCAAGTCAAATCATGCCCAAGTTAATAACACTAACTCTAATAATATCCAAGTCAACAAACCATGACTATAACTATATCTAAGTCAACAAACCATGACTCTCACAACCAGAATTGCAAATATACCAAGAAAAAACATAATTCGATCTACTCAAGGAACCCACAACAACAACTATAATATGACTTGATCCACTCATGAAACTGGTATAAATAACAATAATAACATTAATCATATATCTAGTCAACCCAAGAAACCATCACACTAATACATACCTTGTACACATATACTAAAGGTCTTATGGTTGCCTACTAGTCATGTCCTACATGGGATAAGCTCTAATCTATGTACTGCACCGACATGTTTTCCGATCCAACCAATAAATACTAAAAACTAATATTATGAGATATCTAAAAACTGATACAATCCAAAATAATAATTGATATCGCAATAATCACAACCACAATGAGAATAATCAATCATACTTGTACAATTAACAAGCCTTTAATATAATCTCATTATCTGTGATTAACACTTAGGATATCATTTAACAATTACATTTCTTAAGTATTCATTGCAACAATAGACAACCATCCAAATATATACTTGGTCAACTCGAGTTAAGCAATTAATGTAAACAACAATCATTTTTAACACTCAAAAATTACAAGTAGATATGAATCATTTGTTTCATTAATTACAACATGTACTAAGATCAATCCCCGACTTATTAAAATAAAGATTATCAAACCACATTCATTAAATTCAAATAGTCATTCTTAGAGTGCACGCTTGACCAAATATAGTCTAAAATTTAGTAATTCATTCATTAATCCAATCTTTTTTTTTATACAGAAATTAGGAAAGTAATTACTAGGTTCAAGACCTACTCCATTAGCCATTCATTCAATTTTGTTTAACTTACAGTCTTGTTTTATCCATACTAGTCTAACTTGACTTTAGGTTTTTAAGATATGTCACCACCTTATTATGCCATAATCAGTTTTCATCACTATCTTTTAGCAAGACTATCTCATATTCCAACCCAAACAATATCAAGTTTACCCTCTTTATGGTATTAAGTTCAAACCTAGATTATAAGCTCATACAATCTCCTTATTATCATGCATTATAAGGACTTAATTTTGTAAACTTTCCATTATTATATGTTTTGTCTATTTTATCCCTTCTTGTGGTTTCAATGTGGTATTTTGTGGTGTGAGGAGAGTTAGTGAAACACCCTAGGTGTTGATCTAAGGAAAATTTCTTAAGTATTGAGCTTCTAGATATCATACGATTGAGGTGCACTTGTCGTAAGATAGGGTATGGTTTAGAGCCCTCAACTCGTATGTTAATCAGTGAGGTTTGGTTGGTTTCTATCCAAGGTATGAATGGACATCATACTAGTCATATGTTAGGGTACTATTAATATAGTGCCAATCATGGGATGTCCTATATCTAGCCTAGATGATTCTATTCTACCTAAGGTACGGTTCTAGGATACTTATCGTATGCTTGGGTATGAGTTGGCTGTTGTGGTAGTATGTTGGTTAGTCTTGGATACCATGTTTCTTTCTAGGGTAAGAGTGGTGGGTACCATTCATATGTTAGGGTATGGTTTGGTTGGTGAAGTCGTACCCTCCTGTGGGAATTTATAAAATTTAAGTTGGGGGCATTTTGGACACTTCTCCTCTTGACCCCTTATGACCCCACAGCTTAAAACACTTTTAAGGCATCATTTACCCTATTATTTGAAATCAAAAACACTAAAAACACTCTTAAATCTCTCTCAATCTCTTGGGTTAAGCAAAGTCAAGGGTTTTCTTTAAGGTGGTCAATTAAGGCTTTCAAGGGTGGTTTCTCTCGATCTTCTTTGGAATCTAAGGCATGTTACTCCTCCTCATTGTTATTTTAACTAAATTCATATTTCAATAAATAGTTTTCATGATTTAATTATTGGTATTATTTTGTTTTAAATTATATTTTAGGTGTTTCGGCTATTAAAGGTTGATTTATATTTTCCCATGTTTTTAATTATGGTTTCATATTATAATGGTGGTTGGGACATGTGCATACAGGAGAATGGTCAATTAGTACTTGGTTTTGGTTTTGGAAACTATATGCCCTCAATGTGTTTGATAAAATGACTATGAGAATGGTTTTATTACATAGTTAGACCTTCATTTGAAACTTTGCATTGCATAATATTGTAATGGAACTTAATGATGTATTGTATTGTTTAAATGGTTAAATGGTAAGGCCTTGGTTTCTATTTCTTTAATTTAAATAATTTAAAACCGTGTGAGGTACAAGGGAATCCTCCAAGTAAATCTAATAATGGAACCTATGGGGCACATGGGAATCCCCTAAGTGTTTAGCTAAGGACATTGCTTGCAAGCTACAATCGATATTACGATCCCATTTCTTATAGCCTTGATTAATAATATATAAAATTAGTGGTTTGGTTGGGTGCTAATTATTTTAATTAGGCAATACTGATAGGTTGTGATAGGTAATCATGAAGGTGTGATCCAAATGGACAAACACTTGTAATTCCCTCATTCATTCTTGTATATATGTATCATGGAGGGTGAAGGGTACGTGGGAATCCCCGTCCCCTATGATATGTTCGGTTTGTGAGGCTACGCGTACTAGGTCCAGTTCAGGGGGTAACACTGGACCCATATAGACCATGGGTGATTCTAGGACGGTTAATCTACACATACCCAGGGTAATGGTTTTTAAGGCATGCTAAACCTGGCTCCCTTTCCTAGCATGGATTATATATTTATATGTATGATTGTGCTTGTATGTGGTTATTTACTTGTTTTCAAAAGTTGGCATTATTTTATCCTTATCCTGAGTGTATGCTAGCGTTCACCCTCTAACCTAACTTTGAGTGCTTTATCACCATGTGATGTAGGAATCAGCCATACTACTCGTCCTATTTAGTGATCTAATTTGGGAATAGATTATGTTTAATTTAAGCGGTAAGCATCCATACTTTAGAAGGCTTCATTTCATGTTATGGATTTCTCTACGTACTTTTATCATGTCATAGACTTTGGTTTTGGCTATGGTCGGGTGGCATGTACCGACCGGATATTGTTTTAATTTCAGATAGAAGCTTTGTGTGACTACTATAGGTTGGCATGCTAGGTTTCAATATGGGTGTCAGTCTTGGCATTAGTATGGTATTGGGGCTAACACTATTGGACTATATTTGATTTATGCTTTTTCCATTTTGTTATGTTATATATCTTTTTATAATTCATCCAATATTGGGTGTAGTGTGGTAATGGTTGGGTATTGGAGTGGTCTCCGATTTCGATTAGGCTTGAGGCACCCAACACGACTAGGACCTAGTTCGGGTCATATTAGATGGGTATTAGAGCCCTAGGTTCATGGTTACTTGGGAGTCCACAAAGTTGTGTCGAGTAGCATCTTTTTTAAGGATGTGTAGCACACCACACTAATAATGTAGAGGCTACAAGATATTTAGGAATTTTTCTCTATCTTATATTCAATTTGCAAGCTTGAAGTCTAAGTCCTGAAATCTTCTCTAATTCCCATTTGTTCATTTTTCATATCATGCCTCGACGATCTGAAGTTCATGAAAACTCCTCTATCCTAACTGGGGACAATGTTGATGGGACACGGTGTTCTCATGAGATCCATACTTGGTCTAGGGGTCCAGTTCTTGATTGTTTTGAATTCCATCAGTTCCTTCTAGTCCTCCTTATGTTGACATGACGAATGATAAGTTTCATCAGTTGATTTATATGATAGGTTAGCTGGCAGCTTCGCAGGCTGAGCGTGGTTCATATGCTATTCCATCTTTTGAGGCCACAAGGGTTAGCCAGTTCATGATGTTGAGCCCTCTATTTTTTATTGGTGCTAAAGTAGAGGAGGATTCTTAGAGTTTTTTAGATGAGATGGAAAAGATTTTTAGGGTTATACATACCATAAATATGGAAAGGGTGGAGTTTACTGCCTATCAGTTAAAAGATATGGTGTACCAATAGTACAAAGAGTGGGATCGGTTAAAGGGTGATGATGATGAGTCATCTCTTTGGAAGGATTTCTCTATTGCATTCTTAGACCGCCTCTTTCAATATGATTTGAGGGAAGCAAAGATGAAAGATTTTATTAATCTAAGGTAGAGTAAGATGTTAGTCAAGGAGTATGACTTGAAGTTTCACCAGTTATCATGGTATGCTTCAAAAATGGTGTCTAATATAAGGGCCTGGATGAGGAAGTTTTCTTTGGCACTATCTTATAAGTTGATCCTTAAAAGTACGACTATCCTGTTAATCAAGGACATAGATATGTATAGGTTGGTTATTTGTATCTAGTAGGTAGAGGAAGAAAAAAAAAAGCAGGCTGATATAGGAAAAAGGCAAGGCAAGAATTTTAGGTTTTCTAAGTAGGGTGGTGGCTAATAATAGAGTGGTAGGAATGGTGGTAAGTAGACTAAGAAGAAGTGGGGCAATTCTGGGTCTTACTCGATGACTAGTTCTCCCTAACCAAAGCCATTGGGTGATAGGTATTTCCATGGTGGCAACAACTTTAGGGCATAGGGTGACCAATCTTAGGATAGTAGGGCTCAATTGGCTCCATTGAATCCTCTCTATAGGTTCTATGGTTATTTGTATTGAGGTTATTATGATTAGGGATGGAATGGTTCTTCAACTATGGTCAGCCAGACCATATGCTTAAAAACTATCCTGTTGGTAAGGTTACCTCTGAGGTAAACAAGGTTCCGATTGCTTCATCTTCAGCTCTAGCACCAAAGGGTGCACCATCTAATTTTGGCACTGGTCAAAACTGTTTTTATGCTCTAACTCCCCGACAGGAGTTCGAGGTATTGCCTGATGTTATGATTGGTATGTTGCAACTCTTTTCTCATGATTGTACTATTTACTTGATCTGGGGTCTACTCTCTTTTATGTAACCCCATTTGTGGTTGTGTATTTTGGTTTTGGTCCCGTGTGTGTTTCAGACCTTTTTTCTATTTGTTCCTCGATAGGTGACTCTGTGTTTACTAAAAGAATCTATAGAAGGTGTGTGGTATTTGTTGGTAGTAAAGAGAATTTGGCAGATCCGTTTGAACTTGCATGGTTGATTTTGATGTTATATTGGGTATGGATTAGTTGCACTCATGCTATGCATCTCTAAATTGTCAAACTTATACGGTTGTCTTTAATTTCCCTAGTGAGTCCGTCATTAAGTAGGAGGGTGGTTCCCCTAGCTCCTAAGAGAAGTTTTACATCATATCTTAGAGATCAAATATTAATGTCAAAGGTTATCTATATCACTTGGCCGGGTTAAAGATTCTATCCCGAAAGGTCTTTTTATGCATTCTACCTCGGTGGTAAATAAATTTCCTGAGGTCTTTCTTGATGACCTTTCTAGTTTTCCTTTGTATAGGGAGATTTATCTTATTCTAGACACTCGTCCAATTTTTATTCCTCTACATAGAATGGCTCTAGTGGAGTTGAAGGTGCTTAACGAGAAATTAAAGGATCTCTTAGATAAGGGTTTCATTCGTCCTAGTGTGTCCCTACAGGATGCTCCGATGTTATTCGTGCATAAGAAGGATGGTTTCATTAGGATGTTCATTGACTATAGGCAGTTGAATAAAGTGATGGTAAAGAAAAAATATCCTCTTCCAAGGATAGATGATTTGTATGATCAGTTCTAGGGTACTAAGTTTTTCTCCAAGTTTGACCTTCGGTATGGATATCATCATCTTAAGATTAGGGAGGTGAATATCCCTAAGATTGCCTTTCATACCTGATATGGGCACTTTAAGTTTCTGGTTATGTCTTTTGGGCTGACCAATGCCTCAGTGACATAGATGTAGTTGATGAATAGGGTTTTTAATCAATTTGAAGACTTGTTCATAATTGTTTTCATAGATGATATTCTAGTATACTCTAAGAGTAAGGTGGATTATGCTGATCATCTCCGTGTGGTGTTGTAGACCTTAAAGGAGCCAAAATTGTATGCCCAGTTTTCAAAATGTGAATTGTAGTTGAACGTTGTCACTTTTTTGGGTCATATTATTTCTAGCGAAGGGATCATGGTGGATCCACAAAAGGTTGTAGTGGTTAGAAAAGTCCTTGACCTACGACTCCCACTGATATTCAGAGCTTTTTAGATTTAGCTGGCTACTACTGGAGGTTTGGAGGAATGTTTTTCAACTATAGCTGCCTTATTGACTAAGTTAACTCATAAAAAGGTAAAGTTCTTATAGTCTGATGCTTGTGAGGGTAGTTTCAAAAGCTGAAGGATAAGATAACTTTGGCTCCAATTTTGAATTTGCCTGTAAGAATGAATGGGGTTGTGGTTTACTATAATGCGTCTCATGTGGGACTTGGCTGTGTCCTGATGCAACATAGTTACGTGATAGCCTATGATTCTAGAAAGTTGAAGGTGCATGAGAGGATCTATCCTACTCATGATTTAGATCTATTAGTTGTTGTGTCGACACTATTTGTATGGGGTGCACGTGGATATCATTTCTTATCATAAGAGCTTACAGTATGCGTTTACTCAAAAATAGCTTAAACTCAGGTAAAGGAGATGGATTAAGATTCTCTACAATTATGACATGAGTCTTTACTACTACGCTGTTAAAGATAATATGGTTGGTGATGCCCTTAGCAGGTTATCCATGGGGAATTTAGCTCATATGGATAAGAAGAAGTGGGAGTTAGTGAAGGACATTCACCATTTATCTAACCTTGGAGTTCGTCTCTTAGACTCTGAGGATGGCGATGTGTTCATTCAGAAGATGGAACAGTCGTCTCTTGGTGCTGAGAATAAGGAAAAACAAATGTTAGATCCAATCTAATTTGGATTAAGGGTGATGTTGTTAGGCAGAAGGTAATGGACTTTGAGATTAGTGGTGATGGTACTTTGTGATATCAAAGGAGGTTATGTGTTCCCAACGTCGATGGTTTACAAGAGAAGATCTTGGATGAGGCGTATCAATCATGCTATGTTGTTCATCTTGGTTCAATAAAAATATATCATAACCTCAAGAACATGTATTGGTGGAATGGTATGAAGAGGGATGTGGCAGATTTTATATCCAAGTGAACGGTGTGTCAATAAGTAAAAGTTAAACATATGAGGCCTAAAAATATGTACCAAGAAATTGAATTGCCAGAATGGAAATGGAAAGTAGTCAACATAGATTTTATTACCGGTCTTCCTCAGTCTCGAAACTAATTTGATTCAGTTTGGGTAATCGGGGATAGGATGACAAAGTCTGCTCTCTTTTTTCTAGTGAGGACTAACTTCTCGGTATGAATTACACAACTTTGCACCTCTAAGATATTGTAAAGTTGCATGGTGTACCTATTTCAATCATCTCTAATTATGGTACATAGTTATCATCTCACTTTTGGTAGTTATTTCAAAAAGGTTGGGGATTAAGGTTTGTCTGAGTACTGCTTTTCTCCCACAGAAGGATGTGCAACCAGAGAGAGATATTCAAATATTGGAGGAAATGCTTTGTGCTTGTGTGATTGACTATCGTGGTAGTTGGGTTTAGCATTTACTTTTTGTAGAGTGTACTTACAATAATAGTTACCATTATAACATTGGGATGGCCCTGTTTGAAGCATTGTATGGTAGGAGGTGTAGATCTCTTATTGGGTGGTTCGAGGTTGGTGAGGCGGGATATTTGGACTGGATTCGTTCACCAAGCCATGGAAAAGGTAGAGGTGATTCAGAATAGGCTTAAGGATGACCAAAGTTTCTAAAAGTCCTATGAGAATGTGAGCTAAAGTGAGTTAGAGTTTGAGTTTGGGGATAGGGTGTTCCTGAAAGTATCTCCAATGAAGGGAGTTATGTAGTTTGGTAAGAACGTAAAGCACAGTCCCCGATAGGTTGGTCTTTACTTGGTCTTAAGAAGGGTTGGTAAGGTATGATATAAGTTGGATTTTCCATCTAGTTTGAGCTTCATTCATCCAATATTCCATGTTTCTATGTAGAGTAAGTGTATGGGTGATCCATATAAATCGTGACTATTGAGGATATTGGAATTTTGGACTCCTTGTCTTATGAGGAGTCCCATTGAGATTTTAGAGCGGCAGGTTCATTAGTTGCAGACCAAGGATATAGCTTTGGTCAAGGTTATATGGAGGAACCACAAGTTGAAGACGCTACTTGGGAAGCGAAAAAGGACATGAAGTTCAAGTATCTGTTCCTATTTTCTACTCAGGAAATTTGTGTGGAAGGTATGTGTTCTTCATAATACTTTTCTTTTCTAACCTAGTAAAAGGAAACATTGATTTCCTTACATCTTTGTTTTCTAACATAGTTAAAGGTTAGAGTTGGAGTGGTGGGGAGTAAATCATCCTTGTACGACCTTGTTCCATTATTCGGGGATGAATGATCCATGTGAGAGAGAATTAAAACATCTTGGGTTTTGATCCATGGAAAATTTTCTTGAGTATTGAGCTTCTGGACATCATACAATTGAGGGTACTTGTAGTATGATAGGTTACGTTTTAGGAACCTCAGCTCGTATGTTGATTAGTGAGGTTCGGTTAGTTTTTGTCCAAGGTACGAATGGACATAATACTAGTCGTATGTTAGGGTACTTGAAGTATAGTGCCAAATTTATGATGTCCTATGTCTTAACTAGATGATTCTATTCTGCCTAAGGTATAGTTCTAGGGTACTTGTCGTATGCTTGGGTACGAGTTCGCCTTTGTGGTCGTATGTTGGTCAGTGTTGGAGACCAAATTGCTACCTAAAGTACGAGTGGTGGGTACCACTTGTATGTTAGGGTACAATTTGTATGGTAAAGTTGTACCCTCCTACGAGAATTTATACAGTTTAAGTTGGGGGTATTTTGGACATTTCCCCTCTGATGTTGGGCGTATTTATACCCCTAAGAACCATAATTTACCCATATTTTAGCTAAGTTTTGAGGATAAAATATATAATTCCTGCACTTTTAGTCCATTTTCCTTTAAGTGAGCTAACCAATGTGATTAGCATGTTTTCAGGTACAAATGATGAAGATTTCAGCACTTTATGGATTGTGAGCAGCAAAGGAAAACTTCACATTAGAGGGAAGGCAGCTTTTGGACTGAAAGTGATACATGGGAACTTTTTCCCGAGCAAACCTAGTATTTTTAAATACTTAAGGAGGCAGTAGCAACTTATTGGACAAGGATATTATAAAAACCTTATTGCTGAATTTTTCAGCAGAATTAATCATTATCATTAGTCATAATTCACGTGGGAGATTTTGTAATAGCTTTGAGACAGAGTAACACGACTCAGAGAGCAACGGACAAAGGAAAAAACGTCAATCCCTTATTGACGCCAAATCATCTTCATTGTGTTGATTGTTCTAGTTTTGGTATGATGATTATGTCTACTTTGATTTCCGTTGTACTCATGAGTAGCTAAACTTCTCTGTTAGGGTTATGAAAACCTCGTAAGATACTATCTATTAACTATGAGTTTGTGAATTATTGATGTGTTATGCTACTTATATCATTACTCTCTTCGTTTTGATTGAATTCTTATGGTTGCAAACATAGAGAATACGCCATTATAACATTAACTTGTTCGAGAGAAAAGTTACATGTTTGGAAAAGAGAGTGTGACAAGGAAATAGGGCTTCCAACCTCTATTTACACGTTAATGCCTTAACAGGATTAACTTCTTGGAGAGTTCGTACCATTAGTATACACTTTAGGCTCGAGAGAGCTAAAGTGAAATAAATCCTTGATGGTTGGGAAACACTTGGATTTAGAATTAGAATACGATTCTCTATAAGTGCATGCATGTCTAAATTCCGCGTTACTCATAGTTAATAGAGAAGTAGAACTTACAAGGTGGACATAACCCTAGCTTATTACTCTCTGTGATTAAATCTTACTAAACAAATCATTCCATTCATTATTTTGATACTATTATTTCACGCCTAAACCATACCCCCTTTTTCTGTGGAATTTTCAACCAACAGTCTACTAATAATTGCAACACTTAGTGACCAAGTATTCCCTGTGGGATTCAACACCCAACCCAGTTGGGTTCTATATTTGGCAGCGACCGCTTACACTTTCTAACGAGAGCTGTAATTTGGGCATATCAAATTTTGGCGCCATTGCCGGAGAATACGGTTGTCAACTAAGTTTGTGATAGTTAATAGACCCTTTGGTCAAAGATTCTATAATTATACTTTTTGTTTGTTGTTTTTGTTTTGTTCAGGTTTGGTAAAGTGCATGCCAAATACACGAAGTTCTGGTCAACCATTATTACCCATAAATCTTGAACCACAACTTATTAGTAGAATGGATGCACAACGAGACATTGAAAGAAGGGCTGCTCAACAGGAGCAGGCTAGATTAGCTGCATTGTCATCCGCTCAAGTTCATCAACAGAATATTGATAACCCAGGTCGGGTAACAAATCCTGATGAAGAGGACCTGGGTGATGATGAGTTACTAAATCCACGGCGTGCAGATGAGGTGGCAGCGCCTGTGAACAAGAGAGATCGCCAAGCTAGAATGAGAACTGAATGCCAAGATGTGCAGGCTCCTTTTGATAATGATGATGACGATCTGGATGGGGCTGGTGCCACAAGGGCTATTATTCCTCCGCCCTTGGCTGCCGGAGCCAAGTTCAATATCACTAGCACCATGATTCAGCTATTGCAACTCAAAGGGTTATTTGGTGGACTTGCAGGAGACGATCCCAATATGCATCTGATTAATTTTATCTCAATATGCAAGGCGTTTGACAATCCAGGGGTTGGACAGAATGCGATCCGGCTGCGCTTATTTCCATTGTCTCTATATGGAGAGGCAACTCTATGGTTGAACGGGCTAACTCCTGACTCTATTACTAATTGGAGGCAACTGAAAGACGTTTTCCTAGAAAGATTCTTTCCGCCATCCAAGAGAGCACAATTAAAAGATGAGATCAGCAATTTTTGACAGCTTCTAACTGAAGCTCTCCACGAAACATAGGAGAGGTTCAAGAAGAAGCTTATGCGATGCCCAAACCATCAGATGACCAATATCCACTTGATGGAAATATTATATAGGGCTTTGAAATAGGTGACAAAGCCAGTGGTTGATAATGCTGTGGGTGGGTCATTCATGGACCTTACTTTTATTGAGGCAAGTGATATGCTAGACCGTATGACAAAGCAGAGTAGAGCTTGGCATACCAGGGATTCTGAGGTAGCTAGCTCTACTATATCTATTGGCATGAATGCAGAACAGAGATGAAGACAAGAGGAACGTGACCAGGATATGGCTCACATGAAAACGCAGATGGATCTTCTTATCAAGCATTTATTATTATGGAAGACAGAGAAGGTCAAGACTGTTGTATCACAGGGAAGAGATAACTTCGACTCTGATGAGGAAGCAAATTACTTGAATAATCAGGGGGGTTTCCGAGGCAATGCCTAAGGAAACCAAGGTCGGAACTATTATGAAAAATCTGGATACAAGGACCGAGACCAAGGGAGTTGAAAGAATAAGACTGACACGAGTGGTTTGTATGTTCCTCCTGGAAGCTGTGAAGCTGCTGCATCTAGTTCTGGGAAGATATCCATGGAAGATATGATGGTTAAGCTGTTGAAAGGAGTGGAGGCAAACAACACGGGAGTAACTGAGGTAAAGAACGATTTTTCCTCAATAAATCAATTGGTTGACTCGCATTGCACTGTAATAAAACAACTGGAACAACAACTGAGTCAACTTTCAGCAGCATTCAATCAAAGAAAAGCTGGCACCTTACCTAGAGACACTGTGCAAAACCCAAGGAACGATGGATCATGTATGGCTATTACTACCACGAGTGGTAAAGTGTTGGAAAATCCATCCAAAGGCAAGTAGGTAGTTGATAATACAGAAGAGAATGTGATTGAAGCAGATTGTGATAATTCTGTAGAAGCTGAAAACCAGAATGAGAACTTTCATGACACTACACCTAGACGTCACCATCCTGAAAATATTGATAATTGAAAGCAAGATAAAAAGGAAGTGGTCGAGAAAACTATTCCCCTTCCACCACCACCTTTTTCTCAGAGACTGAAGAAAAAAGCTGATGACACCAGGTTCAGTAAATTCATGACCATGTTGAAGCAGCTGACTATTAATGTTCCTTTGGTGGAGGCGCTGGAACAGATGCCTGGGTATGCCAAATTCATGAAGAACCTTTTGACAAAGAAGCGGGAAGCGAGCTATGAGCTGGCAGATAATGTTCATCATTGCAGTGCAATTGCCACGAGGTCTTTAGTACAGAAGAAGGCAGATCCTGGTGCTTTCACTATTCCTTGCACGGTGGGATCTATGAATTTTGCTAAGGCATTGTGCGATTTGGGAGCTAGCATCAATTTGATGCCGCTATCCATTTACAGAAAGTTGGGGTTGGGCGATCCTACACCAACCAATATGCGGCTCGTAATGGCAGATAGGTCGGTAAAACGACCTATTGTTATCTTATATGATGTACTGGTGAAGGTTTCTACCTTTATTTTTCCTGCAGACTTTGTTATTTTAGACTGCGAGGTGGATTCTAAAGTTCCAATAATCTTGGGTCGTCCTTTCCTCACAACAGGAAGTGTGCTTATTGATTTATGAGCCAATGAGCTTTTATTTTGGATGAATGACGAAGTGGTTCGTTTTGATGTATGCAAAGCAATGAAGCAGCCTAGAGATATGAATGTGTTCTCTATAGCTGATGTTTATCATGAGGATAAGAAAGAATTATCTGTAGAGAAGCAGCTTACTGTTAAGCCATTGTCTGCTGTGCTTTTGAATTTTGAGCGTGAGGATGCAGAAGATTATGAAGAAACTATTTGTGCTCTAACAGGAATAGGGTCCTATTCTTATGCTCCTAAGAAGCTGGACCTTGATCTTAAGAATCGACCGTCACCACCAGCGAAACCATTCATTGAAGAGCCACCAGTGCTAGAATGGAAAGAGCTCCCCAGTCATCTACCGTATGCGTTCTTGGGAAGTGGAAATACAATTTCGGTTATTGTTACGGTTGATTTCGGTGAACAGCAAGTAGCGGCTCTCATCTCTGTTCTAAAGAGGTACAAGAGATCTATTGGTTGGACTATTGATGATATAATCGGTATCCTTCCTGGGATATGTATGCACAAGATCCAGCTCGAGGAAGAATGTGTGCCCACTATTAAGCATCAGCGTCGTCTGAATCCATTCATAAAACGATAGTCCATATATCTCGATGAAGTCTAAGTAATCGAGATAACTATGTCATGCCGTGATAATAAATCAACCGCTACATGGGAGGCAACCCATCGTTTTTATTCATTTTGTTTTACTAGGAGTTTGGTTTTGTTAAATAAAAATCCAAAAATAAGAGTCGAGCCATGACCAAAAGTGGGAGGCAACCCATCCTTCTAATCATTTTTGTTGTTTTTGATTAAGTGTAGGTGCAACACGTATAAAGGAGGAGCTTGGTCCCAGATTTTGATTTGAAAGTAAGCCATGCGAAAGGTGCTAAGTTAGGAATGATGGAGCAAAGGCTATCGACTAGGCATTGCCTATGCTAATCTAAGCAACGGACAAGGCAATGCCTATGCCATTCTAGGCAATGGACAAGGCAATGCCTATGCCATTGCCTATGTTCACTGCCTCACATAGTCAATGGACAAGGCAAGTGATGATAGGCGATATTACGCGCCTATATCAATATATTTTGCCCATATTTGTGCCATGTTTCGAGAACAAATTATATATTTCATGCACTTTTAGTCCTTTTTCTTGTAAGTCAGCTAACGAACATGATTAGCAAAGTTTCAGGTGTAAATGATGCAGAATTCAGCATTTTATGGATTACTTGACGCCAAAGAAAGCTTCACGAAAGGAGAAAAGGAAGCTTGGACGCCTAAGGACCAAAAGTGATGCATGGAAAATCTGTCCCAGGCTAAAATAACATTTCTGAAGACTTTGGGGACTTGCAGTAAATTATTTGGATTAGGATAATGATACATTAACCTAGTACAATTGAGTTAAGTAATTCATTAGTTTATTTGGATTAGGATAATGATACATTAACCTAGTACAATTGGGTTAAGTATTTCATTAGCTTAGTAGGATTAGGATATGGGTATTATAAATACCCTATCATGCTAGAGATTTTTATTCATCATTCAAATATACATTCTACTTCTCAATTTCGAATTCTTTCTTTAATTCTATTTTCTTCTTCTATTCATCTATTCAATTCTTAATTTCCGCAACAAGAGAATCGTTACTTTGCCTAGGAATTCATGCCTAAATGCCTACCACCTGTGCTACACGAAATTAATCAGTATTGTGGTATAATAACAATATCAACCGTGAGCTCCTTCGCATTCAGGGGTAACTAAACTTCTCTGTTGGGGTTATGGAAGCCGAATGAGGTACTATCTATTACTGTGAGTTTGTGAGTTCGTGACACGTATGCTGCTTATATCATTATTCTCTTCATCTTAATCTAAATTCTTTGTGGTTGCAAACACAAAAATACGCCAGTATAACATTTAACTTGTTCGAAAGAAAGGTTATCTGTCTGGAAAAGAGATGATGTCAAGGTAGTAGGGTCCCATCCCCTATTAAACAGTTAGTGCCGTAACTGGATTAACCTCTTGGAGAATTCGTACCGTTAGACACGCTTTAAGCTCGAAAGAGTTAAAGTGAAATAATCCTCGAATAGGTCGAAAGACGCCTGAATTTACCATCGAATACAATTCTCTATAAGCACATACATGTCTGAATTCTACACACTCATATCCAATAGAGACGTATAACTCAAAAGGTGGACATAACCCCAACGCTTCAATTCTCATTGTTTACAACTTAATAACTATTCTTTCTTTTTACGTTGCTATTTTCAGTTTTTACTTTAATATTTTGGTTACACATTACAATCCCCCCTACTTACAAGACTTGCACTAAAAGTCTAGTAATCGTTGCTTACTTGTTGACCAAGCTATTACCGGTGGGATCGATACCCAACCCAGGTTGGGTTCTTTATTTGCTAACGACCGCTTTACACTCCTACGAGAGCTGTAGATTGAGCGTTATCAAAAATTGGCGCCGTTGCCGGGGAATACAAGTGTCAATTAAGTTTGTGATAATTACTAGACCCTTTGGTCAAAGATTCTCGTACTTTTACTTTTAGTTTTTGTTTTTGTTTACTGCAGGTTTTTATTTAGTGCATGCCCCATACTCGAAGTTCTGGTCAACCGTTATTACCCATCAATCCTGAACCACAACGTATTGGCAGAATGGAGGCACAAACGGAAATCGAAAGAATGGCTGCTAAACAGGAGCAAGCGAGATTAGCTGCTCTTGCTGCCGCCCAAGTTCAACAACAAAACATTGATAACCCTGGGCGAGCAACAAATCCTGACGATGAGGATTTAGGTGACGACGAGTTACTAAACCCAAGGCGTGATGCTGAAATCATAACACCTGCCAACAGAAGAGGTTTTCAAGCTCGGTTTAGGTATGATCGCCAACCCATGCAACCAGCTTTTGACGACGATGATGATGATCTTGATGGAGCCGGAGCTACAGGAGCCATTATTCCTCCACCATTAGCGCCCGGAGCCAAGTTCAACATCACAAGCACCATGATTCAGTTATTGCCACTCAAGGGATTATTTGGTGGACTAGCAGGCGATGATCCAAATATGTATCTCATCAACTTTATTTGTACATGCAAGTCGTTTAACAATCCTGGTGTTGGTCAGAATGCAATTCGATTACGTCTATTCCCATTGTCTCTGTCTGCGGAGGCAACTCTATGGTTAAATAGGCTGACTCCTAATTCTATTACAAATTGGAGGCAATTGAGAGACGCTTTCCTAGAAAGATTCTTTCCGCCATCCAAAAGAGCACAATTGCGAGATGAAATCAGCAACTTTCGTCAGCTTCCCACTGAAGCTCTTCATGAAACATGGGAGAGGTTCAAGACAAAGCTAGCGAGATGCCCAAACCATCATATGACTAATGTTCACCTAATGGAGATATTATATAGAGCCTTGAATTCAATAAATAAACCAGTGGTGGATAATGCAGCTGGAGGATCTTTTATGGACCTCACCTTTGGTCAAGCAAGCAATATGCTAGATCGTATGACAAAGCAAAGTAGAGCTTGGCATACCAGGGATTCTGAGGTAGCAAGCTCTACTATATCTATTGGTATGACTGCAGACCAAAGAAGAAGAGAAGAAGAACGTGATCAAGATATGGCGCATATGAAAACACAAATGGATCTTCTTACAAAGCATTTATTATCAGGGAAGACCGAAAAAGTGAAAGCTATTGCGTCAAAAGGAAGAGACGAATCTGATTCGGAAGAGGAGGCCAACTACTTGAACAATCAGGGGGGTTTCTGTAGGAATACCCAAGGAAACCAAGGTCGGAACTATTATGATAAATCTGGAAACAAGGACCAAGGTAGTTGTAAGAACAAGAATGAAAAGAGTGGTTTGTACGTTACCCCTGGTAGACGTGACACCACCACATCTAATTCTGGAAGTATGGAAGACATGATGGCTAAATTATTGAAAGGAGTGGAAGCAACGAGCGCGGGAGTAACGGAGGTAATTAATGATTTTTCCTCCATGAAACAATTAGTTGATTCACATTCCACTTTAATCAAGCAAATAGTGCAGCAATTGAGCCAACTTTCAGCAGCACTCAATCAAAGAAAGGCCGGCACTCTACCTAGCGATACTGTGCAAAACCCAAGGAATGATGGGTCATGCATGACCATCACTACCAGAAGTGGTAAGGTGCTGGAAACTTCAGCAAAAGGCAAGCAAGTGGTTGACGAAGCTGCAGACTTGGATGACAATGCAATAGGTGAGGAGTCCGCGGAAGACGTCAAGGACGTCACACCCAGCGACGTGCACCCTGAAAAAGTGGAAAAACGGAAGCAAGAGGATAAGAATGCCGTAGAGAGAACAATTCCATACCCACCACCACCTTTTCCCAAAGATTGAAGAAGGTGGCGGATGACACGAAGTTCAGCAAATTCATGACTATGTTAAAGCAGCTGACCATTAATGTTCCATTGGTGGAGGCACTTGAACAAATGCCTGGGTATGCGAAATTTATGAAGGATCTTTTGACAAAGAAGCGGGCAGCAATCTATGAGTTGAAAGAATATGTGCATCATTTTAGTGCAATCGCTACCCGATCAATAGTTCAGAAGAAAACCGACCCCGGAGCTTTCACTATTCCTTGCACCGTTGGATCTTTGAATTTTGCCAAAGTATTATGTGACTTAGGAGCCAGCATCAATCTGATGCCATTATCAATCTACAAGAAGTTGGGGTTGGGTGATCCTACTCCAACCAATATGAGGCTTGTCATGGCGGATAGGTCGGTAAAATGACCTGTTGGTATTCTATGTGATGTATTGGTAAAGGTTTCTTCATTCATCTTCCTGGCAGACTTTGTTATTTTGGATTGTGAGGCAGACTCAGAAGTTCCCATAATCTTGGGGCGCCCTTTTCTTGCTACAGGAAGTGTGCTCATTGATTTGAGAGCCAATGAGCTTTCATTCCAAATAAATGACGAAGTAGTTCACTTTGATGTTTGCAAATCAATGAAGCAACCCAAAGATCTGAGTGTATTTTCGCTGGCTGATGTTTTCTTTGATGATGAGAAAGAATTACTTGAAGAAGATCAAATTATTGATGACCCTTTGGCGGTTGTGCTCATGAATGGAGTGATTGAGGATGCTGAAAATTGTGAAGAAGCTATTTGTGCTCTATCGGGATTAGGGACATATTGCTATGCTCCCAAGAAGCTGGACCTTGATCTCAAGAATTGACCCACACCACCAGCTAAGTCATCTATTGAAGAGCCACCCACATTAGAATTGAAGGAGCTGCCAAGGCATTTAAAGTATGCATTCCTAGGAAGCGGAAACACACTTCCAGTCATTGTAGCAGCAGATTTGGGTGAGCAACAAGTAGCAGCTCTCATAGCTATTCTACGAAAGTATATTTGATCCATTGGATGGACCATTGCGGATATTATTGGTATTCCACCTGGGATTTGTACACATAAAATTCAGCTTCAAGAAAATTGCACACCCACCATTGAGCATCAAAGGCGTCTAAACCCACCTATGCAAGAAGTGGTGAAGAAAGAAATTATCAAGTGGTTAGACATGGGGGTTGTGTATCCAATCTCTGATAGTACATGGGTAAGCCCAATACAATGTGTTCCCAAGAAAGGAGGCATGACGGTGGTCTCGAATGCGAAGAATGAGCTTATTCCACTCAAACCCGTCACTGGATGGAGAGTATGCATGGACTACCGAAAGCTGAATTCTTGGACACTCAAAGATCACTTCCCAATGCCATTCATGGACCAAATGCTAGATCGATTAGCGGGGAAAGGATGGTTTTGTTTCTTGGACGGTTATTTAGGCTACAATCAGATTTGTATTGCCCTCGAAGACCAAGAGAAGACAACTTTTACATTCCTATATGGTACGTTTTCCTTCAAACGTATGCCATTCGGGTTATGTAACGCACCAGCCACCTTTCAACGCTGTATGATGTCTATTTTTTCTGATATGGTTGAAGACACTTTGGAGGTATTCATGGACAATTTTTTAGTTGTTGGTGAGTCTTTTGAAGCGTGCTTGGCAAACCTAAGCATGGCATTGCAAAGATGTGTAGAATTCAACCTAGTGCTGAATTGGGAGAAGTGCCACTTCATGGTAAAAGAAGGAATCGTTCTTGGGCACAAGATCTCTGAAAGAGGGATTGAGGTTGATCGAGCAAAAATAGAAGTTATTGAGAAGCTACCGCCTCCAATTTCGGTGAAGGGAGTTCATAGTTTTCTCGGTCATGCAGGTTTCTATCGTCGTTTCATCAAAGACTTCTCCAAAATTGCTAGTCCATTGTGCAAAATCTTGGAGAAAGATGCAAAGTTTGACTTTAATGAAGATTGCTTAAAGGCATTCGAATGCCTCAAAGGAAAACTCATTGAAGCCCCTATCATGGTAGCACCAGATTGGTCTCTCCCATTCGAAGTCATGTGTGATGCTAGTGGTGTAGCCGTTGGAGCTGTGCTTGGTCAGAGAAAGGAGAAATTATTTCATCCTATATACTATGCAAGTAAGGTCCTAAATGAAGCCCAAAGGAACTACACTGTGATAGAACAAGAGCTCCTAGCGGTTGTGTACAAGTTTGAGAGGTTTCGTGCCTATCTATTGGGTACTAAGGTGATCGTTCATACAGACCATGCAGCTCATAGGTATCTAATGACAAAGAAGGATGCAAAACCAAGATTAATTCGATGGGTATTGCTGCTGCAAGAGTTTGATTTCGAGGTCAAAGATAGAAGAGGTTGTGAGAACCAAGTGGTCGACCACCTATCTAGACTCGAGAATGAGCATGTGGCGCAACCCGAAATTCAGATTGATGATGCATTCCCTGACGAGGAGATATTAGCGACAACAATGGAAAAATAACCATGGTATGCCGACTTTGCAAATTTCGTGGTGAGTAATGTGATACCTGCCAATTTATCTTACCACCAAAGGAGGAAGTTTATGCATGACGTACAACACTACTATTGGGATGAGCCATATTTGTTTCGACGATGTGCGGATGGTATTATTTGACGATGTATATCCCATGTAGAGGTGCCTAATATTTTGGAAACATGCCTTACTTCCCAAGTTGGAGGACATCATGTAGGCAATCGGACGGTAAGAAAAGTATTGCAAAGTGGTTACTATTAGCCTTCGATATTTTGAGATGCTTATGACTATGTTAGAAGGTGCGACCAATGCCAGCGTCAAGGTGCTATTTTGAAACACCATGAGATGCCCATGTCCAAAATTCTTGAGGTAGAACTCTTTGATGTATGGGGTATTGATTTCATGGGTCCATTCGTGAATTTGTTTGGAATAAAGTACATCTTAGTTGCTGTAGATTACGTCTCGAAATGGGTTAAAGCTGTAGCGTTGGCTGACAACGAAGGAAAGCTTGTTGTAGCGTTCTTAAAGAGAAATATCTTCTCTCGCTTTGGAGTACCACATACTATCATAAGTGATGGAGGATCTCACTTTTGCAATAAGCTATTCAAATCCGTGTTGGCCAAGTATGGTGTCAAACAACATAAGGTAGCTACGCCTTATCACCCACAAACTAGTGGACAAGTAGAGGTTTCCAATCAGGAGATCAAGAAAATCCTTGCGAAGACGGTCAATGCTAATAGGAAGGATTGGTCTCGGAAGCTAGATGATGCACTATGGGCGTATAGGACTGCATTCAAAACACCCATCGACATGTCCCCGTATCAACTAGTTTATGAAAAGGCTTGTCACTTACCCATCGAGCTCGAACATAAGGCATTGTGGGCATTGAAGCAATTGAATTTGAATTGGGATGATGCGATGAATCTGAGGTTGGAGCAGCTGAACGAATTAGATGAGTTCCGTCTCCATGCTTATGAGAGATCGGACCTATACAAGGAGCGGATGAAGAAGTATCATGATCAGCGGATTGTTCGATGAAACTTTCAAAAGGATGATATGGTGCTTCTCTTCAACTCTAGATTGAAGCTGTTCCCAGGTAAGTTAAAGTCTAAGTGGTCTGGTCCATACAAAGTTATCCATGTCTACTCGTCTGGAGTAGTTGAATTGGAAGACAATAATGGTGTTGTCTTCAAGGTCAATAGTCAACGTGTTAAACCTTATATCGGTCCTCTTGACTCGATGAATTATCTGGCCATCACTTATCTCGACGAAGTCTAAGTACTCGAGGTAACTACGTCGAGCCACGATAATAAATAAGGCGCTAGATGGGAGGCAACCCATCGTTTATCGTGTATCGTTTATCATCTTTTTTAGTATGTGTTTTGCTTTTAATTAATGAAAATCAAAAAATAAGAGTCGTGCCACGACCAAAACTAAGGCGCTTGGTGGGAGGCAACCTATCGTACTAATCGTTTTCATTGGTTTTGAGCAAATATAGGTGCAAGAGGTATTCAACGAGGAGATTGGTTTCAAATAACGATTTGGACGTATTGCATGGTAAAGGTGGTAAGTTAGGAATAAAGATGCATAAGGCTATGGATTGAGCATTGCTCATGACAAAATAGGCATCGAGCAAGGCTAGGCCTAGGTAAAACTAGGCCACGAACAATGCAAAACCTATACTATAGCCTAAGGTCTCGGAATCTAGTGTGCAAAGATATAGGAACCGCCCATGCTCAAGTATGCTATAGCATAGGCGCCGCCTATGCTAAAGCATTTGGTCTCAGAATCTCATATGCCATGCACTAGGCGCCGCCTATGGTCCCTTTATGCATTACACTAGGCGCCGCCTATGCTAGCTTATGCTTTGCATTAGGCGCCGCCTATACCATGCATAGGCAAAGCTAAAGGCGCCGCCTATGGTCCCTTTTTGTCTCCAAAACCATATTTAAATGGGTCAAAACCCGACCCATTCTTTTCCTATATAAAGGGGACTTAGTCTTGAAACATAAACACATTGAAACTTGACCTAAAGGCGCCGCACATCCACTCCAAATCATCTCAAAATTTTTCTTTTTGCTCTTTCAATTCACAAAAACATCTCCAAAGGCTTCAATCACGTAAGTACTCTTTTATTCTTCATCTATTTCTCGTAAGTACTACGTTGCTATGTCTATCATGAATTGCTACATCTTGAAGAAATATTGGTGATGTTAAAGTGTTTGAATTGTTGATGCAAAACCATGTGAGTGAACATGTACGTTAGGATAATCTTAAGTTGTTTCCAACTTGAATTTGGTTTTAGTTGCATTGTCATACTCTTTGCGAAATTGACATGGTCACACAAATTGCATAATCTTGTCACTTGCATACTTACATGTTGGAATGACTTGTTCATCGGAATAAGACTTATAGTTGCCTACCAACATAGGAGGTTGTGATTATTTCTAGATGCTATACCTTGATTCATTCCCTATGTAGTAGTCTTGATATATCAAACATGAAAGTATTGCCAAGATTACAAGAAGTATGACTGCGCTGATTATATGGTTGGAACATATCACATAAACGTATATCGATGAAGTCTGAGTAATCGACCACTTTCACTTCACTGATTTGTATCAACGAACCTAAGTGTGGGGTGGTACCCCGATGGCTTGTTTATAGATTGTTTCCATTGAGTTGATGCTAACATGAAATATCGGTTAAATCTCAGGAACAATGGCACCTAAAGCGAGACAAGATAAGGCTACCACATGCCAAAAGGGCAAGAAGAGAGGTCGCAAGGACCAAGGAGAATCATCCTCAATGCAATTACCCCGCCGAATGTTTGGAATAAAATGGGTTCTTGAGGAGGAAGCCAAAGAATGGTATAGGAACAACAAGGAAAGCAAATATGTTCATGTCGACTTGATCAACAAGAACAGCCTGGCGAAGAAGGAACCGCGTATGTTGGCAAAAATATTGGCATTGAATCTGGATTTCATCTTCCGCGACATGGGAGAATGTAATCTTGATTTGAAAAGAGAATTTTATGCCAACTGGTTGCCGAAAACCACAGGCAGCGAAGTCAAGATTTGGGGCCAAGTTTTACAGCTCAACGCAGATTTGATCAACTCCTTTCTTGGCTTACCTTCGGTCGATCCAGCACCATTCAAAGAGCTGTACAGCAGACCTCCTTATAGAGCAATTCGACACACACTTTGTGGAAGTAGATCCATGGCAAGGTGGAGCAGACACCAAGACATCGGATGATACAACACCTTCCCTTATGCTCCTTTGAAAAGGGAAGCAAGAATCTGGTTGTGCATCGTCAACTCATGCCTTATTCCTGGGAATCAATACACCAAAATAACAAGAGATAGAGTGTGTTTGGTCTATGAATAGATGACGAATGTCCCTATCAACATTGGGGCAATCATTCGCTCTACAATGCGAAAGGCCAGACTACACAAGAGGTCCCACTTCACTTTTGGTAATCTGTTGACAGCAATCTTGCGGAAGGAGGATATCGAAGAGGAACCAGCTGACCACAAACTCCCACTTAACCCGAAGAAGGTTGACCTCACAAAGGTCAAAGATGCTGAAACAACACATGGTGTCAACCTTACTACTGCGGAGAGACATGCTCAAGATGAGAGTTTCTTCCGTCATCTTTATGGCATGACACGGTTCACAATGATGAGTGGAGGTTGTGTTCTAACTTCTGCAGAGCTCTAACAGCTGGACCATGACTATCCAATGAATATGCATGCACGGGAGATGTGTGGAGTAGGCACATACTTTAAGGAACCTCTAGACGATGATGTGCCGACCGATGATGATCGACGCTTGCCAGATTCCGACGTGGAGGAGAACTCTGACGATGACTCTTATGATGATTTCGACGAAGGGGGTATGACCCCCGACATTGAGGAAGAGTCTGACTGACCAGGTTCTTCATATTTACTTTCCACTGAGGGCAGTGTCCCGTTTAAGTGTGGGGTGGCGGTATTGCATGCTATACTTCTCCACCACATCTATGTTTGTTCACTTTGTTTACTTTGTTTTATTTGTTTGTGTGTGTTTTTTAGTTTGAGTTAAGTTTTTTAGTAGTAATTTTTTTTACTTAGCTTCGCATGAAATTATTCTAATAGGCAGCATGAGATTATAACAAGAGTTTGTTCTAACATCATGACTATTGAGACGTTTAGGCTTTAATTGTGACTCATTATGTGATATTGTGTGGTTCAATTCCTTCACTTGTTGGGTCGAGAGTCTATACTACTTTCAATAAAGTCGACCATGTGCCTTGTGTGTGTGAGGATATTGCATATTCTATGTTTGTAGCTGATGCTAGAACTTGCCCGGTATGTATGCAAAGCGCAAATAAGGAGTTTAAGTTTAGGAAATGATTTAGGCATTTCTTTGGCAACCTATACATGTTTACCTTCATTTTACCTACCCATGGACATCATCTTAGTTAAACCCTTTTGAGCCTTTAGCCTACTTCTTTGACAACCTCATATGTAAGCCTAATCCATTTTTTTCAAGACCGTAATTTGATCCAAATTCCTAAGTGCTTTAACGTATAAAGTTATGTGATGAAATAAGAGGAAATTGGGTGAGTATGATGCTTTAAATTGCAGTGGTGCTTGAATGCGTTATGGAAAAGAAAGTGCTATCATAAGAGGTATGTTATGAAAAGCAAAAAAAAGGAAAAAAAAGCTGAAAAGTAAGTTATGCTTAAAATTGAAAAACTAAAGAGGAGAACAAGGGTGGTAGAATAAAAGAAAGAAGAAAGGTTGAAAGAAAAATGTTAATGATACAATGTGATGTATTAAAGTGCTTAGGAACATAGTCACTATTTCTGGCCAAAATAGTCCTACCCGTCCCTTAGCCTACATTACAACCATCAAAAGACCTACTTGATCCTAAGCCTAGCATTCTGACATTTAGTGGAGCATTACACTAAGGGCAAGCCTATGGTCATTAGTTGCTGCATATGAATTCTTTGTGAGAGCGAGAGCAAGGATATATTGATACCCATGTTTGAAAAAAATATGCTATACTTGTAAGTGATTATGGGTAATATATTGTGAGACACACATGGTTGATGAGTTTTGGGTAGTTGTATATGATTTCTTCTGCCTTAACTTTTGAATATGAGTTGACCACCATCACGAGTCTATACTAGAGGTTAAAATGTTTCTACTAATAATCGGAAAACTACTCTTTGTTGATAATTGTTGTGCCTGTCTTGACGAATATTTTGTGTTGTTGTTGTAAAACCCTAAGTTGATGTTTAGATGGACATGATATTTTGTTCGAGGATGAACAAAGCTTCAAGTGTGGGGTGTTGATGATAGGCGATATTACGCGCCTATATCAATATATTTTGCCCATATTTGTGCCATGTTTCGAGAACAAATTATATATTTCATGCACTTTTAG
The DNA here is from genome assembly GCA_030864225.1 of Capsicum baccatum var. pendulum. Taxonomy (NCBI): domain Eukaryota; kingdom Viridiplantae; phylum Streptophyta; class Magnoliopsida; order Solanales; family Solanaceae; genus Capsicum; species Capsicum baccatum. Next base: position 46,665,270 of record CM061560.1, read on the forward strand.
TCCTTTTTCCTGTAAGTGAGCTAACGAACATGATTAGTAAAGTTTCAGGTGTAAATAATGCAGAATTCAGCATTTTATGGATTACTTGATGCCAAAGAAAGCTTCACGAAAGGAGAAAAGGAAGCTTGGACGCCTAAGGACCAAAAGTGATGCATGAAAAATCTGTCCCGGGCTAAAACAGCATTTCTGAAGACTTTGGATACTTGCAGTAAATTATTTGGATTAGGATAATGATACATTAACCTAGTACAATTGGGTTAAGTATTTCATTATTTTATTTGGATTAGGATAATGATACATTAACCTAGTACAATTGGGTTAAGTATTTCATTAACTTAGTAGGATTTGGTTAGATATTTCATTAGCTTAGTAGGATTAGGATATGGGTATTATAAATACCCTATCATGCTAGAGATTTTTATTCATCATTCAAATATACATTCTACTTCTCAATTCCGAATTCTTTCTTTAATTCTATTTTCTTCTTCTATTCATCTATTCAATTCTTAATTTCCGCAACAAGAGAATCGTTACTTTGCCTAGGAATTCACGCCTAAACGCCTACCACCTGTGCTACACGAAATTAATCAGTATTGTGGTATAATAAAAATGTCAACCGTGAGCTCCTTCGCATTCATGGGTAACTAAACTTCTCTGTTGGGGTTATGGAAGCCGAATGAGGTACTATCTATTACTGTGAGTTTGTGAGTTCGTGACACGTATGCTGCTTATATCATTATTCTCTTCATCTTAATCTAAATTCTTTGTCGTTGCAAACACAAGAATACGTCAGTATAACATTTAACTTGTTCGAAAGAAAGGTTATCTATCTGGAAAAGAGATGATGTCAAGGTAGTAGGGTCCCATCCCCTATTAAACAGTTAGTGTCGTAACTGGATTAACCTGTTGGAGAATTCATACCGTTAGACACGCTTTAAGCTCGAATACAATTCTCTATAAGAACATACATGTCTGAATTCTACACACTCATAGCCAATAGAGACGTATAACTCAGAAGGTGGACATAACCCCAACGCTTCAATTCTCATTGTTTACAACTTAATAACTATTCTTTCTTTTTACGTTGCTATTTTCAGTTTTTACTTTCATATTTTGGTTACACATTACAATCCCCCCTACTTACGAGACTTGCACTACAAGTCTAGTAATCGTTGCTTACTTGTTGACCAAGCTATTCCCTATGGGATCGATACCCAACCCAGGTTGGGTTCTATATTTGCTAACGACCGCTTTACACTCCTATGAGAGCTACAGATTGAGTGTTATCAGCAAGGCCTATGCTAATCTAGGCAATGGACAAGGCAAGGCCTATGCTAATCTATGCAATGGACAAGGCAAGGCCTATGTCATTGCCTATGCTCACTGCCTCACATAGGCAATAGCATATGTGCCGCCTATGCCCAACTAGGCATTGACAAAGGCGCCACTTATGCCCAACTAGGCATTGACAAAGGCGCCACCTATGTCCAACTAGGCATTGACAAAGGCGCCGCCTATGCTAAGCATAGGCAAAGCATTAGGCGCCGCCTACTTATGCCTTTTTGTCTCCTAACCCAATTTTACATGGATAAAACCTGACCCATGGCTTAGTCTATAAATAGAACTTCAACCTTAGAACAAAATGCATTTGTTTACTCAATATAGGCGCCGCCCAAGCTTCCCCATTCTCTCAAAGTTTTTCTTTTTGTTCATCTAATCTTGCAAGCTCATCTTCCGGATCCATCACTAAGTAAGTTATTCTTTTATATTCTGTGGTTGTTGCGATGCTATACGTATAATTATTTATTAGATTTTGAAGTGGTTTTTGGTGATAAATAATATGGTTGGTTTGCTATGATGAATCTCGTCGCGTGAGAGGATAAGTGTGGGCGTTCTTGACTTTGTTCTGACTTGTGTTTGATTGTTATATATTGTCATATTTTTATGGAATCGAAATTGTGAAGTTAATGCATAATCTTCAAAGTTGAAATCTTGAATGTTTGAATGACTCGTTCATCGAGATACCGATCATGATTGACCACAAGCATAAGATGTTGTGATTATTTCTATGCAATAAAATGATACGATCTCTATGTGGTGGTCTTGTTCAAAAAGTGCATTCATCCAAACATGAAAGTATTGTCAAGATTACATGAAAAAGAGTTGGAAAGGATAGTCAAGATTACATGAAAGTATGACTGTGCTAAACATGTTGTTGGAACATATCGCCTAAATGTATGTCAATGAAGTCTGAGTAATCGACATCACTCACTTAATTAGTCTGTGCAAACAAATTAAGTGTGGGGTGGTGCCATTACTATTTGTTTTTCGATTGAATCTTCCGAGCTGAAGCTAACAAGACTCTATTGTGATCTCAGGTAAAATGGCACCAAAAGGACGACAAGGAAAAAAGAAAGTGTCTATCTCACAGAAAGGTCAGAAAAGGGGAAGAAAAGAGCAAGCTGAGTCCTCCTCGCTGCAAATACCTCGACGCACTTTTGGAATAAAGTGGGTCCTATAGGAGGAAGGAAAGGAGTGGTACAAGAACAACAAAGTGAAAAAATATGTTCACGTGGATTTGATGCAGAAGGAGAGTCTAGCAAAGAGAGAGCCCCGCATTTTGGCTAAAATCATGGCACTAAATCTTGATTTCATTTTCTGAGATATGGGGGAATGCAATCTTGATCTAACGCAAGAGTTTTATGCCAATTGGTCCCCAAAGACCACCGGAAGTGAAGTAAAGATTCGGGGCCAAGTCTTGCAATTGAATGCGGAGTTCTTCAACTCTTTTCTGGGTCTTTCATCTGTGGATTCATCACCGCTCAAGGAGCTTTATCATAGACCTCCCTACAGGGCAATCAGACACACACTGTGCGGAACAAGATCCATGGCCCGGTGGATTCGTCACAAGGATAACGGTCGGCACAATACCTTTCCGTATGCTTCCTTGAACAGAGAAGCTCGTATATGGTTGAGGATAGTCAACTCTTACTTGATTCCTGGGACATAGTACACAAAGATCACACATGATCGAGTATGCTTGGTGTAAACTTTGATGACGAATATTCCCATCAACATTGGTGCGGTTATACGATCATCAATGCATAAGGCAAGGCTGCACAAAAGGTCCCATTTCAGCTTTGGCAATTTGTTGACTGTGATCTTAAGGAAGGAGCACATTGAAGAGGAACCTGCAGATCATAAGCTTCCACATAACCCGAATAAGGTTGATCTCACAAAAGTTAAAGAGCCTGAAATTGGTCATGGCATCAACCTTACCACTGCAGAGAGACATGCTGGTGATGAAAGTTTCTTTCGCCATCTATATGGCATGACTCAGTTTACCATGATGAGTGGGGGTCATATTCCGACTAATGCAGAGCTCCAGCAGTTGGATTATGACTACCCGATGAATGAGCATGCGCGAGCCATGTGTGGAGTGGGGGTATATTTTGAGGAACCTCTCAATGATGACGTACCGACTGACGATGATCACCGACTGCCAGACTCAGATGTAGAGGACAACTCTGAGGATGACGACTCTCATGATGATTCCGACGCAGTGGGTATGACCCCAGACATAGAAGAGAAGTCTGACTAATCAGGTTTTCCTTATTTATTTTCCACTGAGGATAGTGTGTCCCGTCTAAGTGTGGGGTGCTAGATTTTGTATGCTGTATTGTACTTCTTTGCCTACATTTATTCTTGTTTGTGTTAATTAGTCGTAAATAGATTTTAGATTTTGCATGAAATTGTTCTGATAGGCGGCATAGTATTATAACAAGAGTTTATGCTAAATTATTACTATTGAGACATTTAGGCTCTAAGTGTGACTCACTGTGTGATAATTGTGTGGTTTAAATTATTCATCTGTTGGGTCAAGAGTCTATAATGCTCCCAATTAAGTTGACCATGTGCCTTGTGTGTGTGAGGATATAGTATATTCTGTGTTGTGACTAATGCTAGAACTTGCTTGGTGTGTGTGTAAAGCGAAATAAAGAGTGTGAGTTTAGGAGATAATTTAGGCATTTCTTTGGCAGCCTGTATTTTTCTATCTTTTTTTTACCTACCCTTGTACATTGTCCTAGTAAACCCCCTTTGAGCCTTTAGCTATCTTCTTCGGCAGCCTCATATGTAGCCTAATCCATTTTTTTAAGACCATAATTTGATCCAAATTCCTAAGTGCTTTAAATTGTAGAGTCATGTGACAAGATAAGAGGAAAATGGTGAAAGTGATACCTCAGAGTGTATTGGTACTTGAAAATGTTGTGAAAAAGAGTGGCTATCATAGAGGTGCTTTATAAAAAAAAAGAAAAAAAATATAATAAATAAAATATATAAATAAAAAAAAGAGAAAAAAAAGAATTAGAAAAACAAAAAGATAGTGTGTTTATGATTGAATAACAAAAAGGGTGAAAAGGGGTTGGTAGATGAAAGAAAGGTAAAGGGGTTGTTAAAAGATTGTGTAAATGTCATAACGTAGTGTATTAAAGCGCTTAGGGAACATAGTCACTATTTCTGGCCAAAATAGTCCTACCTGTCCCTTAGCCTACATTACAACTTGTAAAGACCTATTTGATCCTAAGCTTAGCATTCTGATATTAGTGGAGCATTACACTAAGGGCAAGCCTATGGTCATCAGTGCAATATAAGAATTCTTTGTGAGAGTGAGAGCAAGGAGAATCTTATACCCATATTTCAAAAAATGCAAAACTGTGAGTGATTATGGGTGATATCTTGTGTGAGACACACATGGTTGATGATTTTTGGGTGGTTTTATATGATTCTTTGTGGCTTAACTTATGGATACAAATTAACCATCCTAATGAGTCTATGTTGGAGGTTGAGTTGTTTCTAGTAGTGATCAAGAAACCTACTCTTTGTTAATGATTGTCGTGCATGTCTTGTTGAACATTTTGTGTTGCTATTGTGAAATTCTAGTTGAGTGTTTGCATGGATATAATATTTTGTTCGAGGATAAACAAAGCTTTAAGTGTGGGGTGGTGATGTTGGGCGTAGTTATACCCCTAAGAACCATAATTTACCCATATTTTAGCTAAGTTTTGAGGATAAAATATATAATTACTGCACTTTTAGTCCATTTTCCTTTAAGTGAGCTAACCAATGTGATTAGCATGTTTTCAGGTACTAATGATGAAGATTTCAGCACTTTATGGACTTGTGAGCAGCAAAGGAAAACTTCACATTAGAGGGAAGGCAACTTTTGGACTGAAAGTGATACATGGGAACTTTTTCCCGGGCAAACCCAGTATTTTTAAATACTTAAGGAGGCAGTAGCAACTTATTGGACAAGGATATTATAAAAACCTTATTGCTAAATTTTTTAGCAGAATTAATCATTATCAGTAGTCATAATTCACGTGGGAGATTTTGTAATAGCTTTGAGACAGAGAAACACGACTCAGAGAGCAACGGACAAAGGAAAAAACGCCAATCCCTTATTGATGCTAAACCATCTTCATCGTATTGATTGTTCTAGTTTTGGTATGATGATTATGTCTACTTTGATTTCCGTTGTACTCATGAGTAGCTAAAATTCTCTGTTATGGTTATGAAAACCTCGTAAGATACTATCTATTAACTATGAGTTTGTGAATTATTGATGTTTTATGCTACTTATATCATTACTCTCTTCGTTTTGATTGAATTCTTATGGTTGCAAACATAGAGAATACGCCATTATAGCATTAACTTGTTCAAGAGAAAACTTACATGTTTAGAAAAGAGAGTATGACAAGGAAATAGGGCTTCCAACCTCTATTTACACGTTAATGCCTTAACCGGATTAACTTCTTGGAGAGTTCGTACCATTAGTATACACTTTAGGCTCGAGAGAGCTAAAGTGAAATAAATCCTTGATGGTTGGGAAACACTTGGATTTAGAATTAGAATACGATTCTCTATAAGTGCATGCATGCCTAAATTCCGCGTTACTCATAGTTAATAGAGAAGTAGAACTTACAAGGTGGACGTAACCCTAACTTATTACTCTCTGTGATTAAATCTTACTAAACAAATCATTCCATTCGTTATTTTGATACTATTATTTCACGCCTAAACCTTACCCCCCTTTTTCTGTGGAATTTTCGACCAACAGTCTACTAATAATTGCAACACTTAGTGACCAAGTATTCCCTGTGGGATTCGACACCCAACCCAGTTGGGTTCTATATTTGACAGTGATCGCTTACACTTTCTAACGAGAGCTGTAATTTGGGCGTATCACCCTCTCAACCCCTTATGACCCCATGACTTAAAACACTTTTGAGGCATCATTTATCATATTTTTCTAAATAAAAAATACTAGAAATACTCTCAAATCTCTCTCAAGCTCTTGGGTTAAGCATAGGCTAGGGTTTCCTTCAAGGTGGTCAATTAAGGCTTTTAAGGGTGGTTTCTTTCCATCTTATTTGGTATCTAAGACATGTTACTTCTCCCTCATTGTTAGTTCTACAAAATTCATGTTTCAGTGAATGGTTTTCATGATTTAATTATAGGTATTGTTTGGTTTTGAATTATATGTTGGGGGGTTTTGATTATTAATTGTTGATTTATGTTTTCCCATGTTTTTACTTATGGTTTTCATATTATAATGGTGTTTTGTACATGTGGTTACATGGAAATGGTCAATTGGTATTTGGTTTTGGTTTTGGAAACTATATGCCCTCAACATGTTTGATACAATTCCTATGAGAATTGTTTTGTTACATAGTTGGACTTTCATTGAAAACTTTGCATTGCATAATATAGTATTGGAACTTAAAGATGGTTTGGATGGTTTAAATGATTAAATGGTAAGGCCTTCGTGGCCATGACTTTGGTTTAAATAATTTAAAACCTTGTGGGATATACGGGAATCCCCCAAGTGAATCTAATAATTGAACCTACGGGGTACACGGGAATCCCCGAAGTATTTGGCTAAGGACACTATTTGTAAGATACAGTTGGTATGACAATACCACTTCTTATAGCCTTGGTTAATAATATATGGAATTGGTGGTTTGATTCTATGCTAATGGTTTTAATTAGGCAATAATGGCGGGTTATGATAGCTAACCGTGAAGGTGTGAGTCCAATGGACGAAACTGGAAACTCATGTTTGACGACATGAGAATTGGTCATGGATACGCATAGTAATTCCTTATGTCATTCTTGTATATATATATCATGGAGAGAAAAGGGTACACAGGAATCCCCGAGCTCTATGATATCTCTGGTTTGTGCGACTACACGTACTAGGGTCCATTCAGGGGGTAACACTAGACCCATATAGCCTGTGGAAGGTTCTAGGATGGTTAAACTACACATACCCAGGTTAATGGTTTTAAAAGAACGATAAACCCGATTTTCTTTCTTGGTATGTATTATATATGTATTTGTTTGGTTGTGCTGTCATGTGGTTATTTACTTGGTGTCAAATATTGGCATTATTTTATCCTTATCCTAAGTGCATGCTAGAGTTCACTCGCTAACTAATCTTTGGGCTCTGTATCCCCATGCGATGTAGGAACTAGCCATACTACTCCTTCTACTCAATAATTAGATTCGGGAACAACTTGTGTTGGATTGAAGTGGTGAGCTTTCATACTCCAAAAGGCTCCATTTCATGTTATGGATTTCTCTAGCTACTTTTTCCATGTCATAGACTTTGATTTTGGCTATGGTCGAGGGAATGTACCAATCAGATATTGTTTTACTTTCAGATAAATACTTTGTGAGACTACTATGGGTTGACATAGGCGGTGTCAGTATGGGTACCAGCCTTGGCATTACTATTGGTACTGGGGCTGACACTCAATTTTGTTATGTTATATATATATATATATATATATATATATATATATATATATATATAAATTCATTCAACATTGGGTGTAGGGTGGTAATGGTTGGGTATTGGGGCTATTCTCCGGTCCTGGTTGGGCTTGAGGCACCCGACACGACTAAACCCTAGTTTAAATTATGTCAGTTGGCATGGATCCTGATGCGATCCAAAATGATTTGTGTGAGTTTATGTACGTTAGAGGTATAAAAGATCTCATAGTTCACTTTGGTCAATATTTATTGTTCTATGTGTCAGATGGAAAAATAAACTGCATCAGCAATTGAAATGTTGATTTTGGACTGGTGGCATGGTTGGTTTGTTTTTATGACTTTTGGATCTCATTTTGATCCTTGACTCTTAAATTTATGAAATTAGGTTTTGGGGGTCAATCTTTTAAAAAAAATCTCTTATTGAAAATCTGATGTCATCATTGAGTTAAAAATGTCAAATTTAATCTAGTAACATATTTTGTTTACCTTCACGTGATTTCAAATGAATCCCATTGGGCCGATGCGCAACTTTGCAACTTAAAGTTACTGATACAGCTGGTGTTTGGGGTTTCTGCTTTTGTGGCCATAGGACTGCTAAAGCAGTCTAGCAGCTAGGGCAACTACTGGTAAAGCGGACAATTAACAGCTTTAGCAGCCCAATGTTACTAGGCTATATTGCTAAAGAAGTCAACCCGCGCTTAAGCAATGACCGCTTTAGCGGTCAACGCTGGAAGGATATAAAATCTTCCTTTTTGAGTTTTCTTTCTTTTTTTAGACTTTGAGCTTTGGGTTAAGAGATTTTTGGATGAGTTCGTTCTTTTTCGAGCTTGGGTAAGATTCAAATTACTATTTTTTTTCTATTATTGTCTTTTAAAACTCGTAATTTTTACTTTTAAAATGAGAATTTGGGAATTTATGCCCAGAATGTCTATAAAGGATTTTCTTCTATTTAAACCTTGTTTTAGACCCATTTTCCCTTGAGTTTTCTCCAATGACTTCCATTAATCATGGGTTAAGTTCTTTCAAATAAAATTTTTAGTTTCACCCTTTCATATCGAAACCCATTTCAACAATTTATTTTGACACGATTTGAAAATAGGTAATATGGACACTGTTGACTTCCTTTTTATGCATATATTATATATTTGTATGTTTTAGTTGAATTTGAGGATGGTCGAAAGGGTAAAGCTCCGCGTTGAAGGGCTTATGCTTGGATTTTGTCGTCATGAGGTAGGTTATGGCTTAATTTTCTTTATATTGAGTTGGATAGTTAATATATATGTAAAAGTTTCTTTGTGTATTGGTAATAATCATGAAAACTATATCTCAGTATTATCATTATAATATTTTGTCCATGTAATGGCTTATATTATTATTGTTGGTGACTTGAGATGATATTTACTATGTGTTGCCCGTGTGGCAGCCTTATCTGATATTATTGGCCTTGTATATGTATTTTGTTATTTTCTTCATAATAGAAATATCGAAGTTGGAGTTAATGTGATATAAATGATGTCTTACTTGTATTTTTACTCTAATGGTATTGCTTATATGAAATAATTAATAGTTGACTTATTGAGTGGATTCTGAGCTCACGTGTACACATATTGAATAGACTTTTGAGATGTTCATATTGGTTTTATTGTGAGAATTACATCCTCATATCATACTTACATTCATGAGATATTGGTACCATTGTGAAAACACTGATTTTGATAGAACTGAGACATTTTTACAAAATCCTCTGCCATAGCCCACGAGACGGAGAGTAGATATGGATATTGAGATTGGGATTGAGTGCTGAGAAAGTATATGGGTTGTGAATCCTTCATGGGTCTTACCTGGAAGCGTTAAGTCTTGGTAGGTGTATACTGAGGTTATGCAATAACCTCATTCATATCACATTATCATTATCATCATTACTGCATTTCATGCATTATCCATCTTCAATGTGTTCTTTAGTTCTTGATTCGATGCATATCTATTCTATTTCTTTTATGTATCTATTTTCTTGCGTATACCCTATATTTAGAACTTCTAATGGAAATGGTGTGAGCTACTGATTGGGATATTTTTTTATTGCAGGTGACGTGCTTATATATTTATGTATCTTATTTTCTTATTTGTTCAGTCGACCTATGATACCTACTAAGTGCAAGTGGACCATACTCATCCCTATTGTGCCCTTTGGATGCTGATCCAGGTATGAGTATGCTGTATGAAAGATGAGATCATGTGGTTGACCATTGATACTTTGAGGTATTGGCCTCTTTATACCTTTAGAGTCGACCTTAGACCTCCTCCTATCCAGTTTATGTTTTATTTTATATTTAGAGACAAACTTGTAGTTATTGAATTTTTCCATTATACTCTTAGATTATGAATTGTATTTGGATTATTCTTACATTTTGACAATAGGGTTTGGGATGGTTTATGGTATCATTGTTATTCATACTTCTGCTATTATTGTACATACCTAGTCTGACTTCGCTCTAGGAGTCTTTTCTTGGGAATTGTGCATGATTTTTTTCTTACATATCAGTTTTGATGATTGACTTTCTTTTCAAGGATTAGCCATGATAAGTTTCATCATAACCCTTAATTTTGGGTTGTAACAAATTAGTATCAGAGCTTCCAAGTTCATTGGTCTCATCAGTATAAGAACAAGGTATTTGGTAGAGTCTCATGGATTGGTATGTAGAAAAAGGTATTTGGTAGAGTCTCATGGATCGGTATGTAGATGTCCATATCTATCTTCTAGAGGCTATATAATATCTTTAGGAAATTTCCTTACTTAATTCCTTATTGTGCGGTCTTTTCCATATCATATATTCTAAATGGTGTTTCATTCTTTTTGCACAGATGGTGAGTACTAGATCCCGTGAGGCTAGGAATCTTGAGCTTGCATCTGAGAAGGGAGCCCAACCTCGGGGATGATACATGGGTCACATATGGGTTCAACATAAAGGAAAGGCACAAAGATCTTCCGCTTCAAGAGGTAGTGCTAGGGGGATCTACCTTGAGCCCAAGGTTAAGCATGCTACAGATATAGGGCCTACTCAGGTTCCACAATTTTTTTCTACCCCGGTCTTGAAGGGTTTATTAATTCATTTGCTAAATCATTTGCAGGGTGTTCCATTGAGTGTACCTGGTATTCCTCCATCTCCAAGTATTGTACCTTCATTTATATTAGAGATTGCTTATGATGTTCCTCTAATTTTGGGTGTGATTTCTTCATCTGTACCGATAATTTTTTATTATATTCTGCAGGCTCTAAGTGTTGTTACTCATTCTATGGTAGTATCTAAGTGTGGTATTCTAAGTCTAGGAGTTCAACCTTCATCTTTTTTGCCCATTAGGTGGAATCATAGCCGACCGAATCCACTATGCCTCATGTTCCTTCAAGTCCTGTTATGTCTTTTGAGGATCAAAAAAGGTTTGGGAGATTTACTCACTTAGGTCCGCCCAAGTTAAGTGGCTATTGGCGAGGATGACTACAAATTCTTGATTGATTGTCGAGAGAATTTGTATAACCTTGGATCGGTCGAGTCACACAGAGTTGGTTACCCTACATACCAGCTGTGTGATATAGCTAGAGATTGGTGTAGGTCACTTGTTAGTTGCAAACCCTTTAGTTTGCCATACATGACTTGGGATCAGTTTGCTGAGACCTTTTTGGATAGTTTCGTGCCCTTTGTTTGAGGTATCATATGAGAGACAATTCTGATCACTTAGATCAGGGCTCCATGACCATTGTCAAGTATGAGGCTGATCTTAGGTGTATTTATACACCTAAGTGTCATTATCTACATGCGTTTAACCTAGTTTTTGAGGACTTCTTATGTGCGTAATGAGTTATTTTTGGTGTAATTGAGTATATACGTGTTAAATTTCATATTTAGAGTGTATAAGGTGCAACAAAAACAAGTTTAGAATCAAAATGAACACATTGAGCTAAACGAGGAAACTAGTGTTACTAGCTTGAGCAATGTGCTTTTCTAGTGTATCTCGTTGAATTCTAGTGTTGTGTGCACTAATTCATGGTGTTTGATGTTATCAGAGACCATGTAAGATGTTAATAGAAAGGCTCGGGGGCAAAACAAGTCCAAAAGAGGTTGGAAAGGAAACTATAAAGTGTGGATCTCAAAGGCAAACATAAGGTGTTAACTATGAAAAAATCTGGATTTTTGGAGCACAAGGGCGTACCATGACCTCAAACCTCCTAGATAATGGAGTTCCACTCCCTAAGATACAAAATACAAGGCTAAAAACTATATGCATCCACGGTTATGGCGTGTTACTCCCCTAATAGTGCAAAAATAAGGGTGTACCACTCCCAAGGGTCAAAAATGGCTAGTGTATTTCATATTATAAATAGGACATTTGGCTCTTAATGTAAACATCTTGGTTGACTTTTGGGCCTGGAAAACACATAAGGAAGGCTGCAATTAGGGTTTTCTAATCCTTACCTAAGTTTACTTTTGTTTTTTTACATATGAATTTTATTCTTGTGATTCGTTGTAAAACTACGTGTGGCTAAACACCCTCGTTCTAGGGTTGAGGCCAAAAACATGAATACTTATCTAATAATTGAGTTGGTTTAATGTTGATTATCATGTTTGGTTGTTCGTGTATTCTTCTTATTACTATTCTACAGATTTGTAATCGTTAGGATAAACTTATATTTCTATTATGAGCCCTGAAGGAGGAACAATAGATTAGATCATGGGATATATCGGGTGGGTTCTTATACTTTAACTGAATTAAAGATAGGATTCAAGGTTAGGATAGGAATATACCTAATTTTACCTATTTGATTCACATACGGGATGAAATACAAATACGGTGAATATAGTTCTCGCATTCCCACTCAATGATGTGGTTGTAGGGCTATGTTAGATAGAGGATCATATGCTCAGAAGATCATAATCATGTTATCAACCTCGTTAATCAACAAACAAGATAATTAACAAAATAATAAGATTGTATAGCTTAGAAGGATTGTTCACATTTCCTTGACCCTAGTTTTCTCCCCATTGTTGTTTCCAATGCTTTTTAATCTCGAATTGCTTACTCTTACCTCTAATTCTCAAACTTAAACTCTCTATGGTGACAACCTACACTTGTTTAATTTTCTTAGTAATGATAGAATTGGATTGTTTCTAAACACAAGTCCCTATAAGTTCAACATTTAGATAAAAATGGCTTCTTTATTACGTGCATGACCACGTACACTTGCGTGTGTGGGAGGATCGCAATATGTTCTTGGCTCCATAGATAGGTACTTAAAAATTGGCAATTGTCTTATTTTTATTTTTGTTATTTTTTTTTATAAGTGCTAAAAAATTGATCTTAGATTTTGAATTTACAAGAACAGGTCTAAATCTCAACTAAGCTGGCAAGAGAAAGGAATTTGGTTGACCCATCTCAAAAACTTCAACAACACTTACATTAGTTAAAGAGAGAGGCAGTACTTTCCTATCGTGTACCGCAAGTTCAATAATAACAACCGAATCCTGCAACTATGTCTAAAGAACAACTCGCTCGCAAGATAGTATGCAAAGTGGCAATCCTACTTGCAACCAATGTAACCTTCGCCATTCGTAGATTAGAACCTAAAGTAGATTTGAGCTCAAATAGAATATGGTCCAGTTATTGCACAACAATAGGCAATTCATAGGCCCATCACATGAGGATCCACAAGTCCATCTATAGAACTTTTTAGAGATTAATGACACCTTTATTCCCACTGGAGTTTCCACATACTACGTGAGGATCACTCTCTTTCCTTTCTCACCTTTTGGGGAAGCAAAGAAAGGCAAAACCTTCAAACTCCATCACTACATGGGATGACCCAACGAAGAAGTTACTCATTCAATTCTTTTCATCTGAAAAAATTGCAATGTTACAAAGTGAGATTCTGAGTTTTATGTAGAAGAAAAACAAGAATCTATATCATGCATGGGAGAGATTCAAATCGTTTCTCAGGCAGGGACTGCCTGCACAACAAACCAACTAGGTATTGGCTCATACTTTTGTTGAAGATCTTGACCACACCACAAATTTTTATTGGATTCAGCTGTAGGTGATCAAGTTCTAAATAAAACTTATGATAAAATATATATGTTGCTAAATTGAATAGCACAACATAATCTCAAATGGCAGGGTCATATGTCCATAAATGCAATGAAAAAGCCTACCCAAATTATTGAAGTGATAGTGTCATAACTTTGGCTGCTCAGTTGGCATCTCTTCCAAACCAAATAATGACACAGTTAGGTAAGCTAAGTGTGAATCAACCTTAATCCCAAGCAAATATAGTTCAAAAGAATCAGTCATGGTGTGAATTTATGGTACTACTGGCCACACTGCAAACTAATGCTGAGAATATCCGGAGTTGGTTAAGTTTATAGGCAATGCACAGAAGGGTAATCAAAATTATAGAAATTCTTATAACCGAAACTGGAAGGGCAAGCCAAATTACTCATGGGGCAATAGTCAGTTGTAGACTCAACAGTTTCTGCAGAAGCAAAACACTCAGGCCAGTAATATTAAAGAAACATTAAAAAAGATCTTGGCCAATCAAGAACAAATTATTGCAGAGATAAAAAAATCAGCAACTTGCACAAAAAAATCTAAATACATAATTTGGGCAGCAAGCTCAGGCATGGAATGCCAGACCTCAAAGGGGTTAGCCAAATGAGACATAGAATCCAAAGCAGGTAATGACAATCACGTGAAGAAGTGGTAGAGACTTGATTAAAAGACCTCCAGAGATAAATCAAGTGGTACACGTAGAGGTAGTCCCACAACAGGAAGATGAGAAGCAAGTGCAAACCAAAGAAGCTGAAAAATTAGGGAAGTTTGAGTACTAAAAGCAAAGACTACTAACCATGCACAAAAAAGACCACCGATACTATTTCGTCAAAAACTTAAAAAGGCTAAGGAGGATACATACTTTAAGAAGTTCTTTGAAACGCTTATAGAACTTCATATTAAACTCCCATTGTTACATATTTTGTAGGGTATGCCTAATTACACTAAGTACTTAAAGGATATGGTGACTGATAAGATAAAGCTAAGAAACATTGAGATAGTGTCACTTACTGAAGCATCAAGTTCTACGGTGATGCATAAGATGTCAAAAAGCTTAAGAACCTTGGGAGCTTCAGTCTTCCCATATAAATTGGTGAAATTTATGTAGTCCACACTCTAAATAACTTTGGGGCGAGCATAAATTTGGTTCCCCTACTATATTAACCACTCTTGGTTTAGGGAAGCGAAGGCCATATTCGATGGTGCCCCAAATAGAGTATAAAACAAGAGTAGTGCCCAATGGAATCATTGAGGACATGCTCATAAAGGCTGGTAAGTTCATTTTTCTTGTTAATTTTACTATGCTTGATTATGATGTAGATAATAGGGTATCAATCATACTAGAGCATCTATTCTTGACTACTACGGAATCACTTATTGATGTGAGAGAGGGCACTCTAACAATAAGACTAAAAAATAAAGAGGCAATCTTCAAGGTATACAAAACACTCAATCCCCATGCATACTATAAGGACTTGTTCATTATCATAGTTATGAAAGTGGATGAGAATGGAGTAGTAGAGTGCAAGCATCTATTTACCTCTTTGCACTATCTCATAGACTAGCTTAAATATCCCATTAATCATGACTTTGAAAAGCATGAGGAGGAGCCTAAAAAGACAAGTATGGAAAAAGCTACAAATCTTGAGGGTAAAAACTCAAGAGGTCAGAAAAGATTAAGAAAATAGGCTCCAAGTAGGAGGAAAAGGTTGAAAGATATGGTTAGGAGTAGTGATGTGAGTCGTGCCGCAATAATAAATCAGGTCCTGCTTGGGAGGCAACACAAGTTAAGAGTGGTATTTTATTTTCTTGTTTTTTATTTCGTATCACCATTATTTTTGTTTTTGTTGGGAGTCACAGGTTGAAAGAAAGTCTGAGTACTGGATATCGAAGCGGAGGAGCACAAAAAATAATGGGTATGGGGTCCACCAAACCTCATTGGTGATTAAGATGCTACTACCTAGGCCTAGAGGCCACAGGGAGTTTTTCTATCATTGCTTTTACTTAGTAGTTTTGGAATAAAGTGTGATTTTAAGTGTGGGGTAGGGAATCTACCGATGATTTAGGGTGAAGTGATACTATAGGATTTTGGTTTTTAGATATATTCTAGTTTTGAATAAATTTGAAAAAATTACAAAAGGATTTTCTCTTTGTTCTCAATTGTTGTTGGTGCCAGTCTAGTAAGAGCACACTTCACCTACCCTTTGTCTTTTTGTTTATTTTTAAGCGGCCAACCTTTGAACCTAGTATCCCTTTTGCATTTTCAAGAGTAAATTTTAAATTTTTTGGTGTTAAGTGAGATACTCTGTCTAAGTGCTATGTATGATTGCTTAATGCAAGTGGTTTTGATTGTGAAAATATGTATATTGTGTTAAACGACTATTTTTGATAGACCTAGGCTTATTTTTATGACTCTTGTGCGATATTGGCTTAATTTTAAATCCATGCTATTGCTTGGTTGTGAGTATATAGTGATCCTTCTTGATTTAAGCATGTTCCATGTGTGAGTGAGGTTTTTCTTGATGTTCCTTTTTGCATATTGATGTATAGAACTTTCCTGCTGAGTGTGCAAAGGATTGTTGGCTTTAGGAGATGATATAGGCATTTCTTTGATAGCCATATTTCATATCTTCTTTAGATACCCTTGTTTCATGATCTTAGTTATCTTTGTTGATCCTGTAGTCTATTATTTAATAGCTTCATATGTAGCCTATTCCCGTTCTTTGATTAACCATAATTTGATCCAATGCTCCTAAAAATAGCAGTTGAAAAATTAATATCATTAATGAGTGTACAATTTAAGAAGAAAAAAGGTAAAAGAGAAGCCATAAGAAAATATAATTATTGGTGTGAAAAAATTTATGTAAGGTGGTTGGGAGTAGTGTAATAAAAAGAGAAAATTTGAGCAACTGTTGATTAAGAATAATCTCTCCTAACTATATATGAATGAGCTTGAAGAGATGGGATAAAAAAAGATATGTGGGGAGATAGAAGTGGTAAGAAATTTTTTGTTTAGAGAGGAGCTAAGTATAGAGTGTGATGTATTAAAGTGCTTAGGAAAAATAGTCACTATTTCTGGCCAAAACAGTTTCTACCGATCCCTTAGCCTACATTACAATCGTTAAAGTACTATTTGATCTTTATCCTTGATATTATGATATTATTGGAGTACTACACTAAGGGAAAGACTAAGATCATCTTATGTGGCATGTGAATTCCTTGTGAGAGTGAGCATAATTTAATTTTTATACCCATTCTTATGCTGAATTGTATATCTGAAAGTAACTCTCTTGTGGTAAGGGTGCATATTTGATGATAGTTTGGTGACTTGTATAATCTCTTTTATTGAGTAACATGCATGAGTTTTCCAACTTGGTGGAATTAATTCTTGAGTTTAGGATGTTTTGAAACAGTCTTCATTAGTTTTCAAATGTATATGACATGCTTAATGTGGAACTTGCTATTCATGTCATCATTGTAGTGCTAGCTTGGGTGTCTTACTTGTAGTAGTGATATTGGAGTCTTCCTTGGATGGTGCTCAATGTAATTAGTTGTTTGAGAAAGAACAAGGCTCTAAGTGTGGGGTGGTGATCTTAGGTGTAATTATGCACCTAAGTGTGATTATCTACATGTGTTTAGCCTATTTTTGAGGACTTCTTGTGTGAGTAATGAGTTTTTTATGGTGTAATTGAGTATCTATGTGTTAAAGTTAATGTATAGAGTGTTTAAGGTACATATAAACAAGATAGTAATAAAAATGAACACATTGAGTTAGACGAGAAAACTAGTGTTACTAGCTTGAACAATTTGTTATTTTAGTGTATCTCAATGAATTTTACCATGTTATGTGTATTAATTCATGGTATTTGATGTTATATGAGACCATTTAAGATGTTAAGAGTAAGTATCGAGAGCAAAATAAGTGCAAATAAGTTTGGAAAGGAAACTTTAAAGTGTGGGGCTCAAAGGCAAATTAAAGGAGTTAATTACAGAAAAATCTAGCTTTTTGGAGCACAAGGGCGTGCCACACCCTCAAAACTTTGAGATAAGGGCGTGGCATGCACTAAGACACAAAATACATGGCTAAAAAAGTATGCATCAGTGATTAGGGTATATCACGCCCCTAATTATGCAGAAATAAGATGTGCCCAAGGGTAAAAAACTACTAGTTTCTTTCATACTATAAATAGGACACTTGGCTCTTAATGTAAATATCTTGGATGACTTTTGGGGATAAAAAACATAAGGAATACTGCAACTAGTGGTTTTAATATTTACTTAGTTTACTTTTGGTTTTTATATATGAATTTCATTCTTCTAATTTATTGTAAAACTATGAGTGGCAATACACCTTAGTTCTGGGGTTGAGGCTGAGAACATGAATATTTAGCTTATAATTGAGTTGATTTAATATTGATTATCATGTTTGGTTGTTCTTATATCTTGTTATTACTATTATATGGGTTTGACCCTTAGGATAAACTTATATTTCTATTGTGAGACTAGAAAGAGGAAAAATAGATTAGATCATGAGATATATGGAATGGGGTCTTATACTTTACATAAATTAAAGATAGGATTCGCAGTTAGGTTGGAATATACCTAATTTGTCCCATTTGGTTCATACACGGGATGAAATAAAAATGCATTTCACTTAGTTCTTGCATCCTCTATCAATGATATAGATGTGGGGATAAGTTAGACAGATGATTAGATTCGTGAAAGACCATTATGTTATCAAACTCGTGAATCCACAACCAAGATAATTAAATAAACCAACAAGATTGTATAGCTTAGTAGGTGTAATGACCCGAAAACACCTCCCAGGACTTCACACGGTGCCTAGGGTCTCAAGTGACCTCAATCTAACCCTTCCATTGGTACAACTCATAAGCAACAGAATAAAATGTATAAATCTGAAAGAATAAGGTGGAAGAGAACTCTAATACGAATTTGCCCAATACAAAATTGAAGTCACAAGGTTACAACTCTTCTTTTACAATAAAACTGAGACTCAATACATCAACTCCTACTGACTATCTATGAAGCCTCTACTAGTACTGACCATGGGTAGCTGGGTCATGACTCCCAACCACCCCAAATTCAATACGACTGAATAAGGAAAATACAACACTTTTCTATTATATCACTGACTTGTGGCCCTGAATCAAAAGGACCCATCACTTGATGACTGGAAGATGCAAACTGATTGGACGTGGTACATGCTCTACAATCTTGTACCTACATTATTAGACAATGTAGCACATAGACGTATATGCGGATCAATACTTTGAGGATGTACTGAGTATGGGGGGGTGAATGCATATGTATAAAATAGTAACGACATTTTTTTCAATCAAACATGTATGCATAATGAGATGACTCACATGGCTTGAACAAGTATAAAATGTAAACCTCATAAATTATGTAGGATGAAGCATGTAACAATATCATTAGTCATCATTATTTAACTTCAAAATCGGAAACCTTCTCTTACTCTCAATGCCCAAAGGCTAAGGGATTTCAAACCCCACTTTCAAGTAAAGCATATATCTCAAGAGAGTAAAAGTTCTTCAATTCTCAACACTTCACAATCATTTAAAAACTCATATACTTGGAATTCGAAATCTTAAAACTTGAAAACATACTTGAAGGCATTTCATTCACTTTAGAAAATATCTCATCTCAAATCAATACCTTGATTAGGTAATATCTTTGCAATTCAACCATTTTGGAAAATAGCTTATAGGGAAGGAAAATAAGTATTTAATTTTGAAGTTCGAAAGGCAAGGGAGGTTCTCGTAGCTGACATAAACCATGTGAGCTACATGGAGTCCAACGTTTTGTCCTCCTAAGAAAGAGACTCCACGTTGGGGAGGAGCATCATACTCTTGACAAGGAGTATAACCTAGGTCTAGTTCTCACTAAATGAAAATCGGCCTCGGGCCCACATAATCAAATCGGCCTCAGGCCCACTCATAATCATAATATAATCAGCCTTAGGCTCACATCCTATGGTGGGACATATTTTTTGGGGTAAGAAACTGTAGTAGCTTACCCGCTCGATCCTAAATACTACTCCCTTTAGATTACCTGCACTTATCTCATAAAAATCCAATTTTAGAATAATCAAATGGTTCACCACGAACCCAATAATCAAATCGATAATCTCATTTAGTGAAGTGGATTTCAAAGCTCAAGGACTATTAGGTCAATTCATTTCTTAATTATCTCAAAATACTCAAAACATGGGTGCTCATAGCGCAAGAGTTCATAATTTCACAAGTCTCAAATAGGGCTTACTAACCCATAATTCAATCTCAAGTTAAAGCTTATCAAAAGCATAATATATAGCATATAGATTCATAAATCATATGGAAATTTGGGAATTTCAGCAATTTACCTCAAAATCTCAATATAGTTATATGCTTCAATATCTCAACAATGCAAATATTCGCTTATCAAAGAGTAAAATCATGGGGTTTATACCCAGCTGTAAATACTCAAGAAAATATGTAGAAATCATGCCACTTAACTCTCAGTTCATAGGAAATATTAAGATAATGCATTCAATAATAATGGGTGAAAACCCACAAATTCATGTAAAAACCTCATATATTTCAGAAATATCATGATGTAAACAAGACTTTTGGGCACAAGGGTGAAAGGGTTACCCTTGTTCAAAACCCCACATACTTTGAGTTAGAAGCTTTGGATGAACTCTCACTTTTGGGGCTCTATTATTGCTCTAGAGTGAGGGCTCTTGAAGTCCTTGACTTGGGAACCTTAAATCTTGACTCAATTTAGAAAATCCATGGTGGATTTTTGAGATTCTTGGAAGAGGTTTTCGATATTTAGGGTTCTTGATGAGAGAAAACTTGAGAAAACCCTTATAGGATGCTTGCAAATAGGTTTAATCTAGTGTTTCCCTAATTTTATAGGCTTAGGAAAACTCCAAAATGCCCTTTTTAAATATTTGTGCAAAACTAGAAAAAATTTAGACTGGAACCTGATTTCGAAGGCCTCCGCGATGCGCCACTAATCGTGTTGGCTCTCTGGAAAATGACTATTGGGAAATTGATAGCCTCCGCGATGCGGAGCCATGCATTTTCCCACTAGTTAGGACCTGTGACTCCTCCGTGATGCACCACTATTGCGGAGTCCCACTGAAAATTAACAATTTCTAAATGCACCCTCTCCGCAACGCGCTAGGCTCTCAAATGATGCAGTTTTTACGACAAAGGTTTAAATTGGCGATAACTTCTTACCCGAGTGTCCGATTTGGGCAAATCTTATATCGATGGAAAGCTTATCAGATTTTCCACGTGATAAAAAATTGAAATTAGGGAAATTCTATATTGTTAGCATGATACTAATTTAGGAAGACAATTCTCAATCTTTTAGGGCCTAAATCACATCTCACTTGACACGCCCTAAGGCTCAAACTTTGAGGGACCTTATAGTAAGATTATTCCCATTTCCTTAACCCTAGATTTCTCCCCATTATTTCCTCCCAAAATATCATAATCTTGCATTGTTTACTATTACCTGTAGTTCTCAAACTTAAGCTCTTTATGGTTATACCTTGTACTTGTTTAATCTTCTTAGTAATGATAGAATTGATTTTTTCTAAACACAAGTCCCTATGGGATTGACATCTTGCTCAAAAGGGCTACTTTATTACTTGTACAACCACATATAGTTGTATGTACGGGTGGATTACAATAGAGGCATGGTTCCATACGTTGTCCAAATATTTTATCTTCATAATTTCCACTAAGATTGAGAAGATTTAGAAGTTCATGAAGATATTGGATCTACAGTTGGCTACTACCCAAATGGTAGTGTCAGGGGCATTATTTCAGAGAGCAATGGATTATACAATCTTGGCTGAGGTTATTCTTTAATCTACTTAGGGAGGAACAAAGAGAATATACCGTCAGGGCTAGTTGAGCGGTCACACCCCTTAAGGAAATGATTTCATAAGTTCTAGTGTGTATAATGGTAAGCTAATATAGAAAGCCTTGTAGGGTTTAGGTCGTAAGTCTTTTGGTTAAGTTTGCTCAGGTGGTCGGGTATCATCCCAGAGTATTTATCTATCTTCTTAGATTGAGTCAGGTTGTAGAGGTTACATGTGTGTTTTGAGTTTAGCCATGTGGCAAAAAATTTCAACCACTATATATTGAGGTCCACTTTTATATCAATATGAGAGGCGACTCTTAGGGCTGTAGACGTACTACTAGAGGTCCACGAGGCAGAGGTAGTGGTGCTCATGATGGTGGTCGCGGGCTACTCAGTCTATTAGAGAACGTGGATAGTGCTATGCTATACTTGCCAGACCTAAAGTAGAGGCTTTCGATGATGTTATCACAAGTATCATCCTAATTTATTTAGATCTGCATCTCTATTATTTGATTCAAGATTAACTTTCACCTATGTATCAATATATTTTTCTTTTGGTTTTGACTCTACTAATGATCCTCTTATTGTGACTATCCATGTATCTACCCTATACGAGACTCTTTAATGGTGGATCGGTTGTACCAATCTTGTGTTGTAACCTTCATGGGTTATGAGACTTGGGTAGATCAAATTATCCTAGACATGGTAGATTTTGATGTCATCTTGGGTATAGATTGGTTAGCTCCCTATCATGCTATTCTAGATTGTTATGATAATAGTGTGACTTTAGGTTCACCGGTTGTGCCAAGGATAGGCTATAAGGGTATACTTAATTTGGGTCCAAAGAGAGTTATATCTTTTCTATGGACTCATTGCTTGGTAGAGAGGGAATATTTATCTTATTTGGTCTATATTCATGATACTAGTGTTTCTTCACCACCTTTTATGGATTTTATCCATATTTTGTGTGAGTTCATAGATATCTTTTCAATGAATTTTCTTATTATGCCTATGGATCATGATATTGAATTTGCTATGGATGTTGAGTTGGGAACCAAGCCCAATTCTTTTCCTCCTTATTAGATGGCCTTAACAAAGTTGAATAAATTATAGGATCAGTTATAGAAATTGTTGGATAAGGGATTTATCCAACCTAGTGTGTCACCTTGGGGTACTCCTATATTGTTTGTAAAGAAAGGATAAGTCTGTATACACGTGTATTGATTCTTGGTAGTTAAATAAGGTGATGGTTAAGAACAAGTATCCTCTTCCTCGTATTAATGATTTGTTCGATTAGCTTTAGAGTGCTTTGGTGTTTTCAATGATTAATTTGAGTTAGGCTATCACCACTCGAGGATTCAGGCTTTGAATATTTCGATGACAACTTTTCAGAATCGATATGGTCATTATGAGTTCTTAGTCATGTACTTTAGGTTAACCAATGCCCCAGGCGTATTCTTAGAGTTGATCAATTGGTGTTTTGATCGTATCTCATCTCCATTGTCATTGTATTTACAGATGATATTTTGGTTTATTCCAAGAGTGAGGCCGACCATAAGGATTATTTGTGTATTGTAGTTCAAAGGCTAATAGATGAGAAGTTGTATGCTAAGTTCTCCAAGTGAAAGATTTGGTTGAGTCTTTCTATTTCTTGGGCTATGTGGTGACTAAGAATGGTATCATAGTCGATCCAGCTAAGTTTGTCATAGTTTGTGGTTGGTGTAGCCCTACTTCTCCCACTAAGATTTGGAAATTTTTTAGTTTAGCAGGCTACTATTGATGCTTTGTGTAGGGTTTTTCATCTATTGCATTCCGTTGACTAGGTTGACTCAAAAAAAGATTTTTTTTGTGGTTCGATGCTTGTGATGTGAGATTCTAAGAGCTCAAGGATTTATTTGCATCTGCTCCTATCTTGGCTTTTACTAAGGAGAGCATGGGATTTACTGTCTTCTGTGATACTTTTAGTTTTTTATTAGGTGTCATGTTAATGCAGAAGGGTAAGGTAATTGTGTATGTTTCTCATCAGTTGAAGACTTATAAGAAGACTTACCTTACTCAAGATTTAGAGGTATGTGTGGTTATGTTTGTCTTGAAGAAGTAAAGATACTATTTATATGGAGGTCTCTGTGAGATCATATTAAATCACCATAGCCTTCAGTATTTCATTAACCAGCGGGATCTTAATACAAAGCAACATCATTGGTTTGAGTTTCTTAAGGATTATGATCTTACTATTTTTTATCATTTGGAAAAGGTTAATTGTTGTGGATACCTTGAGCTAGAAGTTGACTAGTATGGGTAGCTTGGCGCCTCTTTTGACCTAGGAAAATCTTTTTCCCTTAGATGTTCAGCCTTTGGCTAACCAAATAGTTAGGCTTGATATTTCGACACTTGGGTGTATTTTGGAATTTGTGGAGGCTATATCTTCCTTGATGGAGTATATCTAGTTTGATTATGTTGGTTGAGAGTGATTTGGGATAAGATATTAAGCGGCGAGGCTAAGGAATCCTTACTTGACTCCAATGATGTTTTCAGAATTACAGGCCGAGTTTGTGTTTTGAGAATTGGTGATTGGGTGAAATTGATTTTTTGAGAAGTCTCATTCTTCTAGGTATTCTATTTATCTAGAAGTGACCAAGATGTATCATGATTTGAGACATCACTACTGGTGAGGTGGTATAAGGAAGGATGTAGCCGATTTTATAGCTCATTTCTTATGTTTTCAGGAGGTTAAGGATAACCATTTAAATCCTGGTGATTTACTGTAGAGATTACCCATTCCTGAGTAGAAGTTAGAATAAATCACTATGGACTTTGTGACAAGGTTTCCTCGTAATTCTCGTGGTTCTGATAGTGTTTGGGTCATCGTGGACCAATTGACCAAATCTGCTTATTTTATTCCTATTCAGGTTTTCTTTAGTGTTGAAAGGTTGGCCCGTATCTATATTTATAAGATTGTTCATCTCTATGGTGTACGAGTTTCTATTATCTCAAATAGAGGTTCAATTTATAATTTTCACTTCTAGAAGATATTATAGGAGTTGGGTACTTGGGTTGATGTTAGCGTAACTTTTCACCCCAGAACAATAGCTAAGAGAAGACTACTCAGGTTTTATAGGACATGCTCCATGCTTGTATTTCAGACTTTGGAGGTTAGTGGGAGCAACATTTATCCTTGGCGGAGATTTCGTATAATTATAGATACCATTCTAGTATTGAGATGGCACTCTTTGAGGATTTAGATGGTAGGAGTTTCCACTCAAAGATTTGTTTTTTTGAGGTTTCTAAGATTATACCTCGAGGTACGGACTTGCTTTATGAGTCTTTGGATAGAGTTTCGGTCATTCAAGATAGACTTCAAATGGCTTAGAGTAGGCAGAAGTGTTATGAAGATCATAGACTTCGTGCCTTGAGATTTAGTGTTGGGGATCAACTCTTATTTTGTCTTTCTCCCATGAAGGGCATGATTAGGGTAGGAAAGTAGGGCAAGCTTAGCCTCAAGTATGTCGGGCCATTTGAGATTCTCTAGACTATTGAGATTGTAGCTTATGAGTTAGCATTGCCTCCAAACTTTTTAGCCGTTCATCAAATTTTTAATGTATCAATGCTACGCCATTATATCCTAGATGATTCTCATTTCATTCATTGGGACATAGTACAGTTAGATGAGAGGTTTTCCTTTGTTGAGGAGCCCATATCCATTTTAGACCAGGATGTTATGAGATTACGTTCTAGGGATATCCCGGTGGTTAAGGTCCAGTGGAGACATTGTTCGATAGATTAGGCTACTTAGGAGGTTGAGTCTAACATGCGTAGTAGCTATCCCCACCTTTTCCGTAATTTAGGTATTTTTCTTACCTTTAGTTCAAGGACGGACTACATTCATAGTGGTGAATAATGCAAGGACTTGATTCTATAAGCTTTTTCTTTTTATACGTTACGAATATTTTAACCCTTTATGTGGTTGCTATGTGGTGTTTCATGGGTGTGGGGAGGGACGGTATGACTCTCGATGCAATTCAAAATAATTTATGTGAGTTTATGATTTTTAGATGTTAGAAAGGTCTTATAGTTGACTTCGATCAATATTTGTTGTTTTGTGAGTTGGATGGCGAAATAGACTGCACCACTAGGTCCATAACACCGATTTTGGACTGGTAAAATGGTTGGTCTAATTTTATAGCTTTTAGATATCATTTTGACCCTTGGTTTAGAAATTTGTGAAACTAGGTCTCAGTGGTCAATTTTGTGAAAACAACCTATTTATAAAAATCTAATATCACTATTGGGTTCAGGAAATTGAATTTAGTCTTGTAGAATATTTCTCCTTCCTTCAAGAAATTACAAATGAATCCCAATGGGTCGATCCACAATTTTGCAACTTGACAAAGTTGTTGATGCATCTGGTGCTTCCTCTTCCGAGGCCATAGGACTGCTAAAGCGGTAGCCGCTTAAGTGGCCTATGTGCCGCTTTAGCGGACACTGGTAGCTATAGAATTATCCTCTTTAGCGGTCTCCACTTTAGCAATAGGGGACTACTTTATCAGCCCAACGTTATTTGGCTAGACTGCTAAAAAGGTCAACCCGCGCCTAAGCGATGACTGCTTTAGCGATCAACACTAGAAGGATATAGAAATCCTCCTTCTCAAGTTTTTCTTCCATTTTTAAGATTGTGAGTTTTGGGTTATGATATTATTGGATGATTTCTTCCATTTTCAAGCTTGGGTAAGCTCCAAATAACTATTTCAATTATTTTTTATTTGATTATTATTGTTTAAAATTTGTTAATTTATGATTTCAAAATGAGAATTTGGGGATTTCGGCCCGGAAGGCCTAGAAAGGATTTGCTTTGATTTTAACCCTATTTTAATCTTGTTTTCACTTGTGTTTTCTCTTATGGATTCTTTAATCACAGTAAGGTTCTTATAAATAAAAATTTCAGTTTTACCATTTTTTTTTAAACTCATTTTGGCATTCCATTTTGACCTCAATTTGAAAATAGACAATATGGACATCGTTAGCTTTCTTTTGATGCATAGATTTTTTATTTGTATATTTTAGTTGATTTCGAGGCCGTTCGAGAGGGAAAATATCTGGATTGAAGGTCTTTAAGCTTGGATTTTATCATCGTGGGATAGGTTATGACTTAACTTTCCTCAGACTAGGAAGGGTAGTTAATATATATGTAAAAGCATGCTAATGGGTATGGTTAATAATAACGGAAACTGTATTTCATTAATATCATTATTGTTCTGTGCCTGTGTGTGGCGTTAAATTATTGTTAGGGTGGCTTGAGATGATATTTATTGTGTATTGCCCATATGGGGGCCTTATTTAATATGCTTTCTTCATGATAGAAATACCCAAATTGGAGTTAATGTGATATTAATGATGTCTTACTTGTAATTTTACTCTAATGGTGCATTGCTTATACAAAATCATAGATGATTGACTTATTGAGTGGATTTGAGCTCACATGTACAAGTATTGAATAGATTTTTTAGATCTTCATACTTGTTTGGTTATAAGCAGTACATCCTCATATCATACATACATTCATGAGATACTCGTACAATTGTGGGAACACTGATTTTGATCAAATTAAGACATTTTTGCAAACTCCTTTGTCATAGCCCATGAGTTGGAGAGGAGATATGGATATTAAGATTAGGATTGAGTACTGAAAACATATATGGGTTGCAAACCCCCATGGGTCCTGCCTAGAAGTTATGAGGCTCGATATATGTATACAGAGGTTATGCGATAACCTCAATCATATCACTTTATCATTATCATCATTATTTCATTTCATACATAACGTATCTTCAGTGTGTACTTTTGTACTTTATTCGATGCATATCTATTTTGTTTCTTTTACGTATCTATTTTCTTATTTCTGTGCTATATTTAGAACTGTTAGTGGGGATGGTGTGAGCTACCATTTGGGATATTTTTTTATTGTAGGTTACATGCTCATAGTATGTATTTATGTATCTTATTTTCTACTTTTCTCAATCGACCGAAGATACCTATTGAGTATAACTAGATCGTACTCATCCCTACTTTTTTATTTCAGTGTAGATCCAGGAATGAGTACACCACGAGGCATCTGAGATCGTGCGGTCACTCACTAACACTTTGAGGTTTTTGCCGCTCTTTCCCTTCAGAGGAGACCTTAGATCTCCTTCTATCATTTTTATGTCTTATTTTATCTTCAGAATCAGACTTGTAATTTTTGGATTTTTTACTTATACTTTCAAATTCTGAGTTGTATTTAGAGTTTTATTTAGATTGTTTTTACATTGTGACACCAGGTTTTGGGATAGTTTATGGTATCATTATTATTCAGACTTTCGCTATTATTGTACATGTATAGTCTGAATTTGCTCTAAGAATTTTGCCTTGGGAATTGCGTACTCTTTTCTTCTTGTATATCAGTTTAGGTGATTGACTTACTTGTCAAGACTTAGCCGTGATAAGTGTCATCATGATCCTAGTTTTTGGGTCATGACATGTATATGCATATAATTTACATTAGAATTTACCATGGAGTCATACAAACACACAACACCCATCTAGGATTCATACACTACATAATAATATACAATTAAGCTTTCATTAAATAATTTTATTTTTGATATCTCCAAACTCCGTACCCCTAGGCCTAAGAATGATTAATATGATTACTAGGCAGAGTCTACTACTCATAAATCATAACCTACCTGGGCGCCAAGTTGCTACAACAAGTAGCTATAGCATGAATGATCTTCCATCTTCTTCACATTTCTGAAGGAAAAATCATCTAATAAACAATAATTATAAGTGTAATTAATAATTTACTCTTCAAAGAAATGCCTTTGGGATACAAACCCGCTAATTTTATCCGTATTTATGGTCTACAAAACTACCTAAGGACCAATTAACTATTAAGTAGTTTTTTCAAACTCAAACCAACTCCATTAATAGAGTTTTAAAGATAAAGATTTCAGCTTTATGGAATTCAAGGTCCCCAACTATCTATTTTTAAGTTTTTAAACCTTAATTTTATACTAGTAAGAATTAATTCACAATCTAAAATCAATTCTAGGTTAAAATACATATATCCATGGGTTTTCTCCATAAATTAATAAATTTAGGTTCTTAAACATAAGAATATTACCATAAATTCCATGCTCAAACGATTCTAGAAGATGAACAGAATAAATGTTGTTTAAAGGGAGTAAAAATCTTAACAAAATAAAGGATTTCTACCCAAACCAAGAGAAAATCGTCCCTCTATAATTTAGCAACAAAATTTCAGAGTTTGGATGCTGAAACCCATCAAAAATAGGTTATAAACTGTTGTTTCATATCTATAAAAACACATCATCAATATAGCAATATTCACATATAGCGACGTCTCTATAGAGACCTAACCTACTATGACACCCTCAACTTTTCAGCTCGGTAAGTCTTTGGTAAAATAATCATAACATTTTACTCGAGAAGAAAATTGACGAATGGTCAATTACTTGGAAAGAAGACTCATAGATTTTTAATTTGGTAGGTATTAGCCCCCTAACTCCTTTGAAGTTGACCTTCTTTTAAACTTTGCCCGAAACTAAATCGGTAAGAACACTTTCAACTTAACTTTGTGCTTGGGGTATTGTATGACCTTAGTACATATTAAAGGATATATATGTATGTATATATGTGTAATATCCAAAAAAAAATATATGTCAAATCTAGTCTCTAGAAGAGTTAGTGTAGACTTTCTAAATGATTAATATTTAAATCAGATAGAATTTTCCCAATTTTGACTTTTATCATGTGGGGAATTGAATTAACTTTTCAACGATACCAATTTCATCCAAATCTATAATTGGAGTAAAAAGTTATGGACATTTTACAAAGAACTGTCGTAACTACCCAGAAGCGACGGTCAGGCCGATGGACAGTCGATCTAGAGACGAACCATAGCCCAAGCTGTCGTGACTAAGGCAGTGAACCCAACTTTTGGTTAAGTGCAACGGTCAAGACCAAAGGACCATCGACCTAGGATGGACTATCGCCTATACCGTCGTAGAGGAGGCAGGAAGTTCAAGTTCTGGCCAAGTACAATGGGATGGACCGACTGATGTGTGAGCTGATGCTAACATATTTGAGTCTTTCAACTAAGAATAATTATAAATTCTTAAGGAACTTTTATTGTTTCTGAGTATTTTATCTTTGATTTTGCAGTAGAAGCTAAGATGCTAGAGAACCAACAAGGATGGAAACAAAAGAGTTAAAATTTGAAGAAAAAAGAAGAGAAGCATGGCTGATGACATTCCTGATAAGTAGTCAGCCTTGTGATAAGTTATCCAATTTATCATCAACCTTAGACAGAGAATAGACCTCAGTCAAAAGTTGTGATGATATTTCTTGATAAGCCATCAAGGAGTTGATAGGTTGTCAAAATTATCGTCAGTCCAAGAAAGAACATAGGAGTTGAGGTAGATAAGTGATGACATTCGTGATAAGTCGTCAAAGATTTGAAAGACCATCACAGTTTGTCATCATCCTAAGGCAGCAAATATCAAAATCAAAGAGAAGCTGACGATATTTATGCTAAGTCGCCAGCCTCCTAATAAGGCATCACGAATGATGTCACCTATCTGAGGGTAGTGTTAGCAGTGCCCACACTTATCCTCTTTGCTAGACTTGTGGAAAGCACCATCAGGGTATTTTCAGAGCTGGCAGTGGTATTTGTTTTTGATGTGGAAAGCCAGGACATAGAGTCAGAGACTGTCCGCAACCAGCATCTCATGGTCAACAAAATGCTCCTCAGCTCAGTCTGGTCGCCCAAATCAGCAGGGTGCCACCTTCAGTGCTACTAGTGGGCAATGCCCAAATAGTCTTTATGATCTTAAGTCTTGACAAGATAAGGAAAATTCTTCTGATGTAGTTACTAGTAGGTTACAGATCTTTCATGTGCATGTTTACACTTTTCTAGATTCAGGAACTTCTTTGTCTTTTGTTACTCCCTATATAGAAGGTGATTTTCAAATCAGTCCCAAAATCCTAGTAGATCCCTTTCCAGTCTCTACCCCAGTGGGTAAAACTATCATAGCCCGACGAGTATACAGAAACTGCCCGATTATGATATTTTAGAAAGTCACTTCAACAGACTTAGTCAAATTAGAGATGACTGAATTCAACATCATTCTAGGCATGGATAGGCTCCATTCCTTCTATGCCACAGTCTACTGCAGAAACAAAATAGTCATGTTTTAATTCCCAAATGAACCCATCCTTGAGTGGAAGGGTAGTGTATTAGCTTTCAGGGGTCAGCTTATTTCCTACCTTCGAGCAAGGAAAATGATATCTAAAGGATGTGTCTATCATCTCGTTTGAGTTAAGGACACTAGCTCCGAAACTCCCAACCTTGAATCAGTCCTAGTAGTGAATGAATATTCAAATGTCTTTTCTGAAGATCTTCCAGGAATTCCTCCGAAAAGAGAAATAGACTTCGGCATTGATCTTCTTCTAAATACTCAGCCTATGTCTATTCTGCTATATAGAATGGCACCAGAAGAACTCAGAGAACTGAAAGAAAAATTGAAAGATCTCTTAGATAAGGGATTCATCAAGCCCAGCATTTCCTCGTGGGGCGCTCCAGTATTATTCGTATGCAAGAAAGACAGTTCTCTCAGAATATGTATAGACTACCACCAACTCAATAATGCCACAATCAAGAACAAGTATCCTCTTTCCATAATCGATGACTTATTTGACCAACTTTAGGGTACCAGTTATTTCTCTAAGGTAGATCTCAGATCTGGCTATCATCATCTTAGAGTTAGGGAATGTGACATTCCAAATATAGCTTTTCGAACTCGTTATGGTCACTTTGAATTTCTAGTCATATCATTTGGTCTTACCAACTCCCCAGTAGCTTTCATGGACTTGATGAACCGTGTGTTAAAGCAGTACTTGGACATGTTCATCATAGTCTTCATAGATTATATTCTGGTCTATTCCCGCAGTGAGCGTGATCATGCAGACCATCTCAGGACAGTACTTCAGACTCTCAAAGATCATCAGCTATTTTCCAAATTTAGTAAGTGTGAATTTTGGATAAGTTCAGTAGCATTCCTTGGTTACATCATTTTCGGTGATGTCATTAGAGTTGATCCTCAAAAGACCAAAGCAGTAAGAAACTGGCCCAGACCTATCTCTCCATTAGATATTAGGAGTTTCTTATGTTTGGTCAGCTATTACAGACGGTTTGTTGAGGGATTTTATTCTATTATATCCCCTATGTCCATATTGACTTAGAAGAAAGTCAAGTTTCAGTAGTCAGATCCTTACGAGAAGAGTTTTCAGAAGTTGAAGGCTCGACTCACCTCAGCTCCAGTTTTAGCTCTTCCAAATGGTCCAGATGGTTTTGTAGTGTACTGTGATGCATCCAGAGTAGTTTTGGATTGTGTCTTTATGCAGCATGGTAAGGTCATAGCCTATGCTTCGAGACAGTTTAAGCCTCATGAAAAGAATTACCTTACTCATGATCTTGAGTTAGCAACCGTAGTATTTGCCTTGAAGATTTGGAGGCATTATCTCTACGGAGTTCATGTTGATGTCTTCATAGATCATAAGAGTCAACAGTATGTCTTTTCTCAAAAAGATCTCAATCTTCATCAGACAAAGTGGTTAGAGCTCTTAAAAGATTACGAAATGAGTGTCCTCTATCATCTAGGAAAGGCCAATGTAGCGGACGATGCTCTCAGTAGACTATCCATAGTAGTGTTTCTCACATTAAGGACAGTAAGAAGAAGTTAGCTCAATAAGTCTATCTGCTTACCAGACTAGGCATTCGCGTAGTTGATATAGATGAGGGTGATATATGGGTTTAGAGTAGTTTAGAATCATCTCTAGTTTTTGAGGTGAAAGAAAAGCAAGATAGAGATCCCAGCCTTGTTAATTTGAAAGAGTCAGTTCAGGATCAAAAAGTAGAGGTTTTCTCCCAAGGGGGAGATGGTGTTTTGCATTGTCAGGGCCATCTCTGTGTTCCAGGTATAGATGAATTCAGGTAGTGAATTCTTGCAGAAGTGCATGGTGCACGCTACTCTATTTATCCAGGGTCCACAAAGATGTACCGTAACTTGTGGGAAATCTATTGGGGAAGTAGGATGGAGAGAGACATTGCATAGTTTGTGGCTAAGTGCTCTATATGTTATCAAGTTAAGATAGAGCATCAGAAGCCTAGTGGGTCCATGCAAGAGTTCAGTATTCCTACTTAGAAGTGGGAAGTTGTGAACATGGACTTCGTTATGGGTTTACCTCGAACTCGTCATCAGCATGATTTAGTTTGGGCCATTATAGACATAATGACCAAATCAGCTCATTTCCTTCCAATTCATACCTCTTATTTAGCTGAGGATTATGCAAAACTCCATATCAAGGAGTTGGTCAGATTGCACGGTGTTCCATTTTCCATTATCTCTGATAGAGGTACCCAGTTCACCTCTTATTTTTAGAAAGCATTCCAAAAAGGTCTCGGTACCCAAGTTCATCTCAGTACAGCCTTCCATCCTCAGATAGATAGTCAAGAATAAAGGACCATTCAAACTTTAGAAGATATGCTAAGGGCGTATGCAATTGATTTCAAGGGAAGTTAGGATGACCACTTACCTTTGATTGAGTTTGCATACAACAACAGCTATCATTCCAGTATTCGGATAGCTCCATTCGAAGCTCTCTATGGTAGGAGATGTAGATCTCTAATTGATTGGTTCAAATTTAGTGAGGCCTCAGTCATAGGTCCTAACTTATTATTCAATGCCTTAGAAAAAGTCCAGTTAATCAGATAAAGACTCCAGGCTGCTC
Organism: Capsicum baccatum var. pendulum; assembly: GCA_030864225.1. Lineage (NCBI taxonomy): Eukaryota > Viridiplantae > Streptophyta > Magnoliopsida > Solanales > Solanaceae > Capsicum > Capsicum baccatum. The sequence continues at coordinate 46,698,951 of CM061560.1, forward strand.
AGAGCCGACAGAAGTCTTAAGAAGACATTCATAGAAAAGATCTTGAGTTTGAGGTTGCTGATTATGTTTATATAAAGATATCTCCCATAAAGGGAGTGAAGAGATTCGGCAAGAAGGGAAAGATCAGTCCTTGATATGTCGGTCCCTTCAAGATTCTCAGTTGTTTCAGCAAGGTAGCTTATGAGATCGAATTGCCTTCAGATCTAGCCTTAGTTCATACAGTCTTCCCTGTTTCTTTGCTTAAGAAGTGTATAGGTGACCAACCAGTCATAGTCTCTATTTAGAGTATTGACGTTCAGAACAGTCTCTCTTATGAAGAGATTCTAGTTGAAATCTTAGACTATCAGACTCGTAGATTGAGGAACAAAGAAGTCTCTCTAGTTAAAGTTCTTTGGTAAAATCAGTCCATCGAGAGAGCTACTTGGGAAGCAGAAGCAGACATGTATACCAAGTATCCTCACCTCTTCTCCACCAACTCAAATCAAGCTCAATGTAACAGTTCTCATTAAGCTTACTCAGTTTCATGATCAGTGTTCATCATGAACTAGGTATTCAATTTCATGTTCATGTTCCCAGTATAAACTTGGTATCAAGTACCATTGCATATTCAGTTATGCATTCATGAATCAGTTACACATGGATCAGATATGCATATTCAGTATGTTATGTTCAGCTTGTCAGTCATGAGATCATGTTCCAGTTATTCATGTTTAGTTTATGTTTAGCTTATTGTTTCTTCTCTCAGTCAGTCTTATTCGAGGACGAATGTCCTCAAGGGGGAGATATTGTAATACCTCAAAGATTTCTAGAAAATTTTGTCCCAAGAATTCCTAGTATTAGCATCTAAAGTGAAGGATAATTATTCCATGAGGAATTTTCAATATTTTCACTTTTTCATGTGGAAAATTCAATAAGCTTTCAATCGATATAAGATTCGCCCAAATCCGAAAAACAAGTCAAAAGTTATGATTATTTTAAGTTCCCTTCGTAAAATACCGCCATCTTAGCCAGTGGGGCACTGTGCCACAAGAGGAAATGGCATTGGGCAATTTCCAGTAGGTTTTCGTGATTATGAAGCATCGCGCCAGTACTCAAATTTAGAATTGTCCTTTTTCCACTGTCTTAGCACGATTTTGTAACACCCCAATTTTCTAAACTGGAATGTTGCACGGTGCTTATGACCTTAAAGGACCATAGATAACTCATGACTGATATCTGTACCTGTACACTACAATATATGATGTAATAATGTGAAAAAACATGAACAATAGGCCATAAGGTTCAACTGAATAAAATATCTGAGAAATGTAATATCCATATGGGTGGAAAATACCTAAAAACAACTGAAGTCTAAATCAAATCTGAACTAAATCTGGAAGCCTCTAAATACTGTCTTAGTAAGGAGTTGAAGAAACATGTCTCCAACTAACTCCATCTAGGAAAACTTAACTGAGATAATAAATGAAATAAAATAATATCGTCCTTGAATGGATGAGGACTCACTGCAACTCTGCGACTGGAATGCTGTTGTTTATCTGGAACACGTGCCTCTGAACCTATAGAGTAACATAAAAGAAAGCACCATAGCAAAAATGCATCAGTACGTCTGAATGTACTAAGTAGATGAGTGAGGTAGGCTAAATGCAATGGTTCATATGCATGAACATATGCTGACTAATATGAACGTAAGAATAAATACATGCATAAGCAACTATAACTGAACTTGTGGTGATACTGACTACTGAGTCTGAATACTGATGACATGACTTTACTGATGCTGAGTTACTGAATAGATGAATGACTATTTTTGAAAGTTTGAATTATGAAGAACTGATTTGACTGACTGTGTCTAACAGTCCTGAAACTGAATACTGATAACATAAGCTATGACAACTGATATAACTATGATGATCAACAAGACCGATGTAACTGATACTGAGCAACTATATTTAACAGTCTAAGTTCTGATGGAACTATGTTTGTTCCGTCCTATATGGAGAAACTGAATTTGAGATCAGTCCTATCTAGTGGGTGATCTTTAAATCTAATCATTCTGATACTGATTAACTATAGTTGATATCAGTCTAGTCTAATCGGTGATCTTGAAGTCTATTTATAATGATAAGGATTGACTGTCTCTAACAGTACTGAATCTGTAATACTAAACTGAGTTGATATGTATCTGACAGTCCTGAATCTGTAACTAAAATTATGGGATGTGTTCATCTAACCGACATGCCCCATGCTAAGCTGACTGGGGTCCAATCTCTGACCTGACTGAAAGGGTGTCAGTACCGTACCACCGGTAAAGAAAACTGTTATGGATTCAGTCCTAATCTAGTGGGTGACTCCAGGGATCTGTCCTATACATATAAATGTGCTAACGGGTTACCCCTGAGTATACCAGTCCTATCTAATGGGTGACATCATATACCTACGTTGGCTACGTAGTTTTGAAACTTACGGATTACTTCTAAGGATCTCCGTCCTTTCTAGCAGGTGAGTCCCCATCCCTAGGCTCACTCGGTGCTGAATCCTACTTCCATCTAAAAGACACTGAAATGGATAATTGAGCTAAACTAAATAACCAAACTGAACTGATTAGTTGAACTGATACTGATTAACTGAACTGATACTAGTGGTATTGTTTAGCGGAGCTAAACTAAGTTTACTGAGTTTCCTTGACTGAATGAACGTACAGATTTCTGAGGAATGACTGAGAGTACTAAAATTACTGAGATCGCTAGGAATACTGTTGTTTCTGAGATCACTGAGATTACTGAGTACTAAGGTTACTGAACTACTGAGACTACTAAGATTTCTAAGTTTTCCTGAGTCGCATGACTAACTGAATTCTATAGACCATAGCTTGACTGAGAGTATCTTGATAACATGACATAGCACTAGGCACACAGCTATATTATGTTGGGTACAAGTACCCCCAGGACTCGATGGAAGGAAACTGACACACGTGACTGACTTGATCATAAGAATAGAGTCCGTAATTCACAATATCATAAGTAGGGGATTCATACTACACTTGGTTCTCAACATCTTATACATGGAAGGGGATGCGCACAACATGCATATACTCGCGTTGCTTTAATATCATGCTCATTCCATATCACAACAATAACACACAACAATAACGTGGAGTTCATGTGGAATCATAAAAACCAGAACATGGTCTTGTAATTTAAGAACTATTAAGTCATAAAACTTGGATTCTATCATTCTTGGCATTTTAGCAAACACCTTACATTCACAACTTTGGGCATAGGTTTACTTATAAATTTGACAATCTTAATCCATCCAAAATTCATGGGTTTCAACTAACCTACTCACATGCTTCATGAAAAATACATCAAGATACAACCTTTAATCTAAACAACAATTATCAACACAAATATAGTCATAAGACAACAAGAAAATCACAATTTATAATTTAAAACATTATCCTTGAGCTCCATGGATGAAAGGGACCCATGGGTGAACACTACGCATACCTTAAAGCTTGATCTTGAAAGAGATCTAATGTTTCTTGAAGATTCTTGAAGAAATCCTTAGGCTTGTTCTTGATTTTTCTTGACTAGGGTTTAACCCCTTTGGGAGAGAATGTTCTTGTTCTTGAGGAGATGATCTTGAGAAAAACCCTAATCTTGTGGTTAAGAGTGTATGAGAGAGCTTTTTGAGATATTTAACTAAAGAAAATGGAAGATAATACGCTCCTTGAGGGTTATAAGTCGTGGTAAGTGAAGAAAAAGACCAAAATACCCTTGCAAAAATGTCCCTCAATTTCTTGAAAAATATAGCTGACAACATTCGTGACAAGTCGTCAAGCTGGTGATAAGTCGTCACGAAATATCGTCACAAAATGGTGAAATCTTGATTTTTTGGTTAAGGTTGATGACATTGGTGATAAGTCATCACAGGCATGAAGGCTTTTCACCAAATATTTTCACTGGGATTAGAAATCTTCCCAGGTCTGACAACATTGGTGATAAGTCATCACGCTTATGACAGCTTATCACAAATGTCGTCGCTCAGTTTCCCAACCTGACATGCTGGAGTAAAATGGGCATAACTCCTTGCTCTGATATCGGATTTAGGAAAAATTGATATAGTTGGAAAGATAATTAAATTATCTATATTTTAGTAGGTCATTATCTCAAAAATTCATAGTGTAAAGAGAGATATATCATTCCAAGTTGACTATAGCAATAGCCTTCCCAAGAATTCAATCGATAAGGAATATTTTGATTCGTCTGATAGGTGGGAGTTATTTGGAGACTTAATATACATCTAAATTGGTCATAAAACTAAAAAATGACCATAATGTACTATGCATGAGCTTATAACATGGCATTAATATTGGTTTTGATTTTTCGAGGTATTATAATATCTACCCCTTAGGAACATTCGTCCTCGAATGAGAATGACTGAGATGGAAGAAAAGATCATCTAAAGTACATACAATACAACACTACTGAAACATGGTTTTGGGACTGACACAACTAATAAGATGAATACATCATACTAAACATGTATATTTGATGCATGTGTAACTGATTCATGAATGCACGACTGAGTGTTCTAATGAACTGAGTTTCGTATAATAAGAATGCATATCTAATGCCTAATTGATGAGATTAATCCATGCATATTTGATGCATGATTATACGACTAACATGATACATAAATGTATGATAGAAAGTACTGATAAGCTGATCACGCATATCTGACGTGTGAATATATAACTGAACGGGCTCAGGAACATGAGGCTGAACATACAATAGTAAAAGTACCAAGTTTGAACTAAAAATTAAGCATGGAGTTGAATACAAAGTTTGGTGCTAAAATCTAAACATGAAAATGAGCAAGATCAAAGAAGACTGTCACCTTGAATTAAAAATATTGATGAGTCTAAGATTAATCACTCAATATGCATAAGCGGAAACATAAGAACATAACTGAGTCTGGAACGTGATACATGAACTGAACTAAGTCTGCAATACATGACATGGCTAGAGTATCATGTCGTGGACTAAACTGATCCATTGAGTACACAGCTTACAACTGAGTTTTGGAGCTAGAGGGTCAGCTCATAAGTAACACTTCCTCCAAGATAGATTCAACAAAGAAAATGACATGTTTAAATCATGAAAGTTTGGGGTCAATAGTGTATCTCCCCCTTGGGACACTATGTCCCTTGAAGGATGTTGGACTGACATTGTTGAGATATTGAGGAAGTTGAGGTGATGCACAAGGCATCTACGTACTAGATTATAACTGAACCTCGGAAGTCTGGGACTAATGCATGATGCATGAACTGAACTGAACTTGCAACTACTATATGGTTCTAGCAAAATATTGCGAACTAATTGTCAGATATGTTTGCTGACTCTATATGATAATTCAACTGTAAAAGCTCCAATGAAAAGTTCTTAAAATGATAGAATCTATGGCACGTCTGAAGTATGATAGACCCATTGGTTCCAAAGGTAAAAATCCTTGAAAAGGAAAAGAGAAAATAATCAAGATGGTCATGATAATATGGAAAGTGCTTTGAAAAAGTACCGATATAAAATTTTATAAAACTTTGGTAAAGGTTCAGGTACCTAAATAGTAATGAATGTGAAGAGATATTCATAAGTTATGTCTTATTGAAATTGATATCAACAATCATCGATGATATCTTTGATATCCTTAGAATTTCATTGATGATATAGAGAATATTTTCCATATAATGCATGCTAGTGATGTGAAGGGTGTGGATTTCATTGCTTATCAGTTGAAGGATGTGGTGTATCAGTGGTATGAGGAATAGGACCAGTCTAAGGGTGATGATTTTAAGTCTGCTTTCTGGGATGACTTCAGTAGTATTTTTCTTAATCGTTTCTTTCCTCGAGAGTTGAGGGAGGCAAAAGCTAAGAATTTCATAAATATAAAGCAAGGCAAGATGACAGGAAAAGAGTATGCCATTAAGTATGATCAGTTTTCGCATTATGCTTCTGAGTTATTCTCTAACATAAGGGCTAGAATAAAGAAGTTTGCTACCAGATTATCTCGTGATTTTATTTTGAAAAGCAAGGTCGCCTTGTTGAACAAGGATATGAATATCTCTAGACTTGTGGTATATATACAAAAAGTGGAAGAATAATAAAAGAAGCAAGCAGAGATGGGTGAAAGATAAAACAAGAAGTTTCAGTAGTCAAACCAAGGTGGAGGTTAGCGGCAGAGTGGTAGAGATGGTTTAAGAAAAAGTGAGGCAATTTTGTTTCCTATTCTATGGCTAGCATCCCATACCTTAAGCTATCTAGTGATCGTTGCTTCCAAAAAATAGTGAGTCTAAGGCATAAGGTACCTAATATCAGGCAAGTGGGTCCCAATCAGCTCTATCTTAACCCCCCTTGTTGTTTTTATGGATAGGTGCATCATAGGTTTTGTGACCAGAGGAGAAATTGGTGTTTTACTTGTAATAAAATTGTTCATATGCAGTGGAATTGTCCTTTAAGGGTTGGTTCTGGAGCAAATAAGGTTCCTGTTGCTACTTCTTTAACCCCTGCACCAAAGGGTGCCACTTCTGATTCCAACACTAGTCGAAATTGCCTTTATTCTCTTGCCACCCACTAGGAATCTAAGGTATCTCCTAATATTGTTTTTAACACATTGAAACTCTTATCTTGTGATGTATATTATCTTCTATATTTGGGTCTACTCTATCTTATGTGACCCCGTATATAGCTATTCATTTTAGTTTTGGTCCTGAGTGTATTCCTAATCCCTTTTTTGTGTCAACTCCAATGGGTGACTCTATTATAGTTAGAAGAGTCTACAGTCATTGTGTGATATCTATCTATGGTAGGGTGACATTAGTGGATTTGATAGAGTTGGACATGTTAGATTTTGATATAATTTTGGGGATGGATGGATTGCACTCTTGCTATGCGTCTCTTGACTATCGAATTCAAAGGGTTAGTTTTCAATTCCCAAATAAGCCGGTGATTGAGAGGGAAAATAGTTTCCTAGTTCCTAAGGAAAGTTTTATTTCTTATCTTAGATCCTGAAATTGATTTTCAAAGGGTGTCTCTACCATTTAGTGCAAGGTCGGGAAATTAATTTAATGAAGTCTCTCTTGAACTTCAAATTCACATATATATTTTTATGAGCATCTAGATAATTTATTTCATACATAATTTTCAACTGTTAATCAACTCTCTCTCTAATGTTAGGAAATCTAACAGTTATCTCAACCTTATTTTGAAACTCATATTTGTGCGTTGTGATGGAGCAATTGAATCATATGCCGCATATTTAGATTTTTAGGTGAAAATTATTTGGTTCTTTACCTTGAACCAATAGCGATAGGGGAACCTTTCCGGCGAGATGCTTATAAATGCTACTACATTTTTAATGACATATATCATATTAAAATTTTTTAAGAGATTTATTCTCATAATCAATGATTTTGCTAGAATTTGAGGCATACAATTTCTGCTAAACCAACCAATATTATCAACATAATTTATAGTTCAGAACTATACTCTTAATTTAAACAATTCGAACAATCAATTTTACAAAAATCAAATTGCAAGTTAATAGACAAGCATATGTGACCATTTCATAGATGTATCTATTAAACTATATAATAATAATTGATCCATATGGCAGGTGAACGGGATCATATTCACTTTTTTATATGGTTAAAAACTTTTAGGAAATACAATCCCAACCTTAGATGGTACAATGATCAATTCATTGAACAAGCAGCATAAAAGAATTTGTGAAGAACTTTCTATTTCTTCAACATGTGACCAAATGAATTCTCAATTATTTTTGCATCACATTTGAACTAAGATGGTCATTCATTATGCTAACTAATATTTATTTTAGTAAACTTTTAAAATACATTGCATGTGATTCTATCATCATGCTCATATTTTTCTATAACAAATATGAGAAAAAGAGCAGGTAACCTTTTACATAAATATTCATAACCCGCTTTGGTTTTAATAATATGATGATATAACATCTTTTCATTATTTACAGCCTCGATATAATTTATTTCTAGCCAATGACTTTGAAACTTAATAAGTTTCTTTGAGACTTACTACAATCCCAATATTATGAATAATTTCATTCCTCTAAATAGTAATACTTAAATTCTTTAGGAGCTCTCAATTAATTTTGTGTTCTACCACATATTTCACACACCATTCATATGGTGAACATCTCCTTTAAGGAGGAAATCATACAAGTACGGTCATAATCTTAAAATATTATATTGGCAAGACTTATTTCTTGCTTTTACCTTTTTATAATTCATGATAAACATATCAAAATATTTATGACATGCCACAAGTACACGATCAATAACCGTTTATGACAAAATAAAATTTCCTTTATTTTTCCCAAACCTCATGTAGATGTGAGATGTGGTATTTATCAAATCATTCATAAGCTTGTTTGTATTCATAATTTTTATTACATCTTGATAATTTATTTCAAGAATGATCGAGCACTAACGTTTCTTATCACAATTCTCATTCTCTTCAAGAAATGAATTATAATAATATGTACATGCTTCATAAATTTTCATTAAAAGCTCATTCTCGCGCCATAAAATTATTATATTTACATGACAGACCTCAACATCACTTTGAAAGGTCAAGTACACCATCACTTTAAATTTCTTTATTTTGATGGAGGATATAAAACTTATTCCAAATTAGGTCGCACAACAATTACGTGCGCAATGACCTTTCATATCATGCCCATTAGTGACAAAAATTATCATCACCATTTGAAGAATCACATGAGAGCCTATAATATTCTTCGAAGAATCTTCTATATATATATATATTGTGTAATACTCAATGTGCACATCTTCGAGATGGCAAAATCGTTCATGCCAACTTATGAATTTATTTGTACTAATAGACTCCAGACTTACCATGACATATGAGTTTTACTTAGTAAATTTCAGATTTACTAGAACATGAATAATTTTTCAAGATTACTATTTTTGAATATATTTCATAATATTTCTTCTCAATTTCTACCTCTTATGGAGATGTTACTCCAATCACATTTATACCAAGGAATGAATCATGTTTAATGGAAAATATTTCATAACTTTAACAAAAAATTTGACTTAGTCATTGTTATATCATCAATATTGTGCATTGAGATTCAAACTCAATGTCTTATCCATATAAAGGCGTCGTAGACCGAAAATCAATGGAACTTAAATTCAATATCTTATCATTATATTGTATCAGAACCCTAATCCTGTCTTACCCTCTTAATGGGATGAGATTTAAATTCATCATCACACCCTCGGCCAATAACATATTAGTCTAAAGTATAATAAACTCAAATGTGAGCCTATAACAATATCACCACTTTGTGATTATCAATATTCTTTTTAGACTCAAGTAAAGAATGTGATTTAATAATGTACTTATCTTATCATAAATAGTAGAGAGGTGAAATTCAAATCTTGATTATCCTATAGTTCTGCGGTCTTGCCTTCTCTACTTTTTGATCCAATTTTCTTTTCTTAGCCTTTAAATTTTGAGACAGTAGAATCTCGTGTTTATAACATGTTAAGAAATAAAGACAAAATTCAATATCAAACATAAAAAAATGAGAGAACTTTAGAGAATTTTAGTAGTACTTTTATTTTACTACTTGGATATATCTATAAAAATATATAAAAGGATGGCTATTTATAGACCACTAAACTTACTCCCTAAGGTTTTCAAAGTTGACATCAAGTTGAACACTTGACCAACTTTATTAGGTATTCAAATCCAAATTGAACAAGTAACATCAAGTTGGCAATTTGGCCAAATATCTTTGGTATTCAAATCCAAATTGAATAAGTAACACTTGGTGTTCAAATTTAATTTGACTACTAACTATTATCTCTAATTAATGACATTTCACACATAAATATGTCACGTGACATCCATATTAAATAGCAACTCCTTTATTTCATTTTATGTGAAAGTTTGTTTGGATATAAATTTTAAAAATGAAAAAAGCTGTAACTTATAATCTCACATATGAAATGATATTTACATAGTAAAAAATTATGTCACTAAAGGATCGTCTGATTCAACGATAAACTATATAATAATTGAGACATTCATAAAATATAACATACGTAGCTGTCAACTTTAAGATTTTTATATTCAGTGGAAGACAGGCTAAAACTCTAACCCAACTAAATAAAAGTAAGGGTCTGAAAGAGTTTGTGATCTAGATATAAATGTGGATATGTGGTGCAAAGCACATCGATAAGGAGAATTCTGCTAAACATGATAACATCGACTTTCTAGAACTTAAATAAAATTTAAGTGCTCTGATATCAATTTTCTCACGCACCAAATCCATGTGACTGAAACCTAAAGAATTCATACAGTAAATTCTATCTATATTTTTTATGTATACATGCAGAAGTCTTTTTAAAATAAAACACCATCATTAGAATAATTTAAAATCAAAGCATGAATACAACCTTTAAATTACTTACCATTTTTCATTTAAAATAAAATGCTCAAGGAAATGAGTTTCATATTATATCGGTAACCACCAAACTACAACCCAAGAATGATAGCTTCTTTGTCTATGAAATTTCTATAACACAAAATGAAATAGTTAACATAGACATGCCTAAGTAACATAAAAGAAAATAAATAAAAATTCTCGAGTACAAATGTGAAGCCTTATAAAAAATTGCAAAAAGAGATACGAAATTGTAAGACCCCTCAAAATTCTAATCTTGATTCAGTCCTGTAAAAGCTAGTAAGGGGTCCAAGACTTAGAAAAAATTCAGCTAAGTGTTCATACTTAGAGTTATTTGAGCCTTCGTAATTTGGCGATCATTTTGCACAACCCTTATGACCTTTAAATATCAATTTTTTGGTTAATTCATGATCAGGAATGTCAGTAGGTGTTCTCGGATAAGTTTTAAATTTTTCAGACTTCGTATGAGGGACATTTGGAAGTCTAAACCAGTGGATCAATGCTATCTCAATGAGCCGCGTCGCCTATCATGTCGATGAGTATTTTTTGCCAGCTCCCAATGCAAATTTTAGTGAGCCGGTGTAGACTCAATATGGTGCATCGATCATAGCGTCGACCCCATAGACGCGATGCGTTGATCTGTACGTCGCTGGACATATTTTTTAATTAAAATAGTGTCCAGATGGGTAATTGGTACATTTCCCCATTTTGAATTAGCCCCTAAAATATGAAATCCATCTCTCACAAAGCAAATTACACTCTTTTCTCTTAAAATCATTCAAAAACAAACCCTAGGGCTATCAACTCAAGATTTAAATCCCAAGGATCACCACCAATCTTCAAGAATTTGGCATTGAGGAAGGTCAAGTGTTCATCCAAGGGTTTCCTTCCACCCTTGGAGTTCAAGAAACCCTTTTTACTACAAGTTCATGAGTTTGATGAATTTCATGGTTGGGTTTGAATGTGATCATGATTTCTATGTTAATGGAGTTCCTAATCCATGAGTAGTTGCAAGATTTGTATGAAATTGTTTATTATATGTGTTTGCATCATGAGAATTCATGTTAAAACCTTAGAATTATGAATATGGTATTTGAAATTGTAATGCCCCTATGTTGTTTAGTATTGTGTGCATATACTATGCCCTCCAAGTATTTGGTGGATTGTTCATGTGAGTAGAATAGTTTAGTCCCATCATATTAGCATGTATACAAGTTCATGTTATGTAAGTGTTTGTCAAAATGCTTCAATGAATGAATGGTGATCAAGTAATTAGTTACATGTGTCAAGATTGTGCTATGTCTTATAGACTATGCTATCGCATCCTGGGGGTATTTAATACCCAAAAATCTAGTTATTTACCTAGAGTTATAGTAGCTACAGAATAGACTCGGTAGTATCATGATCAGTAGTTTAGTAATCAGTTCAGAACCCAGTAGAGTTCAGTCAGTTAACAAAATCCAGTAGTATTCCATCAGTTATCGGAATCCAGAGAACTTAGTTTAGTTCAGTCAGACAGTATGAATCAGTAATAGATCAGTCCATCCTAGTATAGTTTAGAATTCAGTCCAGTGTCTATTCAATTGGGAGTACCATTTAGCACCGAGTGCACCCAAGGATGGGGACTCTCCTGCCAATAGAGGGTGTGATTCTTAGAAGTAGTCTTGTATTCCAGAACTATATAGCCAGCGTAGGTTGAGACATCAAACTACCAGTTGAGGGTTGATGAGGTGTGCTACCTGCCAGTTGAGGGTAGCACTATTCTCATTCAAAGCACCTACCAGATGAGGGTGACTCAGCTTGTCTTTATCCATGGCACGGTACTGACACCCTTCTAACTGGGGCTATAGGTTAGACTATAATTTATTCAAAGAGGGGCATATCAGTTAGATGTTACCTCCCATATTCTCAATTTCAGTCTTCAGAATAAAACTTAGTTCAGTTCTACAGAAATCAGGACTGTCAGACACAGTCACTCAATTCAGTACGGAACTTAGAATAGTTCCATAAAATTAGGACTGTCAGATAAAGTCACTGAGTTAACAGTAATACAGTATCAACAAACTCAGATATCAGTAAACCAGTGATTCTGAACATAGTATCCAATGTTACCATGCCCTCAGTTACAGTTTGTACTCTCATTCAGTTATACTCATGTTATTTAGCCAGTATTATTCATGCATATGAACCCATGCATCTTATCCTACCTTACTTAGCATAATAGTACATTCAAAGTACTGTCGCATACCTTTCTTTTAGGCTATGATGTCTTATATCATAGATTCAGATGCATGGGCTCCCAATCATACTTTGAAGCCCGATCCATCAATAGCAGACTAATGGTGAGTCCTGTTGTTTGAGGACATATTTATTATTCTAGTATTTTAGTACTTAATTTATTTCAGTAGTCGAAGTTAGTTGGGGACTTGTCCTATTAACTCCCTGTTCAGACAGTGGAGGCTTTTCAGATATAGAGTATTTACAGACAGATGTTCAGTTTTGGTATTGATGTACCATACTCAATATTTATTTACAGCTTTGAACTTTATAGTAAGTTTTTGCATAATTACAGTATTGTTATTCAGTTAATATAGTAGGTACCAGTCATAGGTTAGCTTGTGGTCCTTCAGGATAATGAACATTGTGTAGCGCGCGGGGTACAAACATGGGGCATTACAAACTTGGTATCAGAGCCTAAGGTTCAACAGAGTCCTAGGAAGTCTGAAAGTCGCATCTAGTAGAGTTTTATGCATGGATGTGTAGTGTGCCACACTTATAGACATGAGGCTATTAGATATTTTAGGAAAAGTTTCCCTTCTTTCAGTAATTATGTCATGTGGGTGAGCACAAGCTCAAGTTAAACCCTCTGTCTAATCAAAGTTTCTCTTCCATTTAAAGAAAATGCCTCCAAAAAGGACTAAGGGAAGAGGAACGAGAGACCAGCCAGCACTTCAGCCCATCCATCCAGATCCTCTGGATGAACATGTCTCCCACGTTGAATTCAGTGCAGCTTTCACCACCCTAGCTCATTCTATAGAAGCCTAGAATGAATGCCCATCTATCGTTTAGGCCAACCCAACAGCAAATACTGCTACAACCAGGAGTCAGGACTTTAACCAAATGAACCCTCCATCTTTTACTGGGTCTAAGTCAAATAAGAACTCTCAGAAATTTCTTGATCAGGTGCAGAAAATTACAGATATTATGGGGGTGACTATTATTGAGAGTGCTAAGTTGGTCGTATATCAGTTGCAGGATATGGCTCACTTATAGTTTAAATAGTAGAAAGCAGAAAGAGCCGCAGATGCAGGGCCCATAGAGTGGGAGAAATTTTCCATTGCTTTTCTAGATAGGTTCTTTCCTTTGGAGTTGAGGGAGGAGAAGGTTCTAGAATTTATAAATCTGAAGTAGGGAAATATGATAGTGAAAGATTATTCTCTCAAGTTTACTCAATTAGCTAGATACGTTCCTTATGTGGTGGCAGATAGCAGGTCAAGGATAAGTAAGTTTGTGTTTGGGATTTCTAGCATTGCGATCAAGGAGTATAGAACAGCAATGCTAATTAAGAAGATAGACATATCCAAACTCATAGTCCACGTTCAGCAGATAGAGGAGGCTAAGAATAGGGAGAATAAAAGGGAGAACAAGAGAGCAAAATTAAGCAGTTTCAACTTCGCTCAGCCTAGGTCAGAGGTTGGGAATCGTCATCAATTTCACTCGAAATCCTTAGTTCCATCTCCATACTCATCCAGTACTCCATTGCCTAAATTCATAGAATAGAGACAGGGCGCCAGGCCCTAGGCCTCAGGGTAGTGTCAACAATGCCCGAACCAATCCCCTTTGCTAGAATATGGTAGAAACCACCAGGGTATCTGCATGGCTGGCAGTGATGTGTCTTTCGGGTATGGCAAGCCAGGTCACAGAGTCAAAGATTGTCCCCAGTCAGGTTCCCAGGGTCATCATAACCTTCCTTCAGCTCAATCTAATCTCTCGAATCAGCCAGGTGCCACTTTCAGTTCTACCAATGGGCAACGCCCAAAAAGGCTCTATGTCCTTTAGTTCTGACAGGATTAGGAAGGTTTTCTTGATGTGGTCACTGGTACGTTACAAGTTTATAATTTACATGTTTATGCTTTGCTAAATCCGGAAGCTTCTTTATCCTTTGTAATTCCATAAATAGCTGTCGAATTCAGAGTCAGTCCCTAAATCCTAGTAGAGCCTTTCTCAGTCTCTACCCCAGTAGGTAAGTCCATCATAGCCCAGCGAGTATATAAAAACTTTTTGATTATGGTATCTCAGAGAGTCACTTCAGCAGACTTAATAGAATAAGAGATGATAAATTTTCATGTGATTCTTGGCATGGATTAGTTTCATTCATGCTATGCCTCAATTTACTATTGAAATAGAATTGTCCAGTTTTAATTTTTGAATAAGCCCATCCTAGAGTAAAGGAGTATTACTTCAGAACTTAGGGGTCAGCTCGTTTCCTACCTTAGGGCAAGGAAAATGATATCTAAGGGATGTTTCTACCATATTGTTTGAGTCCAAGACTCTTGTTTAAAAACCCCTAATCTTGAATCAGTACCAGTAGCATGTGAATTTCCAGATGTACTTCTCAAAGATCTTCCCGGAGTTCCTCCTGAAAGGGAAGTTAACTTCGAAATAGACCTTCTTTGAGATACTCAGCCTATCTTTATTTTGCCATACAGAATGGCTCCAAAAAAACTCAAAGAATTAGAAGAACAGTTGAAATATCTCCTAGATAATGGATTCATTATACCCAGTGTGTCCCCGTGGGGTGCACCAGTTCTATTCATGCATAAGAAACACGGTTCTCTCAGAATGTGTATAGACTACCGTTAGCTAAATAAAGTCACAATCATGAACAAGTAACCACTTTCCAGAATTGATGACTTTTTTGACCAACTGCAGGGTGCCAGTTACTTTTCTAAGATAAACCTCAGATCAGGCTATCATCAGCTCAGAGTCAGAGAATGTGACATTTCAAAAACAATTTTTAGAACTTTGTATGGTCACTTCAAATTCTTAGTCATGTCATTTGGTCTTACTAATGCCCCAGTAGCTTTCATAGACTTGATGAACTGTGTGTTCAAGCAGTACTTATTCATGTTCGTCATAGTCTTCATAGATGACATCCTTGTCTACTCCCGCAGTGAGCATGATCATGCAGACTATCTCAAAATAGTATTACAGACTCTCAGAAACCATCATCTATTTGCCAAATTCATTAAGTGCAAATTTTGGCTAAGGTCAGTAGCCTTGCTCGGCTATATCATTTCCGGTGATAGAATTAGAGTTTATCCCCAAAAGACCAAAGCAATGAGAAACTATTCTAGTCCTATTTATCCATCAAATACCAGGAGTTTCTTGGGTTTGGCTAGCTATTACCGATGATTTGTTGAGGTATTTTCATCTATTGCATCCCCTATATCCAGATTGACTCAGAAGAAGGTCAAATTTCAGTGGTTAGATTCTTGTGAGAAGAGTTTTTAGGAATTGAAGACTCGACTCACTACAAACCTAGATTTTACTCTACCAGATGGTTCAAATGGCTTTGTTATGTATTATGATACTTCCAAAGTTAGTTTGGGGTCTGTTTTGGTATAAAGAGGTAAGGTCATAGCCTATGCCTCTAGACAACTTAAGCCCCATGAAAAGAACTATCTAACTTATAATCTTGAGTTAGAAGCAGTAGTATTTACCTTAAAAATTTGAAGGAACTATTTGTATGTAAAGCACGTTGATGTGTTCACTGATGTATGTATTCTCTTAGAAATACCTAAACCTCAATCAGAGAAGGTGGCTGAAGTTGTTGAAAGACTACGACATAAGTGTTCTATATCATCTAGGCAAGGCCAATATAGTGGTTAATGCCCTTAGTAGGATGTCTATGGGTAGTATTATCTATTATCTCAGATAAAGGTACAAAGTTCACCTCTTACTTTTGGAAGGCATTTCAAAAGGGACTTGGTACCTAATTTTACCTCAGTACAACATTTTACCACAGATAGATGGCCAACTAGAAAGGACTATTCAGACTTTAAAGGATATGCTATAAGCATGTACGATAGACTTTAAAGGTAGTTAGGATGACCACTTGCCTTTAATTGAGTTTGCATATAACAACATCTAGCATTCCAGCATTCAATGGCTTTTTTTGAGGTGCTTTGTGAGAGGAGATGTAGGTCTCTCATTGGTTGGTTTAAAGTGGGAGAGGCGGTAATGGTAGGGCCTGACTTGGTGTTTGACATATTAGAGAAGGTTCAGTTGATTAGGGAAAGGCTTAAGACACCTCAGAGCTGACAGAAATCATATGCAGATATGTGAAGAAAGGATATCGAGTTAGAGATTAGTGATTATGTGTATTTGAAGATCTATCCTATGAAAGGAGTAAAGAAGTTTGGCAAAAAGGGGAAGCTCAGTCCTCGATATGTCGGTCCTTACCGAATGCTTAGCCGTTTTGGAAAGATAGCTTATGATCTTGAGTTGCCTTCAAATTTAGTTTTAGTCCATCCAGTGTTCCATGTCTCCTTTCTAAAGAAATGCATAGGTGACCAGTATTTGTAGTCCCTGTAGGGGATATAGACATTCAGAACAGTCTCTCTTATGATGAGATTCCAGTCAAAATCCTTGACAATCAAATTCACAGATAGAGGAACAAAGAAATTTCTCTAGTCAAAGTTCTTTAGCAAAACCAGTCAGTTGAGGGAGCTACTTTGGAAGCAGAGGCAGATATGCGGACCAAGTATCTTCACCTCTTCTCTACAAACTCAGATTCAGCCTAAGGTAATAGTTTTTCCTTGGACTTACTCAGTTCCATGCTCAGATTATCCTTTTAGACTTGGTAACAGTTACCGTTGCATATTCAGTTGTGTCTCCATGCATCAGATATGCATGTTCAACATGAGAAACTTTGCTTATTAACAATACTAGTCCTATATTCATGAATCATGTTCAGCTATGTACTCATGCATCAAATATACATGTTCAGTAAACAATTTTAGTTTATCAGTACTTTCAGTCATAAAATCATGCTTCAGTTGTACACGTCTCGTATCTAAATTCAGTCTATGAGTATTCTCAGTTTGGTTAGTCTCATTCGAGGATGAATGTTATCCAGGGGGAGATATTGTAAGACCCCTCAAAATCCTAAGCTTGATTCAATTCTGTAAAAGCTAGTAAGGGATCCCAGACTTAGAAAAAATCCAGCTAAGTGTTCATACTTAGAGTTATTTTATCCTTCGTAAGTTGACCCTTATAACTTTTAAATATCGATTTTAGGTTAATTCATGATCATGAATGTCAGTAGGTGTTCTCGAATAAATTTTAGATTTTTCAGACTTTATTTGAGGCACGTTTGGAAGTCTAAACCTGTGGATCAATGCGATATCGACGTGCCGTGTCTCCCAGCTCCTAGTACAAATTCCAGTGAGTTGATGTGGCCTCGACGCGGCTGTCGGCCATAGTATCGACCCCATCAATGCAACACGTCGGTCTGTGGTCGCTGGGCATATTTTTGAGTATTTAAAACAGTGTCCAGAGGAGTATTTAAGATATTTCCCCATTTCGAATTAGCCCCTAAAACATGAAATTCAGCCTCACAAAGCAAATTACACTCTTTTCTCTCAAAGTCATTCAAAAACAAACCCTGCGGCTATCAACCCAAGATTTAAATCCAATGCATTGCACCACCAATCTTCTAGAATTCAGGCATTGAGGTATGTCAAATGTTCATCCAAGGGTTTCCTTCCACCCTTGGAGTTCAAGAAACCCTTTTTACTACAAGTTCATGAGTTTGATAAATTTCATGGTTAGGTTTGAATGTGATCATGATTTCCATGTTAATGGAGTTCTTAATCCATGAGTTGTTTCAATAATTGTATGAAATTATTTATTATATGTGTTTGCATCATGAGAATTCATGTTAAAACCTTTGAATTATGAATTTGGTATTTGAAATTGTAATGCCCCCATGTTGTTTAGTATTGTATGCATATACTATGTCCTCCAAGTGTTTGGTGGATTGTTCATATGAGTTGAATAGTTTAGTCCCATCATATTAGCATGTATACAAGTTCATGTTATGCAAGTGTTTGTTAAAATTCTTCAATGAATGAATGGTGATCAAGTAATTAGTTATCATGTGTCAAGATTATGCTATGTCTTATAGTCTATGCTATCAAGTCCTAGGGGTATTTAATACCTGAAAATCTAGTTGTTTACCTAGAGCTTAGTAGCTATAAAATAGATTTGGTAGTATCATGATCAGTAGTTTAGTAATCAGTTCAGAACCCAGTAGAGTTCAGTCAGTTAACAAAATTCAGTAGTATTCCGTCAGTTAGCGGAATCCAGAGAACTCAGTTCAGTTCAGTCAGACAGTATGAATCAGTAATAGATCCGTCCAGCCTATTACAGGTTAGAATTCAGTCGAGTGTCTATTCAGTTGGGAGTAGAATTCAGCACCGAGTGAACACAAGGATGGGGACTCACCTGCCAGTAGAGGGTGTGATCCTTAGAAGCAGTCCTTGTGTTCAAGAACTACGTAGCTAGCGTAGGTTGAGACATCAAACTGCCAGTTGAGGGTTAATGAGGTGTCTTACCTGCCAGTTGAGGGTTCCACCGTTCTTATTCAAAGCACCTGCCAGATAAGGGTGACTCAACTTGTCTTTACTTGTGGCACGGTATGACACCCTTCCAATTGGGGTTACAGGTTGGACCCCAATTCATTCAAAAAGGGGCATATCGGTTAGATGACTACCTTCCACAGTCTCAGTTTCAGTCTTCATAATTAAACTCAGTTCAGTTCTACAGAAATCAGAACTATCAGACACAGTCACTCAGTTCAGCACGAAACTTAGAATAGTTCCACAGAATAAGGACTGTTAGATACAGTCACTTAGTTAATAGTAATACAGTATCAGTAAACTCAGATATTAATAAACCAGTGATTCCAAATGCAGTATCCAGTGTTACCATGCCCTCAGTTACAGTTTACATATTTCATGTGTGTACTCTCATTCAGTTATACTCATGTTATTCAGTTAGTATTGTTCATGCATATGAACCCATGCATCTCAGCCTACCTCACTTAGCATACCAGTACATTCAAAGTACTGACGCACACCTTTCTTTTGCGGTATGATGTCTTATATCATAGGTTCAGACGCACGGGCTCCCGATCATACTTAGCAGCCCGATCCATCAGCAGCAAACTAGTGGTGAGTCCTTATTGTTCGAGGACAGATTTATTATTCCAGTATTTCGATACTCAATTTATTTTAGTAGTTGGAATTAGTTGGGGACTTGTCCCATCAACTCCCTGTTCAAAAAGTAGAGATTTTTTAGACATAGAGTATTTATAAACAGATGTTTAGTTTTGGTATTGATGTACCGTACTCAGTATTTATTTACAACTTTGAACCTTATGGCAAGTTTTCGCCTAATTGCCGTATTGCAATATTGTTATTCAGTTAATGTAGCAGGTACCAGTCATGAGTTATCTTGTGATCCTTCGGAATTATGAGCACCGTGTAGCGCTTGGGATACAGACTCAGGGCGTTACAAGAATTGTCCTATCCACGAGACTCATGCTGTCCTGATTCAGACCCTGATATAACAAATATAAAAATTTGACCAACGGACCTAAGTTTCCATGCTTAATATATATGTAATCATAACTTATGTCCCAAAGAATGGGACATGATACATGCACAACAATTGATATAAGAAAAAAAATTTATATCAATTTAAAATTTAGACGAAGAAATGATAAGATAATTAAAACATATTTCAAGTTACTATTTAAAAATCAAACTTTATGAAATTAAAAAAAAAAATCTCATTTATTATGAGTATCACACTACTACTGCTTCAATTGAAAAAGTCAACTAGACTTTATACCCAGCCTAAGTATTATATTGTCTTTCTTGCTCAATTCGTCTCATTCCATTGCTGCATAAATCAACTCGGTCATGCTAACAAGCTAGCACAATAGTACCCACTAAAGGAGGCACTCTGTCATAGTTTTAAATTATAAGATTGAACTTATGCCTACGCATGCAATTTAATGGAAAAATAAAAAAATATCAAAGGCTAATTTTGGTGACCTCAACTAACTATCAAAACTGCTTACATTTACCATTATAACACTTTATGGACAATTCGAATATTTATGAAAGGTTAAGTGAAAAAAAATTATAATTCATAAAATTTCATCAAGTAAAAATAATAAAAGTGCTACTCCTTCCTCATTTATCTTTTAGTAAACAAAACGACATTATTGTTTTAAGAATAATAAATCAATATCACTTAGGTACTTGCTATATAAATAATGTTGTAATCCAAATCTGCTCATTTCCCTAAGCTAAGATTCATATTTGGAACCTATTTCAAAATTATATTTCATTATGCGCTTGGAGTAGAAGAAATTTCAAATGGCCGATAGTAGATTGTAAATGTCTCGCTTTGATTTTCGTGTCTTGTCCAAATTTCAACTATTTACATTCTGCATATACGAGCGCATATATAATCAACAACATACTCCAATGAAGTAACTTTTAAACAAAAAAAAACACCTACGTCTCATGTCACTATTAATTATTCAACATCCTTCCATCAAACAATCAACGCCATCAGTTCCAATCTAGGGCTACATATTTATGGTCTCGAACGATTAATTAATAACTTGCAAATGCTTACGCCTATTACAAATGCCCCAAAACATTTTATATTGTAACACCGCGAACTACTAAACTAAGATCCAAAATATTATTCAAATGCATATAGATCCTAATGATGATTTCTAATTGTACATATATGTTAATAGAAACTTCTTAGTGTAGGAAGAGCTTTGGTTATGAATCAAGGTCATAAGGAACTTCTAGCTCAAAGTTGAGTTGAAAGCTTCGTTACCGATTAAGTTTCTGTATAGACTTTACTAGAATCAAATTCAAACGAGTATAACTCATAGAATATTAAAATTTTATAGCTCAAGACCCATCAAATTAAAGTTCTTTGGATTTTTTTTTCCGATACAGTCGACAGTTCATTAATCCAATTTTGAAGTAAAAAGTTATGGTTATTAAAATATGTCAGTGTTGAGCAACTCAACGAATCGCTAAATGTTTGGCGATGTACCAAATTGGATCACCAAACTCGCCCAAAAATTTTCAAAAACTGTTCATTTTGGCAATCTAATTCTATATTTTGGCGATCCACTGAATGCTTTGGTAATAGCACCTCTGAATTATCAAAATGACCGACAAAATTCATTAAAAGATCTTTTTTTTTTTACTTTCCCCACTTTCGTCCTATTTTTCATTAGCCCAAGTTGGTATTTTCTCCACTCCTCATTCACTAACCCTAAGGTAAGTTACTCCCATGCAATTTTAAGTAATTTATAGTATTTCAGTCATTCTTTTTCGAATAATTAATGAAATCTTACACATAGGATTTTTAAGAAAGTTCAACCAAGATTTCAAGAACTGAACCCTTGGAGATTCCTCTTCGGAATAGGGTTCCTCCTTGACTTCTTAGAAATCAATTAAGGTATGTAGGACTTCAACGAGAATTTTCATTCATCCCCATATTCAAAACTTCTAATTTTCATGATTCAAGATTTAAATTAGGGTTTGTAAACCGACTTTCAAAATCGTCTTTTATGAAGTATATTTCATATAATCTCAATTCTTTTACTATTTATGATTTCTATAAACACGACAATTATGTTTGTTGAACTTTAAATTCTAGATGTGATGCTTAAATATTATTATTTTTGAAATTGACACCTCAAGCATGAATTTAGAATCCTTATGACATTATGAATCCTCAAGAACCTTGTATAAATTTAAAGAAAAAAAATTTCATGATAGTTATATTTAATACCCTGTATGCTTCCTAGTTAATTCAGCTCATAAAGTAGATATGAGAGGCCTATGACCTTAAAAATATAGCTAAGTGTTGAAGACAGTCTCATTTTTTGGCCTCAAAACTTTGATGATTTTATTATCGACTTTTCCGACCTCGAAAAGTTGGTTTCTAAATTAATTCATGATCAGGGTTGTCTAATTCATTTTGGATGAATTTTAAATTTTTCAGACAACATTTGAGTCATGTTTGGATGACAAAAATAGCTACCCAATGTAATTAAGTCACATCGCGTTGAGTACCACGTTGGCCAGCAACGCGACTGACGTCCATCATGTCAGGGATCAACATGGTGCTTTCGATAGCATCACTGGACACGTTTTTTATCCAATCAGTTATGGATTCAGAGGGGTAGTTAAGTATTTTTCCCACCATAATACATCCCAAAAACACGAAAATAAGGATTAGAAAGGGCAAAACTCACTCATCTTTCATAAATCCTCTCAAGAACAAAACCCCTAGATTCATCAAATTCAAGTCGAAGCTTCAAGCAATCGCCAACAACTCTCATGAATTCAAAAACCAAGGTATGTTAGATGTTCGTCCTTAGGTTCCTTCTACCTTTGGAGTTCAAGAATCCTTTTTAAAACTTAATTTATGTCTCATATGTTATAAATTGAAATTGTGTTCATGTATGTGTTGTTGTTGGGTTTCAAACTAAGAAACATATAAGTTCCATGTAAATAAACTAGTATATATGTGGATTGATGTAATATCTCATTCCAAACCCTTGAATTATAAGTTGAATGTGGTAGTCATGATATTCATATGTTGTTCATTTTCATGTATAAGAATTGTGCTCCCTAAATGTTTGACAAAATATCTATGTGAATGAACTGTGCATGGTGAACTATTTGTTATGCTTTTAAAGTGGTAATGTGGTCCCATTGTCAATGCTATAGAGTCCTAGGGTTATTGAGTACCCAAAATTAGTTGTGTGCTTAGTTCCAGTCACAGTAGGATGATCCCCATAGTATTCCAAACAGTAACATTCGGTCAGTTAATAGAACCAGTGTGAGTTCAGTCGATCTTAGTACAGTCTAGTGATCAGTGTTGATTCAGTTAGAAGTAAGATCCAGCACTGAGTGAACCCAGGGATAGAGGCATTCCTACCAAATTAGGGTATGACCCCTAGTAGCAATCCTTGAGTTACAGAACTACAAAGCCAGCGTAGGTTGTAATGTCTTTCTGCCAAATTATGGTAAACATATACTTATATTCCATGAATCTTCCTACTAGATTAGGATGGACCCAGCCATTATTAGTAACCCATGGCACGGTACTAACACCCTTTCAACTAGGGTTACAGGTTGGGCCCCAAATCAGTCTATATTGGGGCATGTTGATTAGATGAAAGCTCCCGTAGTTTCAGTTTCAGTACTCAGCTCAGAGTTCAGTTCAGTCTTGCTTGACCATAGCATATAGTCACCATTTATTTAACTATCATATTTCAGTAACTCAGTCTACATACTATTTCAGTATTTGTTTTATGCGTGGTCGTGCATTTTTAGTCTTTATACTTTTATGCATTTATATTTAGAATCTCATGTTTTACCTTCAGTAGTTAGTATTCATGAACATGAACCCATGCATAGAAGCCTAACCCCATTTAGCATACCAGTACATTCAAATGTACTGACCGCATACTCTTTTCTTGCACTCTTATATCATTGATTCAGACGCTTGAATTCCTGATCGTACATAGACAGATCAGTCTATCAGCAGAAGCTATCGTGATGAGTCTTCATCTATCAAGGACATGAGCTCTATTCATCTATTAAAGTATTTCATTATTTCCTTTATTGTCAGACAGTTTTAGAGTTAGTTGGGGCCTATCCCATCAACTTTTTTATTCTAGTTGTTAGAGGCTTTAAGACACTTTCAGATAGTAGTTGTTTTCTAGTTTTTATTACACTTCAGATAGTTGTCCTCCATATCAATTTTAGTTATTAAAACCTTATGGAATTTCAATGGAAATCCTACATATGTTGTTGATTAGTTTAATTCAGCACTCACAGCACGTACCAGATCATGGGTTAGCTTATAGTCTCATGAGATCGTAAGAATCTTATGGTGTCCAGGGTATACCCTCAGAACATTACAAACTTGGTATCAGAGACTAAATTTTAAAGTGTCCTAGGGAGTCTGAAAGCCACGTTGAGTAGAATCTTATGCATGGGTGTGTAGCACACCACATTTATGGACAAGAGGCTACAAGACGTTGAAGAAAAGTTTTCCTTCTTACAGTGTCCATATCATACGAATGAGCAGGAGCTTAAGTTAAATTCTCTATCTAATGAAACTCTTCCTTCTATTTATAGAATATGCCTCCCAGGAGAACTAACGAAAGAAAAACCAAAAACTAGCCAGCGCCTTTGTCCATCAGGAAGATCCCCTAAATGAGCATTTTTCTTATACAGAGTTCAAAGCTAGATTCACCACACTAGCTCACTCTATAGGAACCCAAAATATGCGTCCAGCTGCTATTCAGGCCAACTCAGTGGCCAATACTATTGCAGCAAGGATTCGGGACTTCACCCGAATGAATCCTCTTTTATTCTTGGGATCTAAGTTTGAAGAAGATCCATAAAAATTCTTAGACATAGTAAAAAAGGTAACAGATATTATGGGGTTGACTTCCAGTGAGAGTGCTAAGCTAGCTGCTTATCAGTTAAAAGATGTAGCTCATACATAGTTTAAGCAATGGAAAGAGAATAGGGGTGTAGAGGCTGGACCTATAGCATGGGAGGATTTTGCTACTGTATTCTTAGATAGATTTTTTTCCGTTGAATTTGGGGGAGGCTAAGGTGTTAGAGTTCATTAACCTAAATCAGGGTAACATGAGTGTGAAGGAGTACTCCCTCAAGTTTACCCAGTTAGCTAAGTATACCCCTCATATAGTAGCTGATAACAGGTCTAGGATGAGCAAGTTTATGTCTGTGGTATCTGATAGTGTGGTCAAGGAGTTTAGGACAGTTATGTTGATCAAAGAGATAAACTTGGCGAGTTTGATGGTCCATGTACAGCATAGAAATAAGGAAATGGTTAAGGAGACAAAGAGAGAGAGAGAGAATAAGAGGGCTAGAACAGGTAGCTTTAACTTTACCCAGCCAAAGTCAGGAGGTGGTAACCATTCTCAGTTTCTCCTGAAACCTTCAGTCCCAGCTCTATCTTTGGCTAGTGCACCAATGCCCAAAATCAGGAATGATAACAATGATAAGGTGCCAGCCTCTAAGTCTCAAGGTAGTGTGAACAGTGCTCGAACAAATCCTCTTTTCCAGAAATATGGTAGGAACCATCGGGGTAATTATAGAGCTGGCAGCGATGTTTGCTTTAGGTGTGGTAAGACAGGTCATAGGATTAAAGAATGTCCTTAGACAGGTCTGCAGAGTCAAAACAATCATCCTCCATCTTTGTTTAGTCACCCATCTCAGTAGGTCCCCACTTCTAGTGCCACCAGTGGCCAGCGTCCAAACAGTCTCTATGCACTTCAGTCCCAACAAGATTAGGAAACTTCTCCTAATGTGTTTAGTGGTACGTTACAGGTCTTTTATTTACTTACTTATGCTCTAATTGACCCTGGAGCTTCTCTTTCTTATGTAACCCCTTATATAGAGGTCAACTTTGGAGTCAGTCCTAAAATCTTAACAAAACCTTTCTTGGTATCTACTCTAGTGGGTAAGTTTATTGTAGCCCAACGGGTATATAGGAACTGCCCAGTTATAGTGTCTCAGAAAGTCACATCAGTAGACCTTATAGAACTAGAGATGATTGATTTTGATGTCATTCTCAGCATGGATTGGATCTATTCATGTTATATTTCAGTTGATTATAGAAATAGAGTTGTTCATTTTCAGTTTTCGAATGAACTAATCCTTAAGTGGAGGGGAGTACCACAGTGCCTAGGGGTCAACGTGTTTCATACCTTAGGTCAAGAAAAAAGACATCCAAGGGATGTGTCTATCTTCTTGTGTGGGTCAAAGACTCTAGTCCTAACACTCCCAATCTTGAGTCAGTTCTAGTAGAGGGAATTTTCAGATGTGTTCCCTGGAGATCTTCTCGGGGTCCCTTCCAAAAGGAAGATTGACTTAGGAATAGACCTTTTTCCAGATACTCAGCCTATGTGTATTCTGCCATATAGAATGGCTCCAACTGAACTAAAAAAGTTAAAAGAGCAGTTCAAAAACCTCCTAGATAAGGGATTCATCAGGCCTAGCATTTCACCGTGGGGCTCACCAGTTATATCCAAGCATAATAAAGATGATTCTCTTAGGATGTGTATCAACTACCATCAGTTAAACAAAGTCACAATCAAGAATAAAATACCTACTTCTTAGAATTGATGATTTGTTCGACCAACTTTAGGGTGCCAGTTAATTTTCTAAGATAGACCACAAATCTAGATATCATCTGCTCAGAGTAAGAGAATGTGTCATTCCAAAAGTAGCTTTCTAAACCTAATATGGTCACTTCGAGTTTCTATTCATGTCCTTTGGTTTCACAAATTCCCCAGCAGTCTTTATAGATTTGATGAACTGAGTGTTCAAGCAATACTTGGACAATTCATCATAGTTTTCATAGATGATATTCTTGTCTATTCTCATACCAAAAATGATCATGTAAACCATCTCAGAACTGTATTACAGACTCTTAGATCCCATCAGTTGTTCACCAAATTTAGCAAGTGCAAATTTTGGCTCAGGTCAGTAGCTTTTCTTGGTCACATTATTTCAGGTGATAGTAATAGAGTTGATCCTCAAAAGATCAAAGTGGTGAGGAACTGACCTAAACCCATCTCTCTATCAGATATCAAAAGTTTCTTGGGTTTGGTTGGCTATAACCAATGGTTTATTAAGGGGTTTTCATCTATTCCATCCCCCATGTCCAGATTGACTTAGAAGAAAGCTAAGTTCCGATGGTCAGATTCTTGTGAGAAGATTTTTCAAGAGCTGAAGACTCGACTCACCTCATCTCCAATATTGACCTTGCCAGATGGTTCAGATGGGTTTGTTTTTTACTGTGGCACTTCTAAAGTGGGTTTCGGTTTTGTATTGATGCAGAGAGATAAGGTCATAGATTATGCCTCTAGATAGCTTAAACCTCATGAAAAGAATTATCTTACCCATGATCTTGAGTTAGCAGCTGTTGTGTTTGCCTTGAAATTTTTAAGGCATTATTTGTACGGGGTATATTTTGATGTGTTTACACACCACAAGAGCTTTCAGTATGTATTCTCTGCAGAAAGAATTGAACTTGCACCAGAAGAGGTGGTTAGAGTTGTTGAAAAACTATGAGATGAGTGTTTTTACCATCTGGGCAAGGCTAATATAGATGCAAATGCCCTTAGTAGATTATCCATAGGTAGCGTGACTCATGTTAAGGGTGACAAAAAGAAGCTAGTTCAGGAAGTTCATCAGCTTGCCAGACTAGGCATCTGGTTGGTTGATTCAGCTGAGGGTAATGTGTGGGTGAAAAATAGTTTGGAATCATCTTTGGTTGCCAAAGTGAAAGAAAATCAGGATGTGTTCTTGGGTTTCCTTCCACCCTTGGAGTTCAATAATTCTTTTTAAAACTTAATTTATGTTTCATATGTTATAAATTGAAATTACGTTCATATATGTGTTGTTGTTGGGTTTCAAAGTAAGAAATATATAAGTTCCACATAAATAAACTAGTATGTATGTGGATTGATGTAATTTCTCATGTCAAACCCTTGAATTGTAAGTTGAATGTGGTAGTCATGATAATCATATGTTCTTCATTTTCATGTAGAAGAATTATGCTCCCCAAGTGTTTGACAAAATAACTATTTGAATGAATTGTGCATGGTGACCTATTTGTTATGCTTTTAAAGCGGTGATATGGTCCCATTGTCAATGCAATCGAGTCCTGGGGTATTGAATACTCGAAATTAGCTATTTACTTAGTTCCATTCACAATAGAATGATCCCCGTAGTATCCTGAATAGTAACATTCAGTCAGTTAACAGAATAAGTGTAATTTTAGTCAAGCTTAGTATAGTCTAGTGATCAGTGTTGGTTCAGCGGGGATTAGGATTCCACACTGAGCAAACCCAGGGATGGGGGCATTCCTGCCAGATTAGGGTGTGACCCCTAGTAGCAGTCCTTGAGTTACAAAACTACGTAGCTAGTGTAGGTTGTAATGTCTTCCTGCTAGATTAGGGTGGACATATACTTATACTCTATGAGTCTTCCTGCTAGATTAGAGAAGATCCAGCCATTGTTAGTAACTCGTGGCACAGTACTAAAACCCTTCCAACTAGGGTTACAAGTTGGACCCTAAATCAGTCTATACTGCGGCATGTTAGCTAAATGAAAGCTCCCACAGTTTTAGTACTCAGTTCAGATTTTAATTCAGTCTTGCTTAACCATAGCATATAGTCATTAGTTATTTAACTATCAAATTTTAGTAACTTAGTCTACATATTATTTCAGTATTTGCTTTACATATGGTCATGCATTTTCAGTCTTTACATTTTTATGCATCTACACTCAGTATCTCATGATTTACCTTCAGTAGTTAATAATCATGAACAAGAACCCATGCATAGCAGCCTAACTCCAGTTAGCATACTAGTACATTCAAACGTACTGACCGCATACCCTTTTCTTATGCTATAATGTCTTATATCATAGGTTCAGATGCTCAAATTCCAGATCATACATAGGCAGATCAGTCTATCAGCAGCTTCTATCGTGGTGAGTCCTTATCTTTCAAGGATATGAGCTCTATACAGCTATTACAGTATTTCATTATTTCTTTTATTGTCAACCAGTTTTGGAGTTAGTTGGGGTATGTCCCATCAACTCTTTTATTCTAGTTATTAGAGGCTTTCAGATACTTTCAGCCAGTTAGTTGTTTTCTAGTTGTTATTGCACTTCAAACAGTTATCCTCCATATTAATTTTAGTTATTAAAACCTTATGAAATTTTTGTTGAAATTCCGCATATGTTGTTTATCAGTTTTATTCAGTGCTCACAGCAGGTACCAGCTCATAGGATAGCTTGTGGTCTCACGTGATTGTAAGCACCGTGTGGCATCCAGGGTACCCTCCAGGGGCATTACATTATGAAATAGGAATCTTTTTAAAGATTCAAGCTTTATGTATGAATAATTATGATTTATGGACAATTATGATTTATGGACATTCTGAGCATATGTTATGAATTAGTTTTGGGAGTAGTATTTAGTACCAAGAGAACAAGGATACACAATAAAGCTAATGTTCTGAAACTATGTGCCACCATAGGATAATGGCTTTCTGTAAGTTAAGGCTGACACATTTTCCCTTTTTTAGGCACTTTCTCAGGATTCTTATGTTTATGATTCTAACTTTGACAAGTTAGAATAACCTTTTTAAGTATGGTTGTATGACATTGTACTCCATGATGCTCATATGGTTTATGTTGGTTATAAGAAACTCTCTATTCTAAGATTTAGTTTCATCTTTATGGTTTTTATGATATGATCCTTATAAACTTTTGAATGATATGAACATGACATAATTTTATATAGCATTATTTTAAATATGCATTCTTTTAGAGATGATTTTCGAAACATATGATTTCACATATACATTTTTTTTTCAAGAATACTCATTTATGATTTTTAAACTATTTTTCTTTTATAGCTGATATGAATTCTTATGAAACGTACAATTTTCTGTTATTTTTATTAATGCACATTTGTATTATATATTTATGTCAAAATGGTTATTGTCTTCATTATCAATACATTTAAATGTACTAATTGCCTATATTTTTCATGTGATGTAGATTTCAATGCTTCCTCTCACACCCGTACTAATTTTCTATCAACCCAGCCTCCAATAATAGTAAGTCCTCATCCTTCTGATACTTAATTTAGTTGCTTCTTTTCAATTAATTTTTGACATAGTTTTAAGATTAATCGGAGGTCTAGTCCTAACAGATTATGTTATTCAATTTAGAGGAATTTAGACATTAGAGTATGAGTTATGTTAGCCCTTCGGTCTTAGTACATTGTCTATTATGTCCCTCAAAAATGTTTTAGAACTTATTTCATGATCTCATTACAGCTTCCGCTTAAATCTCTTATATTATACTTAGTATTTTATGTTAGGGGTCAACTTAGAGTAACTTATGGTTCCAAACACTGTATCTCAACAAGAGGATAATCTCAGACCATGAAATATATATCATACGAAAATTTAGATTTTACACTTTAGTAAAATACTGAAATTTTTCATCACATGATTTCCTTAAATCTAAAAATTTTATGTTTCTTGAACACTCCTATAATATTAGATATGTGTATCTAACTCATTAAAATCCATGCGACTTACCTCTGAAGGTGGAGAAGTTAGAACATGTACAATAAAAATAATTAACAAGGATCAATATAAGTCACATAGAATCTAGAGAACATAAACTGAAACGATATTGAGAAAACTACTTTCATGTTGAACCTTTCACACTATTCGTGTAACGACTTGAAAATTTGATGAAATATGTGAAATATGTGTTTCTATGTGAAATGACAATTTTATCCCTCTTCACAATTTCATTATGATATTTTTGTGGTGTAGAGGTGATTGGTATGTTTTTGATGCATTTTGATGCCTTCTGTGTGATATTATGATATTTGGAGGCGTCGAGAGCCTTATTATGCACTTATATGATTATATTTTGATTTGTACAATGAATGACTAAACAGACTATGTCAGCATATTTGGGATGTCGATTTTAGGGTGGTAACATAGTTGGTTGAGTTTTATAGCTTTTCAGTCTCATTTCGATCCTCGACTTAGAAAATTATGATTTTTGATTTTGCGTGTCAACTCTAGAAAAATGATGTTTTTTTAAAATCTGATATCTCCATTGAGTTTGGAGCATCAGATTTAGTGTGGTTACATAGTTTATTTGCATATATTGGATTCCAAATGAAACCTACGCATCCCGTCGAAGTCTGTTTTGGACTTAAAAATTTGGTGCCCCGGGATAACAGGTGCGAAAAGGGTAAAACGCATATGGAGCATGTGGTTTATGCCTTAAAGGGTTAAATTGCATGGAAGGGATGCGTTTTATGCTCTATTGCACCTGGTAACCTGGAGTGACTATAAATAGCCTTTTTTACACGATTTTAGATCATCTTTCACCTTTCCACTTGAGAGATAAACCCTAAAATTGTGTGAGAACTTAAAAGTGAATCTTGTGAGTTCTTGGGAGCTAGATTAGCATCTCTTTCTCGATTCTTTTGTAGATTTAAAGTGAGATTTCATCCTTTTCTTACTTTAATTCTTTATTCATTATTCAAAACCCCAAAAATCTTATTACTTGATTTATTCCAAATTTCACTCCATTTTACTATAATGTTTCTAATCCTATAATAGCTTTATTTTTCTCGATTTCATCTTCAAACCATCCTCAATTGTTGAATTTTTAACAGATTTCAAGGGATTTACCCGGTAAAGACTAAAAATAATTTTTCTTCAATTTGAACCTCATTTTTTACTCGATTTAACTAGGGTTATTAGTTGTAGATTTCTAAAAATAAGTGGAATGCATTTTTGAAGTAAAGTTATGATTTTTTCCTTGTTTTTTGAAAATCCATTTCGGGGGTTCGTTTTGACTCCAAACCAAAACTAGGCAATATCAGTATTGTTGACTTTGTTTTGACATGTAGATTCTATATTTCTTAGTTTTATTTGATATTGGAATCATTTGTGAGGAGTAGTACTTTGGGATCAAAGTGTATAGGATCAGTTCCGGCATTCAATGTAGGTTATAGCTTAATTCTTCATACTGGGCTAGATAGTTAATTTGTATACAAGGTTAAGGGTGGGAACTAATCACAAAATATGGCTATCTATATGTTGTGCCTGTGTGGGGATCTAAATGTGATATAATAAATAAATCTGAGATATCATGTGATATATGTGACCGTGTTGGGTCTTATGTGATGTTGATAGCCAGGAATACATATGAATAATTGTATTGTGTTGTTTGAAACTCCTATTATGGTGTCTTTGGCATAGCATGATTTATTCATACTTTGTGGGCATATAAATGTAACACCCGAGACTGCACCCTGGGCATCACATGGTGCTTACGATCCTGAAGGACCACATACTAACCCATGACTGGTACCTGCTGTGAGCACTGAGTAATAACCATGAAAACATATGTGGAAAAAATATGAAAATGCCATAAGGGTCTCAAAATACTGAAATAATAATTGAGTATAACTAATAACAACATTTGAAAACTGAATAACTGACTGTACTAGTCTAAAATCCTCTAACTATCTGAGTATGGAGTTGATGGGAAAAACCCCTAACTAACTCTTACTGAAGTAACTACTGGACTAACTAAAATACTGAAATAAGATATTATCCTCGATGGATAAAGACTCATTACTGAACCTGCTGCTGATATCCTGAACTGCTAAATAGATTTGTAAACCTATGATATGAGACATCATAGCACAAAGAGAAAGTATGTGTCAGTACTTTAAATGTACTGGTATGCTAAGTAGGGTAGGATGATATATATAGGTTTGTATCCATGAGATGATAACCGACTTAATGAACATCGTGAAATAACTAGATGAGATCACATGCAAAACTGTAACTACTGAATATGTTGGATATGCAATACTATGCATATAACATCTGTCTGAATTAGACTGAAACTAAAGTACTGAGTTCTGGTAACTGAATACTGTTAACTAAAAGTTTAGACTAAAACTTATGTACTAAATTTTGATAGCTAAGTAACTAATAACTAATAGCCATGGTTCTATAGAACAATCTGAGTTCTTTACTGAATGCTGAAAGTAATTACAGAATGCTGAATTCTGAAACTATAACTGTAGGAGGTAATCATATAACTGACATGCCCCTCTCTAAACTGATTGGGTTCTAACCTATAACCTCGGTTGGAAAGGTGTCAGTAGTGTTCCACGGGTACAGACAAGCTGAAGAGTCACCCTCATTTGGCAGGTGCCCTAAATAAGAACGATGTTACCCTCAACAGGAAGGTAAATACCTTATCAACCTCATCTGGCAGGTAGATATCTAACCCATGCTTGGGTTCGCTCGGTGCTGAATCCTACTCCCAACTGAATAATACTAAGTATTTACCTGAACTGAACTGGACTGAGTTTCACTCAGATCTGTAACTAAATGAAAACTACCGTTCATGAAATTACTGAGACTATTCTGTAGCTACTGTGATCTAGGTAAACAACTAGATTTTTTGGGTATTGAATAGGACTCGATAGAATCAATAGTAAAATATGGCACAATCTTGAAAGTATACTAGCTTATCACTTATTCATGATTCATTCATTGAGATATTTTGTCAAATACTTGCAAGGCATGAACTTGTACATGAATGGGAACACATGCTAACATGTCATTATTACACTATTCAATTCAATTAGACATTCT
Source organism: Capsicum baccatum var. pendulum (assembly GCA_030864225.1). Taxonomy (NCBI): domain Eukaryota; kingdom Viridiplantae; phylum Streptophyta; class Magnoliopsida; order Solanales; family Solanaceae; genus Capsicum; species Capsicum baccatum. The sequence continues at coordinate 46,732,882 of CM061560.1, forward strand.
AACAAACACTTGCAAGGAATAGCTTTATCATGGAAGTAGTTTAAACATGTAGTAATAGCATGAGTTCAATTCTAAGATCACCAAAGGATTACAATGCACAATTAATTCACTTAGGCATTTTATCAAACACTTAGGAGGCATAACCTTGAACTTAGGCATAAACAACATGCTAATACATCAGGACTACAACAATTAATTAACAAATCAAGGGTTTTGATATGGAAATTACATCAATCACATACATTCCATCTTATATTCATGAAACTTAAAATTAAATCGTGAATTAAAACCATACAAATACACAAACATGAACATAATTCAATTCATAACATGGGAATCATAATTTAAGTTTTTAAAAAGGGTTCTTGAACTCCAAGGGTGAAAAGAACTCAAGTATGAACACATAACATACCTTAAGGCTTTAATCTTGAAAGAGAATTGAACTTTCTTTAACGTTCTTGGATTGGGAATTATAATTTCTTGGTTTTCTTGAAAAGGGGCTTAAATCTTGTTCTTAGGAGATAATCATGAGAGGAAATCCTAATTTTCTTGTTGTTGAGAGTGGAGAGGATTAAGAGTAGTTTTGAAACTTGTTTATGATGGCTAAGTAAGTGTTTTTGATAATTTAAGTCATGGGAGGTGAGGAAAAAGACCAAAATACCCCTCTAAATCCGAATGAAAATTGCTGAATTTTAAGGGTGATGACCTTGGTTGATAAGCCAGCAACCAAGTGATGGCCTATCACACCAAGTCATCACTCAAAAGCTGATTTTATGAGTTGCTGGTCATGGGTGATGACTTGGGCTGATAGGTCATCACTTAAGTGATGGCCTATCAAATCAGGTCATCACTTGGAAGCTGAAAATAATGACTCACTGGTTTTGGGTGATGACTTTTCTGATAGATCATCACTTATGTGATGGCCTATCAACTCAAGTCGTCACTTTGTTGACAGACAAACATGCTAAAGTAAAATGAGTATAACTTTTTCCTCCGGCATCGGATTAAGGTAAAACAAAATGCATTGGAAAGAAGATTCAAAGACCTTTCATCTTAAATATATTAGGATATGTAATTCATTATGTACAACGATTAATAGTTATTTAAATTTGACCCAAGCTGAAATGTTCACTAAAACCTAATCAATAGGAGTGTTCTCAACTCGTCTTTGAGTTAGGAGATTTTTATGACCTCGACTGATATAAAAGGACGTTTTAACACTATAGAACTGATCATTACATGTATATAGACGTAGAATAATTGGGTTCTGGTCTGTATACCTAATAACAATGGTTTGAATCTAAGTTTGAAAATAGGGGTTGTTACATTGTCTCCCTCTTGGGAACATTCATCCTAGAATGAGACTGGTTAAGTAGAGAAAATTAAGGAATTGAGGTTACATTCTGAATATACATGCTGAAAACATGATTACATAACTTATTCTAAAACATAACACATGTCTAAATTGGTTCGCGAATGCATGGATAATATGAGAATGTTATACATCTTTAACAGAGCATGAAATATAGTAATGCAGGGGTGAATGTCATAAGTAAAGTTGATTTCATATGTAATCTTAAAATATGTATGCTAAGTGTAAGTAGACTCACCAATATGCTATAATAAATTGAAAACTGAACTATCCTAAAGTATCTGTAAAAACATACTCTGATAAGATGGTGAATCTCTACACTTAGTTTCTGTAAAGCTATACTTTACGAATATAAGTAGAACTGAAGCTGGGATATGGTAAAATCTGGATATTGTATGAAACTAAGTCTAAAACTACATGATAGTGGCTGACATAACTCAAGGATCTGAATATACAATCATACGAAGCACGAATGCATAAACACACAGAACCAAACTTAACATGTACTAAGCTTTCCTGATTAACTGAATGACTAATAGTTGAATATTGGTCCTGTAAGGTAGAACTGTACTTAGACTAAATAACTGGGTTAAAATGGTGGAGTACTATGCTTGTGAGGTAAGGACTATTAAAACAACATAAGATAACTGAGCGTGAATGTGTGAAAACTGTAATATCTGAGAATTCAAGACCAAGCATATAACATGATTCTGAAATAGTCTGTAAACTAAAATACTAAAATTTGATAGCTGAATAACTGATAATTGCATGCTATGTTCAAGCAAACCTGAAACTAATATGATTCTTATGAATACATGCACTGGTATTAGAATGGTTGTACGGCTGAAATATAGACAAGAGAGTCAACTTATGAGTAAATATTACTTTAAGTTGGATCTAATTTCAGAAAGAAAAGATAAGAGATTTAGTACATGAAAAGCTCAAGGGTATTACATCTCCCCCTTAGGATAGTTCGTCCCTCGAATAATACTAACTTGACTAAAGTATTAGGAAAACCAAGATGATGCTCGGGATGCTTATGGATCGAATCATGACTGACTATATGGGATCTGAAATATGATGCATGAACTGAACTGGATTCATAATTTACATGGATGCAAACAAAATATTTCTTGTAAGGGATATATTCATGAACTTTAGATAGTAAGGCTAGATTGGAAGATGAAATAACCATAGGAACCTATCCGTCTGACTGTAATTTGAATTACTGTCTATACAGACTAACTCATATTGAAAGCTTATACTTAACTGGAGTATTTATTTGACACTCTTTCTAAGAAGTCCTAATAATAATAGAAAGCATAAAATCTTAGGCATGATCTGAACAAGACATGTGTATAGGGAATCCCAGGATGGTTGTAATTCTGGGACATGGAACACAAGCCTACGAAACATAAGCTAGGATAGAATTACTATGCCTTAAATAATGTAACTGTTATTTTCAAGCTTAGACATACTCCCCAAATGCTTTCTCAACTATACACTCTTCTTCAATACTGCACTATACTTAAGGCTACTGAAGATACTGAAATGGGCATTGATAATTCTACCTACTGAAGTTGGGGCTGAACTAGATTCCCTTTCTATGTTCAAGCTTACTCAAATCTACCAAGTGCACACATAACACTGCAATACTAGTCTTAATCATGAGATCAATACACTCTGTATTTTCACTTCTCATTTCATGAATAATTTTGATTTCCCTTTCAACAACTAAATACAACCTCTTACTTTCCATTAACTAATGTGTAATGCATTTATCCACTTACACACCAACATGACATTCAAGCCTATCTTCATAACTACAGGCTCGAGTAAAACAAGCATGCAAAAATCTTTCCTTAACATAAAACATTTACTCTCTCCCATCTATGCAATTGCTTATCACTACATCATTTTATAAGGTGATATCACTGAAAGGATAAAACATGAGGACCTGAAGCATGAATGAACACTACACAGAACTTGACACTTAACTAGGGCTTGAGGAATAGAATATCAACATTATGGATTTTTTAAGGGATTTAAACTGAGGATATAAATGACAAAATTTGAGATTCATTGGTCATTAAGAGGGTATTTTGAGTCATGGGAAGTGAGTATACTATACAACATGAATACATGAGTCATAAGCTGCATGATTTTGGAGTTTCTGATTTTGTGGAACATGATTTGGACCACTAGGTGAACTGGTACTCTTTATACTAGGAATTGAAAACGTACATGATTTTCAATAGAGTGCACGAATAGGAGCTATGATTCTAGGGATAACATGTAAGGCATGAGTAGATATTATGATAACTGAAATACAAAACTTTGTATTTATACAAAACTCTGCTACTGCTTTTCTACACATACTGATATTACTACTAAAATATGAAAGACTGACTTGGTTACTTGTTTTGCCATCTCCTCCTTAACTTAAGACCATTATTCTAAGTCTATGAACTACTTAATCAACATCTCTAAACTGAACTAAAACCACTTTACTTTAGAATCTGGGGTATAATATTGCACATAATTACTAAACTCACCATGAAGGACTGCTCCTGAAAGTGTAAAACCATACTGTTGATACTTCCTTCTGAGATAGAACTCTTTAACTTTCTATATCCCCAAATACATCATGTAACAACTTAAGAACTGGCTATCTTAGAATTTTTCACTCCTCTTTCTATTAGCTCAACCTTCAAAGATTCAAACTTAGATTCTAACACATAATAGGAATATCCTTAAATCTTTAATAACCAGACTACTTTCATCAAAGCCTTCAAATGACACATCTCTAAACTTATATTTTCCCCATGCCATGAGAATTACCACTTCACCAACATTAACAACACATATAACTTCGAATTACCAAACTTAAATTCTTGAATACACTATTTCAATCCTACTGATTCACCTTTCATACAACTATCCCATGAATGCAAAATCTACTGAATTTAGATAAAACTATCCCCGCTCTACTACTACTAAACTCTTGGGTTCATGCTTCTAACTCTAGGTCATGTGCTATCATAGGATTCTGAGAAGGGATCTGAGGGCACATCTGGCTTTGGATTAGTGCACGAAGTTTCATGATCATTAATAAAATATTTATAACTTTGGAACATAATAGAACTGATGGGATACTTGTAAGCCTACGAAAATCCCATAATGTCTTTGGGAACTGTCTGAAAAAAGCCCTATCTATAGGACTTTGAGCTTCTCTATTTTTGTTACCTCAAAAGTAAAGTAGAGTTGACATGAGTGAAGCATGATCAGAATCTACATAAAGTTCTTAGAGAACCAAGCTATAATAAGATCTGAGACATAAAAGAAGGGAAATTTTTCCTAAAACATCTTGTAGCCTCTTTTTCATAAGTGTGGCGCACTTTACACCCATTAATAAGACTGCTCAATGCGGCTTTTGGACTCCCTAGGACACTTTAAAACCTTAGGCTCTGATACCAAGTTTGTAATACCTAAGACTGTACCCTGGGTATCACACAGTGCTTACGATCCCGAAGGACCACAATCTAACCCATGACTGGTACCTGTTGTATGCACTGAATAATAATCTTGAAAACAGATGCGTAAGAAATCTAAAAATTCCATAACGTTTGTAAAATACTAAAATAATAACTGAGTATAACTGCTAACAACATCTGAAAACTGAATAACTGACTGTGCTAGTCTGAAAGCCACTAAATCTCTAAGTATGGAGTTGATGGGACACACTCCTAACTAACTCTAACTAAAGTAACTACTGAACTAACTGAATACTAAAATAAGATAATATCCTCGATGGATGAGGACTCACTACTTAACCTGTTGCTGATATCCTAAACTGCTAAGTATGATCGAGAGCCCGTGTATCTGAACCTATGATATGAGATATCATGGCACAAAGAGAAAGTATACGTCAGTACTTTGAATGTACTAGTTTCCTAAGTGAGGTAGGCTGATATACATGGGTTTGTATGCATGAGATGATAACTGGTTGAATGATATCATGAAATAATGGGATAAGATCTCATGCAAATCTATAACTACTGAATATGTTGAATATACAATATTATGCATATAACGTCTATCTGAATTAGACTGAAACTGAAGTACTGGGTTCTGGTAACTGAATACTATTAACTAAAACTAAAATATTGAATTCTGATTACTAAGTAACTGATAATTGATAGTCATGGTTCTATAGAACTATCTGCGTTCTTTAATAAATACTGAGATTGATTACTGAATACTAAATACTGAAACTGTAACTGTAGGAGGTAATTATCTAACCGACATGCCCCTTTCTAAATTGATTGGGTCCAACCTGTAACCCCAGTAGGAAGGGTGTTAATATCATACCACGGGTACAGAAAAGATGAAGAGTCATCCTCATCTTGCAGGTGCCCAAAATGAGAATGGTGTTACCCTCAACTAGAAGGTAAATACCTTATTAACCATCAATTGGCAGGTTGATATATCAACCTATCCTGGCTGCATAGTTTTGGAATACAAGTACTGCTACTAAGGATCACACCCTCTACTGACAGGTGAGCCCCCATCCTTGGGTTTGCTCAATGCAGAATCCTACTTCCAATTGAATGACGTTGAGTATTGAACTAAACTGAACTGGACCGAGTTTCACTGAGTCTATAACTGACTGAGTACTACTATTTGTGATATTACTAAGACTCTTTTGTAGTTACTGTGATCTAGGTAAACAACTAGATTTTTGGGTATTGAATACTCCCAGGACTTGATAACATCAATAGTAAAACATGGCACAATCTTGAATGCATACTAGCTTATCACTTAGTCATGATTCATTTATTGACTCATTTTATCAAACACTTACAAGGCATGAACTAGTAAATAAATGGGAACACATGCTAATATGTCATGATTGCACTATTTAATTCACATAGACATTCTAACAAACACTTGTAAGGCATAGCTTTATCATGGAAGTCGTTTAAACATGTAGTAGCAGCAAGCGTTCAATACTAAGATCACCAAAGGATCATAATGCAAAATTTATCACTTTGGCCTTTTATCAAACACTTAGGAGGCATAACCTAGTACTTAGGCATAACATGCTAATACATCATGACTATAACAACTAATTCACCATTCAAGGGTTTTAACATGGAAATTACATCAATCACATACATGCCATCTTATATTCATGAAAATTACAATTAAATCTTAAATTGAAACCCATACAAATACATAAACATCAACATAATTCAATTCATAACATGGGAATCATAATGTAAGTTTTTAAAATGGGTTCTTGAACTCCAAGGGTTAAAGAAACCAGAGGATGAACCCCTAACAATAACTCAAGGCTTTGATCTTGAAAGAGAATTGATATTTCTTGAATGTTCTTGGATTGGAAATTATAATTTCTTGGTTTTCTTGAAAAATGGCTTGAATCTTATTCTTGGGAGATGATCTTGAGAGGAAACCCTAATTTTCTTGTTCTTGGGAGTTGAGAGAATTTAGAGTAGTTTTAAAACTTGTTTATGATGGCTATGTACATGTTTTTGATAATTTAAGTCATGGGAGGTGAGGTAAAAGACCAAAATACACATCCAAATCCAAATGAGAATTTCTAAATTTTAAGGGTGACGACCTTGGTTGATAAGTCATCAACCAAGTGATGGCCTATAACATCAAGTCGTCACTCAGAAGAAGATTTTATGAGTTGCTGGTCTTGGGTGATAACTTGGATTGATAGGTCATCACTTAGGTGATGGCCTGTCTACTCTGATCGTCACTTGCAAGCTGAAAATAATGAATCACTGGTCTTGGGTGACGACTTGGCTGATAGTTCATCACTTAGGTGATGGCCTATCAACTCATGTCGTTACTTTGTTGACTGACAAATATGCTGAAGTAAAATGAGTATAACTTTTTGCTCTAATATCAGATTAAGGTGAAACAAAATGCATTGGAAAGAAGATTCAAAGAACTTTCATTTTATATATAATAGGATATGTAAATCATTATGTACAAGGAGTAATGGTCATTTAAAGATGACTCAAGCTAAAATGTTCACTAAAACTTAATTGATAGGAGCATTCTTAACTCGTCTTTAAGTTAGGAGATTTTTATAGCCTCGATTGATATAAAAGGATGTTTTAACACTATAGAAATAATCATCACACATATATAGACATAGAATCATTGGGTTTCGGTCTGTATACCTAATAATAATGGTTTGAATCCTAGGCCAAAAATAGGGGTTATTAGAATGAATCATATGAAAAATTCATGGATAGTGAAAATAGTGAGTGTATATTGGCTCATGTGGTTGTGCAATTATAACATTGTGATTGGCTGTGGAAATACATCATATGAATTGGTTTAAGAAATATACCATGCATATTGATTATGGAAATACTCATCTTGAATGGTTGTAAACATTGCATCATCATTGACATGTCATCATATGCACTATTTGGCTTGTTTATTTTATTGATTTTATATTTACTTATTTTCATATATGCGTGCTTGATTTTGTCTTGTGTATGTGCTTTAGAAACACTAGAAATATTAGAAAAACCAGAAGTATTATAAATACTAGAAATATGAGAAACCTACAAAATACTGAATAATGGTATAATATATTGGATGTTATGGACCTTCTCCGATGGATTATGTCAGAGAAGACTCGATGACTTTGTGTCAACCACAAGGATATGTAGCATTATCAAAGTTGTGTGCCAACCTTGTGCATCATCAGCAGCAGCAGCAGTAGCAGCATCTTATACACTGCATTTTCTTTATTTGTGATCAATGTTGTGATTGGATTTCCATAATGACTTATTTTATGTCTAATTGCTCTATATCATGTTACTTATACTTTACCACCCTGTATATGCATATTCTTCTCTATTTATTTTTACATGTAATAAAATGTATACTTTTTGTATTGTTATTATATTTGTGATATATATATTAGAACTGTTAGTGCAAGTGGTGTGGGCTACACTTGAGGGATATTTTCTAATTACAGGTGACATGCCTTTACTGTACATTTGTATACCTTATTTTTTACTTTGTTCGGTCGGCCTATGATACCTATTGAGTACAAGTGGACTATACTCACCCATATTGTACCCTTTAGATACAGATTCAGGTTTGGGTGCGCCCCACATTGCTTGACTCAAGCAATTGTTCGAGCTTTCAAGGTAGTTCATGACTTTCAAGTATCTGAATGTCTTCTACAACCTTTCTCTGTAGACTATGTCTTTATTTTTATTTCAGAGATAGAGTTTCTTTGTATTTGGATATCTTATAGATTTCATTTGGACTCGAGTTGTACTAGATATGTTCTTATACTGTTGACTCCTCATTTAGGGATTTATGGCTGCATTATTATATTTCTTTCTGTATTCATTATATTTATATGGTACAGTTTCATTCTAGAAGCCTTACTGTAGGGTTATTATTGTCTTTATCTCCTTTGTGTATTGGTTAAGGAGTTAGGCTTACTTGTCGTGGTTCGCCGCGATAAGTGCCATCATAACCCCTATGGATTTTGGATTATGACATATTGATATCATAGCAGCCAGGTTTCATTGTCTCAATGATGTAATGATGGGATATCTAATAGAGTCTCATGGATCAGTATGTAGACATCTGTATCTATCTTCAAGAGGCTATAGGATGTCCTTAGGAAACTTTTCTTATTTTATTTCTTATCGTGCAAATTCCTTTCATATCTTGTGTTCTAAGTTGTGTTTCACTCATTCTGTGAAGATATTATTGACTAGGTTCCTCGAGGTCAGCCTCGAGTTGTGGATGAACTCAAGGGAAGGGATGAGCCCTTAGTTCAACCCCGTCTAGGAGGAGTGCTAGGGGAATCTCTCCTAAACCTCATGTTGATTAGGTTTTACAAGACTCGACCCAGGTCCTTATCGTAATAAGCATCCCAAGTCCAACCAAGACTGTAGACCACCCCCGATACCCAACCCAACCCAACCTACCTTCCATAAAGCCTGAGTTGGATGAATTCTGAACATATAACAAGATAGCGTAAGTTATACAACTTCTACACTCAAGGATAGGTCAGTAGTCTTGATCAACCCAAACGAGTCCAATCATCCAAACCCAATCAATAACCGAATTACCAAGTCAACATAAAAACTAAGTTCTTGTCCAGAATGTAACATAAAAGGATAGAACAATCTTGAATTCAGTCCAGCAGTATGAGGCCCAATACCAATGCCAATTCTAAGGCTGACACCGATACTGATCCCACCCATTCCAACCCATAGTAGTCACACAAGCCTCTAACTATAAGAAGAACAATATCCGATTGGGACATACCCCTAACCATAGCCAAAACCAATATGCATAAAATAAACTAAATATGTAAAAACATCCATGATATAAAATGGAGCCTTCCGGAATATAGAAGCTCACCACTTCAATCCAATATCTAATCTCAAATTCGATCGCTAAGCAAGATGAGTAGAACAGATGATTCCTGCATCATGTAGGGATACAGCCGCTTGAAGATGGGTTAGAGGGTGAACTCTAGCATGAATCAGGATAAGGATAAAATAATTCCATCTAGTAAAACCAAGTAAGCCAACCATATGCATAAAACCCACACACATACACACATATATATAACCATACCAGGAAAAGGAGTCGGGTTTAGCATCCTTTAAAACTATTAAGTTGGGTATGTATAGCTTAACTATCCTAGAACCACTCACAGGCTATATGGGTTCTGTGTAACCCTCTGAACAGTCCCGTTTCATGTAGCCGCATGAACTGGAGATACCATAAGAGTAGGGGATTCCCAAGTACCCTTTGCTCTCTATGATACATATGTACAGTGTACTTAGAGGATTCCCATGTACCTCATAGTATTATATATAGTCGCTATGACCAACCTATATGTTGGCAAATAAGAGTTTCCAATGTCTATCCATTGGACTCACACCTTCATGGTTAGCTATCACAACCCGTAATTATTGCCAAATTAAAATCATTAGCATCCAACCAAACCATTATTCTAATATCATTAACCAAGGCTATAAGTAGTGGTATTGTCATACCAACTATAGCTTTCAAGAAATTTCCTTAGCCAACCTTTTTATGTAAAGGGATTCTCATGTACCCATAGATTACATTTTCAAGATAACTTGGGAAAAATCCCATGTGCCCCACAAGTTTTCCATTATTATGTGTGCTTACGGGAATCCCATGTACCCCACAAGTTGTTCATTAACATGTTTACTTGAGGGATTCCCTTATACCCTACAAGGAAGTTTAATTAACCATAATCATGACCACCAAAACTTACCATTTAACTATTCCAAGCCATTTAAACCATTTAGGATTTTCGTTACCAAATCATACCATGCAATAGTTCCATTAAAAGTCCACTAGTATAGTAAAAGGATTATCATAGGCATTTTATCAAACATGTTGGGGGTTTAGAGTTTCCAAAAACATTTCCAATTACCAATTTACCAATACCATGCAACCAATTGTCTAAATCACCATTAAAGCATGTAAAAATACAATTAAAACATGGGAAAGCCATAACCAAGCATTTAATTCCAAAATCCTAACATATATTTGGAAACCGCAAAACCATACAATAATCATGCCATGAAAACATTATATAAAACTTACCTTTAGTTGGAACTAACAATAAGGGAGGAGTACATGCCTTAGATTATGAAGATAATGGAAAGAAATCACCCGTACTGAAACACCGTGGGTTTTGACCCTTAGAAAATTTCCTGGAATTCTGGTCTCTAGACCCAATATGACTCATAGGTACGAGCCATTTTTTGGGGTACGAATGATAAGTTCTAGTCATATGTTAACCAGTATTGGTTGGTAGGATAGATTTTGGTCACTGGAATAGGTACGAATTGGTGGTACGAGATGCATGATTAGATACAGATCATTTGGTTCCTTCAATTAACCTTAGACGTGTAACTTAAGTTAGATCTGAGTATGAGTGGCTCACCAGGATCCATAATCTAGGGTACAAGTTGTACCTAATACTCATATAGTGGGCAGTGTTTAAACCTTCTATGATTTTATCTTGCCAGAGATACGGGTGAAGGGTACAGATTGTAAGTTGCTAGTACAACTTGGGTAGGATGAGTCGTACACTAGATAGTGTTGGTTCAAAAGGTTAAGGCTTAGGATACGAGTAGTGGATACCTCTTGTATCAAAGGGTACAACCTGTGAGGGTCAGTCATACCCCTGTGACGGGATTTTGTACAACTTAAGTGGGGGTATTCTGAATATTTCTCCACTTACCCTAATAAAATACCATGACTTATATTCATATTAGGAGGTTATTTACCCTATTATTCTATTCATTAACACTAAGAAACTCTTCCTAAACACTCGATAATTCTGTCAAGAGATTTGGGCAAGAAAGCTAGGGTTTCAACTAGAGGACTAACTTAGGGGTCATATAAGTGATTTCTCTCAATCTACTTTGTAAATTAAGGCATGTTCTCTTCCCTCATTGTTATTTCTAACTAAAGGCATGGTTTTATACAATATTTTAATGATTTGAATATTGTATGGTTTTGGGTTTTCAAATTTGATTTGGGGGTTTTAGTTATGAATGCTTGGTTATAGTTTTTCCATGTCTTAACTATGCGTTTATATGCATTAATGGTGGTTTTGGATAATTATTTGCATGGGAATGGTTCTTTGCTAATGGACTTTGGTTTTTGAAATACTATGCCCCCAATGTGTTTGATAAAATGCCTTTAACAATGTTTATACTATAAAATTGGTTTTTTAGTGGAACTTATGCATGGTTTAAACTTTGTAATGGAACCCTAAATGGTACGAGTGGTTTAAATGGTTTTAAATGAATTGGAAAGGCCTTGGTGGCCATGGTTTTGGTTAATTGGAAATCATGAAGGGTACATGAAATCCCTTAAACCATATATCATTAGCAATGGACAAAACTTTCAAGTATAGTTGGTATGACGATACCACTACTAATGGACTTGGTTAGTAAATCATTAATGGATTGGATAGTTGCTAGGTAATAGTTTTAATTAGGCAGTAATAACGGGGTGTGTAGCGAATTCATAGAAGGTCAAGGTCCTGGGACGACCAAAAATGGAAAGTCATATTTGTTGATATGCAGTTTGGTCATGGTGATCGTGTGTATGATGTCACATTTTATATTTAGGGGATGTACTTGTCATCCCAGGTTGTGCGGCTTCACACAGTGAGGCCCTTTCCGCAGGGGGAGCTGAACCCATATAACCCGTGGGTAGTTTAGGTCAGCAAAGCTACACAGCCTAGGTAAATGTTTTAATGGCATGCTAAACCCTGTCCTCTTTCCCAGCATAGTTATATATATATGTGTGTGTGTGTGTGTATGGTTGTGTGCATATGGATGGTTTTACTTTGGTTTATAAATGGCATTATTTTATCCTTATACTAAGTTCATGCTAGCGATCACTTGCTAACCTATTTTTGGGCGGCTGTATACCCATGTTATGAAAGAACCAGCCATTCTACACCTCCTACATGGTGATTGACTTAGGGACAGTTTTTGGGTTGAAGTGGTGAGCTTCCATATTTTTGGAAGGCTCCATTTCATATGATGTATATTTTTAGACATTTTGAGTTATTTAAGGATGTTGGTTTTGGCTATGATTAGGGTCATGTTCCAACTAGATATTCTTACTCTTTTGGTTAGAGGCTTTGTGGTACTTCTATGGGTTGGAACAGGCGAGATCGGTATTAGTATCAGCCTTAGCATTGACATTGGTATTGGGGTTGACAACATTGGACATAATTTCCCACTATTCCATTGTATTTTATTTCGGATTTAGTAATATTATGTTTTGGAACTTATTTAGTTATGGCCTAGCTTATTGCCCTTGGTTTGGTATTGGTTTGGCTTGGTGGTTTGGTTGGAGCAGTCTGGTGTATGAGATGACTTGGTAGGGTTGGTCTAGTGATAGAACTATCCCAAAGTCAGTCCTTGTCCAGTTATGCTATCTTGCTATATGTTCAATATTTAGCCAACTAAAGGTATGATAATGGTGGTTAGGTTGAGTAACAGGGGGTGGTCCCCAATCCTAGTTGGACTTAGGATGCCTAAGGCCCCTGGTCGAGTCAGGTCACATAGTGTTTCCAAAACCTATTCCAATTTCCAATTTACCATTCCTATGCAACCAATAGTCCAAATCACCATTAAAGCATATAAAAACATAATTAAAATATGAGAAAGGCATAACCAAACATTTACCAAAACCCAACATATATTTGAAAACCACAAAACCATTTAATAATCATTCCATGAAAACATTGTATAAAATATGCCTTTAGTTGGAACTAACAATGAGGGAGGAGTACATGCCTTAGATTACAAAGATACTGAATGACCCAAATTGATCCTCTAGATAAAATCCTAGTATTTCTTTACCCAAGAGTCGTAGAGAGAATTAGAGAGATTTTCTAAGTCTTTAAGATTAGAATAATAGGGTAAATGATATCCCAATAGTGATATAAGTCTAGGGGCCTTAGGTGGTTGTGGGGAAATGTCTAGATTACCCCCAACTTAAACTGCTTAAAATTTTTATCAGGTGGTACGACTCTCCCATACCAGTCGTACACTCTAATACGAGTGGTATCCACCACTCGTACCCTAGGACTTCCCCTTGGACCTAACATTTTCAATCGTATGACTAACCTAACGCATGTCATACCCGACCATATGATCAGTACCCTTAAATCGTATCCCTAGTAGAATAGAACCAAAGAAGACTTGATCACTACCTTCAATATAAGTCAGTGGTATGAAGTGTACCCTATATTATGGCTCATAGTGCGCCACTCGTACTTAGATCCAACTTAAGTTACTAAGTATCAGATTAAGTAGAGAAAAAAACCAACCCATACGACTCATCACCAACCATACGAATCGTACTAACTATATCGTACCCATTACAAAAACTAATTCAACCCACTAACCATCACTAGTTAGGATACTACCGAGGCACAACACGCATACACCATAATACGACTGGTACCCACAAGTCATATGTAACTTAAAATCCAAAAATCTAGGAAATTTTCTAAGATTCCAAAACCCAGGGTGTTTCAAGGTTGGAGTATGGATCCTTCTGTCGCACCTGCTTCTATTTTTGGTACTCCTTAGACCCCGAGTCCTATTCCTATTTTAGCACCGATATCTAAGCATGGTGTTTTGAGATTAGGAGTTCAGCCTTGTCTATTTTACCTTCTAAGATATGATCTCATCCTGCTAAACTTAATGTCTCCTTTTAGTATGAGTATTATGGTGTCTTTTAATTATCATAAAAGGTTTGAGATATTTACTCATTTTGGTCCTCCTAGATTTTGTGGTGTTGTGGGCGAGGATACATATGAGTTCTTGATTGATTGTCATGAGAAGCTGTATAACTTGGGTTCTTTTGAGTCGCATGGAGTGGCTTATACTACCTATCAGTTGAGGGATACTACGAGAGATTAAAGAAGGTTATTTCCTGGTTGTAGACCTCTTGATTCTCTTGAGTTGACCTAGAATCAGTTTATTAATGCCTTTCTGGAGAGATTTATGCCTTATATTTGTAGAGATTAGATGCATGATGAGTTTTACTAACTGGAACAGGGCTCTATAATTGTAGAAGAATATAAGGCAGGCATTCATGCCTTGTACAGATATTCTTATGCCAGTATTTCTATTGAGTCTAAAAGATTTAAAAGTTTGTGAAGGGGTTTGATGTCTTTCTTGAGTTAGTTACTTCTCAGATGGTTGTATTTAGAGCATCTATTCAGAGAATTATGGATCATGCAAAGATGACAGAAGGTATACTTAGAGCATCTCATGGAAACGTCAAGACGGTGCACCATTTTAATGAGTTAGAGGTCAAGCTTCTCGCGATTGAAATTTTAAAGGTTCTCCTGGTTATAAGGGTAGGACAGTGCAAGCGGTCTTACCAAGTTTAGGTAGTGGATCTTCGAGTTCAGTAATACAGAGTGGGCATTATAGCGCAGTGGTTCTTTTTTCTATTGAGGTAAACCATAGGACTTGTTATATGTGTCGTGAGGTTGGCCATAAGGCCAAGGACTTCCTTCACCAAGTGATTAGGGATACTTCTATTTTTGTAATAAAAGGTAGGGTGCTAATAAAGGTACAAAGGGTAGAGGTAATGGAGCTCGTGTACGTGGTAATGAAGCCACTTAGGCAGTTGGTGCTCGTGGTCAATGCTATTCTATACCAGCCAAACCTATGGCAAAGTCTTCTAATGCGGTGATCACATATATTGTCCTCATTTATTTCAGATCTGCATTGTGTTATTTAACCCCGAATTGACTTTTTCCAATGTGTCTGTGTATTTTTATTCGGGTTTTGATTCATTTAGTAGGCCTCTTTCCATGCCTATTAGTTCTATCCCAGTAGGTAAGTCTTTATGGTGGATTAGGTATACCGATCTTGTATTGTGACTTGTTGTGACCGTGAGACTTTGTTAGACTTGATTGTGTTAGATGTGGTTGATTTGATATTATTTTGGATATGAATTAGTTGGTTTCTTATCATGTTGTCTTAGATTGTTTTGCTAAGACTGTGACTTTAGCTTTAACAGGTGTGCCGAGGATAACTTGAAAGGGTATGCTTTATTCAGGACCTAAGAGGGTTATATCTTATGTTTAGGCTTGTTGATTGGTTTAGAGAAGATGTTTAGCTTATTTGGCTTATGTTTGTGATACTGGTATTGTTTTACCTACTTCCTTGGATTTTGTCCATGTTGTTTGTGCGTTTATGAATGTGTTTCCTATAGACTTTCCTAGTTTGTCTCCGGATCGTGATATTGATTTTTCTATTGATATTAAGCCGGGCACTAAGCCCATTTCTATTCTTTCTTATAGAATGGACCTAGCTAAGTTAAAGAAATTGAAGGGTCAGTTGCAGGAGTTGTTTGATAAGGGATTTATTTGATGTATTGTATCTCCTTGGGGTGCGCCTGTCTTGTTTGTAAAGAAGAAAGATGGATTTATATGTATGTGTATTGAGTATCGATACTAGAATAAGGTAATGGTTAAGAATAAGTATCCTCTTTCTTGCATTGTAGATTTATTTGATCAGCTTCAAGGTGTAGTGGTGTTTTTAAAGATTGATTTGATGTCCATTTATCACCAATTGAGGATTAGAGCTTTGAATATTCTGCAAACAACTTTTAGGGATTGATATGGTCATTATGAATTCTTGATCATGTCCTTTGAGTTGACTAATGCCCCTACCACATTCATAGAGTTGATGACTTCCAACATTGTCTCAGCTCATTTGTTATTGTATTTATAGATTATATCTTGGTGTATTAGAAAAGTGAGGCAGAGCATAAGAAGTATTTGCAGATTGCACTTTAGAGATTGAGGGATGATAAGTTATATACAAAGTTCTCTAAGTGCGAGTTTTGGTTGGAGTCTGTTTCTTTCTTAGGTCATGTGGTGACTAAGGAAGGTATTATGGTTGATCCAACCAAGGTTGCAGTGGTTCATGATTAGGCTAGACCTAATTCGCCCACCGAGATTCGTAGTTTTATTGGTTTGGCTGGTTATTATTGGTGTTTTGTTGAGGGATTTTCATCTATTCCAACTCCATTACCTAAATTGACCCAGAAGAAGATTTCTTTTTAACGGTTCGATGCTTGTGAGGCAAGATTTCAAAAGCTCAAGGATTTGTTGACTTCAACTCCTATTTTGGCTTTATCCAAGGAGGGCATGGGTCTTATTATGTTTTGTGATGCTTCATGTATTGGGTAAAGTTTTGTACTGATGCAGGTGGGTAAGGTGATTGCATATGTTTCTCATCAATTAAAGACCCATAAGAAGAATTTACCTACCCATGATTTGGATTTGTGTGCGATTGTTTTTGCTTTGAAGCTGCGGATGCACTACTTGTATGGAGTTGATTGCGAGATTTTCTCAGATCATCGTTGCCTTTAGTACTTCTTCACCTAGCTAAATCTTAATATAAGGCAGCTTCACTGGCTTGAGTTGCTTAAGGACTATGACTTGACTATTATCTACTATCCGAGCAAGGCTAATATGGTTGTGGATACCTCAAGCCGGCAGTCGACTAACATTGGTAGGTTGGCATATATTTTGACCCAGGAGAGGACTTTAGCCTTAGAGGTTCAGTCTTTAGCAAACCATACATTTAGGCTTGATATTTTAACCCCTAGGTATGTTTGGCCTTCATGGAGGCTAGGTCTTGTTTGATAGAGCAAATTAAAGCTCATCAGTTTAATGATACGGGTTTAAGGTCAATTCGAGATAAGGTGTTGAGTAGTGAGGCTAAGAAATCCTCATTTGATTTAGATGGAGTTTTGCGGATTGTAAGCCGAGTTTGTATATCGAGAGTGGGTGACTAAATTTTTTTGATCTTGGAGGAGGCCCATTGTTCCAGATATTCCATCCACCCAGGTGTGACTAAGATATATCATGATTTGAGGTAGCTTTACTGATAGGATGGTATGAGGAAGGATATACCAGACTTCATAGCTTCTTGCATTTGTTTTCAGCAGGTAAAGACCGAGCATATGAGACATGGTGGTTTTCTTCAGAGGCTACTCAATCCCTAGTGGAAATGGGAATGGATCACTATGGACTTTATGACTGGTTTGAATCGCTGTTTGCATGGTTTTGAAAGTGTTTGGTTCATTGTGGATCGATTGACCAAGTCAGCTCATTTCATTCTGGTCCAAGTTTCCTTCAATGCCAAGAGGTTGTCCCGTATCTACATTCGAGAGATTGTACGACTATATGGTATGACTATGTCTATCATTTTAGATATAGGTTTTGTATTTACTTCTCACTTTTAAAAGAGTTTAAGGATGATTTGGGCACTCGGGTTGATCATAACATAATGTTTCACCCCCAGACTGATGGATGGTCAGAGCAGACTATCTAGATATTAAAGGATAGGCTCCGCGCTTGTGTGATGGATTTTGGTGGTCCATGGGAGCAGTAATTGGCTTTAGCAGAGATTGGGTATAATAATAAATATCATTCCAGTATTGATATGGATCCATTTGAGGTGTTGTATGGTAGGTGTTATTTCTCTCCAGTTGGTTGATTTGATGTTTCTAAGGTTAGACCTCGAGGTACAGACTTGCTTCATGAGTCCTTAGATAGAGTCCAGGTCATTCAAGACAGACTTCAAATGTCTTAGAGTAAGCATAAGTGCTATGCTGACCGTAGGTTTAGTGCCTTGAGATTTGATATTGGTTACCGTGTTTTCCTTTGAGTTTCACCTATGAAGGGTGTGATGAGGTTTGGTAGGAGGTACAAGTTTATCCCGAAGTACATTGATCCATTTGAGATTCTTCGAACCATTGGGGATGTGGCCTATAAGTTAGCTTTGCCCTACAATTTGTCGGCTATTCATCCAGTTTTTCATTTTTCTATGCTTCGCCATTACATTCCTAATGAGTCTCAGGTCATCTGTTGGGAGTCAGTTCAGTTATAAGAGCGGTTGTCATTCATCGAGGAGCCGGTCTCTATTTTTGTAATGCCCCGAGACTACCCCGTAGACGTTACATAGTGCTTAGAATCATAAGTGATCCCAAGATAACCTATATACTAGCATACTGTTTGAGCAACAGATTTATAATGTAAAATAAAGCTAAATTTGTTAAGCGGAAGCATAGACATGGGAAAAATCTAAATAATAAGATATTGTAATAGTTTACATCACGTTAAATCTAAAAAAAACTTGAATTACTTGAATGTCTAACTGACGATCGATGAAACCTCTACTATACTGACTATAGATAGCTGGGACATGCCTCCAATTACCACTAATCAATACGAATGGATAATCAAAAAATACAACACATGAACTACAGTAGACTGGAGTCCCTGAAATAAGGGAACTCATCACCTGTTGGCTAAATGTTGAGAACTGAAATATAACTTAGTGGTAGTCTGTAAACTGACTAAATAAATAGTCTATCCTTATTTCAGGGATAACTAAATACCACATGAAATACAACACATGATAACTAAAAAACCATGTGAGTTATCATGGAGTCCGACGTCTAAACCACGTTGAGGAGGGCTATTATATCCTTGCCATCAGAGTAGAACCAGAACTGGAGTGATCATTAAACTAAGTCCATATTGGGCAAGTGGGGACACTCTCTGGTGAGACCCCTAAACCTATGGTGGCACATAGTTTCTGGGAAGTAAGATGCGTTGAACCCACACTTCCCACTCGGTGCTAAATCCTTCTCCTAACTAAAAGACAATGAAACACTAACTGGTACAAGCACTAATAACTGATAAGCTCGGGTCATGATATTTTGAAAATAATAAAGCACACGGATTCTGAAGTAATCATAAACATGTAAGCTGATAGTGTTTATCATAGTCATAACAAACTGAGTATAACTAAAGAATCGTGAGTTCACTGGCTTATTACTTGAAAAGTCTGAAACAAATAGGTCTCGGGTGTTCATAACCTGCCAGTACTGAATGATTCCAAAATCCAATAACAATACTTGAAATAGTGACATAAAGTCCCAATTCAATGACCCAAAACATAATACGTGTCAACAAACTGATAAAGTCCATGAATTTGAATATATGAAAGTATAAAACTTGGGAGGAGAACAATTTCACATGGTTTAATTCAAAATTTGATGATTTGACATGGAGGCAATTGAATATGACATGAGTAGTTGAAATCCAAAGCATAAAGTATTCTAAATTTCAAAAGGAAACATGTTGAAATGGCTTGAATTAAAATTTCTAAGATGACATGGATTAAATTCATGATTTACATAGATAATTTCAAAAAAAAAAGATTAAAAATCTATTCTCAAAATAAAGGGGATTTTTGGAACTCAATAGGTGGAAGGAACCCATTGATGAATACCCTACATACCTGAATATTAAAGCCTTGGATAAATATCTTAGTATTGAACTTGAATTTGATTAACCCTAGTTTGTTTTGGAGAGAAAGAAATCACCATTTTGCTCAGTGATGGATGATTTCTGAGTAATGATAGGTTAGGATAGTTTTTACACTTGATAACTATTGTTTGAAGGGTGAGACGTAGTTTTGGGCTTAAAAGAGTGGGAAAATGACCCAAAAACCCATAGAAATCATCTGGAGAACATCCAAAAGTCATTTCGACGAATTTAGGTATGACTCATAAGTTTTGGGTACGGGTCATACATTGAGTTGTAACTAGGAACCCAAATTTAGACCCCTACTATTGTGGGTACGGCTGTTCCTGACGACTCGTATGGTCAACTTACGAGTCGTAACCACTGACAGCTTTGGCAGTGCTTCAGTAATTTAGCCATAACTTTTTACCCAGATATCGGCTTTAAGGAAACATTGGTCTCTTTGGAAAGCTAATTCAATTACCTATCTGTTGGTGGGTCTTGATCTAACAAATTCTTCGTATAACAAAATTTATATTTGTTTGAAGGTGAATATATGTAACGCCCTGAAATTTAAGCTCCCACGATGCCACATGGGGCTCTGAACTACAAGCAGTCCTGAGCTAACCCTGGTTGCCTTCTACTAAGTCTGGATCTCAAAATAGGAGATATAAATGTAAAATCATAATATATGCAGAAATCTTATCTGAAACATACTAAAAGTTTTTGGTAAAACAATACTGAAGGATTCTAAATACTGAATCAAATGTCTAAAACTGAATCTAGTAGTTCGACAAGCCTCTACTAACTGAATCTAGAGAGTCATAGGGACAGGCCTCAGCTGACTCAGACTATCTGAAATGAATACAGAAACATCTATTAATAAACTAAAAATATGAATAACTATGTCCCCAAACTATGAGGACTCACCAACTGTAGAGATGTAGATGAGATGCTCGAAGATCACTTGCACTGCTAAGGCTGAGTAGCTGAACCTACATTATGAGACAATGCAGTACATAGACATATATGCGAATCAGTACTTTGATGGTGTACTGAGTATATGAGGGTGAATGCAATAAGTGAGCAATATCATCACAAGTTATAAAATCATGCATGCTAAATGTAAATGACTCACATAGGCTTGAGTAAATCTGAAATCAGAAGATGACAAATCATAAATAATAAAGCATATACTGTAAATCTTGTGAGCCAGTACACTTAGTTCTGAAATTGGCATTCTTTTCTTAATCTCAAATCCTATAGGTTAAGTAAAATCTAAGAACTTATTCTGAAAATTTTTACTGTTAGGGAGGTTCTCTTAACCGACATAAACCATGTGAGCTACATGGAGTCCAACGTCTTTACCTCCTAAGGAAGAAACCTCACGTTGGGGAGAGGTTTCATACTTTTGCCAGGGAGTATAACCTAATCCATGTGATCGATCACAAGCTAAATTTGTCATCCATACAGAAATGGAAAGATCTAATTATCTTTACCTATGTTGGTTATGTAGTTCTATGAAAGATAGGAATCGCTAATCCCACACTTCTCGCTCGGTGCTAAATATTACTCCCTCTTAAATCTGTAGGCTCAAACCACTAGAAACTCACTTTTTAAAACTAGCATAAGGATTTTTATGAAAACCAAATATCCATTTATCTGAGTAAATCTGTAAATAAAG
Source organism: Capsicum baccatum var. pendulum (assembly GCA_030864225.1). Lineage (NCBI taxonomy): Eukaryota > Viridiplantae > Streptophyta > Magnoliopsida > Solanales > Solanaceae > Capsicum > Capsicum baccatum. Next base: position 46,754,887 of record CM061560.1, read on the forward strand.
TTATTCTAAGTTCTGTAAACTATAATAATAAGTAGTGTATTCCAAAGCTAAACCAATGATCGAAAGATCAAAGATATACTAAAAAATCATAAATAGACTGCTCATAAGATGCTTAAAGCATCATATTTCTTGAAGTAATAATACTAAATCTAGGGATAAATAACCCATGCGTCAATCTCATGTTAAATCTATCATAATAATCATGCTTGATAATGTAAATATTGATAAGACAACTCAAAATTGGAAATTTCAGCAATATCGTGAAAATATGAACATAATCATGGAATTCAACTTTTAAATGATTAGAAATATCATAAACTTGAAAATAACAATGATAGGTGTAAACCCTAACTTTAATTTAATGGGAAATCATATAAAATTCAGTAAATTTGAATTTAAAATAAATTTTGGTCACAGGGACAAAACGATTGTCCTTGTTCATAACCCCGCATACCTTAATTGATGATCTTTGATGAAAAGCTTGAATCTTGGATTCCCATAAATGCTTTGAAGATGAATTCTTAGAGTTCTTGTGTTGGGGATCCTCAATCTTGAATTTCTTTGAAGAATTAATGGATGAATTTGGATTTCTTGGGGAGAAAGTTTGATGAGATAGGATTTTGCTTGAGAAAGATTTGATGAAAAGTGGATGTAAAGTTCTTTGGAGGGGTTTAATTCATTGTTTAAGATGGATTAGGGGTTGGGAGAATGACCAAAGTACCCCATTTTTTATCTTTTAGACAGAACTAGAAAAGAAAACTTTTTAGGGAACTGGGTAGCCATCGCGACACGCCACTATAGTGGTGGCTCACTATAAAATGGACGAGAGGGAACTGGGCTTTCACCGCAATGCGCCATGATTGTGTAGCCCTTTAGTTTGTCATTTTAAACACTGGCGCAATGCGCCAGTGTCGCGAGGTTTCACTGGAAATTGCCAAATAGGAAATTGGCCCTCTCCGCAATGCGCCAATATTACAAAGGTCCACTAGAATTTGACAACCTTTATTTTAGGCTTCTCCGCGTTACGCTAAGGGGCCAAATCATGGTGTTTTATGACTGGACCTTAAAATAGTCATAACTTCTTACTCGGTTATCAGATTTAGGTGAATCTCATATCATTTGAAAGCTTATTCAATTTCCCACACAATAGAAGGTCTAAATATGAATGATTCCACACGAAATAAATAGTATTCATTTTGAAAGCTATCCCTTGACATTCAAGTAATGAGTTTAAGCTAAGAAAGATATTGGGTATTACAATATCTCCCCCTAGGAAACATTCATAGTCGAATATTTCTAGTTAGACTAAGAATAATACTAAAATCTGAGACTATAAACTATAATGCACAACTAAAATAAACTAAGCAGCTGAATCTAAATCATTCTAAGCTTCTGAATAATTTTGTGAGTGCATGAACTTGTATGAGGACAACTATATAACTGAATATATGAATAGAAAAGAACTATATCAAGGGAGAGTATTACCTTCCGCTAAATCTGAGTTTACGGAGAAGAGGTGAGGTTACTTGGCTCGCATATCTGCTTCTGCTTCCCAGTGGCACCTTCAATAGACTGATTCCGCCAAAGAACATTGACCAAGGGAACTTCTCTGTTCCTCTGTCTACGGATCTGATGATCTAAAATCTCAACTGGAATCTTTTCGTAAGAAAGGTTGTTCTGAATATCTGAGCTTTCTAAAGGAACTATGACAGTGGAGTCACCGATGCACTTCTTAAGCATAGAGACGTGGAATACAAGATGAACGGCTGACAAATCTGCTGGCAAATCAAGCTCATAAGATATTTTTCCAACACGGCTCATAATTTTATAAGGGCCAACATACCAGGGACTAAGTTTTCCCTTCTTGCCAAATCTTTTCACCCCTTTCATGGGTGAAATCTTCAGTTATACTGAATCACCAACCTAAAACTCAAGGTCCCTTTTACTAACATTTGCATAGGATTTCTGACGGATCTGAGCTATTTTCAATCTTGATCTAATCAATTTAACTTTCTCCGTAGCTTAAAATACTGCATCGGGCCTAAGACAAGTGGCTTCACCCACTTTAAACCAACCTACGGGTGATCTATATCTTCTCTCATAAAGAGCCTTAAACGGGTCCATCTGTATGCTAGAATGGTAACAATTATTATACGCGAACTTAATCAATGGAAAATGCTCATCCCAACTACCTTTTAAATCAAGAGCACATGCCCTCAACATATCTTCTAGAATTTGGATGGTCCTCTCTGCTTAACCATCTGTTTGAGGGTGGAAAGCTGAACAAAGATGAACTTGGGTACCAAGGCCCTTCTGAAAAGCTCCTTAAAACTGAGAGGTATACTAAGTACCCCTATCTGAGATGAGAGACAAAGGAACTCTATGCAATTTAACCATCTCTCAGATATACAACTTAGCATAATCTTCAGTTGTATAGGACGTATAAAATAGCAAGAAATACAGTGACTTAGTCAATCTGTCTATAATAACCCAAATTGAATTATGTTGGTGACGTGAATGCGGTAAACTAGTCACAAAATCCATATTCACCTTTTCCCACTTCTAAGTGGGGATACCAAACTCTTTCAATGTACCACCAGGTCTTTGGTGCTCTACCTTAACCAATTGACAAGTTGCACACTTAGCTACGAACGCCCCTATATCCCTCTGTATAAAAATCCACCAATAAATTTCCCGTAAGTCGCGGTACATCTTGGTAGCACCAAGATTAATAGAATAACATGCACCATACGCTTCAGCCATAATCCACTGTCTTAACCCATCAACATATGGCACACACAATCTACTTTGGTATCTCAACACGCCATCTCCCCCTTGGGAGAAAACCTCTACTTTTTGGGCTTTAACCGACTCCTTTAGTTTGACCAAACTAAAATCCATATCTTGTTTCTCTTTCACTTTCAAAAGTAGGGAAGATTCAGAACTACTCTGAACCCATACTTTCCTTTTAGCTGAATCAACCAACCTAACATCCAATCTAGCCAAATGATAAACTTCTCGAGCTAACTCTTTCTTATCATTCTCCATATGAGCAACACTACCCATAGACAATCTACTAAAGGCGTCTGCCATTACATTGTACTTTCCCAGATGATACAACATACTTATATCATAATCCTTCAGCAAATCTAAAGACATTTTCATCCAGAGATTCAAATCCTGCTGGGTAAACACATACTGTAGGCTTTTGTGGTTCGTGAATACATCAATATGAACACCATACAGATAGTGTCTCCAGATTTTCAAAGCAAACACCACAACAAATAATTCCAGATCATAGGTTAGGTAATTCTTTTCGTGAGGCTTCAACTGTCTAGAGGCATAGGATATGACCTTACCTCTATGCATCAACACACAACCCTAACCAACTCTAAAGGCATCACAATAAACAACAAAGTTGTATATACCATCAGGTAATGCTAGAACTAAGGCTGAAGAGAGTCAAGTCTTCAACTCCTGAAAAATCTTCTCGCAGGAATCTAACCACTGGAACTTAACATTTTTTTGGTTTAATCTAGACATAAGGGATGCAATAGATAAGAAACCTTCAACGAAATAGTAGTAATAGCCAGCTAAACCCAAGAAACTCCTAATGTCTGATAGAGAGATAGGTCTAGGACAATTTCTTATGGCTTCTGTCTTTAGGGGATCAACTCTAATGCCATTGGTGGAAAAAATACGACCGAGAAAAGCTATCGATCTTAGCCAAAATTCACACTTGCTAAATTTGGCAAACAATTCATGATCTCTAAGAGTTTAAAAGATAATTCTAAGATGATCTACATGGTCATCCTCACTACAGGAGTACACAAGGATATCATCTGTGAATACTATGACAAACATATTTAAATACTATTTGAACACTCGATTCTTGAGATCCATGAAATATGCTGGGGCATTAGTTAGCCCGAAGTACATGACTAGAAACTTAAAATGACCATAACGGGTTCTGAAAGCTATCTTTGGAGTATCACACTCCCTTACTTTAAGTTGGTGATAGCCGAATCTAAGGTCTATCTTTGAGAACTAACTTGCACCTTGGAGTTGGTTAAATAAGTCATCAATCTAGGAAGAGGGTATTTGTTTTTAACCATAACTTTATTCAGCTAATGATTGTAAATACACATACGCAAAGAACCATATTCCTTTCGCATGAATAGGATGGGAGCGCCCCATAGAGAAACACTAGGCCTTACGAAACCTTTATCTAAAAGATCTTTGAGTTGCTTTTTCAACTCCTTAAGCTCTACGGGAGCCATACAATATGGAGGGATATAAATAGGCTGAGTATTTGGGAGAAGGTTAATACTGAATTCTATTTCCCTATCAGGAGGTACCCCTACGAGATCTTCTGGGAAAACTTTTGGAAACTCATTAACCACTCGAAGGACTGAAGTGTTGGAGTCTCAAACTTAGTATCTTTAACTCAAACTAAATGGTAAATGCAACCTTTGGATATCAATTTTATGGTCTTAAGATAAGATATAAAATGACTCTTGCGAGATGATAAATTGCTTGACCACTCGAAGACTGGCTCATCTGGGAACTGAAACTTCACCACACGGGTGCGATAATCTATGGTTGCATAACAAGAATAGATCCAATCCATACCAAGAATAAGATCAAAATCAACCATGTCTAAATCTATCTAGTCTGCTAATATGAATCTATGAAGGACAGTAATAGGACACTTCTTATAAATTTACTTAGCAACAACTGACTTACCTCCTAGGGTAGAAACTAAGAAAGGCTCAGGGATCTTTTTAGAACTTATCTCAAAATTCACAGCAACTAGAGGGGTCACATAAGAGAAACTCGACCCAGGGTCTAACAACATATAAATATCAAAATAAAAGGCATAAATCATACCAGTCACAACATCGAGGGAATCCTTCTACTCCTGACGGGATGGTAAAGCATAAAACTAATTCTGGTACTGACCGCCATCGGTACTGGATGAGGCGCCCTGAGGAGAGGCTGGGCAACCTATAGGAGATGGTGCATTATTAACCTGAGTCTGAGGATGAACATCCTTATTCCCTACCTAGCATGTGGGTACTCTTTAATTCCATGGCCCAACTGGCCTTAACCATAGCAACCTCTCTGACTAAAAACTCACCAGGATAATTCTTACCACACCTAGCACACTGAGGATAACAGGGCCTATTACTCATGCTATTCTGAGATCTGGACGTAGAAGACTTACCCCATTTTTATTGTCTGGTTCTGGGTGTAGGAGCACTGGATGAAGATGGTGCTGGCATAGATAAATGATTCTAAAACTCTAAATGGTTTCCTTCTCCATACCTATTCTAACCATGATCAAACTGAACAGTTCAAGCCCTCTTATTTAATCTCTTTCTTTTCTTCATCTTCTCTGCCTCAATCTACTGAACATGCATTATAAATCTAGAAAGATCTATATTTCCAATGAGCATAGCAGTCCTATACTCCTTAACTACCAACCCAGACACACCGATCATAAACTTACTTATGCTTGACCTAGGGTCAGTCATCTGTTCCAGGGCATACGTAGACAATTGGTTAAACTTAAGGCAATACTCTTTCACTGTCATTGAGACTTGCCTCAAGTTCATGAACTCTTCTATCTTAGATTTTCTTATCTCACGCAGAAAGAACTTGTCTAAGAATGTATCCTAAAATATCTGCCATGTCATGGGAGCTGCATTCTCCCCTTTACTTTTCCTCCACATCACCATACAATCATATACAATATCTTTCAGCCTATAGGATGTCAATTCTACACTCTCTTCTTATGAAATATGTATAATTCAGGTAATCTTCTTCACCTCATCTAAATACAACTGTGGGTCCTCACCTGCCTTCAACCCAAAGAATTCTAGTGGATTTATTCTCATAAAATCTCAGATTCTAGCTGCGGATAAGTCACCATCTTGCTAAACCAAGACTACAACCTGATGGTTGCCCTGAACATTAGCTGTCACATCTTGGAATAGCGCCTGAAATGCAGCTCAAAACTCTGCATGTGACATACTCTCATTTAAAGAATCTGCGGATTGAGGTGGCTGGTTATCATTTCTTCATGCATTAGATCGACGAGGAGGCATTTTTTGTCACATAAAAGCATGAGTTAGAAGTAGATAGAGACACTAAATGTATGATGGATCATGAAAGAAGAGATGATTTCCTAATATGCTCAATAGCCTCTTACTCATAGATGTGGCATACTTCACATCAATGATCAAGACTCTACGTAACGTGGCTTGTCTAACTCCCTATGACTCTCTAAACCTTACGCTCTAATACCAAGTTTGTAATACCCCAAAATCTAAGCTCCCAGAAAGCCACACGGTGCTCCAAACTACAAGTAGTCCTAAGATAACCCTGGCTTCCTTCTACTAAGTTTGGATCTCAAAATAGGAGATATTAATATAAATCAAAATATATGTGGAAATCTTATCTGAAACATACAAAAAGTTTTTGGTAAAAAAATACTAAAGGATTCTGAATACTAAATCAAATGTCTAAAACTGAATCTAGTAGTCCGACAAGCCTCTACTAACTGAATCTAGAGAGTCACTGGGATAGGCCCCAGCTGACTCAAATTGTCTAAAATGAATACGAAAACATCTATTAATAAACTAAAAATATGAATAGCTAAGTCCCTGAACTATGAGGACTCGCCAACTGTAGAGATGTAGATAAGATGCTCAGAGATCACTAGCACTGTTGAGGCTGAGCACCTAAACCTACATTATGCAACAATATAACACATAGACATATATGTGGATCAGTACTTTGATGATGTACTGAGTATATGGGGTTGAATGCAATAAGTGAGTGACATCATCACAAGTTATAAAATCATACATGCTAAATGTAAATAACTCACATAGGCTTGAGTAAATCTAAAATCTAAAGATCATAAATCATAAATAATAAAGCATATATTATAAATCTTGTGAGCCATTATACTTAGTTCTGAATCTACATTTTGTTCTTAATCTCAAATCCTATAGGTTAAGTGAAATCTGAAAACTTACTCTGAAAATTTTTACTGTTATTGAGGTTCTCTTAAATGACATAAACCGTGTGAGCTATATGGATTTCAATGTGTTGACCTCCTAAGGAAAAAGCTCACGTTGGGGAGAGGTGTCATACTCTTTCCAGAGAGTATAACCTAATCCATGTGATTGATCATAAGCTAAATCTATCATCCATACAGAAATGGGAAGGTCTAATAATCTGTACCTCTGTTGGCTATGTAGTTCTATGGAAGATAGGGCACGCTAATCCTACACTTTTCGCTCGGTGCTAAATACTAATCCCTCTTAAATTTGTATGCTCAAACCATTCGAAATCCACTTTTTAAAACTAGCATAAGAATTTATATAAAAAAACAATTATGCATTTATCTGAGTAAATCTATAAATGAAGTTGTTCTGTGTTTTGTAAATTGTAATAATCTGCAGTGGATTCCAATGCTAAACCAATGATCGAAAGATCAAAGCTTTACTGAAAAACTATAAACAATCTGATCATAAGATGCTTAAAGCATCATCTTTCTTGAAGTAATAATACTAAATCTTGGAATAAATAACTCATGCATCAATCTCATGTTAAATCTATCATAATAATAATGCTTGATAATGTAAATATTGATAAGACAACTCAAAATATAGAAATTTCAGCAATATGCATGAAAATATGAACATAATCATGGAATTCAACTTTTAAATCATTGGAAATATCATAAACTTGAAAATAACAATGATAGGTGTAAACCCTAACTTGAATTTCATGGGAAATCATATAAAATTTAGTAAATTTGAATTTAAAATAAATTTTGGGCACAAGGACGAAAGGATTGTCCTTGTTCATAACCCCACATACCTTAATTGATGATATTTGATGAAAATCTTGAATCTTGGATTCCTATAAATGCTTTGAAGATGAATTCTTAGATTTCTTGTGTTGGAGATCTTCAATCTTGAATTTTTTTGGAGAATTGATGGAGGAATTTAGATTTCTTGAAGAGAAAGTTTGATGAGCTAGGGTTTTTCTTGAGAGAGATTTGATGAAAAGTGGATGTAAAGTGCTTTGGAGGGGTTTAATTCATTATTTAAGATGGATTAGGGGTTAGGAGAATGACCAAAGTGCCCCCTTCTATCTTTTAGACGTAACTGGAAAAATGAACTTTTTTGCAAATGGGTGGCCACTGCGGTGCACCAATATCACGGTGGCTCACTGGAAAAGGGACGAGTGAGAACTAGGCTTTCACCGCGATGCGCCATGATCATTAAGCCCTTTAGTTTGTCATTTTGACCACCAGCGCAGTGCACCAGTATCGCAAGGTCTCACTGGAAATTGCCAAATGGGAAATTGGCCCTCTCCTCGATGGATCAATATCGTGGAGGTCCACTGGAATTTGACAATTGTCATTTTATGCTTCTCCGCGACGCGCTAAGGGCACAAATTATGGTGTTTTACGACTGAAACTTAAAATAGCCATAACTTCTTACTCAGTTATCGAATTTAGGCAAATCTTATATCATTGGAAAGCTTATTAAATTTACCACACAATGGGAGGTCTAGATCTGAAGAACTCCTCACGAAATAAATAGTATTCATTTTGAAATCTATCCCTTAACATTCTAAGGACTAATTTAATCTAAGAAAGGAACGGGGTATTACAATATAGTTATATATATCCCAAGAATTTAGTTGTTAAAAAATGTTTTGACTTGTCTATAAGTTAGGATCTATTTAGGGTCTTAATATAGGTCTAAGTCACTTGTTAAACTACCAAAATATGAGGCTTGATTCTTGTATCCTTTACTGATCAAACTATGAGTCTTCATAACGACTCATAATGTATAGATACGAGTCGTATGCTGGACTCATAATCACTGGGTTGAATTCTTAGATTACATACTATGGTGACAAAGAATACGTCCATATGACTCGTAGCCACTAGGTATGAGTCGTAATGAGTAGTTGTAGTCACTTGGGTAGAGGGATTTACTGGATTGGCCATGAGTGGTTACAACTCGTTACCTTGAGTCGTAGCCATGGCAGTTTATCAGGACATCAAGGAAAATTTGATGAAATATGTAAAATATGTATTTCAAAGAGCAATGATTATTTTACCCCTCTCCATAATTATATTGTAGTAATTTTACGATATGGGGGTGATTGGCAAAGTTTTTGATGCATTTTGGTGCCTTCTGTGTGATATTGTCATTTTTTAGGCTTCGAGAGCCTTATTATGCACTTAAGGTTATATTTTAATCTGTACGATGGGTGATTGAATAGACTATGCCAGCAGATCCAAAATATCAATTTTAGGTTGATAACATATTTGGTTGGGTTTTATGGATTTTAAACCTCATTTTGATCCTCGATTTAGAAAATTATGATTTTGGATTTTAGGGGTCATCTCTGTGAAAATGATATTTTTTTTAAATTCAATATATAGTGTAGTTTCATAGTTCGTTTGCGTATATCGGACTCCAAATAAATTTTGGATACCCCATCAAAGTTTGTTTGGACTTAAAAATCGATGCACCCAGGTTAACTAACACACAAAGGGTAAAACACATATGGTGCATGCGTTTTATGTCTTAAAGGGGTAAATTGCATGTGAGGGATGTGTTTTATGCTCTATTGCACCTGGTAACCTTGTGTGGCGTATAAATAGCCCCTTTTAGCCCATCATTCACCTTGCCTCTTGAGAGATAAATCCAAAAATAGTGTGAGATCTTTAAAGTGAAGCTTGTGGGTGCTTGGGAAGATAGATTAACATCTATTTATCAATTTTTTGTGGATTTAAGGTGAGATTTCATTCTTTTCTTACTTTAAATTTTGATTCATTATTCCAAAACCCCAAAACCCTTATTACTTGATTTATCCCAAGATTTCATTCATTTTACTTGAATAATGTTCCTAATCCTATAATTACTTATTTTTCCTTGATTTTATCTTCAAACCATCCTTGATTCTTGAATTAATAATGGATTTCAAGGGATTTAACTAGTAAAGACTAAAAATGGTTTTCTTAGATTTGAATCTCATTTTTTACTCAATTTGACTTGAGTTTTCAGCTGTAGATGTCTAAAAATATGGGGAATGTATTTTTGAAGTAAAGTTAAAAATTTAGTTCTTTTTTGAAAATCTGTTTCAGGAGTCCATATAGACTCTAAACCAAAAGTAGGTAATATGGGTATCATTGGCTTTATTTTGACGTATAGATTTTATATTTTTAGTTTTGTTTGATTTTTGGATCGTTCGTAAGGAGTAGGACTTTGGGATCTAAGTGTAGAAGACTGGTTTTGGCATTCGAGGTAGGTTATGGCTTAACTCTTCATACTGAGTTGGGTAGTTAATTTGTATACCTAAATGTATATTAAGAATTGGAACTGATCATGAAATTCGACTATCTATATGTTGTGCCCATGTGGAGCCTAAATGTGATGTAATTGTAGAATTTGAGATATCATGAGATATGTGTGACCTTGTCGGGTCTTAAGTGATGTTAATAGCCTGGAATACATGCGAATAATTGCATTGTGTTGTTATAAATGTCAATTGTAGTGACTGTGGCATATCGTAATATATTCATATTTTGTGGGCATGTGAATCATGTGAAAAATTCATGGATGGTGAAAATAGTGAGTGGATATTGGCCCACATGGTTGTGGAGTTATAACATTGTGATTGATTATGGAAATACATCATATGGATTAGTTGTGAAAATATACCATGTAGATTGGTTGTGGAAATACTTATCTTGAATGGTTGTGAACATTACATCATCATTCTCATGTCACCATACGCACCATTTACTTTATTTATTATATTGCTTTATATTTACTTGTTGTCATGTATGTGTACTTGATTTGTGTATTATGTTATGTATGTGCTTTAAAACACTAGAAATATTGAAAATACTGAAAATAAGGAAAACTTAAAAAATATTGAATATTGGTATTGGATATTAGATATTATAGACCTTCTTTGGAGGATTATGATGGATAAAACTCGATGACTGTATGCCAACCATAAGGATGTCTGCCAATCTCAAGGCTATGTGCCAACCTCATGCTTTATTTGTGATCGATGTTACGATTGAATTTCCATAATGACTAATTTTATGTTTACTTGATCTATATCCTGTTACATATAATTGACCATCTTGTATATGCATGTTGTTCTCTATTTATACTTGCCTGTGATATAATGTCTACTTGTGTTATACTTATTGTATTGTTGTTGTATTTGTGAGATATATATTAGAATTATTAGTGCAAGCGGTGTGGGTTATCGTTGTGGGATATTTTATGATTCCAGGTGACGTTTCCTTAGTGTGTACTTTGTATGCCTTATTTTCTACTTTGCTCGGTTAGTCTATGATACCTACTCAGTACAAGTGGATCGTACTTGTCATGACCCAAAAATAAGGGTCATGATGGCACTTGTTGCAGTGTATTGATGCGTGAGCTGATGCTAACATATTTGAGGCTTTTAACTAAGAATAATTGCAAAGCCTTAAGTAACTTTTTTTGTTTTTGATTGTTTTATCTTTGATTTTGCAGTAGAAGCTAAGATGCTAGAGAACCAACAAGGATGGAAGCAAAAGAGTTGAAATCTAAAGCAAAAAGAAGATAAGTATGGATGACGACATTCCTGATAAGTTGTCAACCCTGTGATAAGTTATCAGCTTCATCGTCAGCCTTAGACAGAGAATGGACCTGAGTTGAGAGTTGTGACGATATTTTGTGATAAGCCGTTAAAGAGATGATAGGTCATCAAAATTGGCGTTAGCCTAAGGCAGAACATGATGGCTGAGGTAGAGACGTGACGACATTCATGGTAAGTCATCAAGGATTTGATAGGTTATCAAAACCATCGTCAGCCTAAGGCAGCGAATACCAAAAGCAAAGAGGAGCTGACGATATTTGTGATAAGTCATCAGCCTCCTGATAGGGCATCACGGTTGGCATCACCTGTTAAAGGAATTGCTGAACTTTATTATTTTGTTTCCATAATTAGGGTGAACTATTTAAGCATTGCTTAGGGTTTTCTTAGGGGTTTCATTTGTCTCTCTAGTTTCTTGGCTTGAAAAAACAATTACTTATAAGATATTTTAATCATTACTTTGGTATTTCTACTTTGATCTAATCTGAGAATCACTAGTTATTATTCATCTTATGGTAAGTTTATCTTTGAAATTATAAATTCATCTAGTTGTTTCAATCATTACATCATGAGTGGCTAAACCCCTCTAACCCGAATTATGGGATCTATGGGTTAAGTTTGGGTAAGATGCTAAGTGTTTAAGATTCAAAAGGTAAAAGGAATCCTTGATAATTCTAAGATTTTAATCATTGTCTATTGGTTGCAAACAATAGATAGCACCTTCTTTGATTTGCTTGAGATAAGAAATCAAATACAGTAGGAAGTGAATTATTGATAGGGACTTGCAAGCACTAAAAACTTCCATTTAATAATTGACGTTGTAACAAGGTTGATTAACTTGAGGTGAAGTCTGGTCAGTGAATATAAATTCCCTAAGTCTGATAGGATTAGGTAATTAAATGCTTAAGTAGGTCGAGAGACATTTAGGCATAATTCGATAAAGACAATCTGTTGTTCCTACCTATCGTGAGAATCTTGAATCACTAATAGCATCTATCAAGTACCAAAACCCATAGCGAACATAATTCTGGTTTTCCATAAAATCTTAGTTACAAACACTGAAACTAAAGTACCAACAATTATTTGCTAATCTCCAAAACCCCTCTTTTTGTCTTTTCGTTCCAGTTGTTTGAATCTAACTTGTAGCTGTAGTTTCAAACTAGTTTAATCGTCACTCATATAGTTCCTTGTGGATTCAACCTCGACTCCAAAGTTGGATAAATATAATGACGACGACCGCCTTGCACTAAATTGATGTGTAAGTTGAGCGTTATCAAAAATGGCGCCATTGCTGGGGAACAATTTGGAGTATTGAGTTTATTTTTTTTATTTTTTTATTTTCTTTTATTTTTATTTTTCTCACACCTTTCTTGAGATGTCAGCCTGGATAGATGGTTTTTTGAGTGGTGACAATTTTTGTTATTATTGTGGGGGACCATATTTTGAGGCTTGCTTTCCAGATTTACCTGGAAGTGCGTGGATGGGACCTTCACAATAAGATGTGGATACTGTCCTACTTACTATAACTTGGTGTTTGGCTTGTGGTCAAAGTGATCATACTGAAGATATATGTGTTCTCATGATTCAAGCGAACAAATTGATGAAATAAATCTTAGAGAATCAAGAATAGTTATGGGAAAAGCTAAAAGAGTTACCAATCCCACCATGTTTACATTGGCTAAACAAAGAAGAATATGAGGGGTACATTAGCCAATTTGAGGACAAAACCCAAGAATCACAACCACTCGATTGTCATCTTGATCTTGAGACTGACATTGAGAAGGTGAATAAAAGTGAGTGTGTATTAGATAGTTTAAATTTTGAAGAAGAATTATTTGGGCCTCACTCGAAGCATTTTTCCACATTATGTTTAGATGATATCTTATATGTGGAATCATCTAAAATATTGGAAGAGTGTAAAGATGAGGAAAAAAAATCCTATATTCTTTATTTTACACTTTATAAGCAATATAAAAACATACCTCACTTTAAGGCTGAGTGGTTTACCACACTCAATTCATTACTTGGCTTCTTAATTTTTGTACCACTCCCCTACGATTAAGGCAAGAAGATGGACTCTAAATTGGGGGTGAAATTCAAATCGTCTAAGTGGAGGGATAAAGTATGAACCACTTTTAACGTATCTTGATGAATTTTGAGTAGTCAAGATAACCTAGTCATACCGCGACACTAACTTAGGCGCTTCTTAGGAGGCAACCCAAGGTATTTTATTGTTTGTATTTATATTATGTGATTGACATCAGATCTTTGCACCCATGGTTCCACAGGTATGTTTTTGACTCTCTTATTTTTGTTTGACACATTGGGGACAATGTATAATTATAAGTTGAGGGTGGGAATAATTATGGGTGCTGATGTCCTCTAGGGTTTTTTGTTGTCGTACCTTTTTTTCCTGGAGTCTTGTTCCTAGTAGAGCTGGCATGTTTAGGCGTATTGTGACTTGTTGTAAAATATTGTAGTTGACTAGGAGAAGTACACGTACCTTAGGCAGCTAACATGTTTTTGTGATTTTTGAGCATATCTCCAATGGACTGAGTATTTAACTTTGTGAATTGCATTTGATTGTGACCACTGTGAATCTTTGTATGGCATTAGTTTTAGTGATGCAGTAATCATTGCTAAACAACTGCATAAACTAAATGAGTAGTAGTTTGTGATGTACTTGTGTGCCAAGTGTGCGTGAGATCTTACTCAGTTCCCGTTGTATGTTGAAATCCAGAACTTGTCCGATTAGTCTTACCTTGGTTGAAGGATAGGGGTTAGGAAAAGATCATAGGCCATTATGATATTAGCTCACTTTTAACCTAAATAATTTTCCCTGTATGAAGAATATCCCTTGATCACTGCTTTGAGCCTGATTAGCCTATTTCTTTTTATGACACCTATCACTTTTCCAGTTTATATCATAATGAACCTGTTTTGGTCCTGGTCCTCCTTGGAAACTGTGCACCTTGACTTAGGAAAATGGCCTAAGTTGAGGGTGGCTATCATAGAGGTGTGTGATGTAAAATGAGTAGGAAGAAAGGTAGAGTAAAAGAAAAGAATAAAAAGTTGAGTGCGGTAGAAAAGAGCAAGAAAAAAAAGTTGTGAAAAAAAAAGTGATTGTAGAAAAGACCGCACCCATCCTGAATAAGTGTGATCAAGAAAGGAGAAGAATAAAAAAATGCTAATGAGTGAAACCACAAAAAGATAGTGTAGTGTCAAGGAGACTTAGTCACTTTAAATATCATCAAGTATTATACCAGCCCCTAACCTACATCACAAGCATAAGAGAAGACCTATAGTGATCCTAGCTGACCTATCTGAAGATCTGGGTAATGAAAATAAGGGCAAGCCTATGGTATTCGGCATACATTAATTGGAACTTCATTCTAAGAGTGAGTGTCTGGTGATTGTCCCCATGGTTACATATGTAATGTCTGATATAAGTAAAGTGAAACTTCTTTGTAGTGAGGGCACACTGGTTATGTTGCTAATTATCGACTTGTTTGGATAGTGCAAACTTGATGCATGCATGGTTGTGTTGCTGAGTTGGTACCATATCTTGATTCCTTTGTGTTGCATTGTTGTTCTTCAATAATATACACAGTTGTTCTTGAATTGACTGACCTTGGAGATGGTGAAAATATTTGAGATGACATAGATGATTGACTGCTAAATGTACTTTGTATTCTCTTAGTTGTGTTTGAGTTGCTTGAGGACAAGCAATTGTTTTAAGTTGAGGGTGTTGATGTGTAAGTTGATGCTAACATATTTGAGGCTTTTAACTGAGAATAATTGCAAAATGTTAAGCAACTTTTATCGTTTTTGATTGTTTTGTCTTTGATTTTGCAGTAGAAGCTAAGATGCTAGAGAACCAACAAAGATGGAAGCAAAAGAGTTGAAATCTGAAGCGAAAAGAAGAGAAGTATGGATGACGACATTCCTGATAAGTCATCAGTCCTGTGATAAGTTATCAGCTTCATTGTCAGGCTTAGACAGAGAATGGTCCTGAGTTGAGCGTTGTGATGACATTTTGTGATAAGCCATCAAGGAGCTGATACGTCATCCAAATTGGCGTCAGCCTAAGGAAGAACATGAGAGCTGAGGTAGAGACGTGACAACATTCGTGATAAGTCATCAAGGAGCTGATAGGTCATCAAAACTATCGTTAGCCTAAGGCATCAAATACCAAAAACAAAGAGGAGTTGACGACATTTATGATAAGTCGTCAGCCTCCTGATAGGGCATCACGGATGGCATCACCTGTCCGAGGAATTGCTGAACTTTATTATTTTATTTCCATAATTAGGGTGAACTATTTAAAGCATTGTTTAGGGTTTTATTAGGGGTTCTGAACCTGAGTTTTGAGACACATATTTTTGTTATTTTCTCTCTCTAGTTTCTTGGCTTGAAAAAGCAATTACTTTGAAGATATTTTAATCATTACTTTGGGATATCTACTTTGATCTAATCTGAGAATCACTAGTTATAATTCATCTTGTGGTAAGTTTATCTTTCAAATTATGAATTCATCTAGTTGTTTCGATCAATACATCATGAGTGGCTAAACCCCTCTAACCCGAATTATGGGATCTATGGGTTAAGTTTTGGTTAGATGCTAAGTGTTTAAGATTCAAAAGGTAAAAGGAATCCTTGATAATTCCAAGATTTTAATCATTGTCTATTAGTTGCAAACAATAGATAGCACCTGCTTTGATTTACTTGAGATAAGAAAGAAAATACAGTAGGAAGTGAATTATTGACAAGGACTTGAAAGCACTAAAAACTTCCATTTAATAATTGACATTGTAACAAGGTTGATTAACTTGAGGTGAAGTCTGGTCAGTGAATATAAATTCCCTAAGTCCGAGAGGATTAGGTAATTAAATGCTAAAGTAGGTCGAGAGACATTTAGGCATAACTTCGATAAATACAATTTGTTGTTCCAACCTATCATGAGAATCTTGAATCACTATTAGCATCTGTCAAGTACCAAAACCTATAATGAATATAAGTCTGGTTTTCCATAAACTCTTGATTGCAAACACTGAAACTAAAGTGACCAACAATTATTTGCTAATCTCCAAAATCCCTATTTTGTCTTTTCGTGCTAGTTATTTGAACCTAACTTGTAGCGTTAGTTTCAAACTAGTTTAATTGCCACTCACATTGTTCCCAGTGGATTCGACCCCGACTCTAAAGTTGGGTAAATATATTGACGATGACCGCCTTGCACTAAATTAACGTGTGAGTTGAGCGTTATCACGTACCTCGACAAATAAGCCTATCACCCAACCTAATACTAAAAAAAAAAGAAAAAGACAGAAATGTCCCAAGGTAAGGCTTCTAGAACAAATCCGAACCATATAAGTAATCCTAACAATTCGGGAAGAACTTATCCAAAATACCAATCATGCCCAAAACCAAGTGTCAATAGTGTAAAAACTACTAATACAATCCAAGAGTCAAATACATTGAAAAAGTAACCACAAAGGAATAATAACTATCTCCGAATACTAATAAAGACATAACTACTATAGAAAGATAGAGGTGAACTTCGAACTCATCAATGTCCAACCGCTACCTTGGAAGCTCCAACAATCACCCGAGTCAATCAAGCTGAGGCGCACTCGAGCTAGGACCTACACCAAAAGGACGCAGTAGGCATAAGTATGGTCCACATGTACTCAGTAGGTATCATAGGCCAACCAAGCAAAGTAGTAAATAAAGCATACAAAATATACACTAAGGGCACATCACCTGCAATCAGAAAATATTCCACAACAGTAGCCCACACCACTTGCACTAACAGCTCTAATATATCTTACATTTATTGCAACATCACACCAAGATAGAACAAAAGTACGTATTATATCACATATAAGAAGAACAAGGGGGAACATGCATATACAAGATCATCAAATACAAGTAAAAGAAGATACGACAAATATATAGATGACAAATCAATATGTCAATACAACACAACATAACACAACAAAGTAAGTGCAATGTATATGATGATGATGATGATGATGCATGAGGTCATCGCACAACCTCGGGGATCATCGCACAATCTCCGTATACACCTACAGAGCTAAAGCTTCTCGATGTACGATCCACTAGGGTTCGTCAACCCATATACAATCCATATATCTCGTATCTCCTTTCTGGCATATCCCTCAGAAAGGGTTTCATAAGGTTTTACAATATCACCTCCCCGCCACATCCCTCGGGGAGGGTTTTAAAAAAGTGTTGTCAGTATTTCTCAGATGTTACCACTGTGGTATCAATGTTTTCTGAATGAGTATGATATGAGAATATCATGCTCACAATCAATCACAATGAGTATTTTCACAACCAACCACAATGATATATTTTCACAATCATACGAGCCAATATCCACTAATTATTTCAGTTTCATCCACGAATTTTCACATGTCTCATATGCCAAATAAAGTATGAATATAATCACAATACACCAATGGTGCCATATTAAGAATCTTAACAACATAATACAATTATTCATATGAATTCAGGGCTATTAATATCACATAAGACCCCACACGGTCACACATATCACATAATAACTTAATATCCACAATTACATCACATATATGCCCCCACACGGGCATAACACATAAATCGCCATTTTTCATGATTAGTTCACACCGTTAACATGTATTTTGCATCATCATTTACTACTCAGCCCAGTGTGAAAGAGTTAAGTCATAACCTACCTCGAAAGCCGAAACCGGTCTGCTATACTTGAACTTGTGTCCTTACTTTTCACAAATAATGCCGAACTTTCCTAAAAATATTAAATACAAAATCTACGCGTCAAAACAAAACCAACGACACCCATATTGACTACTTTTGATCCGGGGTCAAAACAGACCCCTAAAATGGGTTTACAAAAATGAAGGGCGAAATCGGAACTTTACTTCAAAAATAGGTTCCCCATATTTTTAGAAACCTACAGCTGAAAACCCACGTTAATCCAGTCAAAAACAAGCTTCAAATTGAAGATAAACTATTTTTGAGCTTTACCGGGTAAAATCTTTGAAATCCAGGTTAAATCAAGAATCGAAGTTGTTTTGAAAGTTAAATTGATGAAAAACTAGTAATTATAAGATAAAAATATTATTCGAGTGAAAAGAAATAAAATTTGAATTTAAAAGCATGCCCTAAGATTTTTGGAATTTAGATAAATTAATCGAGAAATTATTAAGAAAAGGGTGAATTCTTACTTTAAATCCGTAATAAAATCAAGAAATAAATGTTAATCTAGCTTCCCAAGCTCCCACAAACTTTACTTTCAAGCTCACACACTATTTTAGAGTTTAAATTTCATGAGGTAAGATGAAAAATGAGCAAAATAGGCCAAAAAAGAGTGAAAAAGTTGTTATATAGCAGAAAACTTTGCTACAATAGTGCAGATTTTTTTCTCTAAGTCCAAACGGACTTCGACAGGGTGCTCGAAATTCGTTCGGAGTTTGATATACACAAACGAACTACGCAACCATACTAAATTCGATGTTTTAGACACATTGATAAATTCAGATTTTCAAAAAAACATCATTTTCACAAATTTGACCCCCGAAACCTGAAATCACAATTTTCTAAACCGGGGATCGAAATGAGATTTAAAAGTCGTAAAATCATACCAAACATGCTAACACCCTAAAATTGATATTCCAAATCTGCTGGCAAAGTCGGATTTTCCATCCGAGGTTGTTTCGATCAAATCTAGGTCTCACACCCATATTTTTAATTTTTCAACTTTCCAACCAATAGGTCGAAATGAGCTAGAGTGCACCGGGACCCGAACCAAAGGTCTACCTAGCCTAAAATCGATATTCTAGAGCTTCTGGCACAGTCCATTCGACCATCCATCGCATGAATCAAAATATATCCATATAAGTCAAAAATAAGGCTATCGAAGCCATCAAAAATCACAAATTGCATAAATGATACCAAAATGCATCAAAAATCATGTCAATCACTCCCACACCCTAGAAATACCATAATACAGCTACGGGGAGGGGTAAAATAGTCAACTCACACAAAATCACAAATTTCACATATTTCATCAAATTTTTAGGTCGTTACATCATCCACCACTAAGAATCTAGTTCGTCCTCGAACTAAGGCAAAGAAATACCTGAATCAATGAAAAGTTGAGGATAAGAACTATGTGTATCAGACTAAACCTCCCAAGTAGCCTCATCTACAGGTCGATGTCACTAATGGACCTTAACCACAGGGATCACTCTATAGCGCAACTGCCTAACATCCCTAGCCAAAATGGTTACTCGCTCCTCAACAAAGGACATCTGCTCATCTAACTGAACCGACTCCCAACAAATGACATGAGACTTAATAGGAATATAGGGATGAAGTATACAAATATGAAAAATTGAATGAATAGCTGATAGATCAGGGGGAAAATCCAACTCATAAGTCGCATCACCAATAGTTTGAAGAATCTTAAATGGACCAATATACCTTGGGATAAGCTTTCCCCTCCTCCCAAGCCTCATCACTCACTTCATGGGTGAAACTCGAAAGAAAACACAATCACCAATACTAAATCTCAAGGCACAAAGTCTACGATCAACGTAACATTTCTGCCTACTCTGAGTCGCTCTAAATCTATCCTGAATGATCCGGACTCTGACCAAAGACTCACGAAGAAAGTCTATACCTCGAGGTCTCACCTTTGAAACATCAAACCAACCTACTGGGAAGTGACATCGCCTACCATACAATGCCTCAAAAGGACCCATATCAATACTGGAATGATAGCTATTACTATATGCAAACTCTTCTAAAGCCAAATGTTGCTCCCACTGGCCACAAAATCCATCACGCATGTGTGGAGCATATTCTCCAAAACCTGGATAGTCCGCTCTGACTGGCATCAATCTGGGAATGAAATGATGTGCTAAGATCAACCCAAGTACCCAAATCATCCTGAAAAGTCTTCTAAAAATGAGATGTACACAGGACCTTGATCTAAAATAATGGACACCATTACACCATGAAGACGCACAATCTCACGAATGTAGATAGCCAACCTCTCAGCACTGAATAAGACCCGAATCAAAATAAAAGGAGCTAACTTGGTCAATCGATCTATGATGATCCAAACACTGTCAGAACCATCCAACATGAGATGTACCAGGAAAACCAGTCATAAAGTCCATGGTGATCTATTCTCACTTCCACTCAGAAATGGGTAAACTCGAAAGCAACCCACCAAGCCTCATATGCTCGACCTTCACCTGTTGACAACATAGGCAACGAGACATAAAATATGCAACATCTCGCCTCATACCACCCCACAAGTAATGTTGTCTCAGATCACGATACATCTTAGTCACATCTGGAAGGATAGAATATCTAGAACAATGGCCTCCTCCAAGATCAACCTAATCCAATTACCACTCTCGGCACACAAACTTAGCCCCTAATCGTCAAAACTCCATCTGAATAAAGTGAGGCTTCCTTAGCCTCCCCAATCAATACTTTATCTCAAATCAACCTCAATTCAACATCATCAAACTGATGAGCTCAAATTTTCTCCATCAAAGAAGATCTAGCATCCATAAATACCAAAACATGCCCCAGTGTCAAAATATCAAATCTAACTATTTGGTTAGCGAAAACCTGAACCTCTAAGGCCAAAAGCCTCTCCTGGGTCAAAAGATGCACCAAGCTACCCATGTTAGTCGACTTTCGGATCAAGGCATACGCAACTATATTAGCCTTGCTCGGATGGTAGAGAATAGCCAAGTCATAATCCTTAAGAAACTCAAGCCAACGGCACTGCCTCATATTAAGATCTCACGGGGTGAAGAAGTACTAAAAGCTATGATGATCTAAGAAGATCTCACAATGGACTCCATACAAGTAGTGCCTCCATAACTTTAAAGCAAACAAAACTGGGCACAACTCCAAATCATGGGTAGGATAATTCCTCTCATGGGGCTTCAATCTTAATGAGATTCATATGCAATCACCTTGCCTTCCTACATTAACACAACTCCCAATCCAATACTAAAAGTATCACAAAACACGATAAAGCCCACGCCCTCCATGGTCCAAGTCAAGATAGGAGCTAAAGTTAACAAAACCTTAAGCTTTTAAAAGGTCGCCTCACAAGCATCGAACAACTGAAAAGAAAGCTTCTTCAGGGTAAACTTGGTCAGTAGAGCTAAAACCCTTGACAAATCACTAATAATAACTTACTAAGACAACAAATCTCTTAATCTCGATGGTGAAGTAGGTCTAGCCCAATCATGAACCACTGCAACCTTGGCTGGATCAACCATAATACCTTTCTTAGTCACTACATAACCCAAGAAAGAATCAAACTCCAACCAAAACTCAAACTTAGAAAACTTGGCATACAACTTCTCATCCCTCAAACTCTAAAGCATAATCCACAAATGTTTCTCGTGCTCAACCTCAGTCTTGGAATAAATCAAGATATCATCTATAAATACAATAACAAAGGAGTCAAGATATGGTCGAAACACTTGGTTCATCAACTCCATGAACACAGCAAGGGCATTGGTCAACCCGAAGGACATGACCAAGAACTCATAATGACCATATCGATTTTGAAAAGCTATCTTCGGAATATCCAAAGCTTTAGTCCACAACTGGTGATAACTGGACCTCAAATAAATCTTTAAAAATACCGCAGCACCGAAAAGCTGATCAAATAAATCATTAATGTGAGAAAGAGGATACTTATTCTTAATTGTCACCTTATTCAACTATCGATAATCAATACACATCTATATAGACCTATCTTTTTTCTTCACAGCAAGACAGGTCCACCCCAAAGTGAGACACTAGGTCGGATAAATCCCTTATCCAACAACTCTTGTAACTGATCCTTCAGTTTCTTCAGTTCTGCTACGGCCATCCTATAAGGAGCAATAAAAATAGGCTTGGTGCCTAACTCAACATCAATAATAAAATCAATATCTCGATCCAAAGTCATACTAGGCAAGTCCATAAAGAACATTCATAAACTCACGGATGACACAGACAGAATCCAAGAAAGGAAGTAAAATAACACTGGTGTTATGAATATAGGCCAAGTAAGATAAACATCCCCTCTGAACAAATTTACAAGCCTGAACATAAGATATAATTCTCTTAGGATCCAAATAAAGTGCACCCTTCAAAGCTATCCTTAGAAAAATAATCTAAGACAACATGATAAGGAGCCAACCAATCCATACCCAAAATAACATCAAAATTGACCATATCTAACACAAGCAAGTCTACGGAAGTCTCACACCCGACAAAAGTCACAATACAAGATTGATGCACCCAATCCACCACTAAAGAATCACCTACCGTGGTAGATACATGAATAGGCATGGAAAGAGTCTCACTAACAGAATCAAAATGCAACGTAAAATACATAGACACATAGGAGAAAATTGATCTAGGATCAAATAATACAGATGCAGGTCTGAGACAAACTAAACGGTGTATGAGATCATAGCATCTGAAGCCTCTGCCTCGGATCTGACTAATATAATGTAAAACTGTCCACGACTACCAACTGGCTGAGTAGCCCCACAACCACCAATACGGGATCTACCATCGCTACCTCTTGCACCTTTGGTAGAACCCTTACCTCTTATAACTGAAATAGGAGTAGCTCTAAGCATATGGAAAGAACAATCTTTGGTTATATGGATAATCTCATCAAACACATAGCAACCTCTACGGCCAGTCTCAATTAAAGAAAGTACAACTGAGCCCGAGAGGCCACCCTGAACTGTTGAACAAGAAGATACCACCAGCTGAACTCTATAAAATCACCTGCACTAGCCTAGCATGGTTTTCATGAGAACTTCTAAAATCTCTACCTCTATAGGTCAGACTCGTGAACTTACCAAAATGTTGTTCCTTCTTGGTGCCTCCCTAATATTCTCTAAGAATACCCTCTATCATCTTACCATGATCCTTAATACTCTGAAAAAAATCCCTAAACACAATCATCGGAGATGTAGCCAATTGAAGAGCGATATCCAAACCCTTTCCAAACTTCGTATCTACTCAAACTCAATAAAAATACCATCATAGAAATATCTAGACAAGGCATAGAAGCTTTCCTCATACTCAATAACTTTCATGGAGCCTTGCTCCAAATGATCAAACTCGTTTTGCATAGGTTTTCTCAAACTGAAAGGCACAAATCTCTCTAGAAAAGCCTCGACGAACTGATTCCAAGTCATCTCAAGAGAATCACAGGGTCTACAACTGACAAGCGACCTCCACCAATCTCTCTTCATATCTCTCAACTGATATATAGTGTAAGTCACCCCATCCGCGCAGAAAGAGTAAAACATAACTCAAAACACAAGATATGAAAGAATTTACACGATAAGGAATAAAATGAGAGAGGTTTCCAAAAGACACCCTATAGCCTCTCAAAGATAGATATGGACGTCTACATAGCGATCCACGAGACTCTTTTAAATATTATATTCTTACACCATCGATGCCAATGAAATTTGGCTGCTCTGATACCAATTTTTCACGACCCAAAAATGAGGGTCATGATGGCACTTGTCGCGGAGTACCTTGACAAGTAAGCCTATCACCCAAACTGATACAAAAAAGAAACAAAGATAGAAATGTCCCAAGGTAAGGCTTCTAGAACAAAGCCGAACCATATAAGTAATCATAAAAATGCAGGAAGAACTTATCCAAAATACCAATCATGCCCAAAACCAGGTGTCAATAGTGTAAGAACTACTAATACAATCCACGAGTCAAATACATCGGAAAAGCAACCACAAAGAAATAATAACTATGTCTGAATACTAATAAAGAAATAACTACTATAGAAAGATAAGAGGTGAACTTCCAACTCATCAATGTCCAACCACTACCTTGAAAGCTCCGACAATCACCCGAGTTAATCAAGCTGAGGCGCACTCGAGCTTGGACCTGCACCGAAAGTGAAACACCCCATATTCAAGTACATATATTGGCGTATTCAAGTACGTATATTGGTCTTATTTATATGGAATTAATTTTTTTATTTTATTTATACCGGAATTTGCCCATCGATGGTTCCATGCGAAGGTTATTGAATAAGCTTTCCAATGATATAAAGATTTCCAAAAATGGATAGGTTTTGGATATAATCGAGTACGTTCTAAACTATAAAAAGGTGGCCGGGATATTTGGGAATAGTAAATGTGCAGGAAAATTTCCTGCACACAACCTACTGAGGCCAGCCAAATTTTTGGGCCAACTTCAAATGATCATAACTCCCTTAATATAATAAACTGGAGAGCTGCGACCTATGAAAAGAAATATATTTGAGTCTTCTTTCCAATGCAATTGGTTTAATCCATATCCAACGTCTGAGTAAGGAGTTATACATGTTTTACTTAAGCCTATCAAAACAGATTTTTAGGGTCAACTTCAAACCACCATAACTCCTTGTATAGGACGAACTGGGTGGCCTACTTTATACGAAATGAAAGCTCTTTGAGTTATATTTTCAACGATATGAATTTCACCCAAATCCGATATCGGAGCAAAGATTTAATGTCGATCTACTTTAGCTTATCAAAACAGTCCACCAAAGGACAGATTTGACGTTATTTAAATTTTAAAGGCATTTTGGTCATTACCTATTATATTATGGACGGGAATATGTGTATATATACATGTATATGAGTTCAAAAACTCATTTTCATCATCCATCATTGAGAAATAACAAACCCTAGCCAAATTTGACCTTTAAATTACTTTTGATTCAACCGTAGAAATTCCAAAGTAATCCGATAATTGTGTTTGTCATCTCGAGAGCTTCGAACGGCACCTATTATTTGTGCAAACAGGATTGCATAATCAAGAGGTGAATTCTAAGGTATGAATATTGTTTGCCTTTGTTCTCTTCCATATGTATATGTGTGATAGAAGATTATAAGTATTGGTTGTTATTGAAAGGTGATGAAAATAGGGTTATGGACTATTTTGCATTGTTTGGTTGTATTGAATTGTGGAAGACAGATATGGTAATTGAGTTATGGAAGGTGGATATGGTGATATACTATTGAATTGATGATTATTTATGTCTATGGATCAATTTGGTTTAATGGATTGGTTGGAAGGATAAATGAATGCAAACTTGATATTGGAGGATGTTGTATGAATATGCATGGCATGTGAATGTAATTAGAGTATAAGAGGGTTAAAGTGACACCATTTATGGTGTAATTAAGGCTTACTACTTAACCACTAGTTTGGTAAATTCAAATAATTAAATTGTGACGTTTGGTCGCTAATACTAGATTGCTATATATGTTCATTGTAGATAAGTACTCCAAAAAGACGAGAAGTCCATTTGGGACTAGTATTGAAGGTTGACAGTCAGGTATGTAAAGCATACTCTATACCATATCTTTGGCATGAAAGTGAACAATTGTTCTATTAAGAAAGTTTCCAAAGTTATTCAGTAACATGTGATCCATAATGGTTGTGTATGATGTCCTACGTTACCAATGAAGTTATTTCCACCCTACAAGATGTCAAGACATTCTAATACTAACATGTTTTCCAAATCTTATATGTTTATTGCACTAATGAATGTCAGAAGGTATCCGGTTACTCAAACAAGATCCACGTGCTATTAATGACTCCAAAACGTTTCATTGATATACGAATAAGTTCCTACTTAACTGTTATGGCACTGATGACTCCAAAATACTTCATTGATGTGCCAATGAGTTCTTACTTCATTGTTATTGCATTGATGCTCTATTTATATGTCTATTATTGATGTATCATTATTTCAAAGTATCAAAAATGCGGTGGCAACCAAAATAACAATCTCAAAGATTAATTGAACTAAGTGATGGAAGTTCTCTCTTATCGGGTGGTATCCCAGGGGCATAAGCCTATCATGGGTCGATCTCTATTTATGTGTTTATGGGTGGTATCCCAGGGGCATAAGCCTATCATGGGTCGATCCCAGTTGATATGTACTGGTGGCAGCCTAATGGTCACAGTACAGTACAGTAATGATTACAAAGATGATAAGAACGAAGGTAAAGTGATTGAATAAATACAATGTACAGGTTGTCACAAGTTCTAGTAAGTGTGGTCCACTCCTATTATGATTTATTCACTTGTTTCTAATTTCTATTGAGCTCCTATATCATATATGATTATCTATAGCTTTACATACTCAGTACATATTTTGTACTGATGTCCCCCACGGAGGACCTGCATTTCATGTTGCAGGCACAGGTACCTCAGCTCATACACCGCACAAGTAGGAGCCAGGATATCCAGCTGCTTTTGGTGAGCTCCAATTTGCTTCGGGGCTTTCCGTGTCATATCCAGTCACTTTTGGTCTTGTATAGAAGTTAGTTATATGGCAGGGTGTGTCCCGACCTTAGTTAAACTCTATGTATTTTTTAGAGGCTTTGTAGACCTAATGTACAGTCAAGGTGGTGTTTTGTTAGTAGACGTGATGGCTCTAATGGATAAGTATTGTATATACATATATATGTGTGCTCGAGCTTATACAGGTGATTATTTCCTTTTATATGCGACATGATGTTGTCTGAATTTTGGGTTGTCATAGAGGTATGCATGGGAAGTATAAGGTTATTGAGTGGTTCTCCCGGGCCTCCTCGGTTATGGATGCCAGTCCGCCCTAATAAGATTTGAGGCGTGACAAAAGTGGTATCAGAGAAGTTTGTCCTACTGAGTCTACAAAGCTGTGTCTACGTAGAGTCTTGTTTATTGGTATGTCGTGCACCGCATCTACAAACAGGAGGCTATGGACATTTAGGAATTATTTCTTTTCTTCATGTCTTAGATCATGCGATAGAGCCTATATTGTATATGAATTCATAGTTGACTATTGAATCCGTTTGTTTCTCTTATTATAGTAATGATCCCGGTTACCAGAAGCAAGAATACCGGTAAGCAAGTAGATGTGGCTGTCGGAGAGGGGCCTAGTAAGTCACCCACTATACCAGCTAATCAAAGTGAGGCTTCAGATGAGCATGCATCAGAAACTTCTTCCACTCCGGAAGAAATAAGGGAGAGGAGAACTATATCCCCAGAGCCACCTATTAATGTCGTTGATCAAGATCTTAGAAATGCAGTGCAACTTTTGACTCGTATAGTTATTGAGAAAGCCATTCCTACCATGGGTCCTAGTGGTACAGATAGGGCGGCTAGCCTTTGAACACAGGATTTTCTTAAGATGGATCCTCCCACTTTTACTGGATCACAATACTTTATTGATCAAATTCAAAGGGCCTTAGATGTTATGCATGTAACGAGTAGAGAGACAGTGAACTTAGCGGCGTATAGATTTAAAAGGGAAGCTATATATTGGTACGAGGACTGGAAACGATCTAAGGGTATTGATGCACCCCCAGCTACTTGGAAAGAGTTCAAATAGGCATTTCTTGATCATTATCTTCCATTCGAGATTTGTCAGGCCCATGCAGATCAGTTTTTAAATCTTCGTTAGGGGAATATGAGCGTGAGGGAGTACAGTCTCTGATTTAATTCCTTGTTGAGATATGCTCCTAATATTATAGCTACTATGGATGATAGAGTTCATCAATATATGGATAGGCTGGATCCATATTTAGTTAGAGATTGTACTATTACCGCTTTGAACAAAGATATGGACATAGCGAGGATCCAAGCTTTTGCATAGAAAATGGAAGATCAGAGGCAGAGGAGAAGAACACAAGAATTAGAAAGAGGATATTCCAAGAGGGCCAGATCTACAGGGCAGTTCATGGCATCCCAAGAAGGGTTCAGACCATAGTTTTCTGCTAGACCACCTAGGCCATTATCTTTTTATTCTACAGCTAGTGCCCCACCACAGTTCCAAGGGTCCAGAGGAAATAAATTTAGGTACAGAAGTGAGAGTCAGAGTTCGCGGATAGTGGGGTACCAAGGGCAAGGGAATATGAGCCAATCGAGACCTCCTCGAGAGCCATGCAATAAATATGGAAGGTATCATTTAGGCGCATGTCAGCTGGGGACCAATGTTTGCTTTTGGTGCGGTATGTCGGGGCATATGATGAGAGAATTCCCACGAAAGGGCATAGGGGTATAGCATGACCTATGGGGTCATTTGTTGTATCATCATCATCAATGCCTTATTCAGGAAGGGGTGCACAACCAATGGGTCGTGTTAGAGGTGATAGAGGAGCCACGAGTTCTAGCGGGGCTCAAAATCGTACGTATGATCTAGCGGATTAACAAAATTTAGAGGCTTCCCTAGATGTGGTTACGGGTACATTGTCTATCTTTTCATTTGATTTATATGCCTTAATTGATCCCGGTTCTACATTATCTTATGTTACTCCATTGGTTGCTGGAAAGTTTGAAAGAATACCCGAACTGTTAGTTAAGCCATTTGAAGTGTCCACACCAGTTGGGGAATCTATTATAGCTAGAAGGGTTTATCAAAACTGCTAGTAACTATTTGTGGTCGTGATACGATGGCTGATCTTGTGGAGTTAGAAATGGTAGATTTTGATGTTATAATGGGTATGGACTGGTTGGCGTCTTGTTATGCCATAATTGATTGCTGCACGAAAAAAGTATATTTCCATTTTCCAAATGAATCAGTCCTTGAATGGAAAGGTGAAATTAGCGCGCCAAGAGGTAGATTTATTTCTTATTTTAAAGCGAGAAGAATGATTTCCAAGTGATACATATATCATTTAGTTAGAGTAAGGGATACAGAAGCGGAGCCACCAACTCTTCACGCTGTTCCGGTAGTAAATGAATTTTCTGATGTATTTCCTGAAGATCTTCCAGGTTTGCCTCCTGAACGAGAAGTAGAGTTTGGTATTGATGTAATACCAGGCACCCAACCAATCTCCATTCCTCCGTATAGAATAAACCCAGCAGAATTATGAGAATTGAAAGAGCAATTGAAAGATTTGCTAGAGAAGGGATTCATAAGGCCTAGTATGTCCCCCTGGGGAGCACCAGTGTTATTTATGCACAAAAAGAATGACTCGCTGAGGATGTGTATTGATTACCGGCAATTGAATAAGGTGACTATTAAGACTAAATATCCTCTTCCAAGAATTGATGATTTATTTGATTAGTTACAGGGTGCCAAGTGCTTTTCTAAGATTGATTTAAGGTCAGGTTACCACCAAGTGAGGGTCAAAGAGAAGGATATACCCAAGACAGCTTTCCGAACACGGTATGGTCATTATGAGTTTCTAGTTATGTCATTTGGGCTAACAAATTCACCCGCAGCTTTTATGGATTTGATGAATAGGGTGTTTAAGCCATTCCTGGATGTATTTGTGATAGTTTTTATAGATGATATTCTAGTTTATTCTAGATCAGAAGAGGACCATGCCAATCACTTACGACAGGCATTGCAGACTCTTCGTGATTGTAAGCTTTATGCAAAGTTCTCTAAATATGAGTTTTGGTTAAAGTCGGTGGCATTTTTGGGTCATATTGTATCTAGTGAAGGGATAAAGGTTGATGCTCAAAAGATAGAAACTGTGAAGAACTGGCCAAGGCCCACAACGCCTACGGAGATTCGTAGTTTTCTCGGGTTGGCCGGTTATTATAGAAGGTTTGTTAAAGGCTTTTCTTCCATTTTAGCACCCTTAACCAATCTAACCCATAAAGCATCCAAATTCCAATGAAATGATGCCTGTGAGAAGAGTTTTCAAGATTTACAGAACAAGTTGATTTCTACACCCGTGTTGATACTTCCAGAAGGCACCGAAGGGTATATAGTGTATTGTGATGCTTCCAGAATTGGTTTAGGATGTGTATTGATGCAACATGGTAAGGTAATAGCATATGCTTCTAGATAATTGCGGCCACATGAGAAAAATTATCCTACACACGATCTTGAGATGGCAGCAGTTATTTTTGCTTTAAAGATATGGCGCCACTACTTATATGGGGTTCATGTTGATATAAATACTGACCATAACAGCTTGCAATATATTTTTAATCAGAAGGATCTAAATTTAAGGCAGCGGATATGGCTTGAACTATTAAAGGACTACGATGTTGATATCTTGTACCATCCAGGGAAAGCAAATATGGTAGCTGATGCGTTAAGTCGTAAGGCTATGATGGCGCCTATAGAAAGGCAAGGTATGATTAAAGATCTTCAACAGTTAGCTAGTTTGGGAGTTCGCCTTCTTGAAACTCCTAATAAAGAGCTTATCGTACATAATGTTGTGGAATCTTCATTAGTAGCTGAAGTGAAAGAGAAGTAATATGTAGATCCTATTTTATTACAGCTTAAGAAGAACGTTCAGAGTGGTGCGACCAAGGCATTTGAGCTTACGCGAGAAGGAGTACTTCAGTGCCAAAACCAATTGTGTGTGCTGGATGTAGACGGGCTAAGAAAGAAGATAATGACAGAGGCACATTTTTCAAGGTATTCCATTCATCCAAGATCAACCAAAATGTATCAAGATTTGAAAGATATGTATTGGTGGAATGACATGAAGAAGAGCATTGCAGAATTTTTAGCTGAATGTCAAAATTGTCAAAGAGTTAAAGTTGAGCACCAAAAACCCAGAGGGTATATGAAATGCATTGATCTTCCAAGCTGGAAGTGGGACATGATTAACATGGATTTCGTTATTGGTTTGCCTCGTACACCCCGAAAGTTTGATTCTATATGGGTGATTGTTGATAGGCTTACCAAATCCGCACATTTCCTACCAGTTAGGACCACTTACATAGTTGAAGAGTATGCGAAGCTGTACATTAAAGAGATAGTCCGATTACATGGAGTGCCAATCTCTATTATATCAGATCGGGGAACCGAATTTACCGCAAACTTTTGGAAGTCTTTTCAGAGGTGTTTGGGAACACAAATGAAGTTGAGTACAGCTTTTCACCCTTAAACAGATGGACAAGCAGAACGTACCATCCAAACACTTGAAGATATGCTACGAGCTTGTGTAATAGATTTTAAGGGCAACTGGGATGATCATTTACCTCTTATTGAGTTTGCCTACAATAATAGCTATCATTCAAGTATCAAAATGGCACCATATGAAGCTTTATATGGAAAGAAGTGTAGATCACTAATAGGATGGTTCTAAGTGGGTGAAACTCTTTTGTTCGGATCGGATCTTGTTTATCAAGCCATAGAGAAGGTTAAAGTAACTCAGCAACAACTGAAAACAGCCCAAAGTCGACACAAGTCATATGCGGATAGTAGAAGGAGAGGGCTAGAATTTTCTATAGGTAATTGGGTATTTTTTAAGGTATCACCAATAAAAGGGGTAATGAGATTTGTCAAGAAAGGGAAGTTGAGTCCACGTTATATAGGCCCGTATAATATCACTTGAAGGTTTGGACAAGTTGCATATGAATTAGAGCTACCCCAAGAGCTCTCATCAGTACATCCGGTATTTCATGTGCCAATGCTTCGAAAGTGCATCAAAGATCTATCACATATCACTTCTACTGAGGATGTGCAAGTTGCGGAAGATCTTACCTATGAGGAAGTGCCTATCGCTATTCTAGATCGCCAAGTTAAGAAGATGAGAAATAAAGAGATAGCATCGGTGAAAGTACGTTGCAGAAATCGTCAAAGGGAAGAGATTACATGGGAAGCTGAGGAAGCAATGAAATCTAAGTACCCTCATTTGTTCAAATATGAAGAGGAAGTACAAGAAATGGAGTTAGAACATTAACAAGTAAGTTTTTTTTATATATGCATAGTATTTATGTGATTATGTGAATGTTAATGATGGACTTGAACTTGTTTCGGTTGAATAACTACGCTAACATTCGAGGAAGAATGTCCTAAAGGGGAGAAGGATGTAACACCCCATATTCAAGTACATGTATTGGTGTATTCAAGTAAGTGTATTGGTCTTATTTATATGGAATTAATTTTTTTATTTTATTTATACCGGAATTTGCCTGTCGATGGTTCCATGCGAAGTTTATTGAATAATATTTCCAACAATATAAAGATTTCCAAAAATGGATAGGTTTCGGATATAATCGAGCACGTTCGAAACTATAAAACGATGGTCGGGACATTTAGGAATAGTAAATGTGCAGGAAGATTTCCTGCACACAAACTACTGAGGCCAGCCGAATTTTTGGGTCAACTTCGAATGATCATAACTCTCTTAATATGATGAACTGGGAGAGATGAGACCTATGAAAAGAAATATCTTTGAGTCTTATTTCCAATTCAATTGGTTTCATCCAAATCCAACGTCTGAGTAAGGAGTTATACTCGTTTTACTTCAGCCTATCAAAATAGATTT
Organism: Capsicum baccatum var. pendulum; assembly: GCA_030864225.1. NCBI lineage: Eukaryota > Viridiplantae > Streptophyta > Magnoliopsida > Solanales > Solanaceae > Capsicum > Capsicum baccatum. The sequence goes on from CM061560.1 coordinate 46,787,913, forward strand.
TTAGGGTCAACTTCAAACGACCATAACTCCTTGTACAAGACGAACTGGGTGGTCTACTTTATACAAAATGAAAGCCCTTTGAGTTATCTTTCCAATGATACCAATTTCACCCAAATCAAGTATCGGAGCAAAGCGTTATGGTCGATCTACTTTAGCTTATCAAAACAGTCCACCAAAGGACAGATTTGACATTATTTAAATTTTAAAGGCATTTTGGTCATTTCCTATTGTATTATGGACGGGAATATGTGTATATATACATGTATATGAGTTCAAAAACTCATTTTCATCATCAATCATTGAGAAAGAACAAACCCTAGCCAAATTTGACCTTTAAATTACTTTTGATTCAACCGTAGAAATTCCAAAGTAATCTGATAACTGCGTTTGTCATCTCGAGAGCTTCGAACGGCACCTATTATTTGTGCAAACAGGATTGCATAATCAAGAGGTGAATTCTAAGGTATGAATATTATTTGCCTTTGTTCCCTTTCATATGTATATGTGTGATAGAAGATTATATGTATTGGTTGTTATTGAAAGGTGATGAAAATAGGGTTATGGACTATTTTTCATGGTTTGGTTGTATTGAATTATGGAAGGTGGATATGGTAATTGAGTTATGGAATGTGGATATGGTGATATACTATTAAATTGATGATTATTTATGTCTATGGCTCAATTTGGTTTAATGGATTGGTTGGAAGGATAAATGAATGCAAACTTGATATTGGAGGATATTGTATGAATATGCATGGCACGTGAATATAATTGGAGTATAAGAGGGTTAAAGTGACACCCTTTATGGTGTAATTAAGGCTTACTACTTAAACACTAGTTTGGTGAATTCAAATAATTGAATTGTGATGTTTGGTCGCTAATACTAGATTGCTATATATGTTCATTGTAGATAAGTAATCCGGAAAGACGAGAATCCATTTGGGACTAGTATTGAAGGTTGATAGTCAGGTATGTAAAGCATACTCTATACCATATCTTTGGCATGAAAGTGAACAAATGTTCTATTAAGAAAGTTTCCAAAGTTATTCAGTAACATGTGATCCATAATGGTTTTGTATGATGTCCTACGTTACCAATGAAGTTATTTCCACCCTACAAGATGTCAAGACATTCCAATACTTACTTGTTTTCCAAATCTTATATGTTTATTGCAATAATGAATTTCAGAAGGTATCCGGTTACTCAAACAAGATCCATGTGCTATTAATGAATCCAAAAAGTTTCATTGATATACCAATAAGTTCCTACTTCATTGTTATGGCATTGATGACTCCAAAACACTTCATTTATATGCCAATGAGTTCTTACTTCATTGTTATTGCATTGATGGTCTATTTATATGTCTCTTATTGATGTATCATTGTTTCAAAGTATCAAAAATGTGGTGGCAACCGAAATAACAATCTCAAAGATTAATTGAACTAAGTGATGAAAGTTCCCTCTTATCGGGTGGTATCCCAGGGGCATAAGCCTATCATGGATCGATCCCTATTTATGTGTTTATGGGTGGTATCCCAGGGGCATAAGCCTATCATGGGTCGATCCCAGTTGATATGTACTGGAGGTAGCCTAATGGTCACAGTACAGTACAGTAATGATTACAAAGATGATAAGAACGAAGGTAAAGTGATTGAATAAATACAATGTACAGGTTGTCACAAGTTCTAGTAAGTGTGGTCCACTCCTATTACGATTTATTCAGTTATTTCTAATTTCTATTGAGCTCCTATATCATGTGTGATTATCTACAGCTTTACATACTCAGTACATATTTCTTACTGACGTCCCCCACGGAGGACCTGCATTTCATGCTGCAAGCACAGGTACCTCAGCTCATACACCGCACAAGTAGTAGCCAGGATATCCAACTACTTTTGGTGAGCTCCAGTTTGCTTCGGGGCTTTCCTTGTCATATCCAGTCACTTTTGGTATTGTATAGAAGTTAGTTATATGGCGGGGTGTGTCCCGACCTTAGTTATACTCTGTGTATTATTTAGAGGCTTTGTAGACCTAATGTACAGTCAAGGTGGAGTTTTTTTAGTAGACGTGATGGATCCAACGGCCAAGTATTGTATATACATATATATGTGTGCTCGAGCTTATACAGGTGATTATTTCCTTTTATATGCGACATGATGTTGTCCGAATTTCGGGTTGTCATAGAGGTATGCATGGGAAGTATAAGGTTATGAGCTGGTTCTCCCGGGCCTCCTCGGTTACGGGTGTCAGTCCGCCCCAATAGGATTTGAGGCATGATAGAAAGGGCACAGTAGACATGAGTACGGTCCACTTGTACTCAGTAGGTATCATAGGCCAACTAAGCAAAGTAGTAAATAAAGCATACAAAATATACACTAAGGGAATATCACCTACACTCAAAAAATATCTCACAACGATAGCCCACACCACTTGCACTAACAGCTCTAATATATCTCACATTTATTGCAACATCACACCAAGATAGAACAAAAATACGTATTATATCACATATAAGAAGAACAAGGGGGAACATGCATATACAAGATCATCAAATACAAGTAAAAAAAGTTACGACAAATACATAGATGACAAGTCAATATGCCAATACAATACAATATAACACAATAAAGTAACTGCAATGTATATGATGATGATAATGATGCACGAGGTCTTCACACAACCTCTGGAATCGTCGTGCAATCCCCGTAAACACCTACGGAGCTAAAGCTTGGTGTAAGACCCATGAGGGATTCGCCAACCCGTATATAAGCCACATATCTCATATCTTCTTTCTGACACATTCCTCAGAAAGGTTTTTATAAGGTGTTACAATATCTCCTCCTCAGCACATATCTCATATCTCTTTTCCATCTGAGTTTGTTTTGATCAAATATGGGTCCCACACCTACATTTTTAATTTTCCAACTTTTTGACCAATAGGTCGAAATGAGCTTGAGTGCACCAGGATCCGAACCAAAGGTATACCTAGCCTAAAATCGATATTATGGAGCTACTGGTGCAGTCCGTTCGATCATCACACGGATCAAAACATATCCACATAAGTAAAACATAAGGCTATCGAAGCCATCAAAAATTACAATATTACATAAATGCTACCAAAATGCATCAAAAATCATGTCAATCACTCCCACACCTCATAAATATCATAATATAACTACAAGGAGGGGTAAAATAGTCAAATTATATAAAACCAAAAATTTTACATATTTTATCAAATTTTTAGGTCGTTATAGTACTCACTCTAGTTGTACCCTTTTGGTGCTGATTTGGGTTTGGGTGCGCCCATGTTGCTTGACTCGGGTGATTATTGGAGCTTTTAAAGCAGTTGATGACTTTCAGGCGTCTGGATCTCTTCTGCAGCCTTTATCGATAGACTATGTCCTTATTTTTATTCTGGAGGCATAGTTTCTCTTGTATTTGGATATCTTATGTATTTTACTTGGAATTGGGTTGTACTAGATACGTTCTTATACTGTTGACACCTGATTTTGAGAGTTATGGTTGCATTGTTATATTTCTTTCCGTATTTATTATACTTGTATGATTCGGTTTCATTCGAGAAGCCTTACCATGGGGTTATTATTGTCTTTTCCCCCTTTGTGTATTGGTTAGGGTGTAAGACTTACTTTTCATGGTTTGCCACGACAAGTGTCATCATGACCCCTTTGAATTTTGGGTCGTGACGATTCGCTCAACACCTTGCCTGTCAGGTTTCCTGCCTTCTACTACTTCCTGGTTAACCTTGTTTAATAAACACTTGTTGGGTAAGTGACATTTGTTTTTTGTAAAATGATAAACTTCTTTCTGAAAACCTACCCCTATTTATATCAATCTTCCATTAAAAAAGGGAAGGGAAGAGGCAAATATTTCAGCCATTAATCTGACTTAATGGCACCATAATAAGCAAAACGTTTTTCGGCCTTAATAAACCCTATTAAGAGCAAAACTTTTTCAACTCTTTAAACAGTATTTATTCATATGTAAGCAATGTTTATTGATATTAAATTTCCTTTTATTTGTATAGAAGACCAGTAAATAAATTAATATTACTTTATCTACGAAATTCATTTTTCTTTTTCAAAATTGATTAGTTAATCAGGCATAGTAGGGACCACAAATTTATTAACTGGGGCTTCCAATTATGATATTATTTCACAAATGAATGAATTATCATATCATACTAAATTACAAATTATTCCACTAAAAATCTGTAATTGAACTCCTTGATTTAAATCTACCATTACATCTTATTTAACTCTCCATGTTAGAATTACCGACACCAATCAATTAAATGAAATTCTCTGAAAAATTTCAACTCATTGATTAATTTATTTATTTTTATTTTTGATGCTTAACTTATTTCACATGACGGATATAAAATCAACCTGCAGGATTGTCACGTGAAAACTTATAACCAACCATAAAGGGGTGGCTTCTGTCTCAAGTCCGAAACATGCATGTTTCCATCAAATAATTATTATTTCACTAAGTGATTTGTGATCATCCAATCTATTGGGAATATATTGATTCATAAAAGAGTTTCACCTTTTAATAGATTAAAATAATAAATCATACCATGCATATAGATCATAATAATTATATCAATATTAAAAGTATAAGTACATGTAATGGATTAGAAAAGTCGTTTATTAATATTCAGCACATAAATGAACATCTCTAATTGGTCCCTTAAATACAAATAAAACGTACTAGCACAACTTGGAATATTACCATTCTCATAATTAATATCAAATTATATTTAATTTTGTGCTACAGTCACTAAGATGTTTGTTCTACCTCATCTTTGATTGTGGACATTAATTTATAAGAACTATAATTTTAATCTTTCCTGCATGAGTTAAAATACTCAAGTTCACAAAATTATCTACTATATAAGTAAAGGACATGCATGTTAACACAATAATCTATTTAAATAAAGATTTTATTAAATTAAATAAATAAAATAAATTATTTTTACATGGAATAAAAATATTATATAATAACATAAACCATATGATTAATAGTATATTCTAACAGGAGATGAATCTACTCGAAGAGGGGCTGAGAGAGTTCCCACACTTGGAAAAATATTTGAACAAAAGTTAGAAATGATTGACCGAGATTAACATTTAGAGCTGAAATTTTGCCTAAATCACAAAAAATGGAGATTCCATTTCGCCGTGGCAGGAACGAGGTCACATTCTCTGAAATTTCAAAATCACATATGACAATTCCATTTTGTTGTTGCAGGAACAAGTTCACTCTCTCTGAAATTTCAAATTATCAATGGCGAGCCTATTTTGCCATTGCAGGATTCACTATTAGCGATTTGGGTCAAATGACTTCAATTTTTCCATGTCAAATATTTTTCAGTAAAATATCCATAACCTTTTGTAGGAACGTTTGAATGACAAACGGATTGAACTGTCGAAAACTAAATTCAAAAGCTTTAGTTTGACATGTAGCACATACCATATATAATTCTTTGTATGATATGACTTACGTTACTTAAAGTTAGGTCTTGTGCGCGCTTGTTTGAAATTTTTATTTGTTGTATACTTGTAACCATGCTCAAGGGATGGTTTGTTAGTCCATAGCCTCTTCAAACACACAAAACAATATTTTTCAACCTTGTTAGCATGCTTTATAAAGTATTAAATTTTAATTCAAAATTTTCCGAAATGATATACTAGTATGGTTGGCAAGAAAATATTGCGCTCATGGTCTCTCAGCGTCACATAAGAGTTGGATGAAGGCGCGACCTTTTCATTTATAGTACTCTAAAAAAAAATCTTCTAAAATAATTTTTACTACATTATTATATTAGAGTTAACTGATATATATTTATTTTAATTTATAATTTCTAGTAATTATAGCATTACTTTGTCATGCAACCTTTCTATAGTACTTTATCATAACTTCTTCATTTTTGTTATTTTTTTCAAACCATTTTGAACTGTTTTTTTCTTAAGCCAAGATTCTATTAGAAATAATTTTTGTATGTACATCCTTTCTAAAGCCTACTTTATGATATTATACCAAATTTATTATTAATTTGTTGTGGACTTTAATTTATTCACTTAATAATAATTAATATTAAATAATTTAATTTTGTTATGAAATATAAAAGTAAGAATAAGAAAATATAAAGCAAGAATAAGAATAAAAAGAGAAAAAAATAGAGAGTAATTATTATTTCTCTTGAGCGATGAAAGATCATAAGATTAAGAATACAATGAATAAAACCCCTATATTTATAAGAGAAAATACTCCTAGTTTCTAACTAAAAGATAAATACTTCAAATACTAGATCTTGATAGATGTTGATAGACATTCACTATAATGTAAATACATTTATAACACTCCCCCTTAAATGTGTAGATTGATAATGTGCCTCGTTAAAACCTTACTAGAAAAAACCCAGTGAGAAAAAAATCTTATGAAGGAAAAAAAGTACACATCTCTAACAATACGCATTTTGGCTGCCTCATTAAAAATCTTACAAGGAAAACCCGGTGGGACAAAACCTTGAAAGGAAAAAAGAGTACCGCGCGTATTAACTCCCCCTAATGAGAACATCCTTGAACCTTTGCATCACGATCTCGTACACCATCTTTTTGAAAGTTGCAATTCGAGAAGATTTGGTGAATAAATCAGCCACATTGTCACTTGAACAAATTTGTTGCACGATAATATCACCATTCTTTTGTAGCTCACGTATGTCGAAAAAATTTGATAAAGTGTACTTCATTCTATCTACTTTTATGAATCCCCCCTTATGATGCGTTATACATGCTGCATTATCTCTGTATAAAACTGTGGGTACATTGTCATATTTCAAACCATATTTTTTCGAATGAGATATATCATGGACCTCAATCATACATATTCTCAGTTAGCTTCATGAATAGCTATTATCTCATTATGATTCAATAAAGTGGCTAGATACACAGCTTTGTATATCTCCAAGATATGACAGTGTCCCCACATATGAACACATTTTATGTTTGAGACCGAGATTTATATAAGTACTCAATATCAGCATGACTAATAAGATCGGGACAATAATCTTTAGAATAAAATAAGATCATGTCTTTTATCCCATTTTGATATCTCCTAGTAGGAGGAGAAATATACCTTGCTAACAAGTTGACTGAAAAGGCTATACCAGTCCTTGTAGTATTTGTCAGATACATCAGTACGTCAATTGTACTAAGATATGGTACTTCATAACCTATACAAATTGGTACATTTCTCATTTCAGCAAGTAACATATTGCTTTTGAAAACTCTCCAAGAGTTTCAATAATCTTCAAGCTATAAGTTTATACAATATTAGAATTCTAAATAAGTTTCTCAAAAAATTTTATATGCTTCAAACATTTTGAATCCTTAGAAAGTGTTCATTTAAATTTTGTCAAGTGACAATATTCAACATTTCATATGTGACATCTTCAAGTATCTGGACTGCAAATCAAATAAGTTTTACACTTACCAAGATGCATCCTTTCATGTCACTTTGTAAATGTTTCTACGCTAGCATTCTTAAATAAATGTAGAATCTGGATCCTCGTAATCTCTCACAATATTGTGCAAATATTGTATCAAAGATATTAATGATATATCATTTCGTGTCGGTTCACAGTGTGATATAACATTTTGAGATCTCATCACTTTATTATTTTCAGGTACTTGAACCTCTCATAAGGTTTCATAAAGTGTTATGTCGTAGGTTCTTCAAGAGCACATTGTCTTCTTATTATGATTATTTGCTCCTTATCCTTTCCAAGAATTATTTTATTTGAAACCGATTGGTCTACCATGGTTCACGCATGCATAGACTTTGTCCTTTATGAACACAAAATAGGAACACTTGTAGCTTAAATATAAGATGCGTTCGATATTTGACTAGAATTATCTTTTGAATGAGGATCTGATGATAATTCCTAATATATTTCATAGTTGCTTATGATCTCCCCCTTATGTTAGGAAAACTAACATACATCCTCCATCTTTGTGTACATGATATATTCATTATATTCATTAATCGTATACCGCACATCAAAATTATTAGATGGAATAGTTAGTTCCTGACCTTGAATCAATTGAGAGGGAAGAAATAATCATAATTTATTGGTCTAATACATACAAGTGTTATTGTATGCAACATATCAAATTTCAAACTAACACATGAAGCTTTGTTCTCATTAGTAATGATTTAGCTATTTATTGAAGGCATTCAATGCCAAACCATCATCATCAAGATGAATTGTCTTGATTACACAATCTGAAAGTTAGGCTCTTAACTCAATTTTACTGAGCAAGCAACTTTATTAATGTCAAACTGTAGGTTGACAATAAATGTACATGTGATCATTTTATATCGATGCATCTTAACATATCACATGACTGATGAACGGGCCCATATTTACCTTTTATATTTTTTCAGATTTTAAGGGGTCTGATCCCAATATTAGTTGGTCCAACCAACTTATCATGAGAACAAGAGACATAAACAATTCTTGAAGAATCGTCTATTTCTTCAATACATGTCTAATACTCAATATGCACATCTTCGAGATGTCATAATCGTTCATGTCAACTTATGAACTTATTTGTAGTAGTAAACTTCAAGTTTACCATTACATGTATTTTTTTTTTCTTTAGTAAATTTCATATTTACTATTACATGAATAAATTTCAAATTTACTACTTTAGAAGTAGATTTCAAAATAACTATTCTCAGTTATTCTGCCTCATTCGGAGGTGAGTTGTGATAAGTGCACGTTTGCTAATAAGGTTCTCATTCCCCAGAAATGAAATATAATTGTGCCTTAAGTCTATCAAATAATGATAGCTTGTAATCTCTTGCAAAATATTGTTAATTCAAGAGCAAATTGAGGTATGCATATAATGTGGATAATTTTTTCTCTTAACATATCTTTCAGAATACATCATATATTGCTACCACATTCACTTCTTGAAATGGAGCATAGTCAATGGAACAAATTTCATGACTTTTCATCAAAATATATTATTTTGCCTTAGCCATCATTATATCATCAATCTGGTGCACTGAGATTCAAACTCAACGTCTTATCTATATAAATACGTCTTAGGCATAAATTGATGGGACTTAAACCCAACATATTATCATCCCTTTTGATAATATTATTCTTGAGGAATAAATTTAAAATATAAATAGTTCCAAATCAATTATTTTTTCTCAAATCCAATAATAATTATATTATTAGGAGCAAAAGACAGATAAGATAAGGAATTACTGAACTTGAAATTACCTTTAGATTTATAATTGCACCTTATATGGCAAGTCTTGTGCTTCGCAGAGTCTCGTGCTTCGCAGAGTCTCGTGCTTGGCAGAGTTTCGTGCTGATAGTGTTATGAAATATAAAAGTAAGAATAAGAAAATATAAAGCAAGAATAAGAATAAATAGACAGTAATTATTATTTCTCTTAAGCGATGAGAGATCATAAGATTGAGAATACAATGAACAAAATCCCTCTATTTATAGAGAAAAATACTCCTAGTTTCTGATTAAAAGACAGATATTTTAAATCTTGATAGATATCAACTAGATCTTGATAGATCTTAATAGACATTCACTATAATGTAAATACATTTATAACAGATTTGATATGTACATCAGACAGACATGAATATTTTCTTCTGATTGACCATTTCAACTTTTATCTTATTTTGTACATTTATAACAGATTTGATATGTACATGAGACAGACATGAATATTTTCTTCTGATTGAGCATTTCAACTTTTATCTTATTTTGTTTCTAGCATCTGGTTTCCACTTATGTACAATCTGATCCAACAAGCTAGCCTTTGCATTTCATATTATTACTATTTCCTTTTGGAACTTTTTTTTTCTCTTATTTTATTTCTTTTAACCTCTAGCTCCTAGGCTGCTTATCGGTTGGATCGATTGAATAATTATGTTTAACAATTTGACTTATTGATTATTAACTTTTAAATATATTTCCACTAGCCACCTAATAAGATAACGGTTGATTCGGTATCGGATTAGCAATTAACAGATGGTTATCAGATGATGTAACGGATAAATTTAAAAGATAATAAAATATCGAGCGATTATTGATAGTTCCTCTATTTCTTCACCGACTAGATTCTTTGTATATTATGATTGATCTATTTATCAATCTTTTAGACTTCTTGAGTTTTGTTCGTATAGTTATTTAATAGATTAAAACATAGAATCAAATAAGAATTTTCTTTTAAACCTAAAATTTCTGTAGAAACATTTTTAATTACTGGATTGACAGAAAAATCAAAACTTCAATATTATTTGAATTTTTATGTTTTGTATCAAATTTTGTGAAGGACACATTTGGGTTGTTTCATTTTTGTTGCAATCATTTGTGTTGTCAAGAATAATTTATGTTTTAATTTAAGAATTAATTTCAAATTTTCTTTATATTTTAGGGAGTCTGACTGCATTTTATGGTTAGACATCGCAAGAAGTGGCATGTTATTTTCTAAATTAAGAAAGTGAATAGAATAATAAATGGAGTTTTATATGTTGGATTGACAAAAGTTACTTAAATATCTAGGGTAAAAATATAATGATAATAATTCTTAATGGATTAACGGTTTATCCGATAATAAAATTGAGTAATTCGTCCCCTCATTAATAAGTCATTAATTATAAAAGTTTAATCTGTTCTCCAACCATTAATCTGCTAACTCATTATCAATAAAGTAATAAATTAATTTTATGATTGAATTAACAATACGATTTGATTTTGAACAGCCCTACTAGCTCCTTCATATCTTTTATTTATAGATCCTATCATCATTTTAGTAGTTACTGAATGGCCTTAGCTGAAGTCAAGAGACATTAAAAGCACCAAGAGCTTATAATGTACTACATGACCCAAGCAGGTCTAGTGTTTATCCGCAATTGATATTTATCAATTCGAGAAATGATAAACACCAAGACGTGGTCAGACGAAAGAAAAAGTTTTTCAAAGATTAAGTTATTTCTTTACATATTTTTCTATGTTCGGTATCGGAGTAATAAATATTATTATCCTAAAACACATGTAATATAGATAAATAATATGGGAAAGTTGTGAATCAAAGTATATCATCAAATTAAAAAAATTATCAAAATATATCATATTTTTAAAATAGTATCAAAATAGGCTTAACTCATGAAAATATGAGTTATGTATAAAAATTTAACAGAAGCTAACTAACGCTGTGAAGTGTTTTTGAAAAGTATATAACTCACAAAAATTGTGAGTTATTCATTTTTTTTTTCATAACTCACAACTTTTGTGAGTTATACATTTTATTTATTTTAACATAACTCACAAAAATTATGAGTTATCCATTTTTATTTTAGCATAACTCTCAAAAAATGTGAGTTATGTACATAACTCACAAAAATTGTGAGTCATTTTGATTTAATTTATACGTTTTTCTTCTATTATATAACTCAAAAAAAAGTGAGTCATGTACATAACTCACTTTTTTTTGTGAGTTATATTAAAATAGAATGCATAACTCGCAAAAAAAGTGAGTCATACACTTTTCAAATTCTCCTATTTAACATTCGCATACATTTATTCTTTATATAAGTTTTTCAAATTCTTCTTCATCATATTGAATTCTTCTTCTTCAACTTCAATTCTTCTTTTTCAATTTTCTTCAAACTCAATTTATCTTTTTAAAATATAATCAAATCTTAGAGAATGAATTTTGAACGTGTTAAAGTTATACTATTTTGGGATGAAAAAATTATTCACGAGGTAAATACAATATATTATAGTGTGTCCCCCAAGTCCAACGCGAAGTATCCGGTTTCAATTGGTTACAAAGAATTTATAGAATCAATTTTTAGAAGAAAGAAAATAAAAAGTAATGATTTTAATTTATTTATAGTCGGACAGTATTCAAATTCCTTCTCATCACAAGGAATGGTAAATTATGGAGAATGGATTATCAGTGATGATGGGTCATTGATTGAATTTTTGAGGGCTCTGTTTGCCTATCACCGTTACTGTTTAAGGCACTTAAAAATGAATTATCATAGGGTATTCTAAAGTGTCTGACTAAACAACCTATTATAGGCAGCTGCAACTGCTACCGAAGAGAAAATTTTTTGTTACGAATGGAGTTATATAATAGAAGGAAAATGTATAAATGACTCATAATTTTTGTGAGTTATGTATATAGCTCACTTTTTTTGTGAGTTATGTTAAAATAAAAATGGATAACTCACAAAAATTGGAAGTTATTTTAAAATAAAAATGGATAACTCACAATTTTTGTAAGTTATGTTAAAATAAAATGAATAACTCACAATTTTTGTGAGTTATATTAAAACAAATAAAATGTATAAGTCATAAAAATTATGAGTTATGTACAAAAAAAATGAATAACTCATAATTTCTGTGAGTTATATACTTTCAAAAATAGTTCACTGCGTTTGTTGGCTTCCGTTAAAAAAAAAATTGCATAACTAACATTTTTTGTGAGTTAAACCTATTTTAGTGCTATTTTAAATATATGACATATTTTAGTAACTTTTTTAGTTTGGTGGTATCTCAACTTAATATGGGATGTGGCAGTGGCGGATCTACATACAATTCAGGGGATTTATACCCCGTTCGTCGAAAAATTATACTATTTTTACATAGTTAAAAATATTTTTAATATATATATAGTAGATGTTGAACCCCCTTCAATTAATCTCGTATATTTACTTCTGAACTCCCTTAGTAAAAATTCTGATTCCACCACTGAAATGTGGTGGGGAGATGGATGTGGAGGTGGGCGTGGGGTGTGAGGTGATGGGCATGGGGGCTACAGGTTTAGAAGTGAAAATAAGGTGTTGGGGATGGGTATAGGGGCTATAAGATACAATCGATGTGGAAGCTAGTTGTGAAATTTGTTTTCCTGCGTTTTACTAGAAAAGTCATTTTCTTTAAGTAAAAAATATCTGACAACGACTGCTATTTGTTTATAAACCTTATTACAAATAACAGGAAGATTAATACTAATGACCATGAAGTAAAATACAATTATCAAAAAAAATATTCATTAAAAATTATTACTCCATTTATACCTATTTTGAAAAAAAAAATTACAAAAATATCCAATAAGTATGTATATTGCATATCGTCAGGGTGTACGATTCACACACTATACAGCATAATTGTATACAATATTGTCATTCAACTATTGTATATTTTCAGGAATACGCCAATATGGTTATGTAAAATGTATATCTCGATGGTATTCAAACGCACAAAATTGATGTTTATAACTATTTTTAGAGGTTTAATATTTCCCTTATATGATGATTGTGTTGAAACGATAAAATAATTTCCAAAGAAGAATACAGATGTATAATGGGTAACAAGTTTTAATATTTTTTATTAAATGAAAGTTACATCCACATATCACCCTCTTATCTTCATTTGTCATCACCATTGTATTGGTCTTTCCTGTTGGTGGCTTTCATCATATACTAGTATGCAACATTACTCTGCCAACAATTGAGCCACTTGTTTGGTCATATTAGACTCACAAACTCTTCTCGATCTCACATATAACTTATTTTAACATACTGAATTTTTGTAAAAAAAAAAAAAACTATTTTTAACGTTTTTATAAGAAAATATCAGTTAGTTTTAATTAATGAAGTATTAATTGAATGAGACAATTAAGAATATATAAAAAATACTGAAAAGATATTCTTATGATTAAGATTTAAGGGCATAAAGACATCACAATATGGACAGAAAGGTAGTTACTCCTTTCATTCCTACTTACTCCCTCTATTCTGAATTACTTCGCAGTTATTTCTTAATTGAATTTTATTTTTTTTTGTCATTTTTAACATTTAGTTGCTTGTTCTTCAAACTAATTTCAAGACATAATAGTAAACATTAATTAATAAGAATACTATGTTAAAAATAATTATGTTAATAATTATTTTTTTAATGTGACAAGTAAAAATGATCAAAAAAGTATATTATATGCATAGTTTGAAATTTGAATATATTATATTGATACATAATTTAAGAAAAAAAGTCAAAATTTTATGATCCTAAACATGTTAATGAAATAGTTGTCTAGTTGGAAACAGGAGCGGATGGGATTTATTGGTATTGTTTTCATATGAACCGGGTGCTCTTAAGACATAAATTTTGTGTAAAATATACTGAATTGTACAATAAATAGTATAATGAGATTTCTCTATAACATTATCTCATTGTAATAGTATTTTATTATATCGATCTGATTTTCTTCGAAATTATTTTTTTATATTATATGTTATTTCTCTATAACAATATTTTATCTATAACGGTAATGGCATTTACTATAACGGTACACTCTTTGTAAAATTACATCTCTATAATATCATACTCAAATATTATGTAATAATATTTTGTAATAAATATATTATGTATAAAATAAAATATCAAAATATTTATGGTAATCAACATTTATGTTATGTACTCAGTAAATTTTAATGATGAATATCTAATTTAAAGAAAAAAAAATTACATTTGCACGGTGCACATCAGTTATTTCATAATTTCATGAGTAAAAGCCTATTAATACTTGTCTTTTTTTTATATATTCATTCTCTTTCTAATTTTTCATACCTTTGTTTATAACAACTAACGAGATCTAAATGCAAAATATCAATATATATATTTAATAACATCTCTTTATAGCAGCTATGGGATTTTTAAACATATGTTGTCACTACAGAGAAATTTGATTGTATATGACTCATAATTTTATGGCTTAAACATTAGAAAATAAATAAACATGTAAAAATAATATTACTTGCTTCTGATTATATAAACTTCTCATTACTATATTTTATAAGCCAACAAGCAGAGGACTATCTCTGCATTCTATTGTTGTACTAAAAGAAATATTAGTTGTACATTTGATTTACTACAACCATGTATATGTACTCTTTTTTTTTTAATATACATGTTTTCCTGTGTGGGGAACAGCTGTATTCACTTCTAATTTCATTCTTTTATCCATTCACCTCCTTCTTTCTTCAAATTTATCATATTTTTAACATCTCTGTTCTCTGCACTAATTTTCATTAACACCCATATATAATCTGTTTTTTAGAAATTCTAAGGAAAAATCTTTAAGCCGAAGCCCATTTTCAAAGTAGGATTACCTAATCTTAAGAGCATGGCATAAGTTCAATTTTCTTTTTCTTTTGTGTGAGTTGTCATTTGATTTTGTAGAGAAAGGTCCAAGAAGACGGGAGACTTCTACCCGAGTTTGCAGATGCTGAAGAGGGTAAGCCATTATTTGATTGTGAATGACATGTTGCTCATTGCTATCTTATTCTTTAGAGATTGAGGTCACTAAACTTTGAGTCTAATTTGCATCTACAGTTGGAAAGTGACCTGGATGTGGAACAGAGTAAGTATGAACCATTTTATGAGCTTAATATCTAAAATAAGAAAAACTCTCACAATATTTCAAATCCCTATTACTAAATCCTCTACAAAATTGATACTTTCTAACTCCAATTTGGCCTTATTACTTTGGTGCTTCTCAGAGGGATTTTAGTATTTTTTCTCTTTGTGTTGGTTAGTTTTTTTTATTTATCATTAATTTTTTTCTCAATACTTTATAGATCTTTTATATTTGGAGGATTGGAACGGATAATGGTTGGAGAGTTGTAACTTATTTAAGATTAATCTCCTAAAATGTAGTGATAGTTTAGATAATTTGATTTTCATGTGAAAATTGAGAAGGAACTTCATTGACACTTTCTATAATACGAATTGTGAGGATAAGGAGTTGATAATTTAGTTTACATCTAAATAATAAAAAGGAATTTTGCTAATGCGTTGCATAATACAAATAGTGAGACTGAGGAGTTAATAGTAGTGAGAATGACTCCATATTCTCCACTCCATTTTCAATTCTACTCCATTTTGATCATATGACATACTTTTGGCCATTTTTGTTCGCTATAAAAAATGACAAATTTAGAGGTGGATTTTGTACCATGGTATTTGATGTTATGCTTGAGTAATTTTACATGGAATACTTAGCTGTAGCTTTTCCTTTGTGCTACAACAGAAAAAACACTAAGAGAGATTTAACTCTTCCTCAGTTGGTTCACCATATTGGCTATTGTTTCCATATGCTAAAGATGCAAGGTACTTTCTTCGTTCATCTTTACTTGTCCACTTTTCTATTTTGGGATATGCAAATTAAGATAGGTGGCTTAACGGCCTAAATTCAAGTTTGAAGCAAAGGAGAGTTCATAAATTGTAGAAATAAAGTTTTTAAGATGAAAATCAACTGTGTGGATCTCAACACACATTGACAGCATCAAGGAGATTGTTGACGGGTTCGTGTTCATAAGCCCAAGGCTTTGATGTCCCTCTGCACAAATATGTCGCAATGATGGAATTAGAAGTATCCTTAAAAACATGTGTTGATTTTTATTTTTCATTTGAAAGTTGAATGCAATACCTTGATTCCAACTTTGTCACTGTCAGCTGAGGTACATCCCGACTTTGCCTGCTTTTTTGCTTGCTTTTCCCTCTATTGGGTGTGATTGTAACTTGCACGAACGAAATGAAAGGTTGTTCTACCAGCTTCTTCTTGATAATGTGGAAGAGTTACTTCCAATTGTCTACACTTCAATTGTTGGTGAGGTGTGTCAAAAATATAAAAGCCTTTTTAAGCATCCATAGGGTTTATACATCAGTTTCAAAGATAAGTATGACAGTCGCGGATTAAAGGTTTTTTTGCTGCCTTTATGTGAAGGTACTGTAATGACCATCACGTTCATTTTTTTTTTGTATTTTCACACATTTTTTATATTCAGAGATTTTCTATAACTAACCCAAGTTATTCATGACTTGTTGGGACTGATAGTTCGGTTTTCAAGTAGTTTATTTGAGAATTTTAGTTATATCGAAATATATTGTAGATTATTTAATTTAATTTGGCATTTGATTATTATGGTTACTATGAATTTCGGTTCGAGTCCGGCATTTGATTATTATGGCTACTATGAGTTTCGATTAGAGTCCGACATCTGATTATGATTGTGGTTTCTCTGAGTTTCGGTTCGAGTCCGACATCTGATGATGAGTTATGGTGTATGTTATATATGTGGACTATCATTATTACCTACTATGTCCGGTTCGAATACGACATGTGTCCTCTTATTATTATCTATCACTACAGATTCGAGTCCAGTATCTGGCCTCTTCTTACTACCTATTGATGCCGGTTCAAGTCCGGTGCACATCTGGATGACTATCATGATTTCTTGGGATTGGCTCAGTTACAGATTATTTATGTTTATTTTCTTTAATTGCTACTTGTGTATTCCACCGACTTATGGGGGTACGGTTGGGTTAATTGTCTTCTTCAGTATGTCTAGCGGGCTTATGGGGGATCAGTTAGGTTATGTTGTGTGCCTAGCGGGCTTATGAGGGCCCATTTAGGTTATGTTTGATTTCTCTGTAATTACTGCGTTATTTATTTTCTATATCACTTACAGTTATTCCTTTATCTCACTGGCGTAGCTTGGCAGTTGTTTACCTTTCTGTCCCTTTTTACTGTTGACTTAGATTACATCCTTGCATTGTAGTTATATCGTTTCTGTATTGAGTTCAATCGGCCGATGATGCCTACTGAGTACTCATTGCTTTGGTACTCATACTACACTTCTGTATCTTTTCCCTGATGTAGATCTGAATAGTAGCAACCGACATTGACATGATTCCTACCTTTCAGTACTGATTCGGAGCAAGGTGAATTTACTTTGTTCGAGGTTGATCCTCCCATATCTACTCTAGCTCAATCTTTTGAGCTCAAGACTACTTGTTTAGGATAAAATGATAAATATAAAATTAATTATTTTTAAATACAGAGATCTGTCAATCATTTTACAACTGACTTAAAAAAAGCATTTCACGTAAACTATAACAGACAGAGAATACTAAATTATTTTCTAAGAAATTAAGGACAAGGTCATTACTCAAAGGAGAAAAAATCTGTATTGCAAACCTTCACACTTTTTATAAATTAAGGAAAAAGTCATTACTCAAAGAAAAAAATTTCCGTATTACAAACCTTCACAATTTTCTTGGCTGGTTCTATTTAGGCTTAAATCATCGGCAGCTACTTAAAGTTATCCCAAAAATTCACTTAGACCCCTCAACTAAGGCCTGTACCTATGACGCACCCCAAGTGTTAAAATTGATACCTATTAGGCATAAAATGCTGATTTGATAAGGAGATTGTGTGAATAGTAGAATAAATAATATTTTACTTATTTTTTAATTAAAAAACTTATATTTAAATTATTTTATTAATATAATTTTTAATTATTCTAATATTTTAATTTAAAAAGAAAAAAGGAAAAGCCCTCCGCCCCCAAGTCATCGTCTTCTTCACAACCCCCACCCCACCCTTCCTCGTCGTCTTCAACCCCTCTCCCCTTTTTCATCGTCTTCGACCCCCCTTTGATAGCATTAATTGGAGAAGAAGATGGAATTACATTATCCACCAAATCAGTTGAAAATGGAGAAGAAGATGGACAACTTCATGAACTATTAACAACAATTACATTATTTCTTCATCATATACAGAAAATCAGCTATAGAAAATGGAGAAGAAGATGGAATTACATTATTTCTCCACCAATTACATTAATTGTATATATACATTGTTTCATCTATTTTGTTTGCATTTGTTTCTCAACAAATTTAGAGTCCAGCAATTTGAAAAAAAGCTTCAAACCAAAATCCACCAAATCGGTTGAAAATCAGCAACTTCATTAACAACAACAAAATTACTAATCAATCTTCACCATTGAAGACAACATCAAAGAATGGAGAAACTCCATTAAGCGCAAAATGAGTAACCATTCTTCATTATTATCAACAACATCAAAGATGTGGAAAAAAATCTTTCTTTTTTTACAACATCAAAGATGTGGAAATAGAGAAGAAGATGATAAGAAGGGGGCGGGAGTCGAGGGGCGAGGGGAGGAGATAGTAAAAAACGTTCTTTTCTTTTTCTTTTGACTATCTTCACTGATACAAATATTTTGATACCTATGGATGGCACTGCCATGAGAATTTGAGGATCCTTTGGATACTTGAGAATGCAAATGTGAAATGTTACCTATTTGTGCTTCCACCATTATATTCATTTTTAAAACCTTGATGTTTGGTAAATATTTACATTGACCCAAACCATGAATTTTCAGGAGCTCAAATCAGATATAAAAAAAATTAGAAGATGGAGAAAAAAATGACAAGAAAATGGAGAAAAGATGAAAGAGTGGGTGGTGTGGGGAGATGGAGAAAAATAAGCCAGAAGGTCCTTCCAAGTTTTCAATTAAAAAAAGGGGACAAGTGGGCCCCACAAACTTGTCCCTTAAAAAAACTAAGGCCCTTGAACAATTCAGATAGTTGTTGGACAACTACATTAGTTGTCTGAATAATTCGCGCAGTTGTTGAACAACTTCTCTCAGTTGTCAAACAACTACGCCTAGTTGTTCAACAATCAGGGCCCAGTTGTCGAACAACTGTGCTTAGTTGTTGAACAACTTGCGCAGTTGTTGAATAACTTTGGTAGTTGTTCGACAATTGCGCCTAGTTGTCGAACAACTACTGAAGTTGTTCTACAACTGGGACAAGTTGTTGGAACGGAAAAATTTAAAAAAAAAACTCAAAAAACTTTTGTCCCTCCCACCCAATTTAAAAAACTTGGAGGACTTTCACTTAATTGGACAACTTGTTTGTCCTTTTTAATTGAAAGTCCCGTGGGGATGGGGTAGGGGTTGAAGGGAACCAATTTTTATTTTTTAAAAAAATTTATAATTAATTTTTAATAATTATTGGACCCACAATGTCATGTGTTATCTTCCAATTAGCCCTTTATGCCAAGTCAGCGCAAGTGTATTACACACACTTTATAATTTTTGATAAATAGTCGATAGTGTCTAAAGGAACCATTTTCTATACAGTATAAGTGCTCAATAGATACCAGTCTTAGTTGAGGGGTCTAAGTGAATTTTTGAGACAACTTTAAGTGTCTGTCGATGACTTAAGCCTTCTATTTACATATAGTCTTTATACTAGATGTCGAGGGGCCATTATGTTATTTTTTTTGTCTCAATTTATGTGATACAAATAGAATTTAGAAATTGTTAACTATTGTGTGTTAAAATATTTTTTATGTAATTTTCAAATAATATGTGTTACTCTCTTTATTCAAACTTTTGTAGCCTTGATAGTCTATTATATTTTAAAAATAATTTAAGTTTTTAATTATTGAAATTTATAATATCTTTTTTCTATTTCAATTTAAGTGGCACGGATATGATTTCGATAGTTCATCAAATATTTTATATCTTTAAAAAATTTTAGGTTATTAATTATTATGATATATAGTATTTTTCTATGTATATTTTTTTTTGAAATGTATAACATATTAAACTATTTTTTAGATATTTTCATCTGTTAACTATTATAATTTATAATACTTTGTTATGTAGTTTTTAAATAATACATATTATTCTTCTTGTTCAAGCTTTTGTGCCACTAATAATCAATATATTTTTAACTATTTCAATTTAAGCGGTACTAATATAATTTCGAGAATCAATCAAATGCTTTATATTTTTAAATTTTTTAATTTATTAATTATTGTGATGTATATTATTATTCACGTATTTTTTTGAAATATATAACAGATTATTTTTTTTAGATATTTTAAGTTGTTAAATATTGTACTAATTCAATTTAAGTGCACTGATATAATTTTGAGAGTCATTCAAATATTTTATTTTTTGAAATATGTAACCAATTAAGAAAATAAGACAAATAAATTAAAATGGATGAAAAAATGAAGGCAAGGGAAAAGACCAATGAAGTTGTGCCAAAGCAAACAAATTGATCTTTAAATTTTTAAAGTTGCCAATCATTGTGATTTGTAAAAAAAAAATTTACGTATTTTTTAAAAAAATATATAACAAATTAATTTTTTTTAGATATTTAAGTTGTTAACAGCTATAATTTATAATAAGTTTTACGTAATTTTTAATTAATATATGTTATTTTCCTTATCAAAAATTTTGTGGTGTTGATAGTAAAATATATTTTTAAATAATTTAATTTTTAAATTATTCTGATTTGTAATACTTTTTCTTCTATTTCGATTTAAATGGCACAATTGTTAGATGATATAATAGTTAATTAAGAGTGATATAATAAAATCATGATTGAAGCAGCGAAACAAATATGTTTTAAATGATTCATAATAACTAATTAGAAGTGATGTAGAAAAATTATTATAAAAAAATATATGTGAAAAAAATTAAGTGGGCCTCATATAACATGTCAAGTTAATTTAACAATAAATATTATTAGTTTTTTTAATACTTAGATGACTTTATCATAAATTTTTAATATTAATTCTTTAATATTTAGATGATTTATAATAATTAATTAAGGGTGATATAGTAAAATTACGATTGAAGCAGGTGAAACAGACATGTCATAAATTTCAATTTTACTTTTTTTATTAAATATTATTGATCTTCTAATATTTAAATGATATTTAATAATTATTTAGGAGTGATAAAATAAAATCACGTAGCAAACAGTTGAACGGTTGGCAAAGAGCAATCCTAAATTGCTCTACCATTCACTCTTATATTATAATTATAAAGTAATTTAATATTAATTTTTTAATAAGATGACTTATAATAATTAACTAGGAATAATATAGTAAAATTACGATTGAAACAGATGAAGTCAACATGTCATATATGTCTATTTTATTTTTTTATTGTTAAATATTATTAATTTTTAATTATAAAGTAATATTTAAATGATATATAATAATTATTTAGGAATGATATAATAAAATCACGAAATAAATAATTGAACGGACGGCAAGTAGCATGACCCTAAACTGCACTCATTCACTCCCATATTATAGAGTAAAATGTTAATCTTTATCGGGGCATAGATTTATATTTTTACATTAAGAAATTTCACGAGTTATGTCTTGTTTTGCTAGACACAAGTACATTGCTAAGGGCGAAAAGTGAAGATTAGCCTATTTCAAGAACAAATTGAGAAACTAAATATTAATTATCCCCACCCTCACCCCACAATTTTTTTATTTTTATTTTTTTTATTTTTTTTATTTTTTGAATAGAAAGAAAGAAAGGGAGAGAAGCTCCCCCAAGAAGGCAATTATTCTCAGTATAAATATCAAGCACCCTATACCGTGTATGAACCACTCATAAAAAGTAGAAGCAATAGTACACTAGTAATAGTACTCGTGAGAAATTAAAAGAGTAAGTTGTAGCTATCTAAAAGAAAGGTTTAAAAAAAATGGCGCAAGAGGAAATAATGAGAAGAGGACCGTGGACAGAAGAAGAAGATCTGCAGCTTGTATTTTATGTTAAATTATTTGGAGATCGACGATGGGATTTTCTGGCCAAAGTTTCAGGTTTGAAACTAAGGTTGTTGGCGGGTGACAAATTAAAAAAAAATTCCATAGTATAGGTATAATATTAGTACAAAAATACTCTCTTTTACCCTATACAACAGTTAAGTTCTAATCTCTCTTCTTTAATTCCTCTTCATTTCTCCATATATATTCTTTGTAAATCTTATTTTTTGAAAAGATATTATATATATATTTAGGTTTGAAAAGAACAGGAAAGAGTTGCAGGTTACGTTGGGTTAATTACTTGAATCCTGATCTCAAACGTGGCAAGATGACTCCTCAAGAAGAACGTGTAGTTCTTGAACTTCACTCCAAATGGGGAAACAGGTAAGAATTTACAATACAAAATATGTTAATTTTATCTGATGCAAAGTTATATTCTGGA
This sequence comes from Capsicum baccatum var. pendulum, assembly GCA_030864225.1. Classification (NCBI taxonomy): domain Eukaryota; kingdom Viridiplantae; phylum Streptophyta; class Magnoliopsida; order Solanales; family Solanaceae; genus Capsicum; species Capsicum baccatum. Next base: position 46,810,872 of record CM061560.1, read on the forward strand.
GTCATTCATACTTCTATTGCTATATTAGCAAATTTTGTATTTTCCGTTGGAGGAGCTCTAGCGTGGATTATGTAGATTTCAAATGTCCATTCAAGTTCAAATTTACCATTCTACTTTCGATTATAGGTTACAATTACCCTGTTTTATTAATTTTATCCGCAATTAATTTCTGGAGTCATACACACCTTCACCACTAATTTTAGGAAGGTCTTGGGTGAATACTTAAGTGGATTACACGAGTGAAGATATGCTTCATATTTTTTTTTCCTAATTTACCTTTAATTTCTACTTTTGGTTATTTGTTATAATTTTCCTCTGTTATACTTCAAGTTGGAGTTCTGTAATATTCAACGGGAAACACGAGATTATTTTATGCGTTGTACTTCAAGTTGGAGATCTGTCGACGCTTCCCCCTCCCCCCCCTCAGTTTCCATATGTATGATTTAGATTATTTGCTTTTTGGTGTTTAGATGGTCAAGAATTGCCCGAAAAATACCAGGGCGAACTGATAACGAAATCAAAAATTACTGGAGAACCCATATGAGGAAGAAAGCACAAGAACAAAGGAAAAAATCTTCTATTTCTCCATCTTCATCATTTTCCAACTCGTCATCTTCTTCTTCAATCTCTCACGAAGAAAATGAGAGAAATTTTTATGATACCGGTGGACTCGAACTCTTGAAAGCTGATGGAGAAATGAAATCTAGTGATCAAGAACAAGGTGGAGAAAGTATGAAAATTTACTCCATGGATGAAATTTGGAAAGATATTGAATTATTAGAAGAAAATGAAGAAACAACGAATAAACCAATCATGGGGTCTATTTCACCCCTATGGGATTATTCTCTAGACTCACTTTGGAAAGATTTTGATTGGAGTAGCTTTCGATAAGAACTTGACTCTAAATTAGTGGAGACAACAGATTTCAAATATGGAATGGTTAAATCGAAAAAAAAAAAAAGGGTTTAATAGGAGGTTCATTTAATTGAAAAGCAAAAAAAAAATGTCATAGTTGGTTAAGGTTTTACAAGAAAAGATGGTTAATAGAAGGTTCATTTAATTGAAAAACTTGTATATTACTACTAGTAGTGGTGAAAACTACTAAATAATTATAATAATATATAATAAGTTCGTGATTAGAAAGTGCTAGGTCTCTCTTAAGATGATCAGTGGTAGTGTTTTGGAAGTCTGCTGTTGTAGCCATTTGATGATGCTTTAATTTAATTTCTTGTCTCTTTTTTTTTTTGGTACCATTTAATTTCTAGTCTTAATTTCTATTTACAATATATTTTCTTCTTTCAAAGATTAAGTTAGCCGTTGATGTTGGGATTTTAGCCCTTCATTCCTTCATTGTCTATAAATTTAAAGTTTTTGTCTTAAGAGTTTAAATACCAACGCCACGAAAATTTGAAACACTCTTTTTCTTTGTGCATGTTATTTCCTGAAGAACATACAAAAATTTGTACGTTCAAATAATTTCATGATAACTAAAGCTGAAAATATCAACCTTTAAGCATATGATGAGTTAAAGAATTTGAATTTATAATTTTAATCTATTAAGTGATGAATGTTAAAATAACTAGATTTTATTGAACCCATAATCGACATGTTATCTCCACCCTTGCTTCCCATGATTGGGGATCTGATTAGGATGCAATTGGAGTTAGTGCTGATTTTAGCTCTGTAGTCCACTACTATTTGATTAAGCAGAACTTTCATTTTGATACGCAAAGAGCAAGTCCATGATTGGTTGATTAAAAAGATAGAAAATGTCTCCAGTCACCTTTGTGCATATTAGATTATGATTAATTATACCAATAATCCAAAAGAGAATAGTTCCCACATTAACACGTAGCTACTTTTGTTATCACACAAATATAGCACTTATTCAACTATTCCTTCATTAAAAATGGAACTAGTACCTACGATAAAGTTAACGTACTACTAGCATAGTTATAAAGGTTGCTATGTATATCAACTTTTTATTAAAGTAATGAGCATGAGTGGTTAGTAATTTTTAGATGTTACTCACTAAGGGTGTGTTCTGGAAATGTTTTTCAATTTTCTCATGTTTGATTGGCTTAAAGGTTTTGAAAAATATTTTTAAAATCAACTAATTTTTCTCAAATCTAAGGAAAGAACTTTCCTTCAAAAAGTAAGAAAAATATTTTCCAAAACTCTCTTTCAATGTTACTCTTAAGTTGAAATATTTATACGACTCTCAAAATCACTCATCCCTACTCCGACCCCCAATCCTCCACCCCTACTCAAAACCCAAACCCCTACTCCACCCCTAACCCCCAACCCCCAACCCCTTCCAAAAAAAAAATATTTAACTTTTTTTTTAAATCTAACTTTTTCATAACCCCTACCCAATCCCCCACCCTACCAAACCCCTCCCCCTCGAAAAAAAATTAAATTTTTTAATTTATTTTTTAAAAAAATTAAATTTTTCAATTTATTTTTTAAAAAATTTAAATTCTTCCTTACCCACCCTCATTTCCCTACCCCGACCCCCATACCCTACCACCCCCATTCAAACAAATTATTTCAAATTTTTTTTACCTCATCTCTTAACCCGAAACTCAAACTCCTACTCCCTTCAATTTTTTTTAAAAAAGATTCAAACTTTTTTCTTTCCATCCGTTATTCGACCCCACCCCTACCAACCTCCCCACCCACCCCCACACTCTTTCTTACCCCACCCTTACTCCCGTATCCCGATCCCACCCCCTACTACCACCCAAAAAAAAGAAATTAAATTTTTTTCTTACCCCGCCCTTACTACCTATTTTGACAACCTCAACCCCCACCTACCAACCCCTCCCTCAAAAAATAATTTTTAATTTATTTTTTTAAAAAAAAATTATTTTTTTTCTTATTCCACCCTTCTTATCTTATTCGTTCTCATTGTTTTTGTTAAACATATACAAATACTTTTAAAATATATATACTTACCCAATTTGCATAACGAACACAAGAATATACGTAAGAAACAATTTATTTTTCTAGAAAATATTTTTCCTCCTTCATATCGATCACACCCTAAAAAAGTATTTTTCAGGGTCAAAAATAATTTTTTAAAACATTGTTTTACTATTTAGCTAAACACTAAAATATATTTTCAAAAAAATATTTTTTCGATCACCAATCAAACACTAGAAAATATTTTTCAAAAAATATTTTTCATCCACCAACCAAACATAAGAAAACAAGTAAGAAACCAACTTATTTTACAAGAAAACATTTTCTAGAAAAATATTTTTCATGAAAAACATTTTCCTTCGTACCAAACACACCCTAAAAGTTAGCTAGCGCACCTGAATTAATATATATATATATATATATATATATATATATTAGGATTCTCACTTGACGAAGAGAAATTAGGATTGATTAAATTAACAAGGAATTTATTCTAATGAAAGTGATTGAACTGGGGATAGGAATACTTGCAATATCAAATGAGACGATTTTAACCTGAATTAAACTGCAGGCTAATTCGATTGCATGCATGGTGGCTTGAAGCTGAACCAAATGGGCGGCTCCAGTATTCTGATGCATCTTCCCTCCTGAATCAACAAACAAATATCCAAATAAGACAGTTCGTCTTTAGAGAGAATTAGGCATTACCGTAATAGAGTGTCTGTCTGCACGCGAGAGAGCCAGAGATAGAAAGGGGAAATCGTCGGAAACAGAGAGGGTTTTGGAGGCACACGAGAGAGAGGCAGAGATAGAAAGGGGAAATCGCCAGAAACAGAGAGGGTTTTGGAGGCGCGCCTTTACGAATCCTTCGCTGAACAACTTTAAGAAATTCAAAATGAAGGATATTTGGGGAAAGGGATCAAGGGCGATGAAAAAGTTTGAAAATTATGTGCAGTTGATTCAAGTTGAGGGTGATAAAAATTAATGATGGATTAAGATTTAAGTGTGAGAATTTCTCTCAAATCTTTTATTTTATAGTTTGATCCAATATAAAATTCTAATATTTTATCTTTTATATTATATTTTGATCCAATATAAAATTTTGATAATTAAAAATAGAGGGGAAAAATGTGGTTATTGCTCTTCTATTTTCTCTCTTTTCGCTTTTGGTGTGCTTTTCTCTCTAGTTATTCATTATTGTTGATTTTTTTTTCATCATCGTCTTCTTCTTCATTATCATCTTCTTCTTTTTTTTCATCATCTTCTTCTACTGTTTGTCGTATCATTATTGTTGTTATTGTTATCAGTAATGCTGCTATTGCTACTAGATCAATTTTTTTGATCAAATTTTATTCGTATATCACTGGGCATTACTTCATAGGTGGTTTTGGTAAGTAAAATAATAATTTTTAGTTCAATTTCTCATCTGGTATATCTGCTATTTTTTCAACAATTTTCAATAGTTCATCCAACAGCTATTGTATTCATTTACAACAACCGTTTGATAGTTTCCATTAATGTTAAAGTAGTTCCAACAGGTAAGCCATCTGTTGCAACAAATGACCTACCTATTGGATTAATTCTATAACATGAATCTAACAGATGAGTCATCTGTTGCAACAGGCTACTCATCTGTTGAATTCATGTTACAACACTAGATAGAAATGTTACAACACCAAGATAGAACTTGAAGTTAAATCCAATAGATAAGTCATCGGTGCATCTGTTGTAACAGATATTTCATCTGTTACAACATATGACTCATCTGTTGGATTCATGTTATAGTGTTGGGACAGAACCTGAAGTTGAATCCAACAGATAAGTCGTCTGTTGCAACAAATAATTTATCTGTTGCTCATATGTTACAACAGATGACTCATTTATTGCAACAAATGAATCATCTGTTGTAATATGTTACAGTATTGGGACAAACCTAATAGTAATCTAACAGAAGATTCATATGTTGCAACAAATGGCACATCATGATAATGATAGTGCATATAGTTTTTATTGTATATACTACACTATTATTATTAATTTTACTATACTATTATTATTAACTTTGTTAACAAATTTCTTTAGGTATCATTAATGGAGGAATCAATAACAATAGGGGTTGATTGACACCGTGAATGGATCGAGAAGAGCAATTAATTTATTGGCGTTGAAAGGATGATGAAATGTTAGAGATGATAGGGAAGACATTCCAAAGAGATGTTTTGTATGATGATTTTGTGAATTTATTTATCAGCTTTTGTGGACTAAATTGCCAGCCAAAGATCTTTTCATCAGTTAAATGCATAATTCTTTTGAAAATCAGAGGGTCTTTGTAATACCCTGGGAAATTTTTCGTTGAAATTTTGTGCGTAAACGTGCTGGGTTCTATCTTCTAGAATGAATTATAAATTTTTCATGTGAAATGTCTTAGATTATGACCCACCATTTCGTAGAGTATCGAATAAGCTTTCCAACAATATGTGGATCATCCAAAACGGACACCCGAGCGATGAGTTATGAACATTCTGATCGAACCATGAATAGTAGTGAACAGTAAAACGTGCAGGAAAAAGTACTGAGGCCTGGCGTATTTTTTCTCCAACTTTAAACGATCATAACTCCTTGTACATAATAATCTGGGTGATCTACTATATATCAACGAAAAGCTCTGCGAGTCCTCTTTCCAATGAAATTGGTTTCATCCAATTTGAATATCGAAGTAAAACGTTATGGTTGATCTACTTCAGACTATCAAAATAGTCTACCAAAGGACAGATTTGAGAATTTTTTTGATTTTTAGGGGTGTTTTTTTCATTCCCCCTCCCCCCAAATTCGTCCAAACCCTATATTAAAGCTTATTAGAAGCATTAGATGTTATATTTCATCAAAATCCCTCAAAATGAAAACCCTAAGCTCTTACATCCAACTTCAAGAACCTCCAAAGTACACCATTAATTCTGTAAATTTATTCAAGATTTCAAGTTCCTAGTTCAAGAACTCCAAGAACCATCATTCAAAGGCACGATTAATATCTCAAAAATGAGTATCAATCTAAAGTTCATCATTCAAGGTATGTGGGGTTTTTCAACAAGAACTCTCTTTCGTTCTTGTGCCCAAAAGTAATTTTCTTTACAAAGGCATGATTTTTATTTGATTTTTATGAATTTGAAGCATGAACCCATATCTTATGATGATTATTATAAAATCTTGATGTTTATGATTTTGAAAGATGAATTTACATGTGTGGTTATATAAAGCATGAATCTTGAACGATATTTATCATGACTTTGATATTTGGGTCATGAATCCCCATTGGAAATTGTGTTTTTTTTAGAAAGTGTGTGTTATAAGCACGTTGATGTTGAATATTTGAGATACTTTGAATGATTTGACCTTTTGGTCTTAATGGAGTTGTTTTAAACTCGAGTGTGGAAGAAATCACAACGTGGTTGATTTTGATAGATGGGAAGCATGATGGCTCCCGATGTATATTTATATATTACTGAAATTATTTTGTTGTGGATTGTCTTTGAAATGATCTGAGTTAAGTCCGGGAGAAATCTTTAGCACCGAGTGGGAGGTATAAAGCGACCTTACTTCCCTAGAACTACGTGCCCCCGTAGGAGTGAGCCTGAGGCTGATTTATATAGTGTTCACTAGTTTATGTGGATTTGATATCGATAGTCCTACTCTGATGGCAAGGATAGGATGGCTCTCCCCAACGTGGGTTGTACGTTGGACTCCATGTAACTCACATGGTTTATGTCGGTTATAGGATCTCCTAGTGTGTGTGTGTTTCCTTGTGTCTACGGTGAATGGTGATGTGATTTGAAAGTGAATTGTGAAAGTTATTCTTTCGAAAGATTTAAATGATATTTACATTATGAGAATTTATATTCTTAATGAACTGAAAGTGATTGACAAATTATATGATGACTCACATGTGTTATTGTACTTATTTCATCCTCTCATGATTATGATGATTTTCTTCGGGCTATGTGAGTCTTTCATACACCTGTATATTTCTTATAAATATTTATAATGATGATGTTTACACAACTGCATACACCCCCATATACTCGGTTCCTTTCCATGGTACTGACCCACATCTTCGGATATGGGCTGTAGTTTCTCGGAATATAGGTTCAGGTGCTCAGTTCTAGGTTCGATAGTGATTCTTCAGGCACGCTGTTCTACATCCTATGTTGTGGTGAGTCCTCATGTTCTGAGGACGTGATGTCTGATGTTGGTTTCACGAAATTGTTTACATTTGATAACTGAGTATGAGTCAGTTGGGGCATGTCTCAGTGGCTCGCTGGTTTTATTAATTTTCTTAGAGGCTTGTCAGACTAGCATAGATGTTGGGAGTTGACTAATAAGTCATATTTGTTATCTTTCTAAAATTCTTTTATTCTTGGATGATGATTACTCTGTTGATATTTGAGGGTTATTTATGAAAACCCCATTGATTTGTGTTGAACTAAATGAAAATGCTCAAAAGATTAGCTTGGGGCTACTCATAGCCTCAAGCATTGTGTGACGCTCTGGAACCCATTTTTTGGGGCGTTACAAACTTGGTATCAGAGCCTAAGGTTTTAAGGTATCCTAGGGAGTCTGACAAGCCACGTTAAGTAGAGTCTTGATCATCGGTGTGTAGCGCGCCACATCTATGAGCAAGAGGCTACAAGATGTTTTAGGAAAAAGTATGATTCTTTCTTTCAGAAGTCTATCGTGCTTAAAGTGTCTCTCTCTGCTATTGATTCGTGCTCTCCTCTTTCAGAAATATGCCTCCACGTCGAGCAAGAAGAAATAATGATGGTTAGCAACCTTCACCCGCTGACCCATTGAAAATGTGTCTCATGCTGAATTTTGGGCAGCCTTTCAGGCTCTGGCCCAAGCTGTTACTGCAAATGTTCAGGCCAACCCGGCCCCGGCTCTACAGCAACAGGGAAGTAATTCAGTTACTGCCAGGATTCGTGACTTCATGCGGATGAATCCGTCAGAATTCTAAGGGTCCAAGTCTGATGAGGATCCACAGTTGTTTTTAGAAGAGGTACGAAAGATTACTCAGGTGATGCATGTATCTGAGGAACATAGTGTGGAGTTGGCTGCGTATAGGTTGAAAGACCTTGCTTATGACTGGGTTGTTGCTTGGAGGAAAGGTAGAGGTGAGGGAGTTGTCCCTACAACTTGGCAAGAGTTCCAGGATGCATTCCTGGATAAGTTTTTCCCTTTGAAGATGAGGGAGGCGAAGGTAGAAGAGTTTATGAACCAGCGATAGGGCTCTATGACTGTTAGGGAGTACTGTCTAAAGTTCAATCAGTTGGACAAGTATGCTCCTGACTTAGTAGCCGATAATCGGGCTAGTATGAGTAAGTTTGTGACTGGAGTGTCTAGTTATGTGGTTAAGGAGTGTAGGTCTGCTATGCTGAATAGTGAGATGAATCTTTCTAGGCTGATGACTCATGCCTAAAGATTGAGGCAGACAAGATTAAGGAGAGAGATAGAATGAGAGGGAATAATAGAGTTAGTTTCGAGCAGCACGAATAGGGTCAGACTAGATCGCAGGGAGGGAGTCGCCCTCAGTATCAGGATCGTTCATCTATGCCGGCACCGTCATCTGCTAGTGCTCCCATGCCTAGAGATAGGCAGGAGCAAGGTACCAGGTCATATGCATCCAGGTTCCAGTACAGTGCTGGCAGTAAGCCAAATAGTCCCCTGTGTCCTAAGTGTGGTAGGGCTCATTCGGGTGAGTGTTGGGGTGAGAACAGGGGTTCTTTCCGGTGTGGTGACATGGGTCACAGAGTTAGAGATTGTCCACAGGATGGACAAGGTCGTCGTGACTATCGCCCTCAGACCCAGACTCAGACTGTTAGTGCTCCAGTTCCAGCGACTCGCCCATCCCCAGCTCAGGGCGCCTCTTTTAGCAATGCTGGCGGGCAGTGCTAGAATAAATTCTATGTTTTACCAACCCGCCAGGAACAGGAGAACTCTCCAGATGTTGTTACTGGTATGCTTCGTATATTTCAGTTTGATGTGTATGCTTTGTTGGATCCTGGATCCAGTTTCTCATATGTTACACCTTTGATTGCTGTGAATTTTGAAATGAGTCCTGAGATTATTCCTAAGCCTATCCTAGTTTCTACCCCAGTGGGTGATTCGATTGTTGCCCAAAAAGTGTATAAAAAGTGTCCTATTACCGCTCTCATAGAGTCTTGTTGGTTGATCTGATTGAGTTAGACATTGTAGATTTTGATGTTATTCTGGGTATGGACTGGCTGTATTCTTCTTATGCCTCTATTGATTGTCGGACCCGAGTGGTCAAGTTTCAGTTTCTGGGTGCATCCGTGTTTGAGTGGTCTGGGAGTTCTGTGTCACCCAAGAGTCATTTTATCTCATACCTCAAAGCTAGAAAGCTTATTTCCAAGGGGTGTATTTACCATTTGGTTAGAGTCAAAGATACTAAGTCTAAGACTCCAACTCTCCAGTCTGTTAACGTCGTCAATGAGTTTTCTGATGTCTTTTCGAATGATCTCCCATGGATACCTCCTGATAGAGAGATAGATTTTGGGATTGATCTTCTTCCCGATACTCAGCCTATTTCTATTCCTCCTTACCGTATGGCCCCTGCGGAACTTAAGGAGTTGAAAGAGAAACTCAAAGATCTACTAGATAAGGGTTTCATAAGGCCCAGTGTTTCTCCTTGGGGTGATCTTGTGTTGTTTGTGAGAAAGAAAGATGGCTCTTTGTGTATGTGCATTGATTACCGCCAACTGAATAAAGTCACCGTAAAAAATAAGTACCCCCTTCCGAGAATAGATGATTTGTTTGACCAATTGCAAGGTGCAAGTTATTTCTCAAAGATAGACCTTTGTTCCGGCTATCATCAACTCAAAGTTAGGGAGTGTGACATCCCAAAACTCGCTTTTCGAACTCGTTATGGCCATTTTGAGTTTCTTGTTATGTCTTTCGGGCTAACTAATGCCCCAACAACTTTTATGGACCTCATGAATCGAGTGTTTAGATCATATCTGGATATGTTTATCGTAGTGTTCATCGATGATATACTGGTGTACTCCCGTAGTGAGGATGAACATTCTGGTCATCTCCGAACTGTCTTGCAAACCCTTAGAGATCACAAGTTTTTTGCCAGGTTCAGTAAGTGTGAGTTTTGGCTAAGGTCAGTTGTTTTTCTGGGTCATATCATTTTTTCCGAGGGTATTAGAGTTGATCCCCAAAAGACTGAAGCTGTTAGAAATTATCCTAGACCTATTTCTCCGACTGATATCCGAAGTTTCTTGGGTTTAGCTAGCTTTTACCACTGTTTTGTTGAGGGTTTCTCCTCTATAGCGTCTCCTATGACTCGGTTGACCCAAAAGAAATGAATTTCTTGTGGTCCGAATCTTGTGAGAAGAGTTTTCAGAAGTTGAAGACTCGACTCACTTCAGCCCCTATTTTGACTTTGCCTGATGGTGTTGATGGTTTTGTGGTGTACTGTGATGCTTCGAGAGTTGAGTTGGGTTGCGTAAGGGTAAGGTGATATCTTATGCTTCTAGACAGTTGAAACCCCATGAGAAAAATTACCCCACCCATGACCTTAAGTTGGTTGCTGCTGTGTTTGCTTTGAAAATCTGGAGACACTATTTGTATGGTGTCCATGTTGATGTTTTCACTGCTCATAAGAGTCTGCAGTATGTGTTTACCCAGAGAGAATTGAATCTTAGGCAGAGACGATGGTTAGAATTGTTAAAGGACTATGATATGAGTGTGCTGTACCATCCGGGTAAGGCCAATATTTTGGCGGATGCCCTAAGGAGAGTGTCCATGGGTAGTGTTTCGCATGTGGTAGAAGGTAAGAAAGAGTTGGCTCGTGATGTACATCGTTTGGCTAGATTGGGGGTTAGGTTCTTTGACTCTGCTGAAGGTAGTATAGAGGTTCAGAGTAGTTCTGAATCCTCCTTGGTTTCGAAAGTGAAGTGTCACGCCCCAAAATCCCATCGGGCCGGACTGGCACCCGAAGCCGAGAAGGCCCGGGAGAACCCGTTCAAATACCTGTACGTTCACTTACATGTCACCAAAAATTTGGACAGCACTTCGTTGCATATAGAAGGATCTAATTACCTGTATCAGCACGACACACACAAATATATATATATATATATATATATAATACTTGGCCGTCGGGGCCACCACATATACAAATATAACATCACTATATAAACTTCCATGACTTTATCCTTCCTTATGTCTACAAAGCCTCTAGGATATACATGACATAGCTAGGGTCGGGACAAACCCCCGCCCACACATGACTCCTGTACAATAACAAAACATAAGGAACCGAATCGGAAAGCTCCGAAGCAAACTGGAGCTCACCAACAATAGCTGTATGACCTGGCTCCTATCTATGCTGTGAATGAGCTGAAACACCTGTGCCTGCAGCATGAAATGTAGGTCCCATGTGAGGGACGTCAGTACAAAATATGTACTGAGTATGTAAAGCTGTAAATAATCATATGTGATATGGGGGATCAAGAAAATCAGACGCAAGTGAATAAATCATAATAGAAGTGAACCACACTTCATAAACACTTTGAGGATCATGTACATTATCATTAATCTGAATTGGGTTCTTGAATTCAAACACATTTGTGGAATGGTATACATTCGTTCATTTCATTCTTTACAATTATCATTCGCCATTACCTCCTCCTCCCGAACCTCCAACCACCTACAATAATCAATACTGTACCATACTGTGACCATTAGGCTGCCCGCAGTACATATCAACTATAATCATATCAAGTATCGGGATTGGCCCATGCTAGGCTTAAGCCCCTGAGCTACCACCCACACGTATATCAAGTAACACACATAAGAGATCTTTCCAATAACTTAGTTCAAAAGCTTTTGAGATTATTACATTACTGTTCATGCCAATATAGTACCTTTGGAACAATGATACATCAATAGGAATCAAGTAATAGACCTTCTATACAATAACGATGTAATAAAGACTCATTGGTACATCAACAATGTATTTCAGAATCATCAATATCACAACAATGAAATAGGAGCCTTTTGGTATATCAATGAAATATTTTGACACTTTATAGAATGGAAACAACTTCGTTGGTAATGTAGAACAATACATGTTTTTGGACAACCTCGGAATCTTACTCGATGGAACATTGGTGTTTTCATGCCAAAGAACATTGTTAGAGTATGCTTTACATACCTCGTTATAGATTCGGATACCAATTCAACACAACTTCCCGCCCTTACAAATCACTTATCTACAATGAAATGTTTGGCATCTAGTATTAGCAACCCAACACCACAATTCTCTTCCATAATTTCATACAACCAATATTTGCAAAGCATTCCAAAAACCAACTTGAACAATAGGTTTATGTGTATATATATATATATAAAATCATTTCAATACCATATCATCACACCAAATCCCTTCACAATTCAACATAATCCAACCATGCACAAGAATAATCCAACATCATTTCCAATCATCTTTCAACAACAATCAAATAACATACTTCTTATGCTCACATGCATATATACACATATCCATATAAATAATACCAACATAATTTACATCCTTACCATAAAATGACCCTTTTGATTTCGAAGTCCTGTTGGCACAAATAAGGGGTGCTTCTCGAAGCCCTCGAGACGGTGAACACAACTACGGAATCAATTTGGATTTTCTACGGTTGAATCACAAGATAATTGGAGTTGAACTTAGGCTAGGGTTTCTTATTCTTCAATAATTGGATGATAAATGATGGATATGAGGCTAAGTATATGTATATAATGACCAATTTTCGTCCATGAGGTGATGGAAAATGACCATATTGCCCTTAAAATTTAAGTAAATTCGAATATGTCCATGGTGGACTGTTTTGATAGGCTAAAGTAAATCGACCATAACGCTTTGCTTCGATATCAGATTTGGGTGAAATTGGTATAGTTGGAAAGATAATTCAAAGGGCTTTCATTTCATATAAAGTAGGCCACCCAGTTCGTCCTGTAAAAGGAGTTATGATCGTTTGAAATTGACCCTAAAAATCTGTGTTGAGAGGCTGAAGTAAAACGAGTATAACTCCTTTCTCAGATGTTGGATTTGGATGAAACTAATTGTATTAGAAATAAGACTCTCGGGGCTTCTCATCGATATATAGAAGCTCACACATTTCATTTTGTACAAGGAGTTATGATCGTCTAAAGTCGACCCAAAAATCTGTTTGGCTGCAGTACTTTTGTGTGCAGAAAATTTCTGCACATTTACTGTTCATTGCATCCACCGTTTTCATGTTTCGAACATGCTCGCTTATATTCGATACTCATCTGTTTTTAGAAATCTTTATATCGTTGGAAAGCTAACTCGATAAACTTCGCATAGAAACTTCGACGAGCAAATTCCGGTATAAATAAAGTCGATTCCTATACACATATAATCAAACTATACACTTGAAACCATCTCAAAATAATCAATACTCATACTTAAACTCATATATACCTAACTTATGATCAATACATATACTCCAACACATGTAACCATGACTAATGCACGTAATTAAGTACGGGGTGTTACATGAAGGAAAAACAATACTTAGATGCTAGTTTGGTCAGACTGAAGGAGTCAGTCAAGGACCAAAAAGTAGAGGTTTTCTCCCAAGGGGGAGATGGTGTGTTGAGATTGAAGGGTAGATTGTGTGTCGCGAATGTTAATGATCTGAGACAGAGAATTATGGCTGAAGCGCATGGGGCGCGATATTCTATTCATCCTGGTGCCACCAAGATGTACCGAGACTTGCGGGAAATCTATTGGTGGAGTGGCATGAAGAAAGATATAGCAGCGTTTGTAGCTAAGTGTGCAACATGCCAACAGGTGAAGGTTAAACACCAAAGACCTGGTGGTATGATGCAAGAGTTTAGTATTCCCACCTGAAAGTGGGAAGAGATAAATATGGACTTCGTGATTGGTTTACCTCCTTTCCGACGCCATCATGATTCCATTTGGGTTGTGGTTGATAAGTTGACTAAGTCTTCTCATTTCTTGCCTGTTCATACTTCATATACTGCTGAGGATTACGCTAGAATGTATATCCGAGAGCTAGTCAGACTGTATGGAGTTCCCTTGTCTATCATTTCGGATAGGGGTACTCAGTTTACTTCACAATTTTGGAAAGCTTTTCAGAAGGGTCTTGGTACCCAAGTGCTTTTGAGTTCTGTTTTTCATCTGCAGACCGATGGTCAGGCTGAGCGTACCATCCAGACCTTAGAGGATATGTTGAGAGCTTGTGCACTTGACTTTAAGGAAAGTTGGGATGATAACTTACCGTTGATAGAGTTTGCTTACAATAACAGTGCCCACTCTAGTATTGGCATGGCTCCGTTTGAAGCCTTATATGGAAGGAAGTATAGATCACCCATAGATTGGTTCGAGGTGGGAGAAGTGGCTGTAAGTGGTCCTGATTCGGTATTTGAGGCTATGGAAAAATTTAAGTTGATTAGGGAAAGGTTGAAAACTGCGCAGAGTCATTAGAAGTCATATGCGAATGTTAGAAGGAGAGACCTTGAGTTTGAAGTTGGTGACCTAGTGTATCTAAAAATTTCACCCATGAGGGGGGTGAAGAGATTCGGAAAGAAGGGGAAGCTTAGTCCCCGTTATGTTGGTCCTTACAAAATTCTTAGCTGTGTTGGTAAGGTAGCTTATGAAGACGAATTGCCTTCCGAGTTGTCCTCTGTTCATCTAATATTCCATGTCTCCATGCTTAGAAAGCATATTAGCGATGCTGTGGTAGTGTATTCCTCTGTGAGTGCTGACATTCAAGAAAATCTTTCTTTTGATGGGATTCCTGTTGAGATTCTTGATTTCAGTGTCCGAAGACTAAGGAACAAGGAACAAAAAAGTTCCCTTGGTCAAGGTGTTGTGGCGAAACCAATCTGTTGAGGGTGCAACTTGGGAAGCTGAGGCGGATATGCGATCCAAGTATCCGCACCTATTTTCCGCAAACTCCGATCAAGCCGAAGGTACCGTTCTTTCCTAAATCATGCACTTTGATAAAAGTTGCAGCAGTTGTCATTTATTATGTGTTCAGCTGTAGTTTCTTGAATTTATGCATTCTATGTTGCATTCAGAGTGAGAAACGATGTGGTGATGAGTCTAACAAATGGTTTTTGCTGTATTCTCTATTCCCTATCTAATCTTGGCATGTCTAGCATCATTCGATGACGAATGTTTCCAAGGGGGGGATGATGTAATACCTCAGGAAATTTTTCGTTGAAATTTTGTACGTAAACATGTTGGGTTCTATCTTCTAGAATGAATTATAAATTTTTTGTGTGAAATTTATTAGATTATGACCCACCATTGCGTAGAGTATCGAATAAGCTTTCCAACGATATGTGGATCATCCAAAACGGACACCCGAGCGACGAGTTATGAATATTCCGATCAAACCATGAATAGTAGTGAACAGTAAAACGTGCAGGAAAAAGTACTGAGGCCTGACATATTTTTTCTCCAACTTTAAACATCATAATTCCTTGTACATAATGATCTGGGTGATCTACTATATATCAATGGAAAGCTCTTCGAGTCCTCTTTCCAATGAAATTGGTTTCATCCAATTTGAATATCGGAGTAAAATGTTATGGTTGATCTACTTCAGACTATCAAAACAGTCCACCAAAGGACAGATTCGAGATTTTTTTTTATTTTTAGGGTCGTTTTGGTCATTCCCCCTCCCCCAAAATCCATCCAAACCCTATATTAAAGCCTATTGGAAGTATTATATGTTATATTTCATTAAACTCCCTCAAAAAGAAAACCCTAAGCTCCTACATCCAACTTCAAGAACCTCCAAAGTTCACCATTAATTCTGCAAAAATTTATTCAAGATTTCAAGTTCCTAGTTCAAAAACTCCAAGAATCATCATTCAAAGGCACGATTAACATCTCAAAAATGAGTATCAATCTAAAGTTCATCATTCAAGGTTTGTGGGGTTTTTCAACAAGAACTCTCTTTCGTTCTTGTGCCCAAAAATAATTTTCTTTACAAAGGCATGATTTTTATTTGATTTTTATGAATTTGAAGCATGAACCCATATCTTATGATGATTATTATGAAATCTTGATGTTTATGATTTTGAAAGATGAATTTACATGTGTGGTGATATAAAGCATGAATCTTGAACGATATTTATCATGACTTTGATATTTGGGTCGTGAATCCCCATTGAAAATTGTGTTTTTTTTGAGAAAGTGTGTGTTATAAGCACGTTGATGTTGAATATTTGAGATATTTTGAATGATTTGACCTTTTGGTGTTAATGGAGTTATTTTGAACTCGAGTGTGAAAGAAATCCACAACGTGGTTGATTTTGATAGATGGGAAGCATGATGGCTCCCGATGTATATTTATATATTACTGAATTTTTTTTATTATGGATTGTCTTTGAAATGATTTGAGCTAAGTCTGGGAGAAATCTTTAGCACCGAGTGGGAGGTATAAAGTGACCTTACTTCTCTAGAACTACGTGCCCCTGTAGGAGTGAGCGTGAGGCTGATTTGTATAGTGATCACTAATTTGTTCGGATTTGATATCGATAGTCCTACTCCGATGGCAAGGATAGGACGGCTCTCCCCAACGTGGGTTGTACGTTGGACTCCATGTAGCTCACATGGTTTATGTCGGTTATAGGATCTCCTAGTATGTGTGTGTTTCCTTGTGTCTATGGTGAATGGTGAAGTGATTTGAAAGTGAATTGTGAAAGTTAGTCTTTCGAAAGATTTAAATGATATTTACATTATGAGAATTGATATTCTTGATGAACTGAAAGTGATTGACAAATTATATAATGACTCACATGTGTTATTGTACTTATTTCATCCTCTCATGATTGTGATGATTTTCTTCGGGCTATATTTCTTATAAATATTTATGATGATAATGTTTATACAACTGCATATACCCCCATATACTCGGTTCCTTTCTATGGTACTGAACCACATCTTCGGATGTGGGCTGCATTTTCTCGGAATGTAGGTTCAGGTGGTCAGTTCCAGGTTCGACAGTGATTCTTCAAGCACGCTGTTCTACATCCTCTGTTGTGGTGAATCCTCATGTTCCGAGAACATGATGTCTGATGTTGGTTTCACGGAATTTTTTACATTTGATAACTAAGTATGAGTCAGTTGGGGCATGTCTCAATGGCTCGCTGATTTTATTGATTTTCTTAGAGGCTTGTCAGACTAGTATAGATGTTGGGAGTTGACTAATAAGTCGTATTTTGTTATCTTTCTGAAATTCTTTTATTCTTGGATGATGATTACTCTGTTGATATTTGAGGGTTATTTATGGAAACCCCATTGATTTGTGTTGAACTGAATGAAAATGGCTCAAAGGGTTAGCTTGGGGCTACTCGTAGCCTCAAGCACCGTTTGACACTCCGGGACCCATTTTCTGGGGCGTTACAGTCCTACCTTTCAATATAAGTGATTAAGTTCATTTGTGTGCTTATCTGAGTGATTTGGCTTGGCCCATTTTAAGGATGTACGTTGTTGAAAAATCGATAGAAAATCAGAATGTAGAACTAGAACAAGATATTTTAAATGATAAATTGAATAGGGTGGACATGAATATTCCAGATGACAAGAGTGGAGATAAAGTGGAGAAGGACCAAACACCTACACCCGTTGTTATGAGCAGTACAGTAGGCAATTCTCAATCAACACAACCGAGCAATCTTCAAGATGATAAAATAGGTTCTTATAAGGGAATGACATTCAAGAACAAGGAAGAACTAGTATATGTATATATATATATATATATATATATAAGTATGTATGTATGGGACATAGATATGAGTGGATAGAATTGAATAATGTATGGGAAGAATTCAATATAATTAGCTTTTTTAAATGGTTGTAAGGTAAGTGATCAATAAAATGAGCTTAGAATTATGAGATATCATATTTAAATTTTAGTTCAAAAATATTAGATAATTTTTTTTTATTCGTCCTAGTTTTGATGGATAAATTTACATGATATGTATTGTTGATGGAATATGACAACTAAAATGTGAAATTAGTCAAAGCGTGTGCACAAATTAACTCCGACACCAATTATATACTCTCTTTGTTTGCTTTTACTTGTCATATTTTGACTTGACATACCCATTAAGAAAAACAATCATTGATATGACTATTTTACGATAGTACAACTATTATATGATGTTTACTATTTTGTTTTGAAATTAATTTGGAGTAAAACAATTAATGTTAAGGGTAATAGGAAAATAAAAGTTGTTTTTTTTATATATTAAAAATAACACGTAAAATAAAAATTTAATTAAAAAATAAGTGACAAGAAAAAACAAACAAAGGGAGTATTAAAAGAGTGGTAAACGATTCTACCTATGACTTAATTTTACACCAATATATTAGCCTAGTGGCAGTTGCTCAAATCAATGTAACGTTGCATCCAACATTACTCGGAATCTTTAAGAATGATGTTGCACCTGTATTGAATTCTTTAAAATTATACAATTTAAAAAAAAATTCAACACGCATCTATTGATATTCTTGAAAAATCCGAACACCATAAGTACCGTCGGGTAATTAATTGGGGTGTGATGTCATTGCTATTTTGTTGTGCGTAGTGAACCTTGTACTAGTCGATTAATAGTCACTCTGTTCTTAGCAAGTCAATAACCATAAATTTCACTTTTTCTGGAAAGTTATTCTTTATAGCATAAGGGGTTGTTTGGTAGAGTGTATTGAAAAAATAATACATGTATTAGTTAATGTGTATTATTAGTACCTTATTTTGCTCATTTTTTTATCTGTGTACATTAGTTATACATTCTATTGTGTATTACTAATACCCTCCATTTTCTATGTATTAATAATACAAAGGCTTCAACACATGCATTAACTTAATGAACTACTAAATTAACCCTCAAATTTCATGTTAGTCTTTCAATTAAATCTACCACTTCTATGAGACTATCCATTTATGATTAACATACCAAAACTCATTTTGTCAAAATTTGATAATTTAGACAAACCCATTTCATCACATAGGTGAGAACTACTCACCAGCATCACAGATTTTGAGGGAAAGATGAGGAGCAGGTAGAGCTCAAGTAGAGCTGGTGAAAGAACTAACTTTTTGATCTTGAAATGAATCTACAGAACAAATTTTAAGATATTTTCAAGGGAAGTTGGGTGAAAGTTGAGGAGCAGCACCCAATTAATTGGAGTTGGCGATTCCTCTACTGAGGGTGCTTTGTAGATGGATGTTGTCATTTTTCTTAATTGTCACGAGATATCTCTGAAGCTTTTAATGGAAACAAGTGTATTTTGGTAAACAAATATTTTTTTATGAAATTATGTAAATATATATTATTTTTAATACATCAAACCAAACACTGTATAAAAAATAATGTTTGCATAACCAATACCAGCATTACTAATAATTGCATTAATAATGCAAGTATTACTAATACATCTTATTCAGCATTTTTCTTATACACTCTACCAAACGGTCCTTAAATCTCTTTATTATTGGTCGGTGTATATAAGTAAAATTCACTAGTTCAAGACTAAAATTGATTATATTACTTATTTATCAAGAAACTTTCAATAGAAATGGTTGAAATTTGACTCGTCGATAATTTTACCAACAATTTTTCATCAAAAATCCCTTCTGGACAAACCAAATCTGGCCATGCTAGTTCAATTATAATGAGTTGTACACAAAAAAGCAAATCATGAAATGACATACTCCCTCTTGAGTTACTCTCATTTTTGTTTCCCGGGTTCTTCTCTATCATTCTCAAATTCCTTTCCTTGGGTTTTTCTCTATCATTCTCAAATCCTTTTTGTATCATGAATGTGGTGTCATTTTTGTTTGATTTTCTAAACAATGTTTTATATATATAATCAATGGTATTGTAACATATCGATATCTTAGTCCCCAGCCTTTGGAGGGAAAATTATTGGGTTATTAAGAGGTGTGAATGGAAAATAGAAATTAAGGTGGTTTTTTTTTTTGGAACAACACTAAAAGAAAGGACGCAATTTGGATAGGTATCTTTTAGGATTTAATGGTTATGACCTTTCCAATAGGTTATGACTTTTCTGAAGAGTTGCACCTTTTTTGAAGAGTTGCACCTTTACGAAGCGGTACATCTTTCTGAACCATTGCTTCTCTTCATTAAGCAACATCTTGATGGCTATAAATACCTGAATTTTTTCTCAGGTAAATACAATTATTTTTTAGTAGAAAAATAATATCTTCTTCTTCTAAAAACTCTCGTGTGATCATCAAATCGTTGATTGTGTTCGAAGTTTCTGAAAATTTGAGGTACTGCTATTTTTAGAAAGGGAATCATTTTATTCTGGGAGAAAAGATTTCATAACCTTGGGTACTTGAGAGAAATAAATTCCTTAAGGATACACCGTGCATTTGGTGGACTTGATTCTACAATTTTCTACTCCATCTTCTTTCTTAAAGTTGATAAACACTTCATTTTGATAGTTCATTTGATTATTCATTTGAACTAGTGTTTGAAGTTGTTTTAACTTCATTGTAGTTCTTGAAAGTTGTTCTTGAACTTAGTGTTGAAGTTTGTATAAAAAACATGTTGATTTTGTACCCGTCGGAACAACAATCTTAAGGAATTTATTACTAATTTGTATTGTTTTGTTTACTGTTTTTCAGTAAATAGTTTGAGCTTCATATTGATAGTTTTTCAACTTTTAGAACTTGTGTTTGAAGTTCTTGAAACGCCATTTTGATAGTTCATAAGTTGGTTGAACTTGTGTTGAAGTTCTTAACATTTGGTTTTGTTATTTTCCAAAAAATAGTTTGAACTTCATTTTGTTGTTGTTCATAAGTTGGGTTGAACTTATTGTTAAAAGTTCAAAGTTGTAAATACAGAGTTAAAACTTCATTTGATTGTTCATATGTTAATTTGAACATGTATTTGAAATTATTGTTGAAAAATACATATTTTATCAAAATTAAGAAAAACAACAATTTTAAGAAAAGTATAAAAATATTTATTTTTGTGCTTGTTTGGTAAAGGGAAAAAATTTTTATCGCCATTTATAAATCAAGTATTTGGTTAATCTGTATTGGGTTTGATTTTGTGGAGAATAAAATCTTTTGATTTCTACTCCCTTGATTAGAATAATATGAAAACTTCATCGAGAAATTAGTATGAAAATTTGGTTCGATGAATACAATAACTTCACGATTCGTTAAAATCTCTGTATTATTTTCTGGAGTTTAAAATCTATGGGGTTTCACTCTGTTTGAATTTGATTATGATTTGAAGTCATAAAAACTTCATCATATTTCATAATTCATTCGGTTGATAATTTGAAGATATAAAATATCATCATTGACTAGAGACAAGTTAGCAAAAGATTAAGTTCTTTATTGTTAGTATTCTGAAATACTAAAGAGTATGTCAAAGATTGACAGAAAAATGACGAATGAAACTGAACAATGAATTGATTTGGTTGTGAATGGTGTTTTCCCAACGGCAATCAATATTGTGTCATTAAGTCGTTTAGGTATTGCTCTAGCAATGAAAATGGCAGAGAAATTATAAAGATATTGTGGTGTGAACTTCAAAGAATAGCAACAAATGATGTCATTTTGACTGACCAAACTTGCAATGCAAATTTTTCATTATAGATCCTCATATTCTTGAAAAAATAAATAATTGAAACTCAATTATTTGATTTGAAAGATCTTGTGAATCGTTCCAAGATAGATGAGGATAACGACTTGAATGAAAAATCATCAAAGATGGTTGCAAATGCTGTTAAGGATGATGCTCCAAATGATAAGAAGATGAACACAAGAGAAGGAGAAAAATAAGAAAATGTTCAAAGGGCATTGCTTTATTTGTAGTGATGTTGGCCACAAATCTCCAAATAGTCAAGTTCTTAATAAGAACAAGAAAACAGATTAGATAAACATGTTGAAAACAATTAGAAAGATTGAAAATCTATGTAATATGATTACTGAAAGCAATCTAGTTGGATATCCAAATGAATGGTGGTTTAAGTTAGGAGCCACTAGACATGTTTGAGCGGACAAAGAAGCTTTTGCTACTTATGATCTCGTTGGTCCCAAAGAAGTGATCTTCATAGGGAATAATATAACAACCAAGGTTGAAGGAAGTGGGAAGATATTTCCAAAAATGACTTCCGTAAGGTGTTGACTCTCAATAATGTTCTCCATGTTCCTACTATTAGAAAAAATTTAGTGTTGATAACACTTTTCATTAAAAATGGGTTTAAGTGTGTGTTTATTTCAAATAAAGTTGTAATAAGCAAGAATGAAACTTGTGTAGGAAAGGGTTACCTCAATGAGGGACTTTTTCAAACTTTATGTAATGGTTTTTGAAATGAAGAAGGCTAAGGTTTCTTCTTACTTGCTAGATTCAAATGATTTATGGCATAGTCGTTTCGGACATGTCAAGTATAAAACCTTTCAAAAACTGACTAGTTTGGAAGTGTTGCCTAACTTTGAATGCAATAAATTAAACTGTCAAATATGTGTGAAATCTAAGTATGATAAGTATTTGTATAAGTTTGTTGAAAGAAATTCCAGTCTCTTAGACTTCATCCATACAGATATTTGTGATATGAAGTCAACACCTGCTCGTGGTGGAAAAAAATATTTTATAACTTTTATTGACGATTTCACTAGGTACTGTTATGTTTATTTGCTGAATAGTAAGGATGAAACAATAAAAACGTTTAGGTAATACAAAATAGAAGTGATAGGGATGGACAATATGAAACTCCTTTTATGGAGATATATGTAGAAAATAAAATTATTCATCAAACTACTACCCCGTATTCACCTCAATCAAATTAAATTGCAAAAAAAAAATTGAACATTAAAAAAAATGATGAATGCCTCACTTATAACTTCAGGTTTAGCGCAAAAATTATGGGGGGAAGCTATCCTTAAAGATAATAGAATACTCGATAAAGTGATTTATAGTAAGACACTATCAATTCCATATGAAAAATGAAAAGAAAGGAAACCCAACTTGATATATTTCAACGTGTGGGGGTGTCTAGCGAAAGTCCAAGTTTCTATGCCTGAAAGGGTGAAGATAGGACCTAAGACTGTGGACTATGTGTTTATAGTATATGCTAAAAATAGTAAAACATATCAGTTTTTGGTTCATAAATCCAAATATTCAGATATCAATAAAAATACGGTAATTGAATCAGATAATGCTGAGTTCTTTGAATACATTTATTCGTATAGAACTAGACATGTACATTCTAGTGAAGGTTCTAAACGAACTCGACATGAACCAAGAAAGAATGTACATAATGATGAGAATCCAAGATGTAGTACACGTCAAAGAACGTCAACTTTGTTTAGATCGAATTTTGTAACATTTCTCCTAGAAAATGAGCGTCAAACATTTAAAGAAGCGATGTCGTCTTTAGACTCATTCTCTTGAAAAAAGGCAGTCAATAGTGAGATTGATTCAATCTTAAGCAACCATACTTGGGAGTTGGTTGATCTTCCTCTAGGAAATAAACCTTTAGGTTCTAAATGGATCTTTAAAAGAAAAATAAAAGCTGATGGTACTATTGAAAAATACAAAGCAAGACTTGTAATAAAAGGCTTCAAACAGAAGGAAGACCTTGATTTTTTTGATACATACTCACCTGTAACAAGGATAACATCAATTCGAATGGTAGTTGTCTTGGCGGCGGTATATGGTCTTGAAATCCATCAAATAGATGTTAAAACAACATTCTTAAATGAAGAATTTGAGGATTAAATTTACATGGAACAACCCGAGGATTTTGTGGTTCCTGCTAAAGAAAAAAAAATGTCCAAACTTGTTAAGTCACTTTATGAACTAAAACAAGCACCCAAACAGTGACATGAAAAGTTTGACCAAACCATTTTGGCAAACAAATTTAAGATAAACGAATGTGATAAATGTGTTTACATTAAAGACACTCCAAATTATAAGGTCATTGTTTGTTTGTATGTGAATAATATATTGATCATCAGTAGAGACATTTCTGAAATAAATGTTACCAAACGAATGCTTGAGGAAAAGTTTGATATGAAAGACCTTGGAGTTGTGGATGTGATTTTAGAAACAAAAATTCATAAAACTTCACAGGGTTTGGTATTGTCACAGTCTCACTACATTGAAAAGTTACTTGACAAGTTCAAGTATTTGGATTTTGATATTTCCAAGATTCTATTAGACATGAACTTTGCACTTCAAAAGAATGAAGGTGAAAGTGACTCATAGTTGGACTACGCAAGAGTGTTGGGATGTTTAATGTATATCATAAACTGTACACATCCAGACATAACATGTGCTATTTGTAAATTGAGTTGGTACACGAGTAATTCCAATAAAATTCATTGGATGGCAATGAAAAGAGTTTTGGGGTATCTTAAATAAACTTAAGACTATGCCTTGAATTATAATAAATATCCATCAGTAATTGAAAGATATAATGATGCAAATTGGATCACCGAATCGAATGAAGTAAAAATCCACAAGTAGATTTGTATTTACTTTAGATGGAGGAGTAGTCTCTTGAAAATTGTCCAAACAAACATGTGTTGCCCGCTCTACAATGGAATCTGAATTTATCGCATTAGATAAAGTCGGTGAAGAACTTGAATAACTCCAAAATTTCTTGGAAGATATTACTTATTAGCCCAAACTATTAACACGAGTATGTATACACTATGATAGCCAAGTGGCGATAGGTATGGCAGAAAATATGATGTAGAATGATAAATCTCGTCATATAAGATGGAGACATAATACCGTTAGAGAACTACTCTCTAATGGAATTATCACTGTTGACTACGTTAAGTCAAAGAATAAAGTGTTGGATCCACTTACAAAAGGCCTATCTAGAGAGGGGGTTGAGAGAATATCGAAGGAAATGGATTCACGACCTAGGACAAGTCAGCATGACGGTAACTCTACCTAGCATTCTAGAGATCCCAAGAGCTAGGTTCAAGGAGATCAAATAAAATTGTGACTGACGATTCAACATTGTCAATATACTCAACCCATTCTCATGATGTAGACAATGTTTAGGAAACAAGAATAAGACTTATGGTGTGAAGCTTTTTAATAGTTATCTAAATTTGACAGATTTGACCAAATAGTTTAATCTATAGGATTGAACATTTAGAAATCACCTATGTGAGGGTGAAGTGGAAGTCGCTTAAAGGAGAAGGTTAGTAAATTCTTATTCTCTTTGCTCTCATGAAACCAAAATGTGTTCATGGCTGAAACGAATAAAATTGTGAGGACCATAAATGATAAAAGGTTGGTTGTGTGATATGTGTTGTCTAGGTGTACATTAAAGCTCGACGGTTCAAAGATATCAAATCTATCGATTGATCAAATGCATCCGATGCATGTTCACTATGAAAAGTTCAAAGGAAAATCCATTTATCCAGATGCAATCAGTCTTTGCTTGTTGATCACATACTGATCCATAAATTTTTTCTTATAAGATAGTCATTTCCCATTCATGTGGGAGATTGTTGGGTTATTAAGAGGTGTGAATGGAAAATAAAAAGGTATTTTTTTTTCGAACGACACTAAGAGAAAGAATGCAATTTGAGTAGGCACCTTTTTGGATTGAATGGACATGACCTTTCCAAAGGGCTGTGACATTTTCGACGAGTTGCACCTTTTTCAAAGAGTTGCACCTTTACGAAGGAGTGCACCTTTCTAAACCATTGCTTCTCTTTATTAAGAAACACCTTGATGGCTATAAATACCTGAATTTTTCCTCAATTAAAGACAATTATTTTTTAGTAGAAAAACAATCTTCTTCTTCTTCTAAAAACTCTCATGTGATCATCAAATCATTGAATGTGTTTGAAGTTTTTAAAAATTTGAGGTACTGCTATTTTCAAAAAGAGAATCATTTTATCCTAGGAGGGAAGATTCCATAACCTCAGGTACTTGAGGGGAATAAATTCCTTAAGGACATACCGTGGACTTGATTCTATAATTTTCTGCTTTATCTTCTTTCTTAAAGTTGATACACACTTCATTTTGATAGTTCATTTGATTATTCTTTTGGACTTGTGTTTGAAGTTGTTGTAACTTCATTGTAGTTCTTGAAAGTTGTTCTTGAAATTAGTATTAAAGTTTGTATAGAAAACATACTGATTTTGTACCCGCCGAAACAACAAAAATGACTTCCATACTCCTCAAACTTGGGAGTGAGACTGTTGTAACTTGTAAATTCAATAATTTCATTAGCTTAATCTCATTCCATTTCATAAATACATCTAATTAAACATTTCTTATCAAGACCAATTGAATGATCTACCTCAGGACCATTGGGCGCTACTATCTTTGAAGGTAACTTGATTAATTTGCAATAATTTAAAAAATGTTAGAAAAATTGAGAAATTGAAACTGAAATCAAAAAAATTTTGTGACGCGAGAACGATTTTTCTTAAAGAAGATATTATCCTTTGGGGAACGACATACTAATATGATACTTGTAAAACTTGGATCACTTTGCAGAAAACTCACATTAATTTATCTAAAATTTACATATATGCACAAGGTAACTTTACCTTATTACAATAAATCCCATACTGATAAAGTAATTACATAAATCTCAAATTAATTACTCAAATCCCTTAATTTTTTGCTTTCACTCTCCTTAATATTATACATCCAAAAAAGGTTGTCTCTTCCTCTCTTTTATCTCTCCCATTATAAATTAGTTTATCCTCCATTATTGAATTCCATTTTTCACGCCTAAAATCAAGCAATCATACTTAGAGTTTACCATTGTAAATTTTCAAACATTAATTAAACTTATTGACTTTATTAATTAATTTTTTGTTTTGAACTTCACCAAATCAGAAAGTCATGGACTAGTTTGAGAAAACAAAGGTAAGGAACTGGCGACGAATCATCAAAAGCTTCCAATTCAGAAAGTAAAGAAAGTGAAGAAAAATCCCAATTGGGTCATCATCATCATCAACAAAATCACGTGAATACAACAAAACAAAAAATAGGTGATTTAGTAACGGGTGATGGAGAAAGGGAACTCGAATCAGAGACATTGCTTAAGGAATCTGCTTATATTTTGGGTGTTAGTGGGTCAAGTATAATGTACAAGGCAATGTTAGAAGATGGGACAACACTGGCAGTGCGAAGAATTGGTGAAAGTAGCATAGAAAAGTTTAAAGATTTCGAGAATCAGGTGAAGATAATTGCTAAATTTGTGCACCCGAATTTGATTAAAATTCGTGAATTCTATTGGGGTATATAAGAGAAATTGGTCATCTACGATTTTGTTCCTAATGGTAGCCCTGCCGATGTACGTTACAGTAAGTCCTCTTTTCCCATTCAACAGTCTCCATATATGTTGTTTATTGTTATTAACTTATTAAACGTATTGTTATAGTTAATAGTGTTTACAATTTTGCTCCTATCCTGTTTATTTTTTAAATGTGTAAGTTGTCCTCATACATGTGAAATTATTATATAATTATAGTATGCTTTTGTTTTTTTAGGGAATGAAATACCGTATTGACAAAGTTCCGGCTCACCCATTGCATATGGGTAGCTTATGTAATCGTGCTTTTGGCGAAGACATAAAGAAGTATTTTGTATAAGATGTGGACTACGTTCAAAACATACACAGAAAATGTCTGATAATTTGTAAGTAATTTTAGTTTATATTTTTATAACATGTATAATAATGTTATAATTATTGAACGACTGCTATTTCATTTTTTTTTAAATCAGGGACTGTGGCATCTTTGTGGTTGCACACGCAGAAATTTTAAGTGAAGGTCTGGACGTGCATTCATGTGATTTTGATGCTGAAGATCAACGTGCACGTTATGCTTCTTTGTTATGGCACTACGGAGTTACAAAGGCTAAAGAAGCATACACAAGTGACAATGATGATCCTCCTCGTCCTAGGAATAGTTGGCTCCAATCAGTTGATGAAAGTGCAATTGTTACTTTAGAGTAATATTTATTTATAATACTCTGCATGAAAACATCTATTTTGTTGTTTCAGTCATTGATGTTAGTCAGTTTGAATACATGTTATTTTTTGTTGTTGGAATTTAAATTTAGGTTTTATTGATGTCCTAAATCTTCTTATACATACATATCTTTTATTTAAGTATTTTGCAATGACGTACAACATATTGCATTGTTACTACAAAATTTGATTAACGTATAACAATAAATTATACATTAATATTTTATTGTTTATCTAACGTATAATTTTTTTTCAGTACATAAGTTCATTTATAAGTTAATAACATATATTATTTGAATTATACGTACTATCTAATACATTGAACATGTGTCTCATACAATTAAACTCATGTATAACATATTATCAGACATATTATTTAAAATAAATAACCAAAATGGTTACATCAAACAACAAACTAAATTATAAAACTATACCATACATTTATAACATAATGTTAACGTATTTTTATTACTTTTTGATTGTTTTCAATTATAAATGTATGATTTGTACGCAAATAAGAGGAAGTTATACCAAAGTCAATTTACATCATACATAAAAATTTATGTATAACATAGTCTCATACTTATTAGTAAAAGTTGAAAACAAAAACAAAAATATCAAAAATTATAAAATCAAACATTTAAATAAAGTATAAGAAAATAACATACATTATACAGCCACAAAGTTAAATTTCATTAAAATACCATACACGAGTGTGTATTTATTTTTAAATTTTTGATATGAAACATATTATATAGTGAAGATATATTAATGACATAAGATAATATAATCGATAATTCATCTGAGTATTTGTGAAATATGTTGTATATTATTCTGGGGAAGTAAAATCATGTATGTGATGTTTATAATACGTTTTTGAAAGCTGATAGACGATTGAATAGATGTATATATACATATATCTCGTGTAGTGACGTATGTAGTAATCGAAAGCTAGATAACTGAATCCATATATCAGAATAGTTTGAATGATACGTTGATATATATCATACTATTGAGGAAATAGATATACTATTTTGGGTCAATGTAGACACGTGTATGTCGTTGAAGTTGTAATAACATAAGACTAGTATTACGAGGTATATATATATATAATATCGTATTTAAAAGCTAATTAACCAAAAATTTATCATAATTTGCAAAATTCATTGATATTATTATACGATTGAGGAAATATACTACTCGTCTTAGTGTGATGATAAAATAACTACTTATCTAATTTATATATATACGAATTGTATTAAATTAATTGGTTGTTGTCCGGGTCCCATACACAATGTATCTACTATGTATTTATATATGTACGAATTATATTAAATTAATTGAATGTTGTTATCAATATTTAAGAATTTATTAAAATTTTAATTTGTTAAAAAATAAATTTTAATTTATTAATTTATTAATAGTAATTTATTAAAATTTAATTTCAAAAATATTTTTTTAATTATTACGAAAACCGACCACAAAAACATATATAATTTGTTTAGCCGACCCGACCCGACCCGTTCAACATAAAATAAAATGAACATTCACTCCCAAATACCCATCCAAAAAAGCAACATTAATACCAAAACCATCCAAACTTCCTCCTTTAACGTCCAAAACAGCAACAACCTCGGCGACGATGGAGATCGACCATCTTCTCCGGCGAATCCAATTTGTGAGTTAGTTAGATTTTTGGTTTATTAGTTAGATTTTTTTAGCTAATTTTGAGAATTTGAGGTCGAATTAGCTAATTTTTGATAAGATTTAGTGTTAATTTCATTAATTGGTTGTGGTTTGAGTTCTAGGGTTTGGATATTTATTTAATTTGCTAGATTTTAGCTAATTTTAGGCTTGTTCCTACATTAATTTTAATAAAAAAATTGGTTAATCAGTTTAATTAGCTAAGCTACCTTTCTTTTGAGGTTAATTTCATCATTTGCTTTTTTGATTGTTTGATTTTTGTGTAAATTGAATTCTAGGATTTAACATTTCGTTTATTGAGTTAGATTTTAGCTAAAGTATACGATTTGAGTTCGAATTACCTAAATTTTGGTTAGTCTTGACATTTATTTCTCTATTTTACTCATTAATTGTTTAATTTTTTTTTTTTTGGGAAAATTTTATTTCTATTCCTTTACTAAATTGTTGTAATTATATAAGCGAAAGCTTATTCTTTCTAATAATTTTACTAGTTGACAGATTTTGAATCCGGTAAAAGGATTGTTTTGCTATTTTTTTCGGTGACCACTTATCTCTTTCACTTTAATTTAGGACAAGCAAAGGTAAGTTGTTATCTTCTTGTTATTGTTCATATTGATGTCTAGTGAAGTCGTGTGTGGCCTTGTTCAATTCACTAGCATAGTTGTTATCTTCTTGTTATTGTTCAAATTGAAGTATAGTGAAGTCGTGTATGACCTTGTTCGATTCACTAGCATTGTTGTTGACATCTTGTTGGTCTTGTTGCTTGTTTCTTGTATTGTGAACTTGATCTTGTATCATTTCGTATGAAAGCTCAAGGACTGGGTGTGAATGTGTACGGACTTTAAAGGTATTTTTTTGTTTTGAATGTGGTTATGCTTGGTTACATGGTAGGTTGAAAATGATTAAGTGTAGGGACTTTAAAGGTGTTTTTTTTTTATTTTGAATGTGGTTATGCTTGGTTACTTGGTAGGTTGAAAATGATTAAGTGTAGGAACTTTAAAGGTGACTTAGTAGGTTGAATGTGGTTATGCTTGGTGACTTGGGTAACGACTTAGTTAGTTGAAATTTACCAAGTATAGGTACTTTAAAGGTGAATTTTTTGTTTTGAATGTGGTTTAGTTTGGTGACTTGGGTGATGACTTAGTGAGTTGAAAATGTTGAAGTTTAGGTACTTGAAATGTGAATTTTTTATTTTGAAAGTAGTTCAGTTTGGTGACTTGGATGATGACTTAGTGAGTTGAAATTTACTAAGTGTATTACTAAGTGTAGCTACTTTAATGGTGAATTTTTTATTTGGAATATCGTTAAGTTTGGTGACTTTGGTGATGACTTAGTGAGTTAAAATTTACTTAGTGTAGGTACTTTAAAGGTGTTTTTTTGTTTTGAATGTGGTTATGTTTGGTGACTTGGTAGGTTCAAAATGATTAAGTGTAGGAATTTTAAAGGTATGTTTTTGTTTTGAATGTGGTTATGTTTGGTGACTTGGTAAGTTCAAAATGATTAAGTGTAGGGACTTTAAAGGTGACTTGGTAGGTTGAATGTGGTTATGTTTGGTGACTTGGTAGGTTGAAAATGATTAAGTGTGGGGACTTTAAAGGTGACTTGGTAGGTTGAAAGTGGTTATGTTTGGTGACTTGGTAGGTTGAAAATGATTAAGTGTGGGGACTTTAAAGGTAACTTGGTAGGTTGAAAGTGGTTTTGTTTGTTCACTTGGTAGGTTGAAAATGATTAATTTTAGGGACTTTAAAGGTGATTTTTTGTTTTGAATGTGGTTATGTTTGGTGACTTGGTAGGTTCAAAATAATTAATTATAGGGATTTTAAAGGTGACTTGGTAGGTTGAAAGTGGTTAGGTTTGGTGACTTGGTAGGTTCAAAATAATTAATTATAGGGATTTTAAAGGTGACTTGGTAGGTTGAAAGTGGTTATGTTTGGTGACTTGGTAGGTTGAAAATGATTAAGTGTAGGGACTTTAAAGGTGACTTGGTAGGTTGAAAGTGGTTATGTTTAGTGACTTGGTAGGTTGAAAATGATTAAGTGCAGGGACTTTAAAGGTAACTTGGTAGGTTGAAAGTGGTTATGTTTGTTGACTTAGTAGGTTGAAAATGATTAAGTGTAGGGACTTTAAAGGTGAGTTTTTGTATTGAATGTGGTTATGTTTGGTGACTTGGTAGGTTGAAAATGATTAAGTTTAGGGACTTTAAAGGTGATTTTTTATTTTGAATGTGGTTATGTTTGGTGACTTAGTAGGTTAAAAATGATTAAGTGTGGGGACTTTAAATGTATTTTTTTTTTAATGTGGTTATGTTTAGTGATAATTAAATTTTTGTGACTTGATCTAATTAGTTGAATCTGATTGATTGCGTAGATAGAACCTGATTATAGTTGGATATATCAACAGAATAATGATAATAAAATGGGTATTAGGGAGGAATTTGTTGAAGGTGTCAAATGATTTGTTAAACATGCTAAGACACTTGATGTTTGGACACATTTTTGGGCTATTCGTTGTCCTTGTGTTAGATGTGATGGTATAAATCTTGTAAATGAACAAGATGTAAAGGAACATCTTTATAGAAGGGGGTTTCACGAGGACTTTTTAAGATTGCGTAGTATTCATGGTGATTTTGCGTAAAATAACTTTGTTGTTGGAGAAAGTAGTAGGTTTGCAGGGCATAATGAATATCAAGATATTAGGATGACAGAAATAGTGCACGATGATTTTGGGATGCAACACGAGGGCGACTTTAGGGAAAATGTCAAAGATGTTCCTAATAGTGAAACGGGCAAATTCTATGAACAATTGCATGCTGCTAGTCATCATTTATTTAACGTATATTCACACTCTCGTTTGTCTGTTGCTCTTAGATTATTAAGTATTAAATCTAACTGAAATATTGTTGAAGGGTAATGGACTCGATGATAGACCTTATTAAAGAGTTAGTTGACCCCGACTTGGAGGTTCTTGATTCTTTCTATAAGGCAAAAAACTTGGTGTCAAAGTTAGATCTCTCCTTGATTAGAATTAATTGTTGTGAAAATGGCTGCATATTATACTTTAAGGAAGATGCTAACCTAGAGTCTTGTAAGTTTTGTCAGCACCCTCGATATAAGCATGGTTCTAGTGGAAATCAAATTACTATTAAGGTGATGCATTATTTACCCCTAATACCAAGGTTGGAGAGGTTATATGCTTCAAACAGCTCAGCTCCTCATATGAGATGGCACAGTGAAAATAGAAGGCCCACTGGTGTTATGTGTCATCCATATGATGGAGAGGCTTGGAAGCATTTTGATGCAACTTATCCAAATTTTGCAGTTGAGCCACGAAATATTCATTTGGAATTATGTGCGGATGGCTTCTCTCCTTTTCAGTTAGTGTTGCATCTTATTCATGTTGGCCTGTATTTATCACCCCATATAATCTTTCTCCTAAAATGTTGATGACTAGTCCCAATATATTTCTGAATTGTGTTGTTCCTAGCCCGCTTAATCCAAAAAGTGGAATAGATGTCTACTTGCAACCTTTGATCGATGAAATTTAAATTTTATGGCATGAGGGGGTTGAAACTTGGGACATCTCACTTACACAGAATTTCAATCTGCGTGCATATCTAATGTGGACTGTTAATGATTTTTCTGCTTATGGAATGTTGTCTGGGTAGATGACAGCTGGAAAGCTGGCTTGTCCATACTGCATGGAAAAAACAAAATCTTTCACATTGAGACATTGCAGGAAAAATTCATGGTTTAATTGTCATCATTGTTTTTTTGCCACCTGATCATGAATTTAGGAGACTCAAGAATGTATTCAGAAGGAATAGAAGGGAATATAATGGTCCACCTCCAAGGCTATCTGGTCATGACATCTAAGAGATAGTTCAGGATTTGCCTATAGCTAGCAAGAAACCATTGTACAGGCTTGATGGATATGGCATTTGGTATAACTGGACTAAGCAAAGTATATTTTGGGAGTTAGAATATTGGCCAGATAATTTACTTAGAAATAATGTTGACGGCATACATAATGAGAAGAACTATTTTGACAACTTATTCAACACAGTTATGATGTCACCGACAAAATAAAGGATAATCCTAAGACCATACTTGACTTACCAGAATATTGCAAATGCAGAGAATTATACTTACAGGAGGGGCCCAATGGCAATGTTCATAAGACCAAGGCTAGTTTTACATTCAAGTTGGATCAAAAGCGTCAAATATGTGAGTGGGTCCAAAGTTTGAAGATACCCGATGGATATGCCTCAAATTTAGGAAAGAGGGTTGATATGGCACAAGGAATCTTTCATGGAATGAAAAGCCATGATTATCATGTTTTCATGAAACAATTACTTCCAATTACTTTTATTGATTTACCTGAAAACATATGAAAACCAATAGCAGAGATCAGTTTGTTCTTTAAAGACTTATGTGCCACCACATTAAAAGAAGAAAATCTGGCGCGAATGGAAAACAATATTATTTTTATCACCAACAAGCTGGAGGAGATTTTTCTGCCAGCATTCTTCGATGTGATGAAACATCTTCCGATTCACCTTATGCACGAAGCTCGGCTTGGCGGTCCAGTTCAAACTAGGTGGATGTATCCATTCGAACATTAAGCAATTGCAACATATTTAAATTCATACATAGCTTTTTTAAATATAGTAAACATCTAATCTTAAGATTGTGCAGAGCAATTGAAAAATTGAAAAGGGGTCCCAAAAATAAACATAGGGTGGAAGGCTTTATAGTTGAGGCATATCTTGCAAGAGAAAGTCTCAATTTTGTTCATACTACTTTCGTGATGAAGTTGCTTGATCAAGAAACTGACCAAATCGTCATCAGGACGATGTGAATGAGCCTCATTTGCAGCCGATATTAATTTATAATCAATCTGGTTGTAAGTCTAGAAAGATCATACGTCGCCAGCTCACTCCCACAGAGTGCAAATCAGCAACTTTGTATATCTTGCTGAATTGCCCGAAAGTTGAGCCCTTTCTGAAGTAAGGAGATTAAAATTTTAACATATCTTATTTGTTTATTCATTCCCTTAAAGAAACTAATTGTGTTTCGCATGTTGGATCTTCAGTTCATTTAAGACTCAATTCCACGAAAATCAAGTGTATGCATCCTTTGCAACATGATTTACATATGAGGTTCGTAAGCGTATTAATATTTCTACAAATTTCAAACATTTACACATTCCTCTACTAACATAATATATATATATATATATATGTATGTATAATGTTTTTAGGTACACCAGTCACCCAATGCAGCCGCATACGATCAACTCTTGAGAGATATTTCTTTGGGTCCAGTTGAAGCTCATGCGATGTCCCATTACACGGTAAATGGGTTCAAAGTTTTCACCGAACAACACTCCAGAACAAGGAAAACAAACAATAGTGGTGTTTGGGTTAAGGGTAATGATGATGTTGATTACTTTGACATCATACACGAGATCTTAGAACTGGAGTATGCTGGTTTCCCAATAAAAAAAATTGTCTTCTTTCAATGTAAGTGGTTTGATCCAAACATAAGAGGCACAAGAGTACATAAGGAACATAACATCATTAAAGTGAAGCACAATAAGTCATATCCTTGTTTACGATCCATTTGTTCTAGAGAAAAATGCTAAACAAGTGTATTATGCTCCTTATCCATTGCATAGTGATAAGTCTGATTGGTGGGTTGTAATCAAAACAAAGTCTATAAGATGGGTGGAAGTTGAGAATTACCAGCTAGTGGATGTTGACTTAGCGGATACTTTGAATCACCCGAAAATATATTTGAAGTAGTTAATATTGTGGAAGAAGAGGCTGAGTGGGTAGGAGATGAGGAAACTTTTGAAGAGGGTGAGTGGTTTAGTGGAGAGTCTTCAGAAGAGGAGGATTAGTTTGTGTAGGTTGTATTTATTATGTATTAATGTCTTTATGCTTTGTACTATATATTTACCTTTATGTTTTTTATTTAAGATTAATATGTAATATATTGTTTAAGATTGTTGTTTTTGCTTTTCCATGATTTATGCAGTAATAAAAATATTCTTATCTATCTCGTGTTATTGGAGCGATTTGAAATGTGAATTGTAACTTGAAATTAGTTACTTGTAATGTTTTCTTATATATTAATTTTGTAGGAACTAACTACTTGTTAACTTTACATAATTTAGATATCAGGCAGAGTTGACAAAGGTAAGAAAAAAGTTGTTCTTATGAAAATAAAAAAGAAAAAACAACCTCCACTGTATAGACGACCGATAGGTATTCATATATTTGAGGGTCGGTTTGCTGACGCGACAGCACAAACCTCATATTCTAGGTCGTCTCAGCATTTGGTTTTTACTCCTGCGCATGTGGGGCCACTTCATGGGTCTACACCGACTCATTCTGCTCCTATCACCGTGCCACCACTATCAAAGTACTATCGGACGACCGCTATCCCATCCGGAGTACTACCATCGTCAGTACCGTCCTATAGCAGTCATGCAGCTTTGCACAGTGATTCTACAGGATCAATTGGGTTGTTGGATCTTTATCTTGGAAGTACTCTATCTGGTGCTTCAGATCCGCCCATGCCAGTGCATCTACCATCACTTGCTCCGCATCCAAGAGACAGATAATTTTAGGAGACGTTATCTTATTCCATATGCAACAGGGTAAGATTTCTAAATATAATAACATTATTCATTTTTTCATTACTATATTATTATGCTCTATGAAATTACTGTTTGATCTTGTGTTGTAGGTTTAGGCTGGATGCTGGAGTTGGACAAACTGCGAGAAAATGCATTTGTCGAAACTTCAACGACTACTAGACCAGTTGGCAAAAGGTTCCAAAAATTGACAGGGAAAGAATGCTTCAAGAATTTAATATAGGGATTTAACTTATCGATTACTTAACACTTTATTTGAACAAAAGTTTGAATATTATATTTTTGTTTTTGTTGTAGAAGTTTTTCTGGTGGGATGATCTGAATGCATGTCTTATAAAGAGGAACTTTTTCAGAACATGTAGATCCAGATTTAACGGTTTGTTGGATTATGTTCAAACCAACTTGGTATAACCTGACTGGATTAATGAATCCTTATGGCAACAGTATATTCGTTATTGGAATAACGAAGAATACCAATTGCTGAGGGACAAAGGAAAGAACATCATCCAAGGATGACTCCTTACATACTGCGGGTGCCAAAAGTATAATTGTTATGGAGGAAAAAATGGTATGTAACTTTTACAATTTTAATTGTTCGTTTCTATTTAGATTTTTAATTATTTGAACATTGATAATTTTTTCATATGCAGGAAAAAGAAAAGGGTAGGAGCATACCACACGGTAAGCTATTTGAGGAGACTCATCTGAAAAAGGAAAAAACCCCGACTGATGAAGATGTCTGGGTTGAACCTTGTGCAAAAGCTGCCCATGTAAGAATCAAATTTTGAATTTATGAATTTTTTTCTCAAAGTTGATATTATTCAAGTATAAGTACTTTAATATTTTTTTACTCTTAATTTTAACTTTACTTTGAATATAGGACAAATATATGCAGCTCGTTAGTGAGTATCGTAGTACTTAGCCTCCTGAAAGTCAGGGTGACCCACTACCCCCACATGTAGAGGAGGAGTTATGTGATAAAGCTGTGGGTCCTGCAGTTAGAGGCCATTACTACGGATACCACAAAAAAAAGTTTGGCGAGAATATTAGGTGTTAGTCCAGCCCTACATACTCTAACTCTTCAGTTGATAGAGAAACCATTGAAAAACTACAAAATACGATCTCTAAACTCACTGAAGAGCTTGCTGAACAGAGAGAGAGGGCGCAGAAAAATGAGGAGAAAACATCATCATAAATCAGGATGTTGCAAGAGCAGTTTAGCTCTTTTATTCAAACTGCAGGGATTATTCTTTCGTGTCCTGGTGATGTAGTTCGGGCTGCAAAAGGTCTACGCCTCCTGGATAATATCAGCACAGATGAGGATGCGGAAGACGAGGACGAATACGATGAAGATGAGTTTTAGTTTTTTCACTTTTGTATGTGTTGTACTTTGGATTTAGACATTTTGTTGTAATTTGTACGCTTTTGTATGTATTGTTGTAGTTTTTACACTTTTACACTTTTGTTGGACATTTTGTATGTGTTGTAGTTTTTACATTTGGTTTGTTGTTGTTGTATTGCATGTTGGACCATTTGTTGATTTTTATTTTTTAAAAAAGATTTTAGAAAAACCGACCACAAGTGGTCGGTTTTTTATAAAAATTTGCAGAAAACCGACCGCTGTGGTCGATTTTAATAAAATTAATTTACTAATTTAAAAAAAAATGACCACAAAACCGACCGGTTTTTATAAAATTAATTAATTAATTTTAAAATAAAACGGACCACTCATGATAGATTTTCTATTAAAATTAATTAATTAATTTTATAAAAACAACCACTTGTGGTCAGTTTCTTTCGAATTTTTTTTTTTAAAAAATATTTTTTTCAATTTTAATAAAATAATAATGCATTTTAAAAAAAAATATATTTTTTAAAAAAAAACCGACCACAAGTGGTCTATTTTTAAAAAGCTACCACTACTTTACCGACCACGCTCTTTGATCGGTTTTGTGGTCGAAAATTGAGAAAAATCGATCATTGTGGTTGATTTTTATGGTCGGTATTTCTCTTTTTTTAATAGTGGATGGGGTTTCCGAAAACTCAATAATTTTCGTGTGGATTTAGTATTTACATAGAGAAATTTAGTAAATGTATAAGAATTATAAGTTGAGAATCCACAAATAAAGTGTGTTGCTGATTTAATGGAGTAGAAGGATTTGTAAAAGTTTTATTGACCTACTGATTTTGAGTTCAAATCCCTTTAGTTACTATTTTATTTTATTTTTATCTAACATGAGGAACCCACAAACTTTTGATCAATATTTTTGAAAATAATTATTTTAACATAATAATGTTCTTAAAAATAATCAAAATAACTTTCATCATATGAAAATAGGAATGTTGGCTTGCGTGAATCCACCACTAGTCAAGGGATAAAATCCTTGACTGACTATGACTATCAACAGAACAATGCAAATTTCACTAGAAAAGAGAATACAAATAAGACTAACAGAAAGCAATAAGGAACACCACATATTTACATGAAAACCTCCTTACAGAAGGGAGGAAAAAACTACAACCTACCTCATAGGATTTCCACCAATAACATTACTAAAATAAGAGAAATGATATGACTACAGACTCATTGTCATAATCATACGGTTATCCTTTCAAACCTATTCTCGTGTGATAGCCTCAACACGAGCAACACTATAGTAACTCTATTGTAGTCTCCAATGTCAACTAACTCTAGTTGGCCACAACTTGGCTTACTCTAGACCTTTTTATCAACTACCTCTAGTTGACACTCCTAGGTAACTCTACCCAAGAAAACACCAAACAAATGATGAAAATCAAACTTGGTTAAACTTAATTGATATGGCAAACTAACTCTAGTTAATGCGACACAACCTAAGAAGATAGACAAGTTCAATATAATATCCACTATCCTTTGTAACATAGGAGTAGATTTATAATTTAGCACAAAGTACAAGACTCAAATAACAGTGCACTAAGAGCAACTATCGAAGGCTAAGAACAGGTCCTTATTATTGTAGAAGCTTTGATGAACAATAGAGTCTTTTGCTGAGAGTGTGTGAATTTTAGAATGTACAAAAGCTAGATTTTCCTCCTATATAATGACTATATATATGGAGCAAATGAGAGGAAAAAACTAGAAAGTTTCTCATTGGTCAAGATTGAAAAGTTGTTTCTCATCTACTGTTGTGCATCAATTTTTCTGCAAAAAGTATAGCTTCCAGTTGTACTATTGATTGCTAGAAAGTTCAACGTCCGATGGACCTGGTCCCTAAGGAACAAGATCCCTTTGAGAGATAGTTCCTCTTGAGAACCGGGTTTTTTCAGAAGATATCCGCACACACTCATGCAGTACTGTCAGACAATAGTTGACCATGTACTCATACATCTCAGACACCAGGTCTCTCCATGTAGTTTGTCAATCATTAGGAATAGATGTCTCATGTGCTAGTTTAGTGCTTTCATGTCACATATCACCTGACATATTTGAACCAAGATATACCTTTCAGAAGTTATTAGGTAATGAGGTTATGAGTACATCCATAATATGAACCTGATCTTTATGAAATATGATCCCTCTGAGGACCTGGTTCTCGCAAAGTTGACTCAGAGCAATAGATCAAGTTCTATAAGCAACATATCTGATATCAAGTCTCTTCACGAGTTTTGTTAATCATTATGACTATATGTACATCAAGAAAAAACAAGTTTCACATATGACATTTCACATTAATTGCCTCCTCCCATTCCCCACTACTCGTAGCCCATCTCTACTGCCCCCAAACCCCTAGTCCCCCTACCTTATTCTACATTCTCATAATGTTTCCCTAAATTATATTCAAATAGTTTTTTTTCTTACATACCATACACAAAAAATAAAAAGAAAAAATCACTTTTTTCCAATAAAAAATATTTTCTAAGAAAATAATATTCATAGAAGATATTTTGCTTCATTCGGAACAAATTAAACCCTAAATATTTTACTTTTTCTTCAAGAAAATATATGATCCATTAAGATAAATAATTGTTTGGACACACCTAACAGTGTCATACCCTGTAGTATTATCCCGAACAAATCGGAACAATCCTTAATCTCACAATCAAAAGCCACACTAGGGCATTATTTTGGAGAAACGAGTGCTATATTATAATTGAGATTCATAAAATTTCATATTAACATATTGTTTGTATATTTTTGTGATCTCGTTATGATCGTTAATTTCAAAACAGTGATATATACATTTTTTTCAGTGTAGTCAATTCTATTATCTTCACAATGATTTTAAGGGATCACTCTATATTTAAACGAAATTGGAGAGCAACTTTATAGTTGATATTATTATATGTTAATGACATATTAATAATGAAAAATGATCTGAAGTATGCAAATGAGGTAAAGGTTTTATAGTCGCCTCATTTGGAGATGAAAGATATATATGGGTGAAGATGCAAACATTCTCAACGCAATGATTTCGAAAAACAATTAAATAAATTGTTTTTTAAATGATTTAATTTGCATACTGTGATCCAATCAAAAGTCCAATCAACAAAGACAATTTATGCTAGATTGTGTCCTAAGACTCTAAAAGAAGAGAAATAAATGAGTAAAATTTCTTATGCATGCTAAGTACTGTTGGTAGTCTTATGCAAGATATGTTTTCCAGATTTGATACTTATTTCACAACTAACTTGTAAAAAATATGAAACCAACTTA
The DNA here is from genome assembly GCA_030864225.1 of Capsicum baccatum var. pendulum. Lineage (NCBI taxonomy): Eukaryota > Viridiplantae > Streptophyta > Magnoliopsida > Solanales > Solanaceae > Capsicum > Capsicum baccatum. The sequence goes on from CM061560.1 coordinate 46,851,953, forward strand.
AATCCACTAATCCAGCATATTGAAAAATAAATAATAAAACAAATCATGAGATAGATATTATATGAGAACTTATTATGTGCTTTGTCATAAAGGCATGACATGGAATTGAGGAGATACCCTGATGTTAATTGTAAAGAAGATATGAAAAAAATAGATCTAGCTCTGAATGTGTTCTATCCTCCATAATGGCAACATATCATTAAGTAATAAACAATAATGAAGTGTAACTTTATTGATTTTTGAAGTGGAGTTTATGGTTCTTCCCTCAGTAGCACAAGCAGTTGTTTGGTTAAAAATGTTCTCCGATTATTTATTGGTGTTATAGTTAGTACTTTTTTCTAAGGGGTCGTTTGGTGTGAGGTATTAGAGTAAATAATTTCAGAATAAAATAATAGTTTCAGGATAAAAAATTTAATACATCATTTGGTTGTTAATATTTGGGATAACTTATTTCGGAACTAATAAATAGTACCGGGATAAGTTATCCCCACATTTGGTGGGATAACAATCCCATCATAATTTATACTTGGGATAAAACTATAAAATGACAAGATTACCCTCAAACCCATTACAAACACATTTCTCCAATCTTCTTCATCTCCTCTTAGTTCTTCAATCTCCAATTATTGCTTTTGAAATTGAAAAAATATTATTGATATCTACTTGATTATCTAAAACGTGCTACTTATGACAAATTAAAAAGACTAAAATATCTTATTTTGGAACGACAAAAATATATGACTAAGAAAAATTAAACTCTTATTAATTGAACTTTGCATTTTTTTTTCATCTCATTGCTTGTGAATTTTATAAACTTATACGCTATTTTCTTATATAAAGGATCAAAATGCACAATTAACAAATTAAAAATCAAAATATGTTAGATTCATACATAATAAGGATCAAAACTAGGTACTATAATTTTTATATATCCCACAAAATGTTGGTACTATAATTTTTTAAGCATAAAAAAATGGAATTCAACATTAATTTTTTCCTTCCAAGTGTTATTTTTGTGAATCGATAACACAAAAAATTCTTACCACACAATAAAAAGATTAATTGAAGTAAGTAGATTTTATAATAATAATTAACATTCACTGGTAATCTGTAAAATATTTTAGCAACTACAAAGGCGTTGCCTAGTTTTAATACACATTATCCTTTCACAATTGACTTCATTGTTCTATTACATATTTTAAATTAAATGATTTTTTAATCACTTGAAAATTGATATTGTATATATCATTTAAAATAAATTTTAATATTCTATATAATATGAGTGATATTTGTTTAAATGAAGTGACATAAACAACAAATCTTCTTTTACTTTAACAAATTTAAGTTGGAAGTTTTTATTTCAAACTAAATAAGATTTAGTAAGATTTTTTTTTAAACACACACAACATAATCATAGGAAGGCACATGCAAAAAAATTAAAGCTAAATAAGATGAAAATTTTATTTTTAAAATACACACGATATAATCATGAAAATGCACACACAAAAAAATTAAGCTAAATAAGATGAAAGTTTTATTTTTAAGAATAAATATTTAAATCTTGAAAAGATATATATATAGATATATATATATATATATATATATATATATATATATATATATATATATATATATATATATATATATATATATATATATATATATATATATATATATATATATAAGAAAGTTAAATAAGATGGAGGGTATTTTGGTAATCAATTAATTTATTCTTAAAAATTATACCATGCACATTACTGTGAATACAACAAATCAAACACTCAATAAAAAATAATCTCAGTATAACTTATCTCATCATAACATATCCCAACATAACTAATCTCAGCATAACTACATTCCCAACCAAATGACCCGTAATATTCAAGCTGCTCTTTTAAGCAACAAATCAAAGACCCTAAATATCATGTCCAATTCAAATATATTGACATTAATTTTTTTTTTTTATCTTTTGGTGAAGATATGATTGCATATAAATAATTGAACGTAAAGTACATCCACAAAACAACTATAGATTCATTAACTCAGTCAAATCCTAAAGATATGTATTTTCATTTATCTGAGATCTCTAAGATCGTGTGAACTTCAATATAAAGTCATTGATTTTTAATTTACTTTTTGGAGTTCATGTTTATTTTTTTTAAAAAAAAGTTTAATTTGCATAAACTTATTACATGTACATTTGGGTACGTTCTTAATTTGAATGTTCATTCATATTTTTAAATAGCACTGAATTTTATGATGTTATTTCAAAGTATATGTCGGATAAAGATTAGTCTTTTCACATAGGATGACCACTTTCATCAATTTAGCATTGATGAGTAATGAGACGATATTTTGAGCAAATTATCATAAGAATAATTTGAAAGCACGTGACTTAAAGATTTTAACATTGCACAAATAGTGACAAAAGATATTATAATATTTTAATGATGGAAATAAGTTTCACCTAGTCGACTTCAATAGGTCATGAGACGTGAGATCATATTTCTTAAGTATAACAAGGAATTCAAGTTGAGATACATATGATATTTGACTCAAATCTTGGTTCGATGTTCTCTATCTTCGCTTGCTACTAAATGGCGTTATAATATATCTCTTAGTTTTTCGTGAAACATAAATTTATGTTTTTACATCACTACATGTCTTAAGTTATTCTTGCATTCTCAAATAACCAGCCATAAGTTTAACTTATTAAGTGAGTGTTTCAATTGACTTATTTTTATGTATTTTTAGTTTTTAAGCATTTTTTTAGATTTAGCGGTGTTTGACAAAGTAAAAAAGTGCTTTTAATTACTTATTTTTAAGTCAAAAAGTGTAAAAATAAGTCAAAAGTGAAAAGTAGGATAGTACCAATTTACGACTTTTGGCTTATAAACTTCTTATTCAAAGTCAATCCAAACACCCCAAAGACAAAATTAAGAGCCAACCCATTTAAAGGATGAACCATGCGATTCCGTGGAGTTAATGGAGTATGCATCTCATAATGGGCCCTTATCCAATGTAACCCCAACAAAGTCCCATTATGGGCTTAGAAGAACAAACTGAACTGGTGCAAGCCTAATCTTCCAAAATATTGGATCGGTCCAGTCATTCTAATGCATGTTTCACCTATGCTGCTCGGACTTTCTAATAATAAGGAAAAATTTTAGAAATAGCAACTATAGTGTCTTAATTATAACTTTTATAGCGACAATTTTAAAATTACGAAAAATAGCAATATGTATTCTGTATTTTAGTAAAAGGTTGCTATATACATACATATACAAATAGGGTATCCGTTCCTTATTTAACTCTAATCAGTTAGAGTCAAATATGGATGAAATTGTTCCTTAATTTTTACCACATTTAATTAAAACAGATTCCTTTACCTTATGTAACTCTTTTATTATTACCTCAACCGTTGATTTACATCAACATAATTCAAATTCAAACAACGTTTTTCATAAACAACAACTCAAAGCAAATTCAAAAAATAAAGCGCTTCCAATATTATTGATGATCGTCTGAAATTCTGAAGAAAATATTGAAAATACAATGCTCCAATTACAGGTATCGATAAATAAACTTGATTCTGTTTGTGAATTTCATAAAAAAAATATTGTGAGAATTGCTAAAAAACTTGCAACAACATTGCGTAACAGTTGTGGAATTTCAAAATTTGAGATTGTATATGAATTCTATCAGTTCTCAAATAAAATGGTCTAAGCGAATTATTTCTTTCAAATTCAAAGTTATCCATGTCGTTATATAATTTGAAATTTGAGATTCAATTGTTATACGATAAATTTTGAATTTTAGTCGATGATAACTAGTAGTAAAAAGAATATTCCTGTTTGTTGAAAATCATTTTGCATTTTTGTATATACGAAATAGTTATTGTATAAAGTATGTATTTGATAATGAATTTTATTTTTACTTTTTCTAGTGTTCTGAAAATTGAGAATGGGAAATATCCCTGTTCTTGTTAAGCACTCTGGTAGATGGTGATATGAATAACAATGTGAAGATTACATTAGTGATGCGACATTTTTAAGCATAAATATTCCGTATAACCAACTCTACACCCTATTGCACAATGGTACATTTGTAGCTGCCTGTACCATGGATGGAGTTGATAAACTATACTAGAAATGTATTTGACTTTATATATTTTAACAGCTATATGTATTTATAATATATGTATGCAGTCTATTTATGTGTTCACTGTCTATTTCATATGTTTCAAGCTATATGTATTTATAATATACTATGCAGTCTTTTTTTGTGTTCACTGGAGTTAATATGGTTTCAGCTATATGTATATATATTATAACAATGTATTATGTTTATGTGTTCACTGGTAGCTACATACGTTTCCATCTTTATGTATTTATAATATACATATGCAATATTTTATTTATATAAATAATGTACTCTTATTTATAGTTTTTTCATGTTCAGACCATATATTTTTATTGGCATATGGTGTACTAGATTCTGAAAATGATGTATCTTGGACTTGGTTCTTTGAGAGCTGAAGAAAACATATGGTAAAAGAAAATATATGTGTAAAGTTTCCAATCGTAATGCAAGCATCATTAAAGTTGTTGCTGATGTGTACAATAATATACACATCAACAAGTATCATGTTTTATATATACTTGTATTTTTATGTGTTGTATGAAATTTATTTTTATATACAAATTAGTAAAAATTGAACCAATCTATATGCTGTAATGAAAATACATATGCGTATCATAAATATACATATTAAGACTTGTAATAAACATATGCTGCTTTAGAAAAAAATACATTTGCTAAACTGAAACGATTTGAATTGTCAACTTTTTTTTTGGTAATTATTTTTTATTAATACTTTCAGGTTATACCAGCCTCAGAGTATGTCTATACAGTCCACGACAAGGAGAAATATTTTATTGTTTTCCTTAAGAAAAAAAATATTCTTTCCATGCATTCCAATTGGATGAGATACCGTGTGTGCATGCTTGTACAGTACTTGATAGCAAGAATCTTGAAAAGGGACCATATTGCTCTAATCTATATAAGCTAAAAACTGTCTTGAGAACGTATGATATTTCAGTTATCCTCTACCACATAAAAACGTCTGGGTGATACCACAGAAAATATTGAAGGAGGTGATTTTTCCTACGAAATACAAGCGCCCCCCTGGAAGACCTCCGAAGAAGGATAGTAGTAAATCAGGAAGAGATCTATTCAAAAAAAAAATTATTGTAGTTCATGTGGGTTTAAAGATCAAAATAGGTGTTCATGTAGGAAATACAACAAATGATAAGTTTGATGATGTTTTTAGTCAAAATACAATTGCTGAATTTTTTCATTGAGAATTATGTCATTCTAAATTTTGAACTTGTTATTGAACTTATTAATTTGTTATAGTTCAAATGTTGCAATTATTTTACAGATTTTGATTAATTTAACTATATATATATATATATATATGTATTTTGGAAAAAATATATTTGCATTAGACGTAAATACAAATGCAAAATGGAATAAACATATATATTAATCATAAATATGTATTTTTCAAAATTACAAATGCAGATCTGTAAAAATGCATATGTCTGTATGTGTATTAGTTAGAAAAATGCATATGGACATGTATTAAAAATACATGTGTATTATTGACGGATATATAATCATAACTGGGAAATACATATGCTTTATTCATAAATATTTAGAAACTTATTTATTGATATATGCATTGTAGACTACAACATATTCAGACAAGTATGAATACATATGCATATCAGGAAAAATATACTTTCAGACTTGTAAAAAATACATATGTGTTATTAAAAATACAGATGTACACTGAAATGAACATGTGTATTATTTATAAATACATATGACTCATAAATCTTTTTGAACTTCTGCATAAGAATACAATAACTATGTATAGTTTTAAAATATATGTGCAAATCTGTAAAATACATATGTGTATATAATCATAACTGAAAAATACATATGCATTAGAAATAAATACATATGTAAAACTGGATAGAAGAAAATTTCATAAAGACATATTTCTAACATTTACATAAACTAACCATGAAAATATTAGAGTTTAAAAGATTAAACATCAACAAACTTAATATAACAATAAAGAAACATTAACATATCATCTTTGAATATTAAAGTAACATATGAACTTAAGAAATATTCAAAAAATTGTTTATCCACCTAATGTTAACTGTTGTAAACTTCAACAAAATAAAATACACATCAAATATCATGCACTTCAGTGTCTTCTGTTATCCCAACTTTTCGAGGAGGCCTCATTGACGCTTCATCATCACTTTGTATCTTTGCTTCTTCTTTCCTCGAACCATAAACCCACAAAAATGAAGCATATCTTGTGCGAATAAAATCTGAGAATTCTTCTTAGACCATACAATTTTTTTTCTTCATGAATACACAAAATATACTATTATTATAAAATATCTTGAATTGATTCTTCATTAACATTGACTTAATACGATCTTCAATGTCATCGTATAACATTTTATATGTGGTAAAAATTTGGGCAATACTCTTGCCAAGTATATTGGATCACGCAACACCTATACAACACAAAAATATAATTATATGTCTAAACAGTGCAACTTATGTGTTTATGAAAATACATCTTAAAAGTTACATTACATCTTAATGTTACATCACTGCTCCATATCTTAGTTATCAAACATCAAAATACAAACATTGTCATCACTGGTTCATATCTTAGTTATCAAACATCAATATACAAACATTGTCATCTACCCTTTATAAACAAATACAACTGAGCAAAAAATACAAATATTAGCAGTACAAATAAGAAAATACATATCTAACAGGTAACAAATACATTTCATATAATTCCAAGCAAACAAATTACATATGTATTTTATTTATACATAATTTGTCCAAAAATCGTACTTATCAACAAAAAAGAAGAACATATCATAGTCAAATACATATCTTATCAGTAAACAAAACAAATACATACCTAACTTGTACCATGTATAACATTACATGTAAAAACAGTGGTACTTATGTATTCAATATACATATTATATATACATTGAGACATATACATATGTATTTCATGAATACATGAATGGTCCAAATTTAACTTACAAGAAAAATATACAATTGGGCATCAATTACAAATCTTATAGTAACAAATACAAATATCTTACACATATCGTAAATACAAAATACATATCTAAAATATATTATACATAACAAAATATAATTATTATCAGTAGCAAAACTATATACAAACTAAAATTCTTAGATATAACAGATGCATATCAACACATTAGCAACAAAACTCAAAAATAAATACCTTACAAAATGTATATATAAAACACATATATAAACACGTTGTCCAGAAACTCTAAACTTTTACACATATCAAAATACCTCCTTCACTTTTTATTCTTTAGATTCAAAATCAGATGAAACAGGACTTGCAATTTTACTAGATTCCGCTTTTTCATTTGACTTCCTCCTTTTCATCGATTTTTGAATTTTTGTGAATTTTGGGGATGAAAATCTTATCAATGCTTTTTGTTTCATGATTTCTATAGTCTTTATGGGATTGTTACACTGCTTCGATCTCAACTCTTCAATTCTCACACCTCCCTTCAACTGAATATCAGTAGAACACAAGTTAATGTCTTCATCTTATATTAAACCAAGACTAAACAATGAAATTTCATCAAAAATTAAATTCATCGGTTGAATACCTTTAACTTAACTACTATTATTTGCACGTTCTGCCATTATAATGAAAATCCCAAATATTACAATATGAAAAAAAATTCAAAAAAACAAAATCATAGACAAAGGTTCAAGAAAAATGGTGACAATTACAAAAAAAAAAAAACCAAACAGACCAATTCGCAGAAGAATATTGAAAAAACATGGCGACCAAAAAAACACATAAAAGAATTTATATGAAAAATATAAAAAGCATTAACTCTAAAATAAACTTACCTTAATAGATGGAGAGAATGTTTAACAAGATCTTGAGAGAAAAAAATGAAATTTGAAAAAAAAAAAAACAAATGTTGGAGGGAAGTGAAATTGGTAAAGTAGCGTGCATATAGGGTAAAGTAAAAAAAATGATTTAAAAACACGCGCTTCTAAAAGAAAATGGTAAAATATTGCTAGTTTTTTTATTAGTTGTAATTTTGAGAAACTATTACTATTAATTGTAATTAATGTCTTAAGGTTGCTAGTTTGTGTAATTTTTCCTAATAATAATAATAATAATAGAATTTTTTATAAGTAGCAAACTTATAACTATAATTAGAACTTTTATAGCAATTGTTTCGTAATTCTAAAAAATAGCAAGTTGTATTTTTGTATTTTATAAAAGTGTTGTTACTTAAATACATATACAACAAGATTTACCGTACTTCTTTTACTCAAATAAATTGAGTTAAATAAAGAAGCAGTAAATTGCTTTTTCATAAATTACTGCAGTAGATTTCTTTTCAATAAATTACTCTTATTTCAATTAGTAGATTCTTTTTCCAAATCAAACTCAAATCTGAAAGATTATTAGCTTCATGATTTTTAAAAATTCAAAATAAAGCATCATTACTGTTTTTTTTTTCTCTCTCTTTCACTTTCTTATATCTCTAACTTTTTTTTTGTTAGTTTTATTTTTTCGTTTTACCTTTTTATTTTGATTTTTTTTCTTCCACTTTATTTTCTCTTCTTTTTTTCTTTTTCTTTTTTTAATTTATTTTTTCGTTTTCGTTTTCTTATTTTTTTCCTTTCTCATTTTTTTTCCTTTTTCTATTTTTATTTTCTTCTTCTTTTTTTTTTCTATTTTTACTTTTTTTATATTTTTTAATTTTATTTTTACACTTCTATTTATCTTTCTTTTCCCCCCTTTTCACTTCTTTTTTTCAATTTTTTTTTTGTTTTTTGTGTTTTCTATTTTTTTTGTTTTTTTTACTCTTGTATCTCTATCTTTTATTTTTAAAATACAAATATCTATATCACATATACATATTAAAAAAATATACAAAATAAATTGACACAAAAATTTGCATATGCATTTACAGTACAAAACATATATATATATATATATATATATATATATCTACATATGTATTTACAAAAAACCATATCTGACTCATATGTATCTATAAGCATATAGGACACAAAATCTATAACAAAAAGGAAAACTATATACATATACATATAGGTAATCAAAAAATAGATGATACATATTTTAAACAATAAAAAAATACAAATAAGTAGATATGTTACCCTTTAAAATGACATAGAACAACTCAAAGACAAATCAAACACCGTATAAAAATACATATGAATATGCATTTGTATATACAAAAAGGACAACTAAATACATATACACATAGGTAATCAAAAGATACATGATACATATCTTAAACAATAAAAATTATAAATAAGTACATATGTTACCCTCTAAAATGATATAGAACAGTTCAAAGACAAATTCAACACCGTACAAAACACATATAACTTTGCATATGTATTTACAGAATACATACATGATCCATATGTATATTCTTGTTTTATATGAGTCACCTTTGTATTTCGCAAATACATATGAACATATATAGTATAGTTATGTTTGTTACTGTTTAATATGAATATACTATGTATTTTGTAAATACACATCAGAGTCATATTTGTATTTTTTGTATAGTAATATACATATGGATCAGACAAGTATTCTATAAATACATATGCAGAGTTATATGTATTTTTTTGTAATGTAACATATATTATGTAAAAGATTACATACGCATACTATGCATTTTGTATTATATTTTTGTGAAAAGTACATATAATATAGATTTATGTCATTATTTTATTCTATAGGTGTTGCGTGATCATATATTCATGGCAAGAGTACTTCCAAGGTTTGCACCACATATAGGATGTCACACAGTCAATGATATTGAAGAACGTATTAAGGAAATGTTATCAAAGGAGTAGTACACAATTTTTTGTCATAAGAATATTTGTGGTATCTACATGAACAAAAAGAAATGTGTAGTTCAAGCACAATTAGGCAGATGTATTATGTTACAAATGTATTATAAATTTTTGGGGGGCATGTGTATGTATTTGTAATTTGTATATATAAATGCATACCTATATGTATTTTTGTACGGTGTTAGATTTGTCTTTGAACTGTTCTATGTCATTTTAGATGGTAACATATGTATTTATTTGTAGTTTTTTACTGTTTAAGATATGTATCATGCATTTTCTTATTACCTATATGTATATGTATATAGGTGTCCATTTTGTTATAGAGATTTTGTGTCTTATATGTTTATATATACATATGAGTGAGATATGTATTTATGTAAATACATATGTAGATACATATGTATGTTTTGTACTATAAAAAATATCTGGATCTATATGGCTATGTATTTTATATATTTTTTGAATATGTGTATGTGACACACATTTGTCTTTTAAAAATAAAAGTTAGAGATAGAAGAGTAAAAAAATGAAAAAGAAAAATAGAAAAAGAAAAAAAAAGTGAAAAAAGAAAGAAATAGAAGGGTAAAAATAAAAGAAAAAAAAGAAACAAACAAAATTAAAAAGAAGAAGAAGAAAACGAAAACGGGAAAAGAAAAAAAGACATGAGAAAGGAAAAAAAATAAAGAAAAAAACAAAAAAGAAAAAAAAGAGAAATAGAAGAGAGAAAATAAAATGGAAAAAAATGAAAAAGAAAAAGAAATCAAAAATAAAAAAAATAAAATGATAAAAAAATAAGATGAAAAAAACTAACAAGAAAAAAAAGGTTAGAGATATAAGAGAGTACAACAACAACATACCCAGTATATTCCTACCAAGTAGGGTCTGGGGAGGGTAAGTGTACGCAGTCTATACTACTACCTCAAATATGAGACAGAGAGGTTGTTTTTGATAGACCCCCGCTCAAAATAGAACAATCTAAGATAAGGAACAGTAATAGTAAGAATAGTAAAAGAACAAGATATAATAGGGATTAGCAAACTCAATAATATCACAAACAAGATATTCCAAGTAACATACCAAAAGACACCATACCTTAAACTCAAGCTAACCTTCTACCCTAACCCGCATCCTCCACAACGTCCTATCCAAGTTCATGTCTTCGGTAAGCTGAAGCTGCTCTATGTCATGTCTAATCATCTCCCTCCAATATTTATTTGGTCTACCTCTACTATGCTTGAAACCATCTCTAGCCAACCTCTCACACCTCCACACTGGGTCATCCGTGCTCCTCCTCATCACATGACTGAACCATCTCAACCTCGCATCCCTCATCTTGGCTTCTACCGAAGCCACACCCATCTTATCTCGAATAAACTCATTTCTAATCCTTACTTTCCTAGTACACCCACAGATCTACCTAAGCATTCTCATTTCCACCACCTTCATCTTCTGGATGTGGGCCTTCTTAACAGGCCAACACTCCGCCCCACAAAACAACGCCGGTCTAACCACTACTCTATAGAACTTGCCTTTAAGTTTGAGAGGTACCTTTTTATCACACAAGATTCCAGAGGCGGGCCTTTATTTCATCCACCTAACCCAATTTGATGAGTGACATTTTTGTCAATCTCTCCATTATCTTGAATCATAGATCGTAGATAATTAAAACTATCTCTCTTACTTATAGAATGAGTATCAAGCTTAACAACCACATCGGACTCATAAGACACTTCGCTGAACTTACACACCAAATATTTCATGTTGGACCTACTCAACCTAAACCCTTTAGACTTAAGAGTTTGCCTCCAAACCTCCAATTTAGCATTAACTCCACTACGTGTCTCATCAATTAAGACTACATCATTTGCAAAAAGCAAACAATAAGGCACCTCACCTTGAATGTGCCGCTTCAAAACATCCATCACCAAGGCAAAAATAAATGGACTAAGCATCAAACCTTGATGTAACCCCATCAAGATGGGAAAGTTCTCCCAGTCCCCTCCTCCAGTCCTAACCCGAGTCTTGGATCCATCATACATATCCTTAATCGCCTTAACATACACTATAGGTACACCTCTAACCTCCAAACACCTCCATGGGAACTCTATCATAGGCCTTTTCTAGGTCAATAAACACCATGTACAAATCCTTCTTCCTATCCCTATACTGCTCCACCAGTCTTCTGACGAGATAAATGGCTTCAGTAGTCGAGCGCCTTGACAAAAATCCAAACTGATTTTCAGAGATATAAGAGAGTGAAAGAGAGAAAAAAATAGTAATGATGCTTTATTTCAAAATTTTGAAGATCATGAAGATAATTATCTTCAGATATGAGAAAGGGAAAAAAATAAAGGAAAAAAAAAGAGAAAATAAAGTGGAAAGAAAAAAAAAAATAAAAAAAAATAAACTAATAAAAAATAAGATGAAAAAGGGCAAAAGATACGGCTATATTGGGAGGGGCGGAGTGAAATAGCGGGGTGAAAATAGGAAAAAGTAAAGTAGTGGGTGTAAAATCTTGTCTAGTTAATGGGCAAAATAATGTTACTCTTGCTATAAACTGTAATTTTGCAAAAATGTTGCTATTTAATGTAATTATAGTATTAAGGGGTCGTTTGGCTTGAAGGAAAGTTATATTGGGATTAGTTATGATGTGATAAGTTATGTTGGGATAAGGTATGCTGAGATTAGTTATGCTGAGATTATTTGTTATTGAATGTTTGGTTTGTCATATTCAAAATAGTATGAATGATATAATTTCTAAGAATAAGTTGTTTGTTTACAAAAAATCCTTCACCTTATTTTATTTTATTTTATTTTATTTATTTTTCCTTGCAAACTTTATTTGTTCATTCTTAAAAATAAAACTTCATCTTATTTACCTTAAAGATTTTTGTGTGTGAATTCTCATAATTGAATCGTGCGTTTTCAAAAATAAAACTTTCATCTTAAATTTATTCTAGTAAAAGAGATTTTATTATTTTTGTCACTTCATTTAAGAACATATCACTCTTATATTATAAAATATTAAAGTTATTTATTTTAGTTGATCTATAAAATTTAAATTTTTAAGAGAAAAAAATTATTTAATTAAAAATATATAATTAAGTAGTGGAGTCAATATTTTTATAAGAAAAAATAAATTATAAATAAACATAAGCATTAGGAAAACAAATTCATCTTATAGCAATTCATAAATAAAAATTATATTTATAATGTAATTTTTTAATAGAAAAATATATTATCAAAAAAATAACGAGTAGTGAAGAAAATGGTATTGCAAATTATGGAAATATATATATGGATGTGGAAAAGTGATGTATAAAGAGGGTTTAAGGAGAGTATTTTTGATAATTTACATATTTTATTTTGGTATAAGTTATTCCGGTATTACTATACCACCCAAGGTAGGGATAACTTAGCTCGGTACTAACTATTAATCATGGAATAAGTTATCCCACATTTTTGTAACCAAACAAGGGATAAAGAAGTACTAAAAACTTATCCCGAAATTATCTTTTCTTATCCCTTACACCAAATGACCCTTAAGTATGCTATGTAATTTTTCCTAATAAGGATGATATATCTGCGCCCATTTTTTCCAAACAGAAATTATATTTGACTCAAGGAGTATTGTCTCGATGGACTCGATTTTAACTTTTTGGCCGATTTTATTGTAATTAAAAGGACAAGAGAGGGTGATAATGTTATTTCGCATTTTTTCCTACCAAATTACCCTCCCTAATTCAAAACCACCCGATTTTGTTTAAAAACCATTCCCCACACCTGTCTTTTCTTGTCCCCCACTATCTCCTTCCACTTGACCTTTTATCTTCCCCATTTATTTCCCTTATCCGATTTTGTTTTATTTTTGTATAGTTTATTAGGGTTTGAGACCTAATTTGGGAACTATTCTTTAGGCCCATTTATTGTAACCCGATTTTGAGACCCTTTAATTTGGGCCCAATCCAACTAAGTAGATTGTTAAAATTATCCTCATTTTAGGTCCAATGTGATGTGCATTTGTAAATTTTTCATGGGTCATTTCTTGGGAAGTTTTTGTTAATATGAAAAAAAATCTACTTATAAAAAAAAGTTTGTTGAAATGTAAAGGTACAAGTTATGATTATGCCACAAATAACACCTGTCGGCTTCATTAATTTAATACACTGATGAGCAATTCATTAATTTTCAATCATTTTTAACAATATTGACTATTAGGTACAAAATAATAGTGTAATATTTTTAGTGTTAACTTTCGGAATTGCAATCAATCTTGTTGTGTGATGCGTATTGACATTGTTCCACCCATCAAAGTTTGTTGAATACTTTTATTCATTATTTTCACTTAGTGAATGGAAGCATGGACATGCGTAAACGTATTGTAAAGTTAGTAAAAGTTTGTGGTTTCGCTAAATTTATCACAATGTAAAAATTAAAATTGTGCATGCTCTCTACAATACATTATGTTATTATTTTAGTGAATGCTAGCATGGATAATTAGTGCTTTTATTTAACACATATTGTTGCTGTATGAATTAGCACTTATATTAAGTAAATAGTTAATTAGCACGGAGTTGCTCCATTTTGAATTTTCGCCTCCCATGTTCAAGTATAATTTGAAGCTAATTTTTATACCATAGTTCAATTTAGGAAGACTATTAGGTGAGAATCTATTCATCAATGTATTTGTTAAGCCATCTAACATACGATCAAGTTTAATACTTTGTCCAAATTATGCTTGGACAGTAGGACATTTAGAGTTAAAGATTTGGACATTAATAGATTCAATTGAACCGTCAAACAGAATGTTCATAGTCTTTTGTTTCAGTGCTCTTTTTTGAGTGAGTTTATGTTGGACGTATATTATTTGTTAGTTGCAGTTCATTATGCAAGTATGGAAAAAACATTTATTTTTGTAATGAGTTTGATGAAGAGTAATTGGCTTCAACAAAATATTACCTTGTTCAGTCCAAAGTTGTACTTAGAAATAGATGAATCCGGACAACTCTTCATATAACCGAATAGTGAAAATAAAAAATGAAGTTGTATGAGATTCGGATAAAAGTCTTTTTTTTTGTATAATTTTCTTCAAGTAAATATAATCAATATTAAATGTGTTCAACGCATAATCTATGATTTGTATCTAAAATATTTGATAATTCGTATGAATCACTAGTCCTTTAATTAACTTGTGTGTTCCGTTGTTTGCATAAAGTTAAGGCAAGTGTAATATGAAAAAAAGACATTCATTTGTTAACTACAACTGGAAGAACAAACATACAACGGAAAAAAACAAACTTTAATTAAAAAGACCAAAAATGAAAATAAATAAAAAAACAACCTAAGCAGCTGGATCAACACCCTCAGCAGCCACACCACCTTCTTCAATCTTCTTGTCCAAAACCTAGCAGAAAGATTTGGTTGGTAAATTAAGATGACTTCTTTTACAGCTTTTAGACATTCAATAGAGAAAAAATATACATAAAGAGAAAGAAATACGGAACCCAAAGAAGTAGTTATGATAGTTTTGTTAATGCAGTGAAAGTAAAGAAAAATTAAAAGTTAGTAATGGGAATTGAAAATAGAAACTAAAGAGTAAAGTTATGAGTTTAATAATAATAATAATAATAATAATAATAATAATAATAATAATAATAATAAAAGACATTCAAACCATTCCATAACCTGAAAACTTCTTCACACAGGGATTACAAGTTTAATATTTAAGAAAACAGATATGACGTTACTGTTGGCGATCTCGACGAGCAAAATATCGTCTACTTAGATACCCGCAGCATGGATGAAAAATTTCTAGCCTTCATATATCCTCTGACCGTTCGGATGCAGCAGAACACTTTCGCCGTATACGTCTTTCTATTACCACAATGACGAATGGTTACTAGCACTGGACCGATGGAGAAGTATGCACATATCTCTTCTAGTATCAACTAAAAAGGGGGGAAAAGACAGATGACTTACTCAAATTTGAAAGAGAACAAAAGTTAAATAAAACAAATAAAGAAACATAGAATCCTTAATGAATAAAAAAATTAGAAATTACCACTTCATCATATGTCATGTCTGTTACGTCCAACCTAATAATAAATTCTGGCCTACTTTCATTAGGGTTGAGATGCACTGGTCTGAACCTTGTCATTTTATTTGACGGTAGGGGGAGGTGAATAGGATTTTGGTTGATATTCTGTGGTGTATTGTGGAGGTGAGTGGTGAGATATTTTCAGCTTCCCTCTAAATAAGTAAAGTTAAAATTTTATCTAGTTGAAATAGTTTTTGAATTCCCAAACACATTGGGGAGCCGCCTTTAAAATAATAATTAAAAAAAAACAGCGGGAAAGTACGGCTTCGAACTCGGGACCTATGAAATCTAAAGTTGATGTTTGACCAAGTTGCTGCAATAGCATTTAGTCCTAGTTGGCATGCATTATATTTTTATTGATGCTCTATTTTGGTATATCATGAAGGAACCTAATTATTTATTTAAATTAACACACAAATTAAGGAGCTCATTTTAATAATTTAAATATTTTACATGTAGATTCCATATCTGTAATAAAAAATGGCATGATTGAATATTCAATTGATTATCTAAATCGTGCAGATAATAGTGAATTCAACAGAATGACTTATAGTCGATAGTTGTTGATATAATATATTTTGTTCATACTTTGAGTATGAACATGACATGACAACAGTGAACCGAATTAGTTGATGAGAAGAGAATGACAATGTTGATCAAATCAGTTTTAATTGAATCAACAATAGTAAGAAAGTTTGATTGACGTATAGTCGTAATTTTAACTCAATGTATGTTTTGTGTAGCCGTAATTGTTGATTCAACATTTCTTTGTAATTGAATACATTTTGATTTTTTCATGAACATAGAAAACACGAAGATTGTTTTAAGTAAATACAATTTATTGTTGTCACAATTAAGAAATTGTTTTCAATCCTAAGTAGGCGTACAACGTGAATATTATTTGCCATATTACGAGCTGTTGTTTCTAAATATTCCACAATGTGATTTTAATGTAGTACGTAGAACTTGTATGACCGTAAATATTTCGTTGATCTATGAATAGGTGGAATTTTAAATAACGCGTCATAACATAACCCAAAACTCAAATGTCATTTCCGAACCAAAATACTATGGTCTATTAATTTGACTGTTTTTATTGCAACCTAAAACATTTTGAATTTTTTTAGTTGTATTGCAACTTATTTTTAGATGCTTTGTGCCTCTAAGAATTTTATTTTAATTTAAAGCATACCCAACCACTAATTAATGGTCCACTTACCTACAATTTTTTTAACCAATGCATTTGCTACTATTTATTTCACGAAACACGATTTTATTTCATCTGTTTTGCTTATTTGGTCGGCTCGCAAAAATAAAACTTACAGAAAATTGATTAATGATTTCGGTTACTCTTAGAAATTTATAAGATAATAATGAGGAAACAACAAGATAAATAAAGATGAATAAATTCGTTGAACACAAACTACTGAATATATTTATAAGAACAAACCAAAACAACAAGGTATTAGTAATGCCTGATCAAATACAAAAAAAGTTCTGTGATTGTAATAAGAAATTGTAGGTTTGGGTCCTGATTAAGACCAGTAAGTTTAACACAGTTTTCATAACTACGTAAGAGTAACATATGTAACACATCTCTTTCCCTAAAATTCGTAGCCCTGATAAATTCTCTCCATTCGTTGTTGATCCTACGATAGTTGTTGATGCCGGAAGCACCAACCTGAGCTAGATACACCTCAGTTTCACAATGAAAGATCCTAACCGGCATTGAATTTAGGGGGAAGTAATCGTTGACGCATAGTGGCCACTACAATCCAAAAAAATAATGAATGCATTAAACGAAGACAAATAGAAAGAACTATTTTAAAAAAATAATAAATAAATCTACCAGAAAGTCTTGCTCAAAGTAGGAGCGACATAGATTAACTCGAAACTGATGGTGGGGGCCTATCTGCATTTGAACGGGGATGAACGACGATATTCTTGTTAGAGATTTATGAAGGAATGTAGTAGTTGGTTGTATATAGTAGTACAGATAAGGCATGCACTGTGGTATCTTTTAAAAAGAAGAGGAATGAGAAGGGTTTGTATTGGAAGAGGTGACCTTGGTAGTTGGTCAGCATTTAGGGTCCGCAATATTTATTGATCATATGGAAAATAATAAAAAAAGAATGGATCAGGGAGAATCGAACATGTGACCTAAGGAGTATTAACAGGATGATTGACCATATATGCTACAAAAGCTTTCAGAATAATGCATGCGACATAATAATCAATCCATCACAGAACTTATACGTTTGATTAGGGATAAACATTATATCAAATACAATTACTAAATTAACTCTTGACGAGGGATTGTGGAATGAATATAAGTCAAGAATTTCGTCAATTCTCAATTTATCAATATTATATAAAAATTTACTATATTATCTCACGACATGTGATTGTTGAATGAATGTACGTGGTGAGTTGCATTGACTATTAATTTTTCAACGTTATATCAAAGTTGTTGAATTCACTCGTGACATGGGATTGTTGAATGAATGTACGTCATGAATAACGACAATTCTCAATTTTTCATACTTATATCAAATGTTATTATTAAATTAACTCTTGACGAGGTATTGTGGAATGTATGTACGTCATGAATTGAGTCGACTCTCAATTTGTCAACATCAGCACGTAATTGTTGAATGAATGTACGTGGTGAGTTGCGTTGACTATCAATTTTTCAATGTTATATCAAACATTGTTGAATTCACTCTTGACATGGGATTGTTGAATGAATGTACGTCATGAAGCACGACAATTCTCAATTTGTCATAATTATATCAAATGCTATTATTAAATTAACTCTTGACGAGGGATTGTGGAATGAATGTACGTCATGAATTGCGTCGAGTCTCAATTTATCAATATTATATGAAAATTTATTATATTCTTTCACGACACGTGATTGTTGAATAAATATACATGGTGAGTTGTGTTGACTATCAATTTTTCAACGTTATATCAAATGTTGTTGAATTCACTCGTGACATGGGATTGTTGAATGAATGTACGTCATGAAGCACGACAATTCTCAATTTGTAGTAATTATATCAAATGCTATTATTAAATTAACTCTTAACAAGGGATTGTAGAATGAATGAACGTCATGAATTGCGTCGACTCTCAATTTGACAACATTATATGAAAAGTTACTATATTTTCTCGCAACACGTGATTGTTTAATGAATGTACGTGATGAGTTGCATTGAATATTAATTTTTCAACGTTATATCAAACATTGTTAAATTCACTAGTGACGTGAATTTTTTGAATGAATGTAAGTTATGAAGTATGACAATTCTCAGTTTGCAAGTTATGAAGTATGACAATTCTCAGTTTGCCATACTTACATCAAATGCAATTACTAAATTAACTCTTGATGAGGGATTGTGGAATGAATGTACGTCATGAATTGCGTCGACTCTCAATTTGTCAACATTATATGAAAATTTACTATATTCTCTCCCGACACACGATTGTTGAATGAATGTACGTGATGAGTTGCATTGACTATCAATTTTCAACGTTATATTAAATGTTGTTGAATTCACTCTTTATGTCAAATCATATAGTTTGTAATAATTTACGGATTACGAATTACATTACTTTATGCAAAACGTAATAATTTATTACAAACTATATAAATAACTCACCTGCCCCCGTCCCATCAAATTTATGAAAATTCATAGAGTTCAACTATCACTCTTTCTATTTATTATCCCTCTTCCTTCATCACTTCCAATTAAAAAATATATCGTTTTACTAGTTCTACTTTATCTACTTATTTCTAACTCCATGAATTATAATAAAAATCATGTTTGTGCATGTGGGTCTCCTCCTATTGTGAGAATTTCATGATCGGATGACAATCCCGGTCATAGATTCCTTGGTTGTATGTATTCTGGTGTACATCATTGTAATATTCTATCTTCTTTTTAAATTAATGTTTTGTAACAAGTTAATTTTATAACTTTCTTTTTTGTGAACTACAATCTCTATTTCGAGCTAGTTGTAACTTTTTTTATTGGTATGATCCAGAATTTCCACATCAAGCCAATATTGTGATCTTGGGTTTGTTGAAGAAGACCAACAAACAACAAAACAAGTTGAAGGGCAAATTGATGTTAAAGCTAATTTTGTGCATTAGTTTGATATGTAATGTGACGATGTTCATTTACGTTTTGTGTCGTTGAATTGAAAAGTGATGTTGAAATGTGTAATGGTTCATTAGTTTGATAAGATTGTGTATTTTGACCGATTTAGTTATATGTCTTTGTTGATTAAAGCAATATATTTGTATGTAGTTATACATCTAATATTTCTTGGTTGTTGTTGTCTCCTCTATAAGAAGATAATAACTTCTAATTTTTGTAGTTATATTAGTTATCGATTATTAGTCCCTAACAATTTGATTTTCGATTTAACTGATAAGAAATAGCTAAGTAACTAACATGAATAAAAAATGCATCTTATGTATATTGGTTATTGATTTTTAGTTCGTAATGATTTATTTTGCGATTTAATCTCAGCTCTTCAACTAAGTAATTCATCAATTTCACTTCGATCATCAGTCAAATTAAATTTTTTCAAAATAAACTAAAGAGTCGATATATGAATTCAATAAAGAAAGACATTCAAACCAATGCATAATCCAAGCACCAAAACTACGGATATCTTCACAAATTTGAAAGTTGTATACCCTAAAAACTACTTCACACATCGATTATGTGTTGAACGCTAAAAAGACATGTTTGGAAACACTGTAGGAGATCGTGATATCCAAAATGTCTCCTATCCAAAAACCCGCATCACGAATGAAATAGCTCCACCCGTCATATATCCTCCGCCTGTTCTGATATCCGCAGCAGGCGACAGCCTTATACGCCTTTTTAGTACCACAATGAAGAATGGTTAATGTCGTCGGGTCACTGGGAAAGTATTGACTAACCTCTTGTGGTATCCACTAAAAAGGGAGAAAAAGATAGATGAACTACTCAAATTTGAAAGAGAACAAAAATTAAATTAAAACAATAGAGAAACGTAGAATCCTCATTGAAGAGATAATTAAAAATTACCACTCCGTCAAGATTCATGTATGATCTGGTCAATCTAATACTAAATTCTGGCCGGTAATCAGTAGGGTTGCCGCGTATTTGAAGGAAAGTTGTCATTTTCTTTGAGGTTAGGGGCAAGAGAACAAGGTTTTAGTTGAGTGTTTGTTGTGTATTGTGGAGGAGATTATTGATCGTAACAGGGTTTCGGTTGAGTGTTTGTTGTGTATTGTGGAAGAGATTGTTGATTGTAATATAGGAAAGGGAAAGAGAATGGTTGAGATGACCTAGATTGTGATAGTTTGCATTCTAAAGGTGACCTAGGAAATTATAGTTGTGGTTTGTATTCTAGAGGTGACCTAGGAAATTATAGTTGGAAGGCGACATTATTCCTCATACAAAAAAAATCAAAACAACATGCGTCGGTGAGTATCGAAAACCCGACCTAAGGAGTATGGACAAGCTATTTGACCGTATTTTCTACCAGAGCTTTCAACACAATGCATGTGGCATAATAATCTAACCATCACCGAGCGCGTCCGTTTGACCAATTACGTGACATGAAATTTTAGAATGAATGTATCAAATTTACGTGACAAAGGATCGTTGAATGAATCTACGTCATGAATTACGTCTATTAGTACTTTGTCAACATTATATCAAATAATTTTACTAAATTAACTCATGACATGTGATTGTTGAAAGAATGTACGTTATGAATTGCGATCATTTTTAATTTGTCGACATTATATCAATAAAACTTTTTAAATTTACTAGTAATAAGGAATTGTTGAATGAATGTACCTCATGAATTGCGACCAATTTTAATTTGTCGATATTATATCAATAAGAATTTATTAAATTGACTAGTAACAAGGAATTGTTGAATGAATATACGTAATAATGAACTGCGTCAATTCTCAATTTGTCGATATTATATCAATAAGACTTTATTAAATTGACTAGTAATAAGGGATTGTTGAATGAATGTACGTAATAATGAACTGCGTCGATTCTCAATTTATAGACATTATATCAATAAGTCTTTATTAAAATAACTAGTAACAAGGGATTGTTGACTTAATGTACGTAATAATGAATTGCGTCGATTCTCAATTTATCGATATTATATCAATAAGACTTTATTGAATTGACTAGTAACAAGAGATTGTTGAATGAATGTAAGTAATAATGAATTGTGTCAATTCTCAATTTATCAACATTATATGCAATAAATTAATTAAATGAACTCATGACAATGGATTGTCGAATGAATATATGAAATAATGAACTGCGTCGATTCTTAATTTGTCAACACTATACGCAATAACTACATTAAATTAACTCTGACAAGGGATTGTTGCATTAATGTACGTAATAATGAAATGCATCGATTCTCAATTCATCAACATTATATGCAATTACTTTATTAAATTAACTTGTGACAATGGATTGTCAAATTAATGTACGTTATAATGAATTGCGTCGATTCTCAATTTGTCAACATTATATGAAATAACTTTATTAAATTACCTCGTAACAAGGGATTATTGAATTAATGTACTTCATAATAAATTGCGTTGATTCTCAATTTGTCAACAATATATACGATTACATTATTAAATTACTCGTAACAAGGGATTGTCGAATGAATCTACGAAATACTGAATTGCGTCGATTCTCAATTTGTCAACATTATATAAATAACTTTATTACATTAACTCGCAACAAGAGATTGTTGAATTAATGTACGTAATAATGAATTGCGGGTTGATTCTTAATTTGTCAATATTATATGCAATTATTTTATTAAATTAACTCGTAACAAGGGATTGTCAAATAAATCTACAAAATAATAAACTACGTCGATTCTCAATTTGTCAACATAATATGAAATAACTTTATTAAATTAACTTGTAACAAGGGATTGTTGAATTAATGTACGTAATAATGAATTGCGTCGATTCTCAATCTGTCAACATTATATGCAATTACTTTATTAAATTAACTCGTAACAAGAAATTGTACGAATTGCGTCGATTCTCAATTTGTGAACATTATATGAAATAACTTTATTAAATTACCACGTGACAAAGGATTTTTGAATTAATGTACGTAATAATGAATTTCGTCGATTCTCAATTTGTCAACATTATATGCAATTACGTTATTAAAATAACTCGCAACTAGAGATTGTTAAATGAATGTACTTAAATGAATGTACGTAATATGAATTGCGTTGATTCTCAATTTGTCAACATTATATGCAATAACTTCATTCAATTTACTCATGACAATGGATTGTCGAATGCATGTACGAAATAATGAACCGCGTCGATTCTCAATTTGTCAACATTATATGAAATAAATTTATTAAATCACCTCGTAAAAAAAGATTGTTGAATTAATGTACTTAATAATGAATTCCGTCGATTCTCAATTTTTCAAGATTATATGCAATTACTTTATTAAATTAACTCACAACAAGGGATTGTTAAATGATTGTACGTAACAATGAATTGCGTCGATTATCAATTTGTCAACATTATATGCAATAACTTCATTAAATTAACTCGTAGCAATGGATTGTCGAATGAATGTATGTTATAATGAATTGCGTCGATTCTCAATTTGTCAACATTATATGAAATAACTTTATTAAATTAACTCGCAACAAGAGATTATTGAATTAATGTACATTATAATGAACTGCGTCGATTTGCAATTTGTCGACATTATATGCAATTACTTTATTAAATCAACTCATAACAAGGGATTATTTAATGAATGTAAGTTAATTGTCAATTTGTCAACATTATATGAAATAACTTTATTAAATTACCCCGTAAAAAGGGATTGTTGAATTAATGTACGTAATAATGAATTCTGTCAATTCTCAATTTGTCAACATTATATGAAATAAATTTATTAAATTAACTCGCAACAAGAGATTATTGAATTAATGTACGTTATAATGAACTACGTCAATTCTCAATTTGTCGACATTATATCAATAAGACTTTATTAAATTAACTAGTAACAAGGAATTGTCGAATAAATATTTGAAATAATGTACTGTGTCAATTCTCAATTTGTCAATATTATATGAAATAACTTTGTTAAATTAACTCGTAACAAGGGATTGTTGAATTAATGTACGCAATAATGAATTCCTCTGATTCTCAATTTGTCAACATTATATGCAATTACTTTATTAAATTAACTCGCAACAATGGATTGTTAAATGAATGCACGTAATAATGAATTGTGTCGATTCTCAATTTATCAACATTATATGCAATAAATTTATTAAATTAACTCGTGACAGTGGATTGTCGAATGAATGTACGTTATAATGAACTGCGTCAATTTTTAATTTGTCAACATTATATGAAATAACTTTATTAAATTAACTCACAACAAGGGATTGTTGAATAATGTACGTTATAATGAATTGCATTGTATCTCAATTTGTCAACATTATATGCAATTACTTTATTAAATTAACTCGTAACAAAAGATTGTTGAATAAATGTAAGTAATAAAGAATTGCGTCGATTCTCAATTTGTCAACATTATATGAAATAACTTTATTAGATTACCTCGTAAAAAAGGATTGTTGAATTAATGTACTTAATAATGAATTCCGTCGATTCTCAATTTTTCAAGATTATAGGCAATTACTTTATTAAATTAACTTGCAACAAGAGATTGTTGAATTAATGTACGTTATAATGAATTGCGTCGATTCTCAATTTGTCGACATTATATCAATAAGACTGTATTAAATTGACTAGTAACAAGAGATTATCGAATGAATGTACGAAATAATGAACTGCGTCAATTCTCAATTTGTCAACATTATATGAAATAACTTTATTAAATTAACCCGTAACAACGGATTGTTGAATTAATGTACGTAATAATGAATTCTATCGATTCTCAATTTGTCAACATTATATGCAATAACTTCATTAAATTAACTTGTGACAATGGATTGTCGAATGAATGTACGAAATAATGAACTAGGTCGATTCTCAATTTGTCAACATTATATGCAATTACTTTATTAAATTAACTCGTTCCAATGGATTCTCGAATGAATTTATGAAATAATGAACTGGGTCGATTCTTAATCTGTCAATATTTTATGATATAACTTTATTAAATTAACTCATGACAAGGGATTGCTAAATAAATGTACGTAATAATAAACTGCGTCGTCTGAATTTGTTAATATTTTATGCAATTGCTTTATTAAATTAATGCGTAACAATATGCGAGTTGCAATAGGATTAAAAATTATTTTGTAACGAAAAGGAAATGGTAAGGTAATCGAACTGGAATCCATAATTCTGACACTTTTGCAATGACCATCGTTAATCTCCAATCTGTGTTTGTGCCATGTATAGTCAACTAAGGTGATGTGGCTTTTATGTTATGAACTGTCACTTTTTCCACACGTAGGTAGGCTAGGCAAGGCTAGGCTAATCAGGGGTCAAACCGTTCCCATTATTAAATGTATTTACTGAGAGCAATCAAATCGGATAGTGGACAACCAGTCAGTGATTATCCATTTTTTATGGTAAATTTTTCATCTTTTTAATACCTACTGCAATGTTAAACGAAATAAAACCAACTTGAAAATTTATGTATGTTAAAACTCAACCTAGAAAATATATATGATGGGTATAGCTGAACATTTTAATTATTAATTTGATTGAACGTTCTAAAAAATGAAAATTGAAAAAAAACATAATTTTAGACTGGCCGAATTATTGGTTGGTTTAAGACTTGTGATTTAGAAATGGTGCGAGATATGACATGCTTCACTCAATATTCACATCAAATTAATGATCTTGCATAAAAAAGGAGCTATGAAATCCTGCACATCTACTTTACTAGTATTATTTTTTTGATCACTCATCATATGGGGTGGAGTCTTGATTGCGTACTGAGGGGATTCATCAGTGAAATCAGGCTGTCAACTTCGCCAATCGATTGTTCTAAAATTTTGAAGTTGGTTTTTATTACCTAAAAAAATCCATGCAGCTAAGTCACGTCTTTTTTTTTTGTTTTTTTAGTGATCTTTAACTCCGTGTTTTCTTATTCAGTTTGTAGTCATTTACAATGTCTGAGGCCTCTCAAATATCCAATGCAACCAACAAGCCTTATTTTTTATGTTATTGCGGTAATTCAGCTGTCTTGATTCAAATCTAGGTCGACTGCTCTTTAACTGTGCGATTGATCAGGTTGGTGGTTTTATTTACCGTTTTATAATTATTTTATTTTGTTAAAATGCAATCTAATTCTTGTAATCTGTTATAGTATAATGGCGGTTGCTCTTTTTTCGAATGGCATAAAGAGGATGCACCGACGAGCAGCCCTTCCATGTGCAATTTGTAAGGACTTGTCAAGTTTGAAGTCTTCCAAAAGCTTCATGAATCCGAAGAAAATAGAGAGCTTCTGACGCCATTGTTGTTTGAAGCCGAAGGGCGAAGAGATCACTTAAAAATATTGCTAAAAGAAATCGAACAGGAGAGGGATAAAATAAAACAAAAGTGGATTTTCGCTAAAGAAAAAGAGAATACCCTTAAAAATTTATTGTATGCTATGGTTTTTGCGTTGTTTTTTTGGAAATTTGTAACAGGTATGTTCTAGAAATGAAAAAAAAAGTATTTTCTCCTAAATTCTTTAACGATTATGCCAACTTATTTTTAGTAATCAACTATGGAATCGGTCTACAATTTCAAGAGTTTGCTCGGTTAATCTATTGCAGGTAAATCAGTTAGCACTCTAAAAATAAATCTATTACAATTCGATATTAATTAATTAAAAGATACTCTATAATATTAAGCATTCCAAATAACCAATTCACACAAAATCAATAAATGTAAAAAGATGTCAAAGTGTGACTAATTCATTAAGGGCAAAAAAGTCACAGCAAAGTGTTTAATTTTTTGATGATGAATTGAAAATTTTACTATCTCCAAATGTGAATGATTTTAAATTTTGGTCAAGAGCGGAAAACTCTCCAAAGTTTTTGTAATTATAGTGAAACTTTGACAATTAAAACTTGAAGGAAAAACCACAAACTTTTAAATTTTTTATTGATCAACTGAAAGGCTTAACTTATTACTACTGTATAAAGGCGTCGTTGCTTATGCTGTATCGCAGTGGATAGTTATAAGTCATATTCTGATAGTGTTAACTTGAAAAAAGTACGAGTAGGCATAATTCTGTTTATAGGCTTCTTGTTTTATTCTTCTTTATATTAAAATAACGACATTTTCTGTTTAATTTTTGTTTGCACAGACTTAAAATAAAGATTGAACAGATACATTTTCGAGTTGAATCTTTAAAGAAAAGAATTGAAAGTCTGCCAGATGGTGAAGAATTTGATAAAAAATTATCAATATTGTCTAACCAAATTCAAAATTTGGATAGAATGCTAAGGGGTTTACTCAGTCGCATGGGCTGCGATGCTGATGAATGCCTTACTCCTCCGTCATCACCCCCTTCTTAATGAATAATGGTTGGTAAGTGATAAGGTTATTTTTATCAGCGTTGACTGTTACGGATGTAATTTTTCTTTATTGAACCTTTGTCCAATACGAATTGAATTATTTTTGTCCGATATGTTCACTGTGATTTGCGCTAACCAAATTATTTGAATCAAAAGTATGTTGATTAGAATAAAGTACCATAACAATGGGAGAATTTTATACTAGAAATATTCAATCTTATAAAATACTTATTCCATGACCCTAACAAAATTTCAACAAACAATAAAAAACAGACGAAACAAAACTAGGATAACTAAATGAAATATAAAAATTCACCACAAGCCATCTTAACTATCCCCGCCGTTGATTTCACCCATGTCTCAAAATAAATTGTGCCTCATGTTACACAGTTTCCATCGAAGTTCATCATTTTCTAGTTTAAGAGCATCCACAATTCCCCTCAGAAGTTTCATGTCTCTTATAAGATTGGCTGCAAAGTCACGGACCCAGAATAGATGAAGGTTATCTGGTTGGCCATTTGTATGACCAATTGGGTGACCGTTATCAAAATTGTTGGTACCAAAATTGTCCATTATTTTCAAAGATTATTTAAGTTCTTGAAAAGTTTTATTGAATGATGTAGAAGATTAAAGAGTTAGAGTTGTGTTATATAGCATTAAACCTGTGAAACCCAAAGGACACCATCTGAAAGTTACATCCATTGAACGTGATTCTTCAATTTTCTAGAAATAATCTGAAATGTCTTAGACAAATAGTGAACGTGACTCTTTATTTTTGAGAAATAATTGAGCCGTCTGTGGTAATTATTGAACATGACTTTCATTAGGGTTAAGTAATTTGAAAGTCTGATAATTATTGTTATTTATTCGTTATTTATTGTGTAAAGTCATAAAAATTTTAGAGTTTAACTTACATCCCCATCAGTGTAAATTTTATTTTACACAAGCCATAAGTTTAAAAGATAATAGACAATTATTGCATTGTTCTCTTAAAGTAACTTCGTAATTACTTGCTCTTTTTCTCTATCCACTCCTTAATCTTAGTACTTGTTATTTCCCTTGTTCTCGTTTGCTCTCGCCTAAGCTTATCATTTAAATAAAAAAAATAATTATTGCACTAATGCTTGTCTTAAAAAAATCTACTAGCATTAGTTTTCTACAAAGAATTAGAATCACACTCCACTAATTACAAGATGTATCATTTTCCATCTCAATTTATTTGATGATGTTTGAATTTTGAGTACAAATTGAGTTAATATTTTAATATAATTTTATTATATGCCTGATAATTGATTTTAAGATATAATGATTTAAAATGTTAAAATAAAATCAACAATGGGGATAACCAAAAATCTCCCACTACTAAATCTGGAAAATATGATTAAGACTTTCGATTTATAGTAGAGGTAGTGATTACTCTGATAATGTATGAAGCTGATTGTTTACATGAAATTGAAGAAACGGAATACAAAATAAGTGATTACACCTAAAATTATATATTAAAAAAAGTAATCAGAATACAGAATAAGTTACATAGTTTACTGATGAACGGAAAAAATGACTTTCAGTAAACATAACAAAATTTAAACAAAAAAAAAATGAAGCAAAATTAGGATAAATAAACTAAACATGACATATCACCAGAAGCCGTCATTTCAATCTCTGCCATCTATTTCACCCATGTGCTGAAGTAACCTCTGCTTGATGTAACACAGTTCCCATCGAATTTCATCATTTTCATGACTGAGAGCATCCACAATTCCCCTCAGAAATTCCACGTCTCTTTTAATATTTGCAGCTTCAAGATTTGCATATGAAACCCTGGTAACAACAAAGTCATGAAATGTAGGTCGACGATGGTTATGTAGTTGGCTATTTGCATGACCATTAGCACGATTGTTGGCGCGATAATTGTCCATTTTTTGCAAAGATTATTTAAGTTCTTGAACACTTTTGTGAATGATAAGGAAGATTAAAGAGTAGGGCTTGTCTTATATAACATCATACCAGTGAAACCCAAAGTCACCTTCTGAAAGTTGCATCCAATGAACATGACTCTTCATTTTACTGTATTAAATTTGAAACATCTTTAACAATTATGAACATGACTCTTCGCTTCTATTAAATAATTTGAAACATTAGTGATAATTAGTGAACATGTCACTTATTTTTGGTGAATTAACTTGAAACGACTCTGAAAATTATTGAACATGACTCTTCGTTTTGGTTAATTAATTTGAATGTCTTTGATAATTATTGGTTAGCATTTTCATTGAACGTATGTATTGTTAATACGATTCCTAAATAGTATGAAAATAATGTATTTTTCATTGATTCATAATGAAATAGTAGTTTAGAGAAGCTACTACACAGACAACACTAAATTTTATTTGGGTGGGGGGTAGGTGGGAACAACTACCAAGCTGCTTTTCTTGCACCATTTTCTCAATTTACAAGCAGCAGCTTCAATACGCTTGAACATCGACTCTTGTTTGTTGTCAAAGCTATCCACACAATGTGTTAATGCGGCCACCTCCACTTACATTTCATGAACTTGAGTGTACAACGATTGCAGTGGATTGATAGCAATATACCTTTATTAAGGGAGGGCATGCAGTGGGTGAGATCCATGTGGTGTGTTGGGTGGATTACTCATTTTCACCTGCAATATCATAACAATATTAAAAACTAAGAAGAAGAATGGAAATATAAAAATAAATGCGCGCGTGATCTGTTCTAACCTTATGTTATACTGCACAAAGCTGATAAGTTTATGCGTATGTTGTGGTATATCCTAATACTAACACTCAATTTATAGAATAGAATAGTCACAGGATAGTAACCTTTGTTTTTCCTGACAATATTGACAGACAACTTGTATAAACAGTCTCACTATATTTTTGAAATAATATTGTTTCTACACTATACTTATGGTGAAAAGTAACGACAAATAGTTGAAATTTAAATAAATTTCTTACGTATTTGTCTGTTAAGCTATAGTTGCAGATCAAAAACGAGTTAATTCCACGATTTGTCACTCCAATTATTAAAGCATGCAGCCTACGAACATCTCAATAACATAACTCATTTCAATTATTTTTGACAACCTCGTCACTGAACTACAATTATTTATGTCATAAAAATGTATTCCATCCGTCCCATTTTATTTGTCACTTTACTTATCATTTTTCTCAAATCACGAAGAGACAGTTTATTTTCATATTTTATCCTTTGCATTGATTAGTTTTTCTTCAATATAAATTGGCCATTTTATTAATTATTATTCATAATCAATGTGCCAAGTTAATTTGAGACATGCAAGATGGGACGGCGGGAGTATTAAAGAATAGGCGAAATTAAATCCATTTTTTTCTAGTTTATTATTATTCTAATAAAGGTGGAAAATACTACTACGATAAAAGTCAAAAGCAGTTCAAAGTTGAAATTAAAATTTAGAGTTTAAGTTTGGTGCACCAATGTGTATTTATAAATTACACCATCATGTAATTTTTATCTGTTGAGGCAGGTCATCCATTTTTTTACCTGAGAAATGGATAACCTGCTACAACAAGTAAAAAATAACTAATTGATGTTGAAAAAAATACACAGACGGTGCACCAAACTTGAATTCTTAAAATTATTGCATAAATGCTCAAAGAGGTAGAGATATTAACCATCACAGATATTTAGCTAAGAGTTATTTTATTTTTAATTTACGAGGAACATCGTATACACCAAACCATTTTTAATTGTAAACTTGTTACTTACTACCATTCTATCAGAAGTTATGCTCTTATTATATGAAAGATTAAGAAAGATTTTGGATAGATTTTGGAAGGATTTGGAATAGTGACCCGAATGGATGGCTGCAATCTGTGCTATCTTATTAGGCTTGCGTGACACTCTCTTTAATGGAGTGTTGGGAAATGGCACAGTTTCCTATCCAAAGAAAAATAATGATGGTATCAGCCGTCGATTGAAAATTTTGTCCATTCGTGTAAGTCATGCATGCATAGAAATAGTACCCCCCCTCCATTTAAATCCAAACCTAACTTTAGTGGATTGTTTGGCTAGGAATAAAAAATTCATGGTTGAAATTGGAATTGGAGTTATAATTTTTAGATATGAATATATATTGAATTTGTTATTGAAGTGTCATGTAAAAAATATGAGTGATACAAGTGAAACGTAATTAAATTTCAAAAAAAAAAAAAATTCCTACAATGAAGTTGTATTTATGAAAAAACACAACTATTTTTAACTCACTATAGTGGAAGTGAAAAGTTTTTTAGCCAGTAGGACAAAAATTGGTTCTACAAAAATACGCTTATGAAATAAAATTTTTTGGGTGCTTCAAACGTTTTCACCATTTCAAAAAGTTGTACCGCTTCGTATGGTTGCAACGTTTCATAAATGGCATTTACTTGGAGAAAGACCTATTTAAATGACATTGACATTAGTACAAAACTAGTCTATACAGAATCGAGAACTCATAAGCTTATATTTTCCGTTTTGTTTAATCTTCTTTAATTAGAAAAGAATTGAAAAGGTTACTTTAATTGTTCACCTACCAAACTCTTAACTTCTTTCCATTACGTGATGATGTTTAGCTTTTTTAATTTTATTTTGGATTATTATCATTTCTTGTTCATTCATCTAACTTTTTTTGGTTCATACAAAAATAAAAGGAAAAATCACTGAGATGTATGAAAATGCACTGATGGAGAAGTCGACGAAGGACCATTAAGTTGATCTAAACTTTCTTTGCATCGACCTTGTCTCAAAGCTGGACTTGGTACTGGCCCAGCAGGGTCAACTTCGTGAAAACGTAGATAGTTTGGAGTTTTTGTTGAGGGAGACAACCCGTGCTTAGGCCTTTTTGACAAGGATGTCATCCCCCCATCACCCCCCTATTGAACAAAAAAGTGGGTTTTTAG
The DNA here is from genome assembly GCA_030864225.1 of Capsicum baccatum var. pendulum. Lineage (NCBI taxonomy): Eukaryota > Viridiplantae > Streptophyta > Magnoliopsida > Solanales > Solanaceae > Capsicum > Capsicum baccatum. Next base: position 46,884,605 of record CM061560.1, read on the forward strand.
CCCCCTACACCCATCATGGAATAGTTAGTTATTTTTGTGGGGTTTCCTTTGACAAGTCTTAATGACTAATAAAATTGTTGTGTTATAGTTGCAATGCTATGGTTGCTTAATTTCTTTTTTTATTGAAAATTATGTTTCGATTGTAGTTTAATTTTTCATTATACGCATGTTAATGTTTTCGTAAATTCATAATACTGAAAACAAAGGATGATCTGGAAATACTTTTCATTTCGTTGCTAAAAGAAAATTCAAAACGAGGCAGTAAATAGGTGGGTTTGTTTTAGATGAATGACGTATCTACAATTTAGGGTTTGTCTACTTGACTATTTTCCTGTACTACTATTATACGGAAACCCAAAAATATCAAAGATAGGAATACTCTATTTAGTCTACTTGACTGAGTATACTGGATTCTGTAACTGACTGGATACACTGCATTCTGTAACTGGCTGAGTACTACTATCTGTGACATCATTGAGACTATTATGTAGCTACTGAAGTTCTAAGTAAACAACTAGATTTTGGGTATAGAATACCCCCAGGACTCGATAGCATAAATAGTAAGACGTAACACAATCTTGAAAGCATGATAACTAGTCACTTTGTCATAATTTATCCATTGAGGCATTTTATCAAATACTTGCATGGTATAAACTTGTCTACAAGCTAACATGTTATGATCTCACTATTCAACTCACATGAGCATTTTATCAAATACTTGAGGGCATAATTTGTACACATAATAATAATCAATACTCAAGCATCATGATCACAATTCCAACTCACAAATTCAAGGGCTTTTAACATAAATCCACATAACTCTACACACATGTAAATTACTTAACATGAAACTTGTAATAAATTATGGATCTAAAACTCAAATAACATCATAATCATGGATACAATCAATTCAACATGAAATTCATGAAAGTAATCATTTTGTATAAAAAAGGTTCTTGAATCCAAGGGTGGAAGAAAACCCTTGGATGAATACCTAACATACCTTGGTAATTAAATTCGTGAAGATTGATGGTGTGTTCTTGAAGATTGGTATTGAAATTTGAATGTCCTAGGGTTTGTTCTTGAGTAAATTTGAGAGAGAATGAGGGATTTTTCCTTTAGAGTAGGTTAATCTCATATTTTTGGGGTTGATTAAGGGTGGAAAAATGACCCAAATACCCCTTTAGATGCGGAGTTTTAATGTTTGAAAACGTGCCCAGGGACGCATTGAATGCCGCGCAGCGTCGAGGGTCGATGCGATAGCCAACACGATGCATCGATATCGCGTTGGATTACTAAAATTTGCACGGAAGGCTGGTGACAAAAATCTTGGTCGACACATCGAGATCGCATCGACTAACTGTTTTGGTCACCCAAACATGTTTCAAACGAGGTTTGAAAAATCCAAAACTCACCTAAAGTGACCTATTGACACCTGATCTTGATTCAATCCAAGTATCGATATTTTAAGGTCATAAGGGTCATAAAATAAGATCGCCAAATTACGAAGGCTAAAAATGATAAGTATAAACACTTAGCTGAAATTTCTAAGTCTGGGGCCTCTTTTCATGCTCTAAAGGACTGAGTTAAGCTAGGATTCTATGGGGTCTTACAATATCTCCCCCTTGGGAACATTCATCCTCACGTATAACTGAAGCATGATTATATGACTAAGACTACTGACATACTGAGTTTTCATACTGGACATGCATAACTGAATTCTGAAGACATAACACATGAATAAGCTATTTCATGATGATATATATGATATGAGAATGCTATGTAACTAAAATCGATACCGAGTTTATAAAGGTAATCTGATCATGAAAATGAGTAAATTTAGGGAAAATTGTTACCTTGAACTGAGTTTGAGTTTGCGAAGAAGAGGTAAGGATACTTGGACAGCATATCTTCTTTTGCTTCCCAAGTAGCCCCTTCAACAGACTAATTCTGCCAAAGAAATTTGACTAGAGAAACTTCTTTGTTCCTCAGTCTGCGAACCTGATAATCAAGAATTTTGACTGGGATTTTCTCATAATAGAGATTGTTCTGGACATCAATGCCCTCTATCGGGACTACAACTATTGGGTCACCTATGCACTTCTTTAACAAGGAGACATGAAACACTGGGTGCACTAAAGCTTAGTCTGAAGGCAACTCAAGATCGTAAGCCACTTTTCCGAAATGGTTGAGAATTTGGTAAGGACTGACATATCGGAGACTGAGCTCCCCTTCTTGCCAAATCTCTTCACTTCCTTCATAGGATAGATTTTCAAATACACATAATCACCAATCTCAACTGAACTTTTTCTAAGGTATCAAATACTAAGTCAGGCCCTACCACTGCAGCTTCATTCATTTTAAACCAACCAAAGGGAGATCTATATCTCCTTCCATAAAGCACCTCAAATGGAGCCATCTGAATGCTAGAATGATAGATATTATTATACGCGAACTTAATCAAAGGCAAGTGGTCATCCTAACTACCCTTAAAGTCAATGGCACACGCTCTTAACATATCTTCTTAAGTCTGAATGGTCCTTTCTGCCTGACCATCTGTCTGAGGTTGGAATACTGTGCTAAGGTGAACTTAGGTACCAAGACACTTTTGGAAGGCTTTCCAAAAGTGAGAGGTGAACTGCATACCTCTATCTGAAATGATGAACAACGGAACTCCATGCAACCTGACCAACTCTCTGACATAGATCTTGGCATAATCCTCGGCTGAATAAGAGGTATGAACTGGTAAGAAGTATAATTTGGTCATCCTATCCAAAATGACCCAAATCGAATCATGCTGGCGATGAGTATGGGGCAATCCTGTCACAAAATCCATGTTGACTTCCTCCTACTTTCACATGGGAATACTGAACTCTTGCATAGATCCACTAGGCTTCTGATGCTCAATGTTAACCTACTGACATGTAGAGAACTTAGCTATAAACTCTGCAATGTCTCTCTTCTCCCCCTCCACCAATAAACCTCCCATAAATTATGGTACATCTTAGTGGCTCCTGGGTGAATCGAGTAACGCGCTCCATGCACCTCTGCAAAAATCCTTTGTCTTATTCCATCCACACATGGCACACAAATTCTACCCTGATAATGCAATACATAATCTCTCTCTTAGCCGTGGCCGCAACTCATCTCCAGGTCACGACATGAATCATTCTCATCTATACATACTTGCGATAAGTTTGACATTTTTTTGCTCTTAGATGTTTCTACCCTTGCTTAACTTATTGAACAACGAACATGAAGTTAGTAAGTGTAGAAAGAGAAAGGGAAGGCGTGCATTAAAACTAAGTAGTAGAAGGAATTTGAAAAGTCTCTCCCGTTTAGTTTGGCATGCGTGTGAAAGGAATAGGATAACAAATTAGAAGTGTGTGGGGAAGGAGCGAATATTTTGTTATAAGTTCAAATTCTTCACAAATATATGGTTTGGTACTTAGTAAGAATTTATAATTAGGTAAAATAAAGACAAATTATCTGCTACTATTTGTTTTTGTTGACATATGAATATCATATTGTCTGTCATATAAATGTATGTTTCTGAATAACTATTGGTAGTTCTACTCTTTTCAGTTCTTTAATCCAAGTGTTCATTTTTTTCGACCGTGGACCTTTAATGCTTCTTCACTTCTGTACGTAGGTACCTATCAAATTCGAAGGGGTTAGAAGATCCCAAATCAATAGAAATAATGATATGAAAGCTAGTAGACATATCAATCGTTAAATAATTTAAATCAGTCAACTTTCGAATAAGCAAGAACCACTACGTCGGAATTAGAAAAGCAAAAAGTAGACAAACAAAGTTTGGTAAAAATATTTGTAGTGACATATATGGAATGTTATTGAACATTACAATAGTAGAACTAATATCGTTCTTATGTCTCCAATTTATAGGTATCACATCGTGTTTCTTCATCCCATTGATCCTTGGAAACTTTTCTTAACGAACAAGTCATCTTTCACCAGTCGCCACACAAACTCTAGCAAACCGAACCCTCACTATAACTGCTTCCTCTTCCAATACCACCCTTGTTTATGTTGTTCGCCCGATAAAAATGGTAGTGATAAAGATGAGGTTTTTAACGGTCAGACAACGTAAACAGAGTTGGTTTTTAAAGAGAAAGTAGTTACAGTGAGGGATCGTTTTGGAGGAGTTCGCGTAGTGACTGAAGAAAGACGAACTGTTCGTTAAGAGAAGTGACCAAGGGTCAATGGGATGAATAAACCCGATGTGATGCCTATAAATTGGAGACATAAGAACGATACTAGTTCTACTATGTAATATTCAATAACATCCCATATATGACACTACAAACATTTTTACCAAACTTTGTTTGTCTACTTTTTGCCTTTTAAATTCTGACATAGTGGTTCTCGCTTATTCGAAAGTTGATTTATTTGAATTATTTAATGATTAATTTATCTACTAGCTCGCATATCATTATTTCTGTTGATTTAGGATCTTCTAACCCCTTTGAATTTGATGGGGAATGACAAGAATCCCCTTGTCATTCTACTTGTTACAAAACAATTACAGACGATTGCAATGGTGGGGGTTAACTTAATTAAACAACCAAATTGAACATACTTTTGTCTTCTATTATGGTGTTTTTAAAAATATTTACATCAGCAACACATATTTCTTTTGTGTATAATGTATGATGAGGCTAAAAATCTCATACACGAACAATAAAGTTGACTACGATTTGGTTAGTTAAATGTGATACTCCTATCTAAAGATAAGATAGTCGTAGTATTAAACAACATCAACACCTATTCCCGCAAGGTTACTAATAATACATAAATAGAGTAGTATTTATGTGAAACATACAACATCGTAGAATCAAATACAATAAGGATTAAAGAAAGGAACGACACATCGTACTACAAACACTCATGGACTGTAGAATAATTACTTATATTTATATCATCGCCTCTACCTCCTCTGCTACCACACACACCACCTCTTCTACAACCTCATCTCCCGCCGCCGCTCCTACCTTGATTGCTTTGTCCCTCGTCATATACATCATAGTATCTGGATCCCATCTCTTAGCATCTCCACGAAAGGCGTATTGATGTGAAGATCTGTTTTTGTTGATCTGGGGCCTTCCACATAAACAAACCTCCCTCGAATTTCTTACGAATGTTACATCAGTATCGGAGTCCAAATAAAAAATATTAGGGACAACCATGTCGTCTTCCCAGTCCAAGTATACTTTAAAAGGAGCTTTCAAACTATTCTTCAGGTCCCTACATCTAACGGCACAGTCCAATACGATGTCTCAGTTTCTGTCAAACTATTTTTTCATTCCATTGTATAGTCGGTACTCGTCGGTCATTGTTGGGTACCCTCCTGGAAAGAATTTACTCAGATATGGGCTAACTATGTCTCTCATTCAGCGGCGAAGTATATATCTATCATGAATCAGACACATTTTTTAAAAGTCATTATCCTCATAATGTGGTAGCATGCAATCCTTTCATTTTCAAAGGTCTTGCAATTGTATTTAATAGATTGATTGGCGGGATGGTACTCCACGGTGAAAACAAAATTATCACCGTGATAATCACTTCGTATTGAATAGTCTGTCAAGTTATATACCTCAAATCCCTTCTCCGCATCGAAATCGACATGCCTTTCAATTTCACAGTGAGGTAGCCTTGCAATATACACCCTAAAGAAATCATAATAGCGCAGGTGTATTGGCCATATATCTGCATATACCAATTGAATGCGATAGTGGGTCGTACAAGCTGCTTTCTTTCGCTAGCTTGGCTCTCTATTTTCTTCTTATATTTAAACCTGAAGGCAACCTCATATTGCTTAACAAAATGCTTTAGAGAGTTTCGACTGCTGATATAGCTATCAAAGAAGGCGTGCATTGACTCACACCTTTGCTTTGACATCATGACAGCCCAAAAATAGTGCTTGAGAAATACAGGAACCTATTTGGACCTATCTGAATAAAGACTTTGGAACCAAATTTGTCGACCCAGGTCGTATTCTGCAACGAAGGCATGCCATTATCCCCAAATTCAGCAATTGTAATGCTGTCAAAGATGATCGCTTTGAAGTGAGCCTTGACATGCTTATAATTGGTCACCCCCTTAAGCTTTACAGGTAGCATGGTAAAGATGTACCAAATGCAATACCTGTGGATGGTATTTAGCAGCACCTCATGAATGGCTGCCTTAATACTCTCACATTGGTCTGTGAGGATAACTATTAAAGGGATTTTGCCCATGACCGTAAACCAAGTTCTGAATACAAAAACATATGTTTTGATGTCCTCACTTGTGAGCAAAGCACATCCCAGAAGTATGTACTGGTTGTGGTGATTAACTCTGATGAATGAAGCAAATGACATGCACCACTAATTCACGAGGTAGGTTGTATCGAAGCATATGACGTCGTTGAAGTCGCGGTAGTCAGCCTTACAATGTGTGTGCACCCATACAACATTCCAAAGTCTCCAAGTATTATCAGAGTCTATTGAATAAAAAAATTTCATCCTTGGACTGCATCTCCAAAAAGAATCTGTGTAACGCGGCAGCATCGCTAGAAAGTATTCAGAGCCTCCGTTTCTGAAGAATGTAATTACGCCAGTCCTTGGGAGTGCACGTCATTCTTTCGAGGCCTCTAGCTTTGACCTCCAAAAGTCTTATGCTTTTTGAAGGCCTTAGACCTGCAATGTTGTGTGCTACTAGACTCCTTTTCAAAGTCCTGCTCAATTCCTTGTGGTAGGGTAAAAAACGCGACAGTGCAAGTTCCAACTCATAATTGTGCTCTAAGATAACCTTTGTCACTATGCACGAACCATCATTCATCATATGACAGTTTACCCTAGCTTTGCAATCAACCTTCTTGCTTTGATTCCTAGTTGTTGTTTTTCGGCACTTATCACACCCAAATGTCACATACTTTATTTGACCAGTCAGTTTTTTTCACTTTTCTTAACAACTCCAAAACCAATCAAACGACCGTGTTCTTTATAAAATGCGAAGTCAGTTTGTACATATCAAAAAGACATACCTTCAACAACGCCTGCCGTATATTGCTCGTCGGTGTAGCTATCATCATGCATTAGGCCCTTCTCTTCTTCAACACCATCCTCCCCATACTGATGTTCGTCGCCGTCGGATACACTTACATCTTCATCTTGAACCAATTGATGAGACCTATTCATCTCTTCATCGGCCAGGTTTTGAAGGTCTTCGTCGTCGGTGTCCAAATATCGATCTGGACCATCAGCATAGCCACCATATGAATCTTCATTACCATGCAAACTATCACTGTCCTCCAACCCCAAAACGTCATTTAGTGTTGCTCTTAATTGGTTATTTGAGTCATTATGATCTATTATGTCCGAATTAAATGAAAAAGGATAAAATAATTAATGACCAAGTGCAATGAAATAGTTAGGGAAATTTAATTGAGTAAAGTAGAATGAATAGTGAAGACAAAATGTAAAAGAGGAAAGTTAAAAGAGTAGAGAAGTTTGGTCTAATAAAAAATGGTTTTGCAATTTTGGAGGAAAGGAGAGGCGATTTTGGAGCCAAAGAATAAAACCGTCATTTTATCCTTTTCGTGTAAATCGAATCACAATGTCTCGAGTCCTTTAGAACTACCCTTTTCCAAAATGTATTATATTTAGATGATTTGACACACATCTGTCAAAGTTTTTAAAGAGTCCGAGCAGTATAGTGTTTCACATTTTTTTTTCCTCTCAAGTTTGGTTTCCATATTGATTTTTGTGGTCCCTCTTCTGGGCCAACATCTTTTTACTATTGGCTGTTGTTGAAGCTAAAATCGAGGACCGACTTTAATACATGTCATGTCATGGGAAAGGCCAAGTTAACCGAGTTATCTCTAATGGCTAAGTTGCAGGCTCTTTATCTCTTCTCTTATAATTTTCTTCAGTTTCTTGGATGGTAAATTTCTCTTCCCTTTCATTCCCACCCATACGGGGGAGCCAAGTATTATAGGGTTCATCCAAATCTTTTTCATAAAAAAATTATGCAATTTAATATATGCTTACAATTACTTTTTGTGTGTACATTGTAAATGTCGAACCCCTTGATTTCTTGATTTCTTAATGTGTTTAATTTTTTATATTTTAAATTTTTTAGTGAAAATTCTGGCTCTTCTCTCGACTCAATATTATTATATTCAGAAGGTTGCAATATTATAAGTTATTTCACGCAAATGTAGGACAACAGCTCTTTTCAGAATTCTGAGCAATTTAATTTCCACCAAGTTAGTCACTGGGGCTTATGCTTCTGCTGGTGAACTAATTTGTAAGTTCGAATTTATTTTTCCAATTCCATTAAGAAAAAGAAATCTCTTTTGACTAAATTTGTGATCTTTATGGTGAAGGTTTACTGCAATGTTGTGCATTCTTGGAAGTTATACATGGAGCTATAGGTAATATATTTTTAATTGGTTACATTTGACAACATTGCAAAGGTAGCTAGAATTTGAAGTTTATGATTTGGGATTTTAATATTTTTGTAAAAGTTACTACATTCTAAATTAATAAATTGTACATACATAAATTTAGAGTTTGAACCAAAGTTAGTGGGTTCGACCTAAAACCAAGACACTGACTAGCTAGCTCAAATTCTGATTTCAGTTTTCTTTCTTTTTTATTTTCTTGAATATTTTTTAAGGGATTGTTCCTAGTGGAGTAGTGCTTCCTCTGATGCAATGGAGTGGAAGAACTCATTTTGTGCTAGCAATTGTTCGTCAAATTGTTGAGGTTTTATATCTTTCTAATCAAATCACACCTACTTTTATGTATTAGCTACTGAAATATTATATACTATGTTGCTCCGACTCTTTGAAAATGTTTTTGCTCCTATGTCGGACACTAGATCCAACATGTATCCCGTGACATTTTTAGAGAGTATGATCAACATAGAGTATATGCACTTTTTACATAGTATCATCATGGAGCTTATAATCGGTTGAAATAGCAACATTTATAGAAGCTTAATAATGCAATGTAAATCTTTCTTTTTGCTAATTTCTGGTCTGTGTACCATTACTATTTAGTTGTGAACACAAATAACTAGACGGTGAAGTATTTGTGGTCTGTTTTGCTTCTTGTAGGTTAAAGAATTGCCTTCGATGTTCATAACATTTTTCGCTTGGAGCTTAACTGAGGTGAGTTGATTTTCCTCCGCTCTTCGCCTTCCTCACATGTTACTCCCTTTTCTTTTCCTGCCTTTTCTCCCTCTTCTTAACTTAGTCGATTCATATGCTTAATATAAATTTAAACCATCTTTTGAGGAAAGACTAGTATGAAATTCATCCCACTTGCAATAACTGTAAAACTTACTCCTATTGAAAGCAATGGCTGGAAATGAAAGAAATCAGTGCTGTGGTAAAAGACATTTTAGAAGCTTTCCCTGGATGGACTTTTGATAAAAGCAAGCACATGGAGGGGACTATAAGACCAATGTATTTATGATTGATGTAAGTATGCTCGGACCACATATTACCCAAGAAAATTGGCAGTTCAGTAGAAAACAAAGAAAAAAAATGATCCGAAAAATCATGAATTTCAAGAGGATAGATAGACTTTGAAGTGAGGTACTTTCCATAATTTGTTCCTTCGACATGCTATTGTGGAACAAACTGTATGTGTCAATTGTACTTGATAACTAGGTACATGTGATGTCCGTCTAACCTTGTAGTAGTGATAAGAAGTGATTGAGAAAGAAAGAGGCAAGAAAATGTACATACTTGGAGATGGTTAATGGACATCTCCAAGTATGTAGAGCTAGATTTATTAGGAGTTATACACATATAAGCTTGGAAGTAGAAGTGATATGACATATAATTTTCTTTGGCCTTGAAATATCGACAATCAGAGGAAGAGATGAAGGGGGATATTTATCATTTATGTTTTCCTTCTTTCACATCGGAATATGTTACCACTTCTTATCCATCATGTATTTCACAAAATCCGCCTGTAACTTTCTTTCATCCATAAAAAGATTTGTTATCTAGAAGTTACCAAGTTCAAAAAAATAAAAGATTTGTTATCTAGACAACCTAGTTTATAATTATGCTTGTGCAGCTTGGATGAGTTAGTTATCAAAATTTTCTGCATAATCAATCCCATTTTAGTGTCAAATTTCTGAAATCTGGTCTTTCCTTGCAATGATCAGCTATTTCACATATACTTGAACTTCTATAAAACAAATAATAATGCATGACACAAGTACATGAAGTGACTATATTTACTTATTCATGCTCCGGTAACAATAGTTTTCCTATACAGATAAGAACAGAAATTACACTTGATTTTATCCCATAGGCCAAGAAAGATAAAATTGACAGTTTGCTATAATGCGGAGAGATATTTTCTTAGTTCAGTTTCTGGCTGATATTGTACTTTTAATGCTGAGATGCTATTTCAAAATTGAAAAACATCTGTTCAGTTACTGAAGGGAATAAGTGTATTGAGAAGTTCTGCATTTAATTGATCAGCTGCATATCATAACTGAATGATGAAACATGTGGAGTTTACCTCATAGGTTTTGCTCAACCACAAATGAATTTCCTACTCGGCAATGATCAAAATCATTTCTACCATTCTACCATTTGTATCATGGCAGGAAGATTCTGATTTCCTTTGTAATACTAATTATCTTATGTCGTCCTCACATGTTTATCTCCTTAATCCAACAAAATGGCCAACTGTGTTTCCATTTCATCAAGGGAAATCTGTTTTTGCTTCAGAACTAACCATCTAGTGATAATTAAAATCAGTCACTTCCACCATCTTCGAGTTCTTTTCCATAAGTTGCTCTAATACGACAAACATAAGTTATTTCCATATGTTAAATGACTTTGTGTCTGCTTCCACAAAAATACTAAAACTGAAAATTCAGAAACCATTTTTCCTATTCCTAGAGTGTCTGTCAACAGCCCAAAGCGATTTGACATGCCTGCATAAGTTCTATCTCCCATTAGACTAGAGAATTAATAATGCTTCAATATTCTTCATGTCAGATAATGACGACTCATTGTTTTTAGCTGTAGTCTTCTTCATTCCTAAAGCTATCCTACAAGTTATAGAGTACTTGTTTGGTGACTTAGTGGTTGAGTGGCTTTTGCAATATGCATTTGGTTACCAAAATAGTATGTCATTCAAAGCTAACTTCTCCACTTTATCCTTATTAATTTAGTACGATTTTGTGCACAAATACGTAACTTCAGAAAAAGTGTAACTGTATAAGAGGTACTTTTAGGTTAGGTTTTTGAAACTGAAATGCCAAATAGTGGAACATGAAGCAGCAACAAAAAGGTCAATTTGATTTAGGTAACTTGACACCTCAAAATTTCAAGATCAGAATGTGATTCTAAGCTCTACGAACCTAATCTCAGGCCTTGTTATTTACCAGTTATGTTGTGTTTGATACAAGAAGCACAAGGGAAACACGAAACAAACACCAAATCAGTTCACAAGTTTGAAGAACCGAGGACCCCTTTGGTGACCACTCTCGGATTCACTGCAACAACAATGAAAACGCAATAACAAGATATTGAAGGTGTAAATACACCAAAACAGCAACAATATGGCGAGATGGACAACAATAACAAGATAGGAACAACACAGAGTTTTACTAACAAGAGATAGAAACGGTTACAAGAACACAAACTGCTACAAGATTACAATAAAAGTAAAGGGATAGTTAGATAGACTTAATGAAGGTATAATCTTAAGAATTCAAGAGCATATCTCTTGGACCCTTAACACTACACACAACGTTCACCTATCTCTTACGAAGACACAAGGTCGGAATCCACCTCCCAAGCATCGCGTTTCCAAGCCATGAGATCAACAAGAATGATTCCACACTCTCTATGCCTAATTTCGGTTTTGGTGCCTCAAGGAGAGAGGACTTGTGTTTCTTTGTGTTTCAAGACTTTCAACATCATGAATAATCTAAGTCTAAAAGCCCTACAATGTTCTATTTATACTAGGTTACAAATAAAATACAAAATGTCCAAAATGCCCTTTTAAGAACTAGGCTCCCTTCAAGTGTATTTAGGGGCTTCCTTGTTGTGTTCCAAGGCTCCTCTTTACACTCCAAATGTGAGATTAGGGTTGGTTTGGTGTGTTTTAAGTCCTTCACTCGCACACTCCAAGCCCCGGGTTCATTACATTCTCACATGCGTCCATCTTCGTGGTCGTACTTGTATCATCCTCCCCTCCTTAAAAAGGATTCGACCTCGAATTCATGCCTTGCAAAATCAAAGAGAGACAAACAAGCACACTTCCTCATGGCATGAGGGTTAGGATTAGTAAAAATAAACAATAATGGTATGCACTCAAAACACTCCAAGAAGAGATTTCCATCTTTAGGAGGAATGTTGTCACACCATAGTGGGTTAGCATATATGCTATAGCTTCCAAGGCAAGCTATACCATCATTTTCACCACTAGGTCTATTAGGAGTGTTTAAACTATCTTCAAACAAGACATTGTACCTAAAGAGTGAATGATCTAACCCGTGGACAGATTTGAAACTTTTACTCTCTAAGGAATCATTATCAAGTTCCAAAGATATGTCAAGCACACGATAACCCTATGAGCCAAGCAAACATTAGAATCCTTACAACAGCATAGGTTCACTGGTTCACTCCTTTTTTCTTGACCAATATTTTCAAATTCTTCACTCACTTGAGACTCATTAATCACATCACACATATTCTCAAGTAGTGGGCAAGTTTTACACACAAGTTGGTCAACACAATTTTCATACGACGATGTACTTTCATTCAACACAATAACTTCAACACTAGGTGGACACCAATCGATCTAACTAGATGAGTTGATTCGGTCATCTATAGGATCAACTAGTGTATCCACTCGCACAACATTTACATTATCTACAAGTGGTAAGGAATCAATATACTCATATGTAGGTAAGCTACTACTCACACTCAACGGCTTATTAGTCACACGTTCATCATCCACATGTACCAAAGTGTAAGAGATAGCTATTTTACATTGACGTTCATGAGTATGTTCGTCTTTACCTTGGTGTGAAAGTCCTTCACAAGTTTGGGCAGCAACTTCCTTCGGGAAGATCTCACCGCAAGGTGTTTGGACCTTAGGTTTTGAATTTGTTGGGATAAGTGTGGATACCAATTGGCGTAGCCTTTCAATGTGCCATTTTAGGTCTTCAATATTGTCGGTGATGCGGTCAAACATGGCATCGAGATTGGTGGTAGCCATGGTACCTAAAAGAAAGACAACAACGAACAACAAAACAAACTTGTTAGCTCAAAAATGCCTCACCACACTCTCACTCTCAATTTTTACCTCACACTTGGTTTCACAAGTGTTGAAAGCCGGCTTGTACTTCGTGAGTGATTGAGGGAGGAGTCCACCTTGGTCCGGAATAGATTTTCGTTCGAGTTGACTCAACGAAAATTTGCTTACAGACTTGAACCAACAAGATACAATGAATTCACAAAAGAGAAAAGCACACAAAGAACGTTAACACGAATAAACAGACACAAAACTAATTTACAATCTAGTAGGAGTTTACTAGCTTGTCAATTAGCGTTCGGACCAATCAAACGAAACTACGGAACAATAAAAAGAAACTAAGAAAATCTGAAATTTGAGCCAAAATTGTTGTGTGAACAGTAACAATGATGACGTGGCAACACGTAATTGGTTGCGGTTTCTAACAATTTTTGTCATCCAATCTCAAGTCTTGGTCAATTTACAATTTAGGAATTGGTGGAATTTGTTTTAAGGAGGGAAATTAAAATAAGTCTTGGAGCCTTTTCAAATTCAAGTTTTCAAGACTTTGACTTTCTTGTACTTCTCCTTATAACATGGACCCTTGTTTTATGGAAAGTTGTTGGAAAGTGGTTGAGATGTGATTGACTATTTGATGAGTGATGGAAAGTCTTTCAAGACTAACAAAGCTTCACTCCTTTTTCCTTCACCTTTATAGATCTAATGTTCACTTTATATTAACAAGCTATGAAGGTTGTGAAGAACTTCAAGAACAATATCAACAATCACCAAGAACAACCAACAACAATCTCCAAAAATACCACAATTTTCACACGGCCAACCTCCAATTTTCACAATACAATATCTTCAACACTTGGCCAAGACAACAATAGTTTCAACAAAATGGTTCTTAGCCACCAATGAACAACAATATCACGTGGACAAGTTTAGAACAACAACAAGATGAAGACCACAAGGCCAAAACAGTCCACCACAACAATGTTTCAACAACAATTCGGCCAAGCCCTATGTTCACGAAAACAACACCAACAATGTAAGCTCAAACTTAGATTTAGACTCAAGAGTGTTAGAGATGAAGAAAACTAACACTAGAAACAACAAAACAAGTAAAAATCTCGGCCAAGACACAACAATAACACAATTTCGGCCAAGAACACAAAATGGACAGATTTGCTTCTTTTTGATTTTTCAGTTTTCTAAAACTTCTTTTTTTTTTAATTTTCTATCAAGCAAGCCCAAGATTGATCTTGTAGGAACAAGATCAAGCCATGCTTTGATACCAAATGATACAAGAAGCACAAGGGAAACACAAAACAAACACCAAATCAGTCCACAAGTTTGAAGAACCGAGGACCCCTTTGGTGACCACTCTCGGATTCACTACAACAACAATGAATACACATAACAATAAGATATTGAAGGTGTAAATACACCAAAACAGCAACAATATGGCGAGATGGACAACAATAACAAGATAGGAACAACACATGGTTTTACTAACAAGAGATAGAAACAGTTACAAGAACACAAACTACTACAAGATTACAATAAAAGTAAAGGGATAGTTAGATAGACTTAATGAAGGTATAATCTTAAGAACCCAAGAGCATATTCCACTCTTGGACCCTTAACACTACACACAACGTTCACCTATCTCTTACGAAGACACAAGGTCGGAATCCACCTCCCAAGCATCACGTTTCCAAGCCATGAGATCAACAAGAGTGATTCCACACTCTCTATGCCTAATTTCAGTTTTGGTGCCTCAAGGAGAGAGGACTTGTGTTTCTTTGTGTTTCAAGACTTACAACATCATGAATAATCTAAGTCTAAAAGCCCTACAATGTTCTATTTATACTAGGTTACAAATAAAATACAAAATGTCCAAAATGCCCTTTTAAGAACTAGGCTCCCTTCAAGTGTATTTAGGGGCTTCCTTGTTGTGTTCCAAGGCTCCTCTTTACACTCCAAATGTGAGATTAGGGTTGGTTTGGTGTGTTTTAAGTCCTTCACTCGCATGCGTTCATCTCATGCGTGAGATTAGGGTTGGTTTGGTGTGTTCATTACATTCTCACATGCGTCCATCTTCGTGGTCGTACTTGTATCAGTGTTCGAGGTACAATAACTTTTCCATTTTCTACTTGGGCATTACTCCGTCCTTTTGAACCTTCAGTTAACTTTAACTTGCATGATGATAAGCCTTAAACAATTATACGGTCCTGTTCCTCGACGCAGGTTATCAGATACTCACACTATGCTTTGAGTTGCATTGGGAGTCCACCGTACTTGATCACTTACCTCAGGTTTGATCCTCTTGCAGAAATAATGCATCTTGTTACTCAGGAGAGAATATGTTAGTAGGAATTTATTTGGTTTTCATTATCTTTTTGCCCATTAGGTACACTGCTTTCATTGTACTGTATCCCGTTGGAGTGGGACCTGGTGAAAGTAAGCTAACAAGTTTGTTAAAACTAATTTTAACTTTCATAGATCATATTCATAGTGTATTTTTCATCCATTTGCTGTGTAAAATTTGAAAAGCTTGGACTTCTTTTATGTGCAGTATGGCTTATGTACCAGGCGCTTCCGTTCATTAAAAGGGGAAACTTGTATGCAAATAGTCTCCCTTTCAGTTATTATAACTTTATCAAGGTACGTTCTAATATCCTGAAAGAAAGCACAATTTCTAATGGAGCTTTAATACGTTATACGTGAACAATTGGAATAAGGCTCTTTTCTTTGCAAAATTGCTTTTAGAATTTTTTTTTTCAACCCCAAGGTTCTGAACTTAAATGTTTATTTGAATACAGGAGTAGATGTTTTTACTACAAATTGGTTTATGGGAATACTTATGCTTAATACTGCATATCTGAAGAAGTCTATACTCTCTTTGGTCCACGATAAAACCCCATTGCTATTCTGGCAGATGATGCTAACTCTCCTTGTTGGTCGAAAATAATGACTTTTCTTTCATTTCTCTATAATTTTCTGAATCCTTGGAAACAGCCTCTGGCAGAAATGCAAGGTAAGGCTGCGTACAATACACCCTTGTGGTGGGGCCCTTCCCCGGACCCCGCGCATAGCGGTAGCTTTAGTGCACCGGGCTGCCCTTTTAACTGCTTAGCCACTCGAGAAGAAAATAGATCAAATAGACACTCCCATTGACAGGTTACTAATTTAAAGGTCTTTTCTATTCTCCTCAATTCAAAAGAAAAAAGTTTAGTTGTTCTTTGAGTTCTTGGCTTGTCACTTCGAAAATTGAGGACCTAACGACTAAAAGAGGAGTTCATCCAATGTATACGATTTTAATGAGTGTCGTCATATACTTTTCAGCTGAAACTGATCTTTAGTTGCTCTTCTGTCAATATCTTGATATGCCTTAATTTTGCATATTATAGAAAGAACATCTTTAACGACGAAAGCTTACTTTGGCTTTTGCACCATACCAATGAACTCCTTCAGCTTTACTTTTGCATCAACTTTCTCCATTTTTTGAGACGAATTTTGGGGCTCACTCTGTATAAGACTTTTGTTCTTGGATAAGATAAGGCACTTACTCTGTATAAAACTTTAAATTAAAACATAGAAAAGCAACTTGATGACGCCCAATATATGTACCAATGTTGCAAGTAGATCAGCATTTCTAGCTGATATTGGTGTTGCATTCATGTGAATCTTATGATCTGGGCTTTGTTTGGATAATGTCTGTAAAGAGAGAGCAGGCATGGATCTAGGATTTCTAGAACATGCCCCGTTCATTCGGGTATTAACTCAGTCTTCAACCAAGTGCACGATTCTGTATTTTTGTAGCATGTGTGCAAATAGGCAATTGATAATATTACATTAATTAAATTAATGAGATGATATGTCTATAGTTAGCTGGATTGAGCTTTTTGGTGCAAAATGCTGCAACAACGACAACAATAACATGCTAGTATGATCTCACAAAGTGGTTATGGAGAAGGTAGACTGTACACGGACCTTACCCATATCTCAGAAATAGAGAAGTTATTTCCAATGGGCTCTCGACTCAAGGGAAAATAGTACAACGAAGTCCCAAAAAAAAGAACAAAAGTACAAGAAATGACATATCGTAACAAAATAGCAGATAGTAACAGAACAATAACTACAACAAAATAATACTATGATCGAAATCTAAGAAACAACAAATAATAATAGAAATCAAAAGGCAGGAAACTACATGAGCAATACCGCAACTACTAGTATGGATGAATACAAGACAACAAACTGCTATCTACTAATGCTGAAACATGTAAATCCTTGAGCACAATGTTATTTGTTTCAGACATAAAAAATACTTCATTTTTCTAACTTCAGGTTCTGCTTGTGTTGTACCCTCTTCTATGGCTCAAACTTTATTTGCACTTGTTCAAGCAACGTCGGTCAAAGCTGGGTAAATATCAGAAGACAAAGAAGATATGAGAGTCCAATTTTTTTTGTCCCTGCTTTGTATTTTGTTGCATTTTTATGATGTATAAAGGATGTAAAGTACTCCATGAGAACTTAAATTAGGGGTCCTTTAGTTGGTGGAATAAAAAAAATAGTTTCGTAATAAAATGCGAAATTATTCTACCTCACCTTTGATTATATTATGGATATTAATTAGTCATCAAATTATTTTATTTCATCATTTATACAACAACAGTAGATTAACCATCTCATATGGAAGATGAAATAGCTAATTACGTGAAATATCACAATCGATGGAATATCCTTACTTATCCCATCTCCCATGTAACTAAACATTTACACCTTTGTCCATCGACAAACTTTCTGCTGGTGAATGGCCAAATATAACTTGTATTTCTGAATCTTGCGAATGTCAATTCATGTTACACATATCATTTTATAAAATAATATCGAAATTATTTAAACAAGGGTTTGAATAAATAATTATACATGAGACAATAAGGAATTCAAAATTAAGAGAACTTTAATCATGGTAACGATCGCTTAAGACTCAATATCTAATAAATTAGTACTTCCTCCGTTTCAGTGTATTTGTTGTTCTTATTAAAAGTATTTGTCTCAAATATGACTTCCGCTATTTTTACATGTCCTAGAAAATCAAGAGATAACGTATTACTTGATTTCTAATTTGTTTTTATTATTAATTATAATAATGTTTCAATGTATTTTTCAAAGCATTGATTTTAGTATATCTATTTAAATGGTAATATAGTATAATTGTCATTCTATTGGTTGTTCTATCCTCTAGGAGGTATGTCAAGTCAATACTGAATAAGTAAAAATTGAATGGAGGGAGAATTTATAATTTTAATAATTCTAAACAAAATTAATTACTTTTTTTTTCTCATTTCACCCCTAATAATAATTATTCATGAGGACTATAAAAGGCTCAATAATGATTTATAAATAGAGCAAA
Organism: Capsicum baccatum var. pendulum; assembly: GCA_030864225.1. Lineage (NCBI taxonomy): Eukaryota > Viridiplantae > Streptophyta > Magnoliopsida > Solanales > Solanaceae > Capsicum > Capsicum baccatum. The sequence continues at coordinate 46,903,319 of CM061560.1, forward strand.
TATTCAATGAAAACAGATTATATCTTACGCTCATAGCCAAAATTCATCTCAAATAATATTTTCTTAAGGGATGTGTAAATGAAAAACTTGATAAGTATTTTGAGATAGAGATGTTTTTAACGAGGCAAGGACAATGTGTATTTTAAGACACGTGTACTTTGTTTTCTTTACTAGAATTTTTTTCCACTGTATTTTTCATAGTAAGGATGTAGTGATGTAAGGGCTTGATTCTGTAAAACTTTCATTTCTATCTGTTCTGATCATTTTACTCTTCCTCGTGATTGCTATGTGATATTTCTGGGGCGTGAGAATGATTGACACAATTTTCAATGCATTATGGTGCGTTTTGTGCGAGTTTGTGATTTTTGGAGGTAAAAAGGCTTTGTAATTGACTTCGGCCAACATCTTTTGTCCTATGCATTGGATGACAAAACGGACTACGCTAGCAGATCCAAAATATCGATTTTGGATTAGTAGCATGGTTGATGTGATTTTATGGCTTTTATATTCCATTTTGTTCCTTGGTTCGAAAGATTATAAAATTGGATCTCGGAGGTCAGTTCTATGAAAACAACCTCTTTTCAAAAATCTAATATCGCCATTGAGTCCAGAGCATTGAATTAGATAGGATAACATAATTTTTTTGCATTCTCGAAATTTTTGGATGAATCTTGAGGGATTGACGGAGACTTGAAAAAATTTTCAAGTTCAGCTGGTGCAACCGTTAAAGCGCCATTTTGGTTGCTTTAGCGGTGGGCACTAAAGCATCATTTTGACTGCTTTAGCGACCCGACTCCCAGTTGGGGGACCTTTTTAGCGGAGCCTTGCGCGCTTTGGCGGAGGCCGCTAAAGCGGCCCTTTGTCCGCTTTAGCGGACTGGGCTGGAACGCGGGAACCGCTAAAGTAACACTTGACTGCTTTAGTGGTGACTGCTTAAGCGGTCAAGTGGCCTCTTAAGCGGTGAGAAATGGGTAATATAAAATTTATTTTCTCAATTTTTCATCATTTTTTAGACTTGGAGCTTCAGATTTTAAAGTTTTTGAATGATTTCTTCCATTATTAAGCTTGGGTAAGTTCCTAATCCCTATTTAAATTATATTACTTCAATTCTTGTCTTCCAAAGCTTGTAAAATACGATTTAAAAAGTGAAATTTGAAAATTTAGCCAGAAAGGCCTAAAATGATTTTCTTCAAATTTGAACCTCTTTTTAAACCTTTTTTTACTTGGGTTTTCTTCTATGGCTTCCTTGAATCATAGAAAATGTATTTATGAACTAAAATTTTGATCTTACCACTTCTTTTCGAAAACCCATTCACTTGGGTTGTATTGTACTTTCGTGTTTAATTTGATATCTATCTTTCGGTGCTTCTGTTTCTATCACGACTCGGACCTAGACCTAGTCATGACGAGTATCTCAAGTCCAACAAGTACCGGAGACCACCCCTCACACCTAGCCAAATATAACACTATGCCCAATAGAGGCTGAATTTCAAACATATAACAAGATAACTGTAATGCCCTGAGTCTGCACCACGAACGTCACACAGTGCTTACCATCCCGAAGGACCACAAGCTAACCCATGACTGGTACCTGTTGTGAGCACTGAATAATAATACTGAAATAATGCAGAAGTTAGGTTGAAATGCCATAATGTTCATAATTTGAATATTGATAAATATAGCAATTGATAATAACATCTGAAAACTGAATACTATTTGAATTAGTCTAGTTTGAAAAGCCTCTACTGAATTGTCTGAATATGGAGTTGATGGGACAAGCCCCCAACTAACTCCAACTAATAAAATAACGGGTCTATTGTAATACTGAAATAGACATTATCCTCGATGGATGAGGACTCACTACTGAATCTATTGCTGCTAACTGAATTTAGTTAAGTGCGGTCATGAGCCTGTGCGTCTAAACTTATGATATGAGACATCATAGTGCAAAGAAAAAATATGCGCCAGTACTTTGAATGTACTGGTATGCTAAGTGAGGTAGGCTGATATATATAGGTTCATATGCATGAACAATAACTGACTGAATGATATGTATACAATTGAATAAGAGTACATGGATAACTGAAACTGCTGCAAATACTGAGTATGCAAGACTGTGCATATAAATATATACTGTAACTAAGATCCTACTGGATCTAAATACTGAGTTCTGATAACTGAGAGACTGATATTTGAGATTGCTGATAACTGTATTACTGATAATTGGGTGACTATTTCTGACAGTCCTGATTATGTAGAACTGAACTGAGTTCAATACTGAGTCTGAAACTGAAACTGTAATTGTGGGACTGTTCATCTAACCGACATACCTCGATTTTAACTAAGTTGGGGTCCAACCTATGACCCCAGTTGGAAGGTTGTTAGCACTGTGCCACGGGTACTAACAAGGGCTATATGGATCCACGAAAGATTCACCCTCATCTGGCAGGTGAGATATATGTTACCCTCAACTGGCATATTGATATATTTAACCTATGCTGGCTACGTAGTTCTGGAACTAAAGGACTGCTACTAAAGATCACACCCTCAACTACTAGGTGAGCCTCCATCCCTAGGTTCGCTCAGTGCTGAATCTACTCCCAACTAAATAGACACTGAACTGATCCCTAGACTGTACTAGGCTTGACTGAACTGTTACTGATCGTGTTGATTGACTGAACTGGACTGATTTCACTAAGTTCTGTAACTGACTGAGCACTACTGTTTGTGACATTACTGAGACTATACTATAGCTACTGTAATTCTAGGTAAACAACTAGATTTTTGGGTATTGAATACCCCCAGGACTCGATAGCATCAATAGTAAAACATGTCATAATCTTGAAAGCATTACATTAATTACTTATTCACCATACATTCATTTAGACATTTTGTCAAACATTTGAGAGACATAAACTTGTACATGAATGGGACCACATGATAACATGCCATGAATTCACTTTTCAATTTACGTAGGCATTTTATCAAGCACTTGGGGAGCATAATTAGTGCACATAGAAACCATCAAGATATAAACACCATGAAACAACATTAAAATTGCAAATTCAAGGGTTTAACATAAGAAGCACATAATTCTACACACATGCTATTTAATTCACTTGAAACTTGTAATGAATATTGATTTGAAAACCAAACATCACTATAATTCAAACATGTAAATCATGAAATCAATAAACTTGTGGTTTAAAAAGGGTTCTTGAACTCCAAAGGTGGAAGGAAACTCAAGGATGAACACCTAACATACCTTGATAATTAAATTCGTGAGAATCATTAGTGTGTTCTTGAAGCTTGAATTGAAATTGAATGATTTAGGGCTTTGTTCTTGAGAGGATTTGAGAAAGAATGAGTGATTTTGCCTTTAGGATAGTTTAATTTCGTGTTTTAGGTCTGATTAAATATGGGAAAATTGACTTAATTACCCATCTAGATGCGGACTTAATTATATAAAAATGTGTCTAGCTACGCGCAGACCAATGCACCACATCGTTGGTGTCGATGCAATGGCTAACGCAACGCGTCGAGATCATGTTGGCTCACTGGAATTTGCACTGAATGCTGGGGACAATATTTGTCGATGCGATGGGCGATGCAAGGCATTGAGATCGTGTTGACTCACTATTTTTGATATACAAACAAGCTTCTAACGAAGAATGAAAAATCCAAAACTCACCCGAGGTGATCTTTTGACATCGCTGACCATGAATCAACTTAAAAATCGACATTTTAAGGTCGTAAGGCTCGAAAATAAAGTCATTGAATTATCGAGACCAAAAATGAGACTAAGTGTCAATACTTGGCTGAATTTTCTAAGTCTGGGACCTCTTTTGGCATGCTATATGAGATTGAAATGACTGAAATTTGTGGGGTCTTACAATATACCCCCTTAGGAATATCCATCCTCGAATGAGACTGATTAAGCTGAGAATACTGATAGACCGAGTTTACATACTGAACATGCACAACTGAAACATGATTACATGACTGAAAGTACTGATAAACTAAGTTTTCACACTGAACAAGCATAACTGAAGCCTGATTACATGACTGAACTGATTCATGAATGCATGACTGTCATGAGGATGATATACAACGGTAATTGATACCAAGTTTGTAAGGGTAATCTGAGTATAGAACAAAGTAAATCTAAGGAAGACTGTTACCTTGAGATAAGTCTGAGTTTGTGGAGAAGAGGTGAGGATACTTGGTTCGTATATCTGCTTCTACTTCCCAAGTAGCTCCTTCAACAGAATGATTCCGCCAAAGAACTTTGATCAAAGAAACTTCTTTCTCTTTAGTCTACGAATCTGATGATCAAGGATTTCGACTGGGACTTCCTTATAAGAGAGACTGTTCTGAACATCTATACTCTCTATAGGGACTACAACTGCTGGGTCACCAATGCATTATTTAGAAAGGAGATGTGAAACACTGGGTGTACTGAAGCTAAGTCTGAAAGCAACTCAAGATCGTAAGCTACCTTTTCGAAATGGTTGAGAATTCGGTAAGGACCGACATATCGGGAACTGAGCTTTCCCTTCTTGCTAAACCTCTTCACCCCCTTCATGGAAGAGATTTTCAAGTACAAAAAATTGCCATTCTAAAATTCGATATTTTTTCTTCTAACATCAGCATACAATTTATGTCGGCTCTGAGCTGTCTTAAGCCTCTCCCTGATCAACTAAACCTTATCTAAGGCATCAAACACCAAGTCAGGCCCTACTACTACGGCCTCACCTACTTCGAACCAACCAATAGGAGATCTACATCTCCTCCCATAAAGAGCCTCAAACGGAGCCATCTGAATACTGGAACGATAGCTGTTATTATACGCGAACTCAATCAAAGGCAAATGGTCATCCCAACTACCCTTAAGGTCAACAACACACACTCTTAACATATCTTCAAAATTCTAAATGGTCCTTTCTGCTTGACCATCTGTCTAAGGGTGGAAAGCTGTACTGAGGTGGACTTAGGTACCAAGACCGTTTCGGAAGACTTTCCAAAAATAAGAGGTGAATTGTGTACCTCTATATGAAATGATGGATAGCGAAACTCTATGCAATCTGACCAACTTTCTAACATAGAGCTTGGAATAATCCTCGGCTGAATAGGAAGTATGAATTGGCAAGAAATGAGCTAATTTGGTCATCCTTTCTACAATGACCCAAATTGAATCATGCTGATGACGATTACAAGGTAAACCCGTCACAAAGTCCATGTTCACTTTCTCCCACTTCCAGGTGGGGATATTGAACTCCTGCATGGATCCACTAGATTTCTAATGTTCAATCTTAACCTGCTGACACGTAGAGCACTTAGCCATAAACTCTGCAATGTCTCTCATTATCCCACTTCACCAATAAACTTCCCACGAATTGTGGTACATCTTAATGGCCCAGGGTGAATCGAGTAATGCATACCATGCGCTTCTGTAAAAATGTATTGCCTCACGCCATCCATACATGGCACATATAATTTACCCTGCAAATGCAACACACCATCTTCCCCTTGGGATAAAACCTCTACTTTCTGATCTCTGACTGACTCTTTCAACTTAACTAAGACGGGATCTTTGTCCTACTTTTGTTTCACCTCAGAAACCAAAGAATATTCCAAACTATTCTGCTCCCATACATTACCCTCAGCTGAATCAACCAAACAAGTACCCAACCTAGAAAGCTAATGAACTTCTTGAACCAACTTCTTCTTACCATACTCAACGTAAGCAACACTACCCATGAACAATCTACTGAGTGCATCAACCACTACATTGGCCTTGCCTAGATGAAATAGAACACTAATGTCATAATCTTTCAAAAACTCTAACCACCTTCTCTGATGCAAGTTCAAGTTTTTCTGAGAACATACATACTGCCAATTTTTATGGCCTGTGAACACATTAACATGTACCCCATACAAATAATGCCTCTAAATCTTTAAGGCAAACACTACAGCTGCTAACTCAAGGTCATAGGTAGGATAATTCTTTTCATGAGGCTTAAGATTTCTAGAGGCATAGGCTATAACCTTACCTCTCTGCATCAAAAAACACCTAAAACCAACTCTGGAAGCATCGCAATACACAACAAACCTATTTGAACCATCTGGTAAAGTCAAAACTGGGGCTGTAGTAAGTTGAGTCTTCAGATCCTGAAAACTCTTCTCACAAGAATCTGACCATTAAAACTTGACTTTTTTTTGAGTGAATCTGGACATAGGGGATGCAATAGACGAAAATCCTTCAACAAACCATCGGTAATAGCCAGCCAAACCCAAAAAACTCCTGATGTTTGACGAAAAGATGGGTCTAGGCCAGTTTCTCACTGCTTCGGTCTTTTGAGGATCAACTTTAATGCCATCACTGGAAACTATAAGACCAAGGAAAGCTACTAACCTTAGACAAAATTTGCATTTGCTGAATTTGGCAAATAATTGATGTGTTCTGAGGGTCTTCAATACTATTTTGAGATAGTCTGCATGATTATGCTCACTGTGAAAGTAGACTAGAATGTCATCAATGAAAACTATGATGAACATATCCAAGTACTGCTTGAACACACGATTCATCAAGTCCATGAAAGCTGCAGGGGCATTGGTAAGACCAAATGACATGACTAGAAATTTAAAGTGACCATATGAGTTTAGAAAGATATTTTCAGAACGTCACATTCTCAGACTCTGAGCTGATGATAGCCTGATCTGAGGTCTGTCTTAGAAAAGTAACTGACATCCTGAAGTTGGTCAAACAAGTAATCAATTCTGGGAAGTGGATACTTGTTCTTGACCGTGATTTTGTTCAACTGACAGTAGTCAATACACATTCTGAGAGAACCGTCTTTCTTATGCACAAATAGAACTGGTGCATCCCACGAGGAAACACTGAGGCTGATGAATCCCTTATTTAGGAGATCCTTCAACTACTCTTTTAATTCTTTGAGTTCTGCTGAAGCCATTCTGTATGGCAGAATAGAAATAGGCCGAGTATCTGAAAGAAGGTCTATTCCGAAGTCAATTTTCCTTTCGAGAGAAACTCCAAGAAGACTTTGGGAAATACGTCTGGAAATTCACATGCTACTGAATCTGACTCAAGATTAGGGGTCTCTGAACTAGAGTCTTTATCTCGAACGAGATGATGACACACCCCCTGGATATCATTTTTCTCGCTCTAAGGTATTAAACAAGCTGACCCCTATGTGCTGAAGTACTACCCCTCCATTCTAGGATAGGTTCATTCGGGAACTGAAAATAGACAACTCCATTTTTACAGTCAACTGAAGCATAGCATGAATGAATCCAATCTATGCCGAGAATAACGTCAAAATCTATCATCTCTAACTCTACTAAATCTACTGATGTAACTTTCTGAGATGCCATAACTGGACAGTTCCTGTATACCCGCTAGGCTATGATAGATTTACCCACTGGGGTAGAGAATATAAAGGGCTCTACTAGGATTTTCAGAATGACTCCGCAGTCAACAACTATATAAGGAGTTACAAAGGACAAAGAATCTCTTAGGTCTAGCAAAGCATATACATATAAATGGTAAACTTATAACATACTAGTGACCACATCAGGAGAACTTTCCTAATCCTATTGGGACTGGATTACATAGATCATGTTTAGATGTCGCTCACTGGTGGCACTGGAAGCGGCACCCTGCTGATTCAGGCAACTAGACTGAGCTGGGGGCTATTATACTGACCCTGGGAACCTGATTGAGGACAATCTCTGATTCGGTGACATGGCTTGCCTCACTTGAAACACACATCACTGAAAGCTCTGCAGATACCCTGATAGTTTCTGCCATACTTCTGGCAATGAGGATTTATTTGAGCATTGCTAACACTAACCTGAGATTTAGAGCCTGGTGCCCTATCCTTATTACTATTTTTGAACTTAGGAATTGGAGCATTGGCTGAGGACGGAGTTTGAACTGAAGGTTTTGGGCAGAACTGAGAATGATTACCACCCCTTGACTTTGGCTGAGTAAAGTTGAAGCTACCTATTCTAGCCCTCTTGCTCTCCCTTTCTTAATCCTTAGTCTTATGCTCCTCTATCTTTTGAGCATGGATCATCAATCTACCCAAGTCCATCTCCTTAATAAGCATTGCGCTCCTACACTCCTTGACCACACTGTCAGACACACCATACACGAACTTACTTATCTTAGACCTACTATCAGCTACCACATGAGGAGTATATCTGGCTAACTAAGTAAACTTAAGAGAGTACTCCTTCACTGTCATGCTTCCATGCTTTAAGTTAATGAATTCTAACACCTTGTATTCCCTCAAGTTCAATGGGAAGAACCTATCTAGAAAGGCAATATCAAACTCTTCCCGCTCTATAAGCCCTGTATATGCTGCCCTATCTGCCTTCTACTATTTTAACCATGAATGAGCCACATCCTGCAACAAATATATAGGTAATCAACACTCTCACTAGTGGTTACCCCCATAATATTTGTGATCTTTTGCACTATGTCAAGGAATTCTTGTGGGTCCTCTTCAGACTTAGACCCTAAAAATGAAGGAGTGTTCATTCGGGTAAAGTCCCGAATTATAGCTGCAACAGTATTGGCTACTGGGTTGGCCTAATAGCAGCTGGGTGTTCATTCTAGGATGCTATAGAATGGGCTAGAGTGGTGAAAGATTCTCTAAATTCTACGTGGGAAACATGCTCTCCCAGGGGACCTTCCAGAACGGGCGGAGTTGATAGCTAGTTTCTAGTTCCTCTTTCGTTAGACTTTTTGGAAAGATATTTTGCAAACAATAGGGAAACTTGGTTTAGGAAGAGAGTTAAACCTTAACTCATGCTCAATCACGCAACATGATTACTGAAAGAAGGGAAACTTTTCAAAAAATACCTCATAACCTCCTGTCCGTAAGTGTAGCGTGCTACACACCCATGAACAAGACTCTTCTTGACGTGGCTTTCAGACTCCCTAGGACTCTGTTGAACCTTAGGCTCTGATATCAAGTTTGTAACGCTTCGAGTCTGTACCCTGAACGTCACATGGTGCTTATGACCCCGAAGGAGCATAAGCTAACCCATGAATTATACCCGTTGTGAGCACTGAATAATAATACTATAAAAGTATAGAAGTTGGGATGAAATGCCATAAGGTTCATAATATGAATACTGAAAATGTAGAAACTGATAATAACATCTAAAAACTGAATACTGTTTGAATTAGTCTAGTCCAAAAAGCCTCTACTGAACAGTCTGAATGTAGAGTTGATGAGACAAGCCCCTAACTAACTCCAACTAATAAAATACTGGGTCTACTATAATACTGAAATAATCATTATCCTCGATGGGTGAGGACTCACTACTAAATCTGCTGCTGTTAACTGAATCTAGCTAAGCACGATCAGGAGCCCGTGCATTTGAACCTATGATATAAGAAATCATATCACAAAGAAAGAGTATGCATTATTACTTTGAATGTATTGGTATACTAAGTGAGGTAGGATGATATATATGGGTTCATATGCATGAATAATAACAAACTGAATTATATGTATACAATTAAATGGGAGTACATGAATAACTGAAATTGTTGCAAATACTGATTAGGAAAGACTGTGAATATATATATACTGTAACTGAGATCCTGTTGGATATAACTATTAAGTTTTGATAACTGAGAGACTGATATCTGAGATTACTGAGAACTATTTTATTGATAACTGGGTGACTATTTCTGACAGTCCTGATTCTTTATAACTGAACTGAGTTCTATACTGAGTCTGAAACTGAAACTATAACTATGGAAGTGTTCCTCAACCTATATACCCTAATTATAACTGAGTTGGGGTTTGACCTATGACCCCAGTTGGAAGGGTGTTAGCATCATGCCATGGGTACTAACAAGGGCTATGCGGATCCACTAAAAAATCACCCTTATTTTCCAGGTGAGATATATGTTACCCTCAATTAGCAGGTTGATATATTTTACCTGCGCTTGCTGCGTAATTTTGGAACTAAGGGACTGCTACTAAATATCACACCCTCAACTGGCAGGTGAGTCCCCATCCCTAGGTTCGCTCGGTACCGAATCTTATTCCCAACTGAATAGACACTAAGCTGATCACTAGACTGTACTAGGCTTGACTGAACTGTTACTGATTGTGTTGACTGACCGAACTAAACTGAGTTCACAAATTTCTATAACTGATGAAGAACTACTGTTCATGACATTACTGAGACTATACTGTAGCTATTATAATTCTAGGTAAACAACTAGATTTTTGGGTATTGAATACCCCTTGGACTCGATAGCATCAATAGTAAAACATGGCTTAATCTTGAAAGCATTACATTAATTACTTATTCACCATGCATTCATTTAGACATTTTGTCAAACATTTGAGAGGCATGAACTTGTACATGAATGGGACCACATAATAACATGTCATGAATTCACTCTTCAATTTACATAGGCATTTTATCAAACACTTGGGGAGCATAATTAGTGCACATAGAAACCATTAAGATATAAACATCATGACTGTAACATTAAAATTTCAAATTCAAGGGTTTAACATGAGAAGCACATAATTCTACATACATGCTACTTAATTCACTTGAAACTTGTAATGAATATTGATTTGAAGACCAAACATCACGACATACATGAACGCAATCCAATTCAAACATGAAAATCATGAAATCAATAAACATGTAGTTTAAAAAGGGTTCTTGAACTCTAAGGGTGGAAGAAAACCCAAGGATGAACACCTAACATACCCTAATAATTAAATTCGTGAGAATCGTTGGTGTGTTCTTGAAGCTTGACTTGAAATTGAATGACCTAGGGCTTTGTTCTTGAGAAGATTTGAGAAAGCATGAGTGATTTTGCCTTTTGGGTAATTAAATTTAGTGTTTTAGGGCTGATTAAAAGTTGGGAAATGTACTTAATTACCCCTCTAGACACGGACTTTATTACATAAAAACGTGCCCAGCAATATGCAGATCAATGCATCACGTCGTTGGTGTCGACGTAATGGCCAATGCGATGCGTTGAGATTGCGTTGACTCACTGAATTTGCACTGATTGCTGGGGACAATACTTGTCGATGCAATGGGCGATGCGACGCATTGAGATCGCATCGACTCACTGTTTTTGACATCCAAACAAGCTTCTAATGACGACCGAAAAATCCAAAACTCACCCGAGGTAACCTGTTGACATCCCCAATCATGAATCAACTTAAAAATTGATATTTTATGGCCGTAAGGATTGAAAATAAAGTCATTGAATTATCGAGGCCAAAAATTAGACCAAGTGCCAATACTTGGCTGAAATTTTCTAAGTCTAGGATCTCTTTTGGCATGCTATATAAGATTAAAATGACTGGGATTTTGCGGGGTCTTACAATATCTCACCCCTGGAAACATTCAAACTTGAAAGAGAATGATTAAGCTGAGAATACTGATAAACTGAGTTTACATACTGAACATACACAACTAAAGAAGATTACATGACTAAAACTACTGATAAACTGATTTTTTACACTGAACATGCATAACTGAAGCATCATTACATGACTTAACTGATTCATGAATGCATGACTGTCATGAGGATGATATGAAATGATAGTTGATACCAACTTTGTAAGGGTAATCTGAGTATAGAACTGAGTAAATCTAAGGAAGACTGTTACCTTGAACTAAGTCTAAGTTTGCGGAGAAGAGGTGAGGATACTTGGTTCGCATATATGCTTCTGCTTCCTAAGTAGATCCCTCAACAGACTGATTCTTCCAAAGAACTTTGACCAAAGGAACTTCTTTGTCCCTAGTCTGTGAATATGAGGATCAAGGATTTTGACTGGGACTTCCTCATAAAAGAGACTGTTCTTAACATCTATACTCTTTATCGAGACTATAACTGCTGGGTCACCAATGCATTTCTTTAGCTAGGAGACGTGAAACACTGGGTGTACTAAAGCTAAGTCTGAAGGCAACTCAAGCTCGTAAGCTACCTTTTTGAAATGGCTGAGAATTCGATAAGGACAGACATATCAAGAACTGATCTTTTCCTTCTTGCTAAACCTCTTCACTACCTTCATAGAAGAGATTTTCAAGTACACAAAATCATTGAGTACGCCCAAACTACACCTCTCTTACGAGAGAGTAAGCGGTAGTTGTCAAATATATAACCCAACTAGGTTGGGGTCAATCCTACAGGGAATATAGTGCTAATTAAGTTGTATTCAAATTAGTCGACTTTTAATCGTTCATTTCCATAAAATAAATAAGGGGGATTTGATTCAGTTCACATGCATCGTGTTTACAGAGAAACGTATTGTATTTAATAACATAATCCTAGTGTTTCTCAACCATCAAGGACTAATTCACTTTAGTTTTCTCGAATAAAAAACATTTACCAAAAACAATACGAAATCTCCAAGTAGTTAATCCTGCTAAGGCATTAACTTATGAAATAGGGTTGGTAATCCTATTTTCTTGTCACTACTCTCTTTTCCGAACAACAACCTTTCTTTCGAACAAGTTGCATTTTAAGGCATATCCTCTATGTTTGCAACCACGAGAATTCAAGATAAGTGAAGAGAGTATGATATAAACAAGTCAATGTATAATGAATTCAAAACCCAAAGTAATATATTGTATGCTACAAGGCTTCCATAACCCTAACTAATAAACTTAGCTACTCATGAATAAAATGAAAATCATCATAAATATATTCATCATACCAAAAACTAGAAGATGATCTTGGTGTGCGAATGTTGAAAACAAGAGAGAGAAACATTTCTCTCTCTCCTCAAGCTAAGCTGCCACTCACCTTTCAAAAAATTTTTTTTTTTCATGAATAAAAATTCAGGATTAAGCCTTTTAATAATCTTTTCTCTCATAATTGCCTTCTAGGTCCCTGAACTAATTATAAATGACAAACTAGTCTTGGAAATAGTTTTTAGGCGCCATATTTGGTCCAGGTTGCTACTCTCTATTGTGTCATATGCCATCCGCATTCCATAGTCCCATAATGTCTTCATCTACCTCATTAATACCTGAAATCATGCTAATCACATCGATTAGCTCAATTACATAGAAGTAGAGTAAAAACATAAGAAACTCGGCACTTCGTTCTCTAAAGTATAATGATCCATCACATACTTATGTTATCATGTCATGTGATCCACAAGAGCATTTATATGTAATTGAAAGACTACTTTTCTCTTAAGACGGTCGTCATCCATCCATCATCGAGAAAAACACCTAATTATGACTAAATAACTAACAAAATGAATAAAATAACTAATCCTATCTAGAAGTATACTAAGGAGAAGGTTCTATTTTATTACAAAACAAATAGCAAAGTACCTATCCACCCCACACTTAAGCTCAGCACTGTACCCAGTGCAAATAACGAGATAAAGAACCTGGGTAGGAGTACTTCCATCCACATTAGGAGTCATGCCACCTGCATGGAGATCATCATTGGAACCATTTTTCCTGTACTTATCACATCACCTATATTATCCATATCAGTTACACATAATCAAGTTAACTTCAATTAAGATGGAGATGGTGAAGTCACCACCCCATACTCAATTTGTTAGTATAAACCAATTAAGTGTTTTTATCGGGTACTCAGACTTCACCGACATACACTTTGACATTGTGCATCAACATTAATCACAATACAATTCATTCACTTCAATTCCCCCAATTCTATTTCAATGAAGCACTTTTTAAACAAAATCATGCTCTACACTTTCAACCATATCAAGATATACAAAACACCATCACTTTTACAAAATCACCATGGTAAGAATTTAATTCATAATCCTTAATAAATCACTTAGCTATAACATAGAGTCACAATAACTAATGATTAACAAAGTAAAACTTACCTTGAAGATGAAAGTTTGGTGAAAGAAAAGGAAAATTCTTGAGATAGTTAATGTTGAAAGACAAAGAGAATGGTGAGAGGAATCTTATGCAGGTTAGGGGTGAATTAAGGATGACTTTGGGCATTCATGGTGTGGATTCTATTAAAGGGTAAGATTTGTGTCGAGTTGATCCAATAAAAAAAATGGACTATTAGGCAAAACTTACACTAATAGGCGGCGCCCATGAAATCGCCTTAGCATAAGTAGGCGGAGCCTAACCTATCGCGTAAGTGAGGTAGTGAGCATAGGCAATGGTATAACCAGTGCCTAATCTCTCACCTATTTTGACATAGGCGACGCCTAACCTATCACCTAAGTGAGGCAGTGAGCATAGGCGATTTACAATGCGACGCATATCTAATCGCACACCTTAAGATATGTGGCACATTGTGCATCGCATAGTTGGTCCAGTGATCATGTGCGATGGGATGTGCGGCACACTCTTGGTCGAAAAGGTCCATAGTCGGCTTTGGGATCGGGCCTACCACCACAGACCTCATTGAAATTCATAAAAATAAGTCGCATCACGAAAAATCTAGGGTCGGATTAACATAATTCGGGGCACAACTCTAATATAAATCATGACTCGAGCCTTAGCAATTGACCATTCTAATTTACCTGTAATGTTCCCATTACTCCTAAACTTACCACCTTTGTTGTGGCTCAATTTAAAATCGACTTTGGTACCAATCATTTCCTTAGTACTTCATACATCTACACTTAATCAAAAACAACAAAAATGATTAGAAAGATGGGTTGCCTCCTACAAAACGCCTAATTTAGTGTCGCGGCATGACCCAATCAACTTTTTCCTCCAGCTTGAGGATATGAATTTCTCCCCCAACATCGCATCCATCTTTCTGCCTCGCTTATATGGGGGTGGTGCAGAAATTAATAAGCCAAGTAATGGATGATGCATGGTAAAAAATTCGATCTTAAAGTGAGGTGTGTTTTTATGTTGCTTATCAAGCGTAAAATAAAGAACATAGGATTCTTGGTCCTCATCTTCACACTCTTCCACTATTTTCGATGATTCCACGGACAAGATATCATCTAAACATAATGTGAAAAAATGCTTCGAGTGAGACCCAACTAATTATACTTTAAAATTCACACTATCTACTACACACTCACTTTTACTCACCTTCTCGACATCTTCTCTTGGAATTGGGCTAGAGTCTTTATTAGAGATTTTCTTGGTTTCTTATTTTGACTCTAGCACCAAGTCCTCAATCTTGGCATCATCTCTCATGGTTGGTTCGGTTGGTTGGGAAGTCACTGAGGGTTGGTCAACATCAATATAGGGTTCTAGCTCCTTATCTTTACACTCTTCCATTATGTTAAATGATTCCACAGACAAGATATCATCTAAGTATAATGTAGAAGAGTGTTTTGAATGATTGACCTCTATATCCATTTCTTATGAATGATTGGCCTCATTCCTTGATGCATATCACATACGATATCGTATGTTTCTTCCTGAAGATCCAATATTCGTTGAAACAAAGCTTCAATGCCACTCCTTTTGGTGTTTCGTTCTTCCCTTTCTTGACCATAAGACCTGTTAAACTCAAAAGAAGAACTAAAATTTGGGTTAGCACAATGGGGGGAGGGTGCATTAGGTCAATCACTCTAATGTCCATCTTGACCACCACATAAAGAACAATCATACTCCTGATAGGATGGAGATGGTGCACACATCTCTCTCCGGGGAGCATATCTACAATCTTGCCAAAAGTGATGTCCATCACAATATGGACATGGAACATCAAGATAAGATTTCCAACCACCAAGCTTATGTTCATTCTACGATGCCATAGTAATAAGTAAACTAAAATAAAAATCTACCTAACACAAGAAATAAAAGAAAACTAAAATCAAATATTTACAAGTTTGAATTCAAGCAAGTAGGCTAAAATTCCAAACCAACTCTCTTAAACGTAAAATTAAGAAACTTGACTAACAATCAATTAACAAACATAAACTCAATTGACAACCGTATTCCCCGGCAATGGCGCCAAACTTTGATGCGCCCAAACTATACCTCTCTTACGAGAGAGTAAGCGGTCATTGTCAAATATATAACCCAACTAAGTTGGGGTCGAATCCCACAGGGAATATGGTGCTAATTAAGTTGTATGCAGATTAGTTGACTTTTAATCATTCGTTTCCGTAAAATAAATAGGGGGATTTGATTCAGTTCACAAATTAATGGTTTCACTTTAACAAGATGAAATATGTGTAGTAGTATTCAAATTCAGAGAAATAGCAAGCTAGGGTTATGTCCACCTTATAGTTTTCAATACTTTCTAACTATGGGCGTTACGAATTCATAAATGTATCGTGTTTACAGAGAAACGTATTGTATTTAATAACATAATCCTAGTGTTTCTCAACCATCAAGGACTAATTCACTTTAGTTCTCTCGAATCAAAAGCATTTACCAAAAACAATACAAAATCTTCAAGTAGTTAATCCTG
Source organism: Capsicum baccatum var. pendulum (assembly GCA_030864225.1). Classification (NCBI taxonomy): domain Eukaryota; kingdom Viridiplantae; phylum Streptophyta; class Magnoliopsida; order Solanales; family Solanaceae; genus Capsicum; species Capsicum baccatum. The sequence continues at coordinate 46,919,742 of CM061560.1, forward strand.
CTAAGGCATTAACTTATGAAATAGGGGTTGGTAATCCTATTTTCTTGTCACTACTCTCTTTTTCGAACAACAACCTTTCTTTCGAACAAGTTGCATTTTAAGGCATATCCTCTATGTTTGCAACCATGAGAATTCAAGATAAGTGAAGAGAGTATGATATAAACAAGTCAATGCATAATGAATTCAAACCCAAAGTAATAGATTGTATGCAACAAGGCTTCCATAACCCTAACTAATAAACTTAGCTACTCATGAATAAAACGAAAATCATCATAAATATATTCACCATACCAAAAACTAGAAGACGATCTTGGTGTGCGAATGTTGAAAACAAGAGAGAAAAACATTTCTCTCTCTCCTCAAGCTAAGTCGTCACTCACCTTTCAAAAACTACAGAATAATTTTTTTTCATGAATAAAAATTCAGCATTAAGCCTTTCAATAGTCTTTTCTCTCATAATTGCCTTCTAGGTCCCTGAACTAATTATAAATGACAAACTAGTCTTGGACATAGATTTTAGGCGCCATATTTGGTCCAAATTGTAGTTTCTAGGCGCCACATTTGGTCTAGGTTGTTACTCTCTATTGTGTCATATGCCATCCGCATTCCATAGTCCTATAATGTCTTCATCTACCTTATTAATACCTGAAATCATGCTAATCACATCGATTAGCTCAATTACATAGAAGTAGAGTAAAAACATTAGAAACTAGGCACTTTGTTCTCTAAACATAGCTAAAATATGGATAAATTATGGTGCTTAGGCATATAAATACACCCAAGATCAATCACCAATGTAAAATTTGAGTTCTTTTTATCTGTCATCAGCATAAGATTTCTGTCAGCTCTGAGCTATCTTAAGTCTCTCCCTTCTCAACTGAACCTTCTCTAAGGAATCAGACAACAAGTTAGGCCCTACTATTATGGCCTCACCTACTTCAAACCAACTAATGGGAGATCTACATCTCCTCTCATAAAGAGCCTCAAATGGAGCCATCTGAATACTGGATTGATATATGTTATTATATGTGAACTCAATCAAAGGCAAGTGGTCATCCCAACTACCCTTAAAGTCAACAACACACACTCTTAACATATTTTCTAGAGTTTGAATGGTCCTTTCTACTTGACCATCAGTCTGATGGTGGAAAGCTGTACTGAGGTGGACTTGGATACCAAGACTCTTTTAGAAGGCTTTCCAAAAATAAGAGGTAAACTACATACCTCTATCTAAAATTATGGGTAATAGAACTCCGTGCAATTTGACCAACTCTCTAACATAAAGCTTGGCATAATCCTTGACTGAATAGAAAGTATGAGCTGGCAAGAAATGAGCTGATGATATGGAAAAAATGACCATCTTATCTTTCGATGACATCTTTAGAGGCCAACATATAGAAGCTCAAGACTTGGTCACCTCGAGAATACGAGAACATACATGGAGGACCCATTTTGAGCATGTCATTAAACAAACCCGTGTGTAGAAGATTGCGTGGGGGCTTACATTTGATGCCAATTCGAGACTACAAGTTTTAAAGCATGACCCCAAGGTTTTGGAGCATTGAATAATAACCCTTTATTAAGGGTATTTTGGGGATTGCACATGTTAAAGAAACAACCCATGATCTCCTCTTTCATTAAGGGTATTTTGGTCCATTATACTATGTAATAAGCTAGGCTATATATAGTCTCTTATTAGGTCTTTTCTCTTTAGTTTTTGAATGATGAATGTATGAAACACTTGAAAATCCTCTCTCTTAAGAGTACACCACCTTAGTGTAGTCTTAGTTAGGGCTTGGAAAAGCCATCATTATTATAGGGCTTGAAAAAGCCAATATTGAGCTTTGCTTGGAAACGTTGGATCTTGAGATGAGTTGATTTCCTTGGAGGTCACCGTAAGAGTGTGGTTTTGATTATTACATTCATTAGGGTTAGTGTTGAAATACACTTGGTTCTTAATCTTATAATAATATTGGTCTCAATATCTATCCTTTCATTATTTTACAAATCCATGTGTTTTTGTGTTTGTCATCTTGTATCCCTTTGTGTTGCTTGTTATTCTCACGTTTTGTGGACTGTTTTGGCATCTTGGTGGGCTGTTTTGTATCATTTGGTATCAAATCCATCATTGATTTCATTCCCATGAGATCAATCTTGGGTGTGTTGACTCAAAAATAAATTGTTTTTTGTTGAAAATAAAAAAAACTCAAAAATAGTAATCTGTCCACGTTTTTGCGTTTAGGACAAAATTTGAAGCCTAGCTTTCTTGTGATTTTTGTGTGTTTTGTGTGTTCTAGTGTTAGATATTTGTTTTCTAACATTAGAAGAGGTGTCCAAGGTTGAAAATCTCACAAAAAGAAGTTATTCTACGGGTTTGGTGTCTTGGCCGAAGTGTTGTTGTTGTTTGGATAAATTTTATCTAGATTTAGGTGTTGTTTGATTGTATTTGTGGTTTTTTGTGTTGGTTTTCTTTCTCTCTAACACTACTTGTGTCTAACCCAAGTTCTTGAGCAAAAAAAAATTGGAAGTTGTTGTGGGAAGAGTGGACGGTTTTGTTATTGTTGTTGTTGTTGAAGTTCTTGTGTTGTGTTGAAGAAGTTTTGTAAAATGTTGTTGTTTGATCCAAATTTAAAAGGAAGAGTGTGTGGGATCTTTTTAGTCTTGAAACAACTTTCAAGACATTACCAACGAGGAAAAAGAACAAAAGACCTCCCAAAAGTCTTCATACCAAAAGGGAGTAAGTTCATTTTTCTAGACAAGCCAAAAGAGAAAACGGGGACAAGACCTCTAAAAGGTTGTCTTGCCAATAAGATAAAGGTTGGTCAAGGTTTGAATTTTTAAAAAAAGGACTTTAAGTCTTGTTTTTTAACCTACCAAAAGTAAGTTCATTTTTCTAGACAAGCCAAAAGAGGAAAGGGGGACAAGACCTCTAAAAGGTTGTCTTGCCAATAAGATAAAGGTTGGTCAAGGTTTGAATTTTGAAAAAAAGGACTTAAAGTCTTGTTTTTTAACCTACCAAAACCAAAATTCCCCCATCTTTGTGAAACTTGAACAACCAAAATTGTGGAACAAAATTTTTCAACTTCAACAATATTTTTTGTCCATCGACCAATAGTCGAGTGCCACATCATCAATAGCTCAAGAACATTGGAATTCATAGTTTCAATTTATTGATTCTATTGGTTTCCATTTTGTTAGTTCTCATACTAATTAGCAAACTAGTAAATACCTACTAGATTGTAGATTAATTTTTGAGTATGTTTTCTTTCGTGTTAAGCATCGTATTTTGTGCTTTTCTTGTTTGTAAGTCGTAGTATTTTCTTTGTTTCAAGTTCATAAGTAAATTTTGTTTTTGTGTCTTGAGTCTATAAAACAAGAATCCATTCCAGCCGCTAAGTAGAATTGACATCCTATTGACTACCGGAGTATAAGCAACTTTCAATATTCACCGCTCCAATTGTGAGAATCACAATGGTGGGTGTATACGAGTGTTGGTTAGGATCTTTTACTACTAATCTTTTTTGTTCATTGTGTAGGTACAAAGGTGATATAAGGGGAATATGTCTTTAATATCCGGGGATTATTGTGACTACAACATGGGAGACTATGATTGTAGTGAGGGGTTTTATGGCTATAAAGTTGCGGGAGATTGCGGAGGCTATGAAAATATCCATGATCAAAACTTGGGCAGATTTGAGAGTTACAGTTTTGAGGGGGAAAATGAGGTGAATGAAGTGCCTAGTTCTTATGGTGAATTTGGAGATGATGTAGGACCTCGTGATGGATCTTATGATGACGTTGGGGCATGTGCGGATTCTTACACTTCTCACTCCGAACCTAGATTTGGTGTTAGATACAACCCTTTCATTCATAAAGCTTATGATAGCTATGATGAGAGTACACGTGAGGATTGTGAAGATTTATATTCTCCACCTTGTAGTACTTCTTATGAAGGTCGATATAGTGTGAATGGTTATACTAGCTCTAGTAGAGGCTGTCCAACGAGAAGAAGAGGGTATTCATCTCCAAAATTGAGGGGTACTCGTGTTCTTTACAATATTGATTCAAAAAGGAGTGTACACTCTGGAAAGGTGACCATTTATGGGATACCAGGCTACCTCATTGTGTTAAACGATTGGTACTATAGTAACTACATCGTTCATCTATGGTTGACTACTTGGGGTTGTTTTCTGAGCCTTTATTTGTTCCATACTTCTTGGATGGGTTTAAGGTTACCGAGAGGGTCAAGGTTGTCTTCTCCCAATTTGAATACCATGAGGAGGTATAGTGCGATATTCTTTCATTGACATACGATCATGTATGCTTAGGTGCTGATTGGTTTCCATAACATAAACTTCCAAATGTGCAAAATTGGCCGAATGTTGTAAGAGATCGGTGGGGAAATCACCTCCTGACATACATGTTGCCTAAGCCGCAAAGAAAAGTGAATACTTACTCCAATCCTAATACTTATAAGAGACAAAATATTAAGAGGAGTAAATGTGTGCAAGGTGGTAATCCGAGAGTGAAAAAAGGAGAGGTTGTGTGGAGCAAAGTGAGGGGATTGGCACCAAACCGAGCTAACATTGTTTGTCCTTCTATTTATAAGGACATTTTTGTAGGTACGGACATGGAAAGTGAAGGAGAGCAATGCCGAAGTGAAGTTACTGCCCAAGCTTATGGAGGTCCTTTACAACATAGAAAAGGAGAGTCGACTCAAGAGCTTTAAGGTAAAATAGCTAACTCTTACACTTTTGTACGTGTGAATGATAATTGTGTGGCTAGTAGCCCATTGAGTGTGAGTAGTAGCTTACTTGTGAGTTTAATGATTCTTTGCCTTATATTGATGATGTACATGTTGTGAGTGTGGATACACTAATTAATCCTATTGATGACCAAATTGACTCTTCCTATAAGATCAATTTATGTCCACCTTGTGTTGAAGACTATATGTTGAATGTAAGTACATCATCTTGTGTAATTGGTGTTGATCAACCTATTTGTGAAAATTGTCCACCACTTAAGTATGTGTGTGATGTGATTAATCAAACTCAAGTGAGTGAAGCATTTGAAAAAGTTGGTCAACAAAATAGGAGTGAACTTGAGTGCTATTCTTGGGACAATCTTGTGCTTAAATCCACTTTGAAACTTGATATTAATCTCTTAGAGAGTGAGGAACTTGCTTGTTCCAAATCTGCCCGTGGGTTGGATCATGCACTCTTTAGGTATAATGTTTTGTTTGAAAGTGATATAAACACTCCTAATGAGCCTAGTGGTGAAAAAGATGGTATATCTTACCTTGGAGGCTATAGCCTATATGTTAACCCACTATGGTGTGACACCATTCCTCCTAAAGATGAAAATCTCTCCTAGGAAGATGAGAGTACTCTTAAGGGTAAGGAATGTGTAGTCTTGGAAGTTACTCCTTCTTCTACTTTGTGTGACTTTTTTGTTAAGAGTACTCATGGTGATGATTGGGAAACTAGTAGTGAGTACACACATGAGGAAACCTTAGTAGAAGTCAACTTGAGTGATACTTTTCTCTACTCTCTATTTTCTTTTGATGAATGTATGTTACTGTAGAGAGTATGTCATTTAGTTTGGGTGGAGACCACGGGAAAGGGGAGTGTTGTCTAGACCCGTGTCTATGGCCACTCTTCTCGTTTGACCCCATTTCCAAATATGGAAATGGTGATATTGGTGCACCCAAATTGTTTCTTGGTCTACATGACAAGCAAAGTGTCACTCTTGGTGAATCCCATAACCCAATCCTTCGTACATCTTTAATTGATTTTTTAATATTTCATTCAAAGGATCCTTTTTTATATTGCAAGTATGTGCAACCTTGGAATGTTGAGATGATTTGTTGTGCTAACCCTAACCCTCATGCCATTAGGAGTTTGTATTTGTTTGTCCTCTCTTTGATTTTGCAAGGTTTGGATTCGAGGTTGAATCCTTTTCAAGAAGGGGAGGATGATATGGGAAAAATGACCATCTTATCTTTCGATGACATCTTTAGAGGCCAACACATAGAGGCTCAAGACTTGGTCACCTTGAGGATACGAGAACATGCATGGAGGACCCATTTGAGCATGTCATTAAACAAACCCGTGTGTGGAAGATTGCGTGGGGGCTTAAATTTGATGCCAATTCGAGACTACAAGTTTTGAAGCGTGACCCCATGGTTTTGGAGCATTGAATAAGCACCTTTAATTAAGGGTATTTTGGGGATTGCACATATTAAAGAAACAACCCATGACCTCCCCTTTCATTAAGGGTATTTTGGTCCATTATACTATGTAATAAGCTAGGCTATATATAGTCTCTTATTAGGTCTTTTCTCTTTAGTTTTTGAATGATGAATGTATGAAACACTTGAAAATCCTCTCTCTTGAGAGTATACCACCTTAGTGTAGTCTTAGTTAGGGCTTGGAAAAGCCATGCTTAGTATAGGGATTGGAAAAGCCAATATTGAGCTTTGCTTGGAAACAATGGATCTTGAGGTGAGTTGATTTCCTTGGCGGTCACCGTAAGAGTGTGGTTTTGATTATTACATTCATTAGGGTTAGTGTTGAAATACACTTGGTTCTTAATCTTATAATAATCTTGGTCTCACTATCTATCCTTTCATTATTTTGCAAATCCGTGTGTTTTTGTGTTTGTCATCTTGTATCCCTTTGTGTTGCTTGTTATTCTCGCGTTTTGTGGACTGTTTTGGCATCTTGGTGGTCTGTTTTGTATCAGATGATTTGGTCATCCTATCTACAATGATCCAAATCGAATCATACTGATGAAGAGTACAAGGTAAACCCGTCACAAAGTCTAGGTTCACTTCCTCCCACTTCGAGTTGGGAATATTGAATTAATGTATGGACCCACTAGGCTTCTACTGTTCAATCTTAACCTGCTGACATGTAGAGCATTTAGCCACAAACTCTGCATTGTCTCTCTTCATGCCACTTCACCAATAGACTTCCCATAAATTGCAGTACATCTTAATGGCCCCTGGGTGAATCAAGTAACACGCACTATGTGCTTCTGCAAAAATGTGCTGCCTCACGCCATCCATATATGGCACACATAATTTACCCTAGCAATGCAACACACAATCTCCTCCTTGGGAGAAAACCTCTACTTTCTGATCTCTGACTGACTCTTTCAGCTTAACTAAGCTAGGATCTCAGTCTTTCTTTTCTTTCACCTCGGAAACCAAAGAAAATTCTGAACTATTCTGCTTTCATACATTACCTTCAGCTGAATCAACCAAACAAACACCCAACTTGGAAGCGATGAACTTCCTGAACTAACTTATTCTTACCATACTCAACGTGAGCAACACTACCCATGGACAATCTATTGAGAGCATCAACCACTATATTGTCCTTGTCTAGATGATACAGAACACTTATGTTATAATCTTTCAACAACTCTAACCACCTTCTCTGATGCAAGTTCAAGTCTTTCTGAGAAAGTACATACTGCAAAATTTTATGGTCTGTGAACACATCAACATGTACCCCATACAAATAGTGCCTCTAAATCTTTAATGCAAATACTACAACTGCTAACTCAAGGTCATGGGTAGGATTATTCTTTTCATGAGGCGTAAGATGTCTAGAGGAATAGGCTATAACCTTACCTCTTTGTATAAAAACATACCCCAAACCAATTCTAGAAGTGTTATAATATACAACAAACCCATTTGAACCATCTGGTAAAGTCAAGACTGGGGCTGTAGTAAGTCGAGTCTTCAAATCCTAAAAACTCTTCTCACAAGAATCTGACCACTGGAACTTGACTTTCTTTTAAGTGAATCTGGACATAGGGTCTGCAATAGATGAAAATCCTTCAACAAACCATCGGTAATAGCCAGCCAGACCTAAAAAACTCCTAATATCTAATGGAGAGATGGGTCTGGGCCAGTTTTTTACTGCTTCGATCTTTTAAGGATCAACTCTAATGCCATCATCAGAAACTATATAACTAAGAAAAGATACTGACCTTAGAGAAAATTCGTATTTGCTAAATTTGGCGAACAACTGATGGGCTCTGAGGGTCTGCAACAATATTCTGAGATGGTCTTCATGATCGGGATAACTGTAGAAGTAGACAAGAATGTCATTAATGAAGACTATGACGAACATGTCCAAGTACTGCTTGAACACACAGTTCATCAAGTCTATGAAAGCTACTGGGGAATTAGTAAGACCAAATGACATGACTATAAATTTAAACTGACCATAATGAGTTCAGAAGGCTATTTTTGAAAAGTCACATTCTCTGACTCTGAGTTGATGATAGCCTGATCGGAGGTCTATCTTAGAAAAGTAACTGACACCCTGAAGTTGGTCAAACAAGTTATCGATTCGGGGAAGTGGATACTTGTTCTTGACTATGACTTTGTCCAACTGACAGTAGTCAACATATTTTGAGAGAACCATCTTTCTTATGCACAAATAAAACTGGTGCATCCTTTGGGGAAATACTAAGTCTGATGAATCCCTTATCTAGGAGATCCTTCAACTATTCTTTTAATTCTTTGAGTTTTGCTTGAGCCATTCTATATGGCAGAATAGAAATAGATTGAGTATCTAAAATAAGGTCTATTCCAAAGTCAATTTCCCTCTTGGGCAAAACTCTGGGAAGATCTTCGGGAAACTTGTCTGGAAATTCACATGCTACTGAAATTGACTCAAGATTAGGGGTCTCTGAACTAGAGTCTTTAACTTGAATGGGATGATAAATACACCCCTAGATATCATTTTTCTTGCTCTAAGGTATGAAATAAGCTGACCCCTAAGTGCTGAAGTACTACCCCTCCATTCTAGGATAGGTGCATTCGAGAACAAAAAATAGATAACTCCGTTTTTACAGTAAACGGAAGCATAGCATGAATGAATCCAATCCATGCCGAGAATAACGTAAAAATTTGTTATCTCTATCTCTACTAAGTCTACTAATGTAACTTTCTGAGATACCATAACTGAATAATTCCTATATACCCACTGGGCTATGATAGATTTACCCACTGGGTAGAAACTGAGAAGGGCTCTACTAGGATTTTGGGACTGACTTCAAAGTCAATAGCTATATAAGGAGTTACAAAGGACAAAGAAACTCTTGGGTCTAGTAAAGCATAAACATGTAAATGGTAAACTTGCAACATACTAGTGACCACATCAGGAGAAATTTCCTGATCCTGTCGGGACTAGAGTGTATAGATTCTTTTTGGACATTTCCCACTGGTGGCACTGGAAAAGGCACCCTGCTGATTCAGGCAACCGAATAAGCTGGGGGACGATTGTACTGATCCTGAGTACCTGACTGAGGACAATCTCTAATTCTTTGACCTGGCTTGCTGCACCCAAAAAACACATCACTGCCAGCTCTACAGACCCTCTGATAGTTTTTACCATACTTCTATCAAAGAAGATTTGTTCTATCACTGCTAACACTACATTGATATTTAGTGCCTGGCGCCCTATCCTTATTACTATTTATGAACTTAAGCACTGGAGCTCTAGCTGAGGACGGAGATGGAATTGAAGGTTTTGGAAAGAATTGAGAATGATTACCACTCTCTGACTTAGGCTGAGTAAAGTTGAAACTACCTTTTCTAGCCCTCTTGCTCTACCTTTATTTCTCCTTAGTATTTTGCACCTCTATCTGTTGTGCATGGAGAATCAATCTAGCCAAGTCCATATCCTTAATCATCATTGCGGTCTTACACTTCCTTACCACACTGGTAGACACACCAGACACAAACTTACTCATCTTAGACCTGCTATCAGCTACCACATGAGAAATATATCTGGCTAACTAAGTAAACTTAAGAGAGTACTCCTTCACTATCATGCTGCCCTGCTTCAAGTTAATGAATTCTAACACCTTGTGTTCCCTTAACTCCAATGGGAAGAACCTATCTAGAAAGACAATAGAAAACTCTTCCCACTCTATAGGCCCTATATCTACGGCCTTATATGCTTTCCACTATTTAAACCATGAATGAGCCACATCCTGTAACTGGTATGCAACTAATCAACACTCTCACTAGCGGTTACCCCCATAATATTTGTGACCTTCTTCACCATGTCAAGGAATTCCTGTGGGTCCTATTCTGACTTAGACCCTGAAAATAAAGGAAGGTTCATTCAGGTGAAGTTCTGAATTCTAGCTACAGTAGTATTGGCCACTGGGTTGGCCTAAAAAGTAGCTGGATGTTTATTCTAGGCTGCTATGGAATGGTCTAGAGTGGTAAAAGGTTCTCTGAATTCTGCGTGGAAAACATGCTGTCACGCCCCAAAATCCCATCGGGCTGGACTGGCACCCGAAGCCGAGAAGGCTCGGGAGAACCCGTTCAAATACCTGTACGTTCACTTACATATCACCAAAAATTTGGACAGTACTTCATTGCATATAGAAAGATCTAATTACCTGTATCAGCACAACACGCACAAATATATATATATATATATATATATATATATATATATATATAATACTTGGCCGTCGGGGACACCACATATACAAATATAACATCACTATATAAACTTCCATGACTTTACCCTTCCTTATGTATACAAAGCCTCTAGGATATACATGACATAACTAAGGTCGGGACAAACCCCCGCCCACACATGACTCCTGTACAATAACAAAACATAAGGAACCGACTCGGAAAGCCTCAAAGCAAACTGGAGCTCACCAATAATAGCTGTATGACCTGGCTCCTATCTATGCTGTGAATGAGCTGAAGCACTTGTGCCTGCAGCATGAAATGCAGGTCCCCCGTGAGGGACGTCAGTACGAAATATGTACTGAGTATGTAAAGCTATAAATAATCATATGTGATATGGGGGATCAAGAAAATCAGACGCAAGTGAATAAATCATAATAGAAGTGAACCACACTTCATAAACACTTTTAGGATCATGTACATTATCATTAATCTGAATTGGGTTCTTGAATTCAAACACATTTGTGGAATGGTATACATTCGTTTATTTCATTCTTTACAATTATCATTCGCCATTACCTCCTCCTTCCGAACCTCCAACCACCTAACAATAATCAATACTGTACCGTACTGTGACCATTAGGCTGCCCCCAGTACATATCAACAGGGATCGACCCATGCTAGGCTTATGCCCCTAGGATACCACCCACACGTATATCAAGTAACACACATAAGAGATCTTTCCAATAACTTAGTTCAAAAGCTTTTGAGATTATTACATTAGTGTTCATGCCAATATAGTGCCTTTGGAACAATGATACATCAATAGGAACCAAGTAATAGACCTTCTATACAATAATGATGTAATAAAGACTCATTGGTACATCAACAATGTGTTTTAGAATCATCAATATCACAACAATGAAATAGGAGCCTTTTGGTATATCAATGAAACATTTTGACACTTTATAGAATGGAAACAACTTCGTTGGTAATGTAGAACAATACATGTTTTTGGACAACCTCGGAATCTTACTTGATGGAACATTGGTGTTTTCATGCGAAAGAACATCATTAGAGTATGCTTTACATACCTCGTTGTAGATTCGGATACCAATTCAACACAACTTCCCGCCTTTACAAATCAGTTATCTATAATGAAATGTTTGGCATCTAGTATTAGCAACCCAACACCACAATTCTCTTCCATAATTTCATACAACCAATATTTGCAAAGCATTCCAAAAACCAACTTGAACAATAGGTTTATGTGTGTGTATGTATATAATCATCATTTCAATACCATATCATCACACCAAATCCCTTCACAATTCAACATAATCCAACCATGCACAAGAATAATCCAACATCATTTCTCAATCATCCTTCAACAACAATCAAATAACATACTTCTTATGCTCACATGCATATATATAAATATCCATATAAATAATACCAACATAATTTACATCCTTACCATAAAATGTCCCTTTTGATTTCGAAGTCCTGTTGGCACAAATAAGGGGTGCTTCTCGAAGCTCTCAAGACGGTGAACACAACTACGGAATCAATTTGGATTTTCTACGGTTGAATCACAAGATAATTGGAGTTGAACTTAGGCTAGGGTTTCTTATTTCTCAATGATTTGGATGATAAATGATGGGTATGAGGCTGAGTATATGTATATAATGACCAATTTTCGTCCATGAGGTGATGGAAAATGACCATATTGCCCTTAAAATTTAAGTAAATCCAAATCTGTCCATGGTGGATTGTTTTGATAGGCTAAAGTAAATCGACCATAACTCTTTGATCCGATATCGGATTTGGGTGAAATTAGTATCGTTGGATACATAATTCAAAGGGATTTCATTTCATATAAAGTAGGCCACCCAGTTCGTCCTGTACAAGGAGTTATGATCGTTTGAAGTTGACCCTAAAAATCTGTTTTGAGAGGCTGAAGTAAACCGAGTATAACTCCTTACTCAGAAGTTGGATTTGTTTGAAACTAATTGAATTAGGGAGAAGACTCCCGGGGATTCTCATCGATATATAGCAGCTCACACAGTTCATTTTGTATAAGGAGTTATGATCGTTTAAAGTCGACCCAAAAAACTGGCAGGCCTCAGTAGTTTGTGTGCAGGAAATTTTCCTGCACATTTACTATTCACACTATCCCGGCCACCGTTTTATAGTTTCGAACGTGCTCGATTATATCCGAAACTTATCCGTTTTTGAAAATATTTATATCGTTGGAAAGCTTATTCAATAACCTTCGTATGGAACCATCGACGGGCAAATTCTGGTATAAATTAAATAAAAAATTAATTCAATATAATAAGACCAATACACGTACTTGAATACGCCAATACATGTACTTGAATAGGATCTGCATATTGTTTCTCTTTCACTTCAGCTACTAATGAAGATTCCGCAGCATTATGTACGATAAGCTCTTTATTCGGAGTTTCAAGAAGGCGAACTCCCAAACTAGCTAACTGGTGAAGATCATTAATCATCCCATGCCTTTCTATAGGCGCCACCATAGCCTTACGACTTAACGCATCAGCTACCACATTTGCTTTCCCTGGATGGTACAAGATAGCAACATCATAGTCCTTTAATAGTTCAATCCATCTCCGCTGCCTTAAATTTAGATCCTTCTGATTAAAAATATATTGCAAGCTCTTATGGTCAGTATATATATCAACATGAACCCCATATAAGTAGTGGCGCCATATCTTTAAAGAAAAAATAACTGCTGCCAACTCAAGATCGTATGTAGGATAATTTTTCTCATGTGGCCGCAATTGTCTAGAAGCATATGCTATTACCTTACCATGCTGCATCAATACACATCCTAAACCAATTCTGGAAGCATCACAATACACTGTATACCCTTCGGTGCCTTCGGGAAGTACCAACACGGGTGTAGAAATCAACTTGTTCTTTAAATCTTGAAAACTCTTCTCACAGGCATCATTCCATTGGAATTTGGATGCTTTATGAGTTAGCTTGGTTAAGGGTGCTGAAATGAAAGAAAAGCCTTTAACAAACCTTCTATAATAACCGGCCAACCCGATAAAACTACGAATCTCCGTAGGCGTTGTGGGCCCTGGCCAGTTCTTCACAGCTTCTATCTTTTGAGCATCAACCTTTATCCCTTCACTAGATACAATATGACCCTAAAATTCCACCGACTTTAACCAAAACTCACATTTAGAGAACTTTGCATAAATCTTACAATCACGAAGAGTCTGCAATGCCTGTCGTAAGTGATTTGCATGGTCCTCTTCTGATCTAGAATAAACTAGGATATCATCTATAAAAACTATCACAAATACATCCAGGAATGGCTTAAACACCCTATTCATCAAATCCATAAAAGCTGCAGGTGCATTTGTTAGCCCAAATGACATAACTAGAAACTCATAATGACCATACCGTGTTCGGAAAGCTGTCTTGGGTATATCCTTCTCTTTGACCCTCACTTGGTGGTAACCTGATCTCAAATCAATCTTAGAAAAACACTTGGCACCCTGTAACTGATCAAATAAATCATCAATTCTTGGGAGAGGATATTTATTCTTAATAGTCACCTTATTCAATTGCCGATAATCAATACACATCCTCAGCGAGCCATCCTTTTTGCGTACAAATAACACTGGTGCTCCCCAGGGGGACATACTAGGCCTTATGAATCCCTTCTCTAGCAAATCCTTCAATTGCTCTTTCAATTCTCGTAATTCTGCTGGGGCCATTCTATACGGCGGAATGGAGATTGGTTGGGTTCCTGGTATTACATCAATACCAAACTCTACTTCTCGTTCAGGAGGCAAACCTGGAAGATCTTCAGGAAATACATCAGGAAATTCATTTACCACCGGAACAACGTGAAGAATTGGTGGCTCCGCTTCTGTATCCCTTACTCTAACTAAATGATATATGTGTCCCTTGTAAATCATTCTTCTTGCCTTAAAATAAGAAATAAATCTACCTCTTGGCGCGCTAATTTCACCTTTCCATTCAAGGACTGATTCATTTGGAAAATGGAAATATACCTTTTTTCGTGCAGCAATCAATTGTGGCATAAAAAGACGCCAACCAGTCCATACCCATTATAACATCAAAATCTACCATTTCTAACTATACAAGATCAGCCATCGTATCACGACCACAAACAGTTACTATGCAGTTTCGATAAACCCTTCTAGCTATAATAGATTCCCCAACCGGTGTGGATACTTCAAATGGCTTAACTGATAGTTTGGGTATTCTTTCGAACTTTCCAGCAACCAATGGAGTAACATAATATAATGTAGAACCGGGATCAATTATGACATATAGATCGAATGAAAAGATAGACAACGTACCCGTAACCACATCTGGGGAAACCTCTAAATTCTGTCGATCCGCTAGAGCATACGTACGATTTTGAGCCCTGCTAGAACTCGTGGCTCATCTATCACCTCTAACACGACCCATTGGCTGTGCACCCCTTCCTGAATAAGGCATCGATGATGATGATGCAACAATTGGACCCGTAGGTCGTGCCATACCCCCTATGTCCCTTCGTGGGCATTCACTCATCATATGCCCCGACATATCGCACCAAAAGCAAACATTGGTCCCCAGTCGACATGCGCCCAAATGATACCTTCCATATTTATTGCATGGCTCTCGAGGAGGTCTCGATTGGCTCATATTCCCTTGCCCTTGGTACCCCACTATCCGTAAACTCTGACTCTCACTTCTATGCCTGAATTGATTTCCTCTAGACCCTTGGAACTGTGGTGGGGCACTAGCTGCAGAATAAGAAGATAATGGCCTAGGTGGTCTAGCAGAAAACTGTGGTCTGAACCCTCCTTGAGATGGCATGAACTGCCCTGTAGATCTGGCCCTCTTGGTATATCCTCTTTCTGATTCCTGTGTTCTTGTCCTCTGCCTCTGATCTTCTATTTTCTGTGCAAAAGCTTGGATCCTTGCTATGTCCATATCTTTGTTCAAAGCAGCAATAGTACAATCTCTAACTAGATATGGATCTAGCCTATCCACATATTGATGAACTCTGTCATCCATAGTAGCTACAACATTAGGAGCATATCTTGACAAGAAATTAAATCGGAGACTTTACTCCCTCACGCTCATATTCCCCTGACAAAGATTTAAAAACTGATCTGCACGGGCCTGACGAATCTTGAATGGAAGATAATGATCAAGAAATGCCTCTTTGAACTCTTTCCAAGTAGCTGGAGGTGCATCAATACCCCTAGATCGTTTCCAGTCCTCATACCAATATATAGCCTTCCCTTTAAATCTATACACCGCTAACTCCACTGTCTCTTTACCCGTTACATGCATAACATCTAAGGCCCTTTGAACTTGATCAATAAAGTCCTGTGGGTCCTCTTTAAGATCTGATCCAGTAAAAGTGGGAGGATCCATCTTAAGAAAATCCTGTGTTCGAAGACTAGCCGCCCTATCTATACCACTAGGACCTGCAGTAGGAATGGCTTGCCCAGCAACTATACGAGTCAAAAGTTGCACTGCATTTCTAAGATCTTGATCAATAGCATTAATAGGTTGCTCTGGGGATATAGTTCTCCTTCCCCTTATTTCTTCCGGACCGGGGGAAGTTTCTGATGCATGCTCAGCTGGAGCCTCAATTTGATTAGTTGGTATAGTGGGTGACTTACTAGTCCCCTCTCCGGCAGCCACATCTACTTGCTTACCGGTATTCTTGCTTTTGGTAATCGGCATCATTACTATAATAAGAGAAACAAACTGATTCAGTGGTCAACTATGACTTCATGTACAATATAAGCTCTATCGCACGATCTAAGACATGAAGAAAAGAAACAATTCCTAAATGTCCATAGCCTCCTGTTTATAGATGCGGTGCACAATACACCGATAAACAAGACTCTACATAGACACGGATTTGTAGACTCACTAGGACAAACTTCTCTGATACCACTTTTGTCACGCCCCAAAATCACATCGGGCCGGACTGGCACCCAAAGCCGATAAGGCCCGGGAGAACCCATTCAAATACCTGTACATTCACTTACATGTCACCAAAAATTTGGACAACACTTCATTGCATATAGAAGGATCTAATTACCTGTATCAGCACAACACACACAAATATATATATATATATATATATATATATATATATATATATATATATATAATACTTGGCCGTCGGGGCCACCACATATACAAATATAACATCACTATATAAACTTCCATGACTTTACCCTTCCTTATGTCTACAAAGCCTCTAGGATATACATGACATAACTAGGGTCAGGACAAACCCCCGCCCACACATGACTCCTGTACAATAACAAAACATAAGGAACCGACTCGGAAAGCTCCGAAGCAAACTGGAGCTCACCAATAATAGCTGTATGACCTGGCTCCTATCTATGCTGTGAATGAGCCGAAGCACCTATTCCTGCAGCATGAAATGCAGGTCCCCCGTGAGGGACGTCAGTACGAAATATGTACTGAGTATGTAAAGCTGTAAATAATCATATGTGATATGGGGGATCAAGAAAATCAGACGCAAGTGAATAAATCATAATAGAAGTGAGCCACACTTCATAAACACTTTTAGGATCATGTACATTATCATTAATCTGAATTGGGTTCTTGAATTCAAACACATTTGTGAAATGGTATACATTCGTTCATTTCATTCTTTACAATTATCATTCACCATTACCTCCTCCTCCCGAACCTCCAACCACCTAACAATAATAAATACTGTACTGTACTATGATCATTAGGCTTCCCCCAGTACATATCAACTGGGATCGACCCATGCTAGGCTTATGCCCCTGGGATACCACCCACACGTATATCAAGTAATACACATAAGAGATCTTTCCAATAACTTAGTTCAAAAGCTTTTGAGATTATTACATTAGTGTTCATGCCAATATAGTACCTTCGAAACAATGATACATCAATAGGAACCAAGTAATAGACCTTCTATACAATAACGATGTAATAAAGACTCATTGGTACATCAACAATGTGTTTCAGAATCATCAATATCACAACAATGAAATAGGAGCCTTTTGGTATATCAATGAAACATTTTGACACTTTATAGAATGGAAACAACTTCGTTGGTAATGTAGAACAATACATGTTTTTGGACAACCTCGAAATCTTACTTGATGGAACATTGGTGTTTTCATGCGAAAGAACATCATTAGAGTATGCTTTACATACCTCGTTGTAGATTCGGATACCAATTCAATACAACTTCCCGCCTTTACTAATCACTTATCTACAATAAAATGTTTGGCATCTAGTATTAGCAACCCAACACCACAATTCTCTTCCATAATTTCATACAACCAATATTTGCAAAGCATTCCAAAAACCAACTTGAACAATAGGTTTATGTGTATATATATATATATATATATATATAATCATTTCAATACCATATCATCACACCAAATCCCTTCACAATTCAACATAATCCAACCATGCACAAGAATAATCCAACATCATTTCTCAATCATCCTTCAACAACAATCAAATAACATACTTCTTATGCTCACATGCATATATATACATATCCATATAAATAATACCAACATAATTTACATCCTTACCATAAAATGTCCCTTTTGATTTAGAAGTCCTGTTGGCACAAATAAGGGGTGCTTCTCGAAGCCCTCAAGATGGTGAACACAACTACAGAATCAATTTGGATTTTCTACGGTTGAATCACAAGATAATTGGAGTTGAACTTAGGCTAGGGTTTCTTATTTCTCAATGATTTGGATGATAAATGATGGGTATGAGGCTAAGTATATGTATATAATGACCAATTTTCGTGCATGAGGTGATGGAAAATGACCATATTGCCCTTAAAATTTAAGTAAATCCGAATCTGTCCATGGTGGACTGTTTTGTTAGGCTAAAGTAAATCGACCATAACTCTTTTCTCCGATATCGGATTTGGGTGAAATTAGTATCGTTGGATATATAATTCAAAGGGCTTTCTTTTCATATAATGTAGGCCACCCAGTTCGTTCTGTACAAGGAGTTATGATCTTTTGAAGTTGACCCTAAAAATCTGTTTTGAGAAGCTGAAGTAAAACGAGTATAACTCCTTACTCAGAAGTTGGATTTGGATAAACCAATTGCATTAGAAAGAAGACTCCCGGATATTCTCATCGATATATAGCATCTCACACAGTTAATTTTATACAAGGAGTTATAATCGTTTAAAGTCGACCCAAAAAACTGGCAGGCCTCAGTAGTTTGTGTGTAGGAAATCTTCCTGAACATTTACTATTCACAATATCCCGGCCACCGTTTTATAGTTTCGAACGTGCTCGATTATATCTGAAACTTATCCGTTTTTGGAAATATTTATATCGTTGGAAAGCTTATTCAATAACCTTCGTATGGAACCATCGACGGGCAAATTCCGGTATAAATAAAATAAAAAATTAATTCCATATAATAAGACCAATACACGTACTTGAATACGCCAATACATGTACTTGAATACGGGGTGTTACACATGCTCATCCAGGGAATCTGGCTGAACAGGCAGAGGTGCTATCTGGTTTCTTGTTCTTCTTTTGTTAGTCTTTTTGGAGGCATATTTTTTAAACAAATGGGAAACTTGGATTAGGCAGAGAGTTTAACCTTAAATCATGCTTACTCGCATGGCTTGAATACTGGAAGAAGGGAAACTTTTCTGAAAAATAACTCATAACCTTTTGTCCATAAGTGTGGCGCGCTCCACACCCATACACAAGACTCTATTTGACGTAACTTTAAGACTCCCTAGGAATCTATTGAACCTTAGGCTCTGATGCCAAGTTTGTAATGCCCCGAGTCTACACCTCGGATGTCACACGGTGCTTACGACCCCTAAGGACCACAAGCTAAACCATGAATGGCACCTACTATGAGCATTGAATAGTAATACTGAAATAATGCAGAAGTTAGGCTGAAATACCATAAGGATCATAATCTAAATACTGATAAATATAGCAACTGATAATAATTTCTAAAAACTGAATACTGTCTGAATTAGTCTAGTCTGAAAAGCCTCTACTGAACTATCTGAATGTGGAGTTGATGGGACAAGCCCCCAACTAACTCCAACTAATAAAATACTGGGTGTACTATAATACTGAAATAAACATTATCCTCTATGGGTGAGGACTCACTACTGAATCTAGATAAGCGTGGTCAGGAGCCCGTGCGTCTAAACCTATGATATAAGACATCAAGTGCAAAGAAAGAGTATGCGTCAGTGCTTTGAATGCACTAGTATGCTAAGTGAGGTGGGTTGATATACATGGGTCCGTATGCTTGAACAATAACTGACTGAATGATATGTACACAACTGAATGAGAGTACATGGATAACTGAAACTACTGCAAATACTGATTATGTAAGACTGTTTATATTTATATATATACACTATAACTGAGATGCTACTTGATCTAAATACTAAGCTCTGATAACTAAGAGACTGATATTTGAGATTACTGATAACTGTATTACTGATAACTAGGTGACTATTTCTTATAGTTCTAATTCTATAGAACTGAACTAAGTTCTATATTGAGTCTGAAACTTAAAATGTAACTGTGGGAGTGTTCATCAACTGACATACCCCGATTATAACTGAGTTGGGTTCCAACCTCTGACACTAATTGGAAGGGTGTTAGCACCGTGCCACGAGAACTAACAAGGGCTATAAGGATCCACTAAAGAATCACCCTCATTTGGCAGGTGAGTTATATGTTACCCTCAATGGGTAGGTTGATATATTCAACTTACCCTGGCTATGTAGTTAACTAAGGGACTGCTACTAAAGATCACACCCTCAACTGGCAGGTAAGCCCCTATCCGTAGGTTCACTCGGTACTGAATCCTACTCCCAACTGAATAGACACTGAACTGATCACTAGACTGTAATAAGCTTGATTGAACTGTTACTGATTTTTTTGACTGACTGAACTAGCCTAAGTTCATTGAATTTTGTAAATGACTGAGTACTACTATTCATGACATTACTAAGACTATACTGTAGCTACTATAATTCTAGGTAAACAGCTAGATTTTTGGGTATTGAATACCCCCAGGAGTTGATAGCATCAATAGTAAAACATGACATAATCTTGAAAGCATTACATTAATTACTTATTCACCATGCATTCATTTAGACATTTTGTCAAACATTTGAGAGGCATGAACTAGTACATGAATGGGGTCACATGATAACATGTCATGAATTCACTCTTAAATTTACATTGGCATTTTATCAAACACTTGGGGAGCATAATTTGTGCACATAGAAACCATCAAGATATAAACATCATGACTACAACATTCAAATTGAAAATTCAAGGGCTTAACATGAGAAGCACATAATTATATATACATGCAAATTAATTACTTGAAACTTGTAATGAATATTTATTTGAAAACCAAACATCACTACATACTTAAACATAATCCAATTCAAACATGTAAATCATGAAATCAATACACTTGTAGTTTAAAAAGGGTTCTTGAACTCCAAGGGTGGAAGGAAACCCAAGGATGAAGACCTAACATACCTTGATAATTAAATTCGTGAGAATCGTTGGTGTGTTCTTGAAGATTGGATTTGAAATTAAATGACCTAGGGCTTTGTTCTTTAGAGGATTTGAGAAAGAGTGAGTGATTTTTCCTTTAGAGTAGTTTAATTTTGTGTTTTAGGGCTAATTAAAAGTTGTGAAATTGACTTAATTACCCCTCTAGACGTGGACTTAATTACATAAAAACATGCCTATCGATGCGCAGACCGATGTACCACATCGTTAGTGTCGACGTTATGGCCAATGCGATGCGTTGAGATTATGTTGTCTGAATGGAACTAGTACTGAATGATGGGAAAATACTTGTCGTTATGATAGGCGGCGCGATGCATTGAGATTGCATCGACTCACTATTTTTGACATGCAAACAAGCTTTTAACGACGACCGAAAAATCTGAAACTTACCCGAGGTGACCTATTGACATCCTTGATTATGAATCGACTTAAAAATTGATATTTTAAGGTCGTAAGGATAAAAAATAAAGTCATTGAATTATCAAGGCCAAAAATGAGACAAAGTGTCAATACTTCACTGAAATGTTTTAAGTTTGGGACCTCTTTTGGCATGCTATATGCTATTGAAATGACTGAGATTTTACGAGGTCTTACAATAACGTAATATAAACTCAAAGGATTTAAGACATGTTTATAACTGATAACCGGTTAATATCAATCAAATCCACAGTAATCGACGAAGACTTCTAATAAAATCCAAATCAATAAAATATCGGGACGTGCCCTCAACTCTGAAAAAGACAATAAAAATGACAATATTAATGAGAACTCTTCAATTCTAGTTTATTAAAGGAAACTAATGAAATGACCAAGTTTTTCAGAGAATGAAAGCTCACCACTTCACCACCAACAATCGTCGAACCGAGCTGATCCACCTAACACTGAGCAGAAAAAGTAGAAGTATCTTCGGTGCCTGCATCGCATGGGGATACAGTGTTTGGAGGCGGTTAATGGGTTGTGCACTAGCATGTAATTCAGGGATAAGGGATAAAATAATGCCATGAAGCACATTTTTAAAACCATTCAAGCCAATGCACATAATCATATATATACATATAAGCTTGTTATGCCGGGAAAGGGAACAAGGCTTAGCATGAAATAAAACTTTATCTTGGATTATGTAACTCAACCATCATAAACAGGCACCCACTAGCTTTATGGGTTCATATTCCCTACTTAAAGGATCCTAGTGCGTGTTAGCCACACGAACTATAGGTATCATGGAAGACCAAAAAATGTCCGAACCCTACGTCAGTCCAAGATACAAGTATATAAATTATGTGAACTATGCACACAGGGCATCAAGACCAAACTTTATGTCGCAAATATGAGTTTTCAGTACAATTCATCCAAGACCCACACCTTCACGGCTTTGATACATGACCCCCATTAAGCCCAATTTAAAGCAAGTTTCACATAACCTATTTATTAACCAATGAACTAACCGTTAAGGCACACTATGGGTATCGTCATACCTTACACTTGCAAACTTATCTCTATGCCATAACAATCATAGTATCTTGGGGGAATGCCTCAACCCCTTTGTTCATTAAATTAAATCATAGCCAGTAAGGCTTTTAAAATCTATGTCCATTATTTAATCACTAATGGAATTCTATATCATAGGTGGGTAAGTCAAACCAATTAATAATTTCATAATTCAAATCCAATTACATAAGTGGATCAAGGGAACATAATTATTCAAGTCCAATTCCAATTTCAAAACACCAATTTCACCATACCCATGCACCCTACAGGTTTAAAACCATTAATAACGCATGAATAATGCATAATAAAGCCTGAGAAAATAATTTAGGAATCAAACATATCAAAACCCTCAACTACATCAAAACCCACTTTTAAAATCATCCAATTAAAACATTTAAATACATGCTTTACATAAAGTAATAGTTGGGGAAAAGTAACATGCCTAAAATACCAAAGTTTGTGGAGAGAATTTGCCTTTAGGAGCTCTAATTGATAAACTTCATAGAAAACCCTAAGTATCTTACTTAAGAGAGAGTTCAAAGATTTTGGGAGTGTTATGAATGAGAAATAACCCCTTAAATTTCTTTATGGCCTTGGGGTCAAAGGAAGGAAAAAAGGGAATTGATCAAAATGCCCTTAGTAAAATGATTGAAAAATCACTGCCTAGTCACTATGGGTGACCTTGCGACTCGTAGGCTCACCTTACAACTCGTAAGATCCAATTCGTAGTCTTTCTTAGTGTCCAGGACCACCAACATTGATTTGGTTACAAGTCGTACCTTATGACTTGTACTCAGTCATTACGACTCGCATAGTCTAGTCGTTGTCAAATTAGAAATATTTGGACATCACACTGGTTAGGCTACAAAAGACATTATACGACTTTTTTGAGTCTTTACGAATCTTTAGGAGCCTCTCATACTCAGAACATAAAACTTAGTCACACACACTACTCAAGCTACGATTGGGTTCATAAGACCTATCAAGACTCCCTACGGCTCATAAAGGGTGTCGCAGTTTGGGCAGTGAGGATAAAAGTTTAGAAATTTTCAAGGAACAAAAGGCTGGGGTGTTACATTATTCCCCTTCCCCCTTAGGATCATTCGTCCTCAGATGATATGACAGCGTATTCCTTAGCATGATTTAACATAGAAACACACCCACTTTTACTTTTAATAAAGATAGAATACAAAGATATCAAGGAATTCACAATTCCTTTAACAAATTTAGAAAAAAAAGATGCTAAGGAATACACATACCTCTCGCAAGATTATCTTGAGCAGGAAACAAGAATGGGTACATGGACTTCATGTCCTCTTCAGCTTCCCAAGTAGCTTCACAAGCTTCCTAATAGGGCAGCAATAGAGGTGAAACTTTTCACAAACCTTCTATAATAACTGGCTAAACCCAAGAAACTCTGAATATCAGTTGGAGTCGTGGGTCTTGGACACTTCTTTAATCACCGCAACTTTCTGTGGATCCGCCATAATCCCTTCACTAGAAACAACATAACCTAGATAGGTCATAACATTTAACTAGAACTCATATTTAGAGAACTTCACATACAACCACTGCTCTTTTAAGGTTTGCAACATAAGGCGAAGGTTATTGACATGCTCCATCTCACTCTTGGAATACACCA
The DNA here is from genome assembly GCA_030864225.1 of Capsicum baccatum var. pendulum. Taxonomy (NCBI): domain Eukaryota; kingdom Viridiplantae; phylum Streptophyta; class Magnoliopsida; order Solanales; family Solanaceae; genus Capsicum; species Capsicum baccatum. The sequence continues at coordinate 46,943,983 of CM061560.1, forward strand.
GAATATCATCAATACACACAATTACGAACAAATCTTAGAACTAATGGAACACCCAATTTATAAGATCCATGAATGCCACTGGGGTATTAGTCAAACCAAAGGACATAACTAAAAACTTAAAATGACTATACCGGGTTCAAAAAGCAGTCATAGGGATATACACTTCCCTAATCTTCATCCGATGATACCCAGACCGAAGATCTATCTTAGAAAAGTACTTAGCTCTATGAAGCTGGTCAAGCAGATTATCAATCCTAGGAAGCGGATACTTATTCTTCACAGTCAAATTTTCAATTGGCGATAGTCTATACATATTCGAAGAGATCCATCTTTCTTATGCACGAAGAGCATAGGAGCACCCCATAAAAAACTCTAGGGCGAATGAAACCCTTATTTGAAAAATCTTTCAACTTCTTCTTAAGTTCTTTCAACTCAGCTGGAGCTATTCTATAGGAAGGGATAAAGATACAATAAATGTACGGTAGAAGATAAATCCCAAAATCAATTTCCCTATTGAGAGGAACACCAGTAAGATCATTAGGAAACACCTCAGGAACTCATAGACTACAAAGATCGACTACAAAGAAGGACCTTCAGATATAGAATCCTTAACATGCACTAAATAGTAGAGACACCCCTTGACAACTAATTTTTCATCTCTAAGATAAGAAATAAACCTTCTCTTGGGCACTAGGGAACTACCTTCCCCCTCAACCACTAGCTTATTTGAGAATCAAAATCTGACCCTTCAGGTCTGACAATCAAGATATACATAGCATGAGTGCAACCAATCCATTGCCAAAATCAAATCAAAGTCTAACATGTCTAATTTACTCAGGTCCACAAATGTCTCCCTACCACGAATGGATACCATGCAACCCTTGTAGACTCGCCTAGCTACAACACAGTCATCCACTGGGGTAGATACAAAAAACGGATCAGGAATACACTCAGGATTAAAACCAAAATAAATAGCGACATACGGGGTCACATAAAAGAGAGTAGACCCAGGATCAAGTAGACAATATAGATCACGAGTGAAGAGTTTTAGCATAGTAGTAAAAACGTCTGGAGATTCCTTTAAATTCTAACAAGTGGCAAGAGCATACAGGAATTTCCAACCAGTGCTAGAGCCAGAAGTAGTACCTTTTGGTTTAGAAGTAGAAAATTAATAGTCGGGGACCTTATTAGCCCCTGTAGCAACCTCGCCTGAAGGAGAGCTCCTCTGAATGTGGCCAAGCTAAACATATATGAAATACTTATTTCTCTCCTCATCATAAAATTCTCAATGCAATTGACCACATAAATGACAAGGGGGATAAGATGGAGCTGACTGAGCCCCACTAGCCTAAGATTGGGCACCTTGTACTCAAATCCACTATTTTTTTGCAAAATGGTGATCACTGGATAGATTAGGATATGGAGCTTTAGCCGTAGAATATGAACAAAAATTTCCTCACTTCTTTTTAGACCACTGCCTACTATCCTTGCCACTATTTTGTTGGCCATCTTGCTCAGAAAATTAGGATCTCTTACTCTTCCTCTCCTCAATATCTTCCTACTTTTGTTTCTCATCCTTTATTTGTTACATATACACCATATGCCTCAAAATGTCCATGTCACTATTTTGCAAGGCAGTTTTGCATTCTAATACTAAGTATCAAGACAAGCCCAAAGAAAGCTTCCTCATCTTAGCCCTTATATTAGATACAAACTCAGGATCATAGAGGAGAAGCTAGTGAAAATTTAAGGAATACTCCTTCACAGACATCTTCCCTTGCTTAAATTCATAAACTCCTCAGCCTTCGCCTCTCTTAACTCCTAAGGAAAGAAGAGGTCAGGAAAAGAACCAAAGAAATTCTCCCATAAAGCCAACTCTACATCATCTCCCCTAGACTGATCCCACTCTCCATGCCACTGATATGCCACATCCTTTGGTTGGTATGCAGTGAATTCCACACCCTCAAAGTCAAAAGTATGAATCACAGGAGAATCTTCTCCATCTTATCTATGAACCCTTGAGGATCTTCCTCAAAATTAGAACCAATAAAGGTCAGAGGATCCATTCTCACAAAATGGCCAACTTTAGTGGCGTCGAAGAACTCATATCAATACTAACAAGACCTAACCGACGTGACTGAGATATCACTAATTGGGTCAATAAGTGGATGCAATAGAAAAATTAGGTATTAGTAATATCTCATGGATGTGATTGAGCAGGAGTCTTCCCAGCGGAAGAAGGATTAGCGGGAATCGGTGGAACTTTACTAGGGCAATCAAAAGCAGAGACGCTAGACTTGGCCTGAACTCCTTGAGTAGGACAAGCCCCATCCACATTGTCCTCAAGTGGGAGAGAGGAGTTTCCGTGAATATTAGATCTTCTGGGAGGCATGATCTGAAAAGTGAACAAATGATAATTAGAGGAGATTTCAAGAGCTTAGTCTCTATAGCCTGATAGCAGATTACAAGAAAGGGAAACATTCCTAAATGCCTCGTAGCCTTTCCCTTATAAGTGTGGAACGCTACACACCCATAAAAAAGACTCTACTTGACATGGCTTTGTGGACAACCAATGACACCAAACCTAGGCTCTGATACCTACTTTTTCATGACTCAGGCCGGGGCCTGGTCGTGATGGGTATCTCAAGTCCAACAAGGACTGGAGACCACCCCCTGCACCTAGCCAAATTGATCACTACTCCTAATAGAGGTTGAATTATGAACATATAACAAGATAGCATAATATAAACTTAAAGGATTTAAGACATGTCTATAACAGATAAATGGTAACTAACCAACATCACCCAAGTCCTCAGTAATACACAAAGCCTTCTAACAAAACCAAGATCAATAAAATATTGGGATATGACCCCAACTTTAACAAAGATTATGACAATGATAATGTTAGTGTGAACTCTTCAGTTCTAGCTTATGAAAGAAGATTGATAAATGGATAGGACTTCTGTAGAATGGAAGATCCACTACACAACCAATGATCGACGAACTGAGCCCATCCACCTAACACTGTGCAGGAAAAGTAGAAATTTCTTTAGTGCCTATATCGCATGGGGATATAATATTCGGAGATGGTTAGTAAGTTAAGCGCTAACATGTAACTCAGAGTAGGATAAAATAATGCCATTAACCATATTTTCAAAACCACTCAAGACAATGCACATAATTATATATATACATATAAACATGTTATGTAGGGAAAGGGAACAAGGCTTAACATAGAGTAAAACTTTATCATGGACTATGTAGCTCAACTATCATAAATAGGCATACACGGGCTATATGGGATTAGCTCCCCCTTCTGAAAGGACTCTAGTGCATGTTATTCATACAAACTGAAGATATCAAGGCAGACCAAGGAATGCCCTGGCCTCATGTCAATCCAAAATACAAATATGTCAATAGTGTGAACAAGATACAAATATATCAATAGTGTGAACTATGCACATAGGTCATCAAGACAAAACCTCATGTCAACAAACATGAGTTTTCAGTACAAGTCATCCAAGACCCACACCTTCACGAATTCTCTACATAACCTCCATTAAGCCCAATTTAAAGCATGTTTCACATAACCCATTTATTAACCAATAACCAACCATTAAGGGACACCCTTACACTTGCAAGCTTATCTCTATACCATAACAATCACAGTATCTTGAGGGAATGGCTCGACCCCCTTTGTTCATTAAATCCAATAATAGCCAACAAAGTTTTGAAAATTCATGTTCATTGTTTAATCATTAGTGCAATGTAATATCATAGGTAAGTCAAACTAATTGTTAGTTTCACAATTCAAAGTCAATTACATAAGTGGGTTGAGGGAACACAATTATTCAAGACCAATTTCAATTTCAAAACACCATTTAGAGGAAAACCACGACCCCTTTATTTATTCACCATACCCACGCACCCTACAAGTTCAAAACTATTAATAAAGCATGAACAATGTATAATAAACCATGGGAAAACAATCTAGGATGCAACCATATCAAAATCCTCAATCACGTCAAAACCCGCATTCAAAATCATCCAATTAAACTATTTAAATACATGCTTTTCATAACGTAATAATTAGAGAAGAGTAACATGCCTGAAATACCAAAGTTTAGAGAATTTTCCCTTGAGAACACTAATTAATGAATTCCTCGGAAAACCCTAAGTATCTTGATTGAGAGAATTTATAGAGTTTGAGAGTGTTTTTGATTGTGTTATGAATGTGAAATAACCCCTTAAAATGCTTTATGGTCGTGGGGTCTTAGGAAGGTAAAAAGAGAATTGAACAGAATGCCCTTTATAAAAAGGCTGAATAATAATCACCTAGTCACTACGAGTAACCTTGTAACTCGTAGGGTTACCTTAGGACTCGTAAGGTTCTACTCCTCTAAGACTACAAACACTTACTTGGTTATAAGTCTTACCTTACGACTCATTCTTAGTCATTATGACTCACATGGTCTAGTCATTGTCAAAGCAAAACATTTGGACATCAAACTGGTTTGGCTACAAAAGACATCATATGAATCATTTTGAGTCCTTACAACTCATTAGGAGACACTCATACTCAGAACAAAAAACTTAGTCACAAACGCTGGTCAGGCTATGGTTGGGTCCATAAGATGCATCAAGACTCACTACGACTCGTGAAGGGAGTCAGGGTCTGGGCAGTGAGGATAAAATTTCAAAAATTTTCAAGGACAAAAAAATTGGGGTGTTACAGTTTCGTACTTATACTTGGTATATGTGCTTATATCTAAAAATATTAAAGGACAAGGTGTGGGCTATCATTTCAAATATTTTTTGATTATAGGTGACGTACCCATAGTGTGTATTTATATACCCTATTTTCTACTTTGCTCAGTCGGCCTATGATACCTACCGAGTACAACTGGATAGTTCTCATCTCTACTGTGCCTTTTTGGTGCAGATCCAAGTATGAGTGCATCACAAGGCAACTGATTTTGGGAGGTGATATGAATCTAGAGTTGGCCTCCTACCCCATCCTTTTTAGTTTATGTCTTCTTTTGTATTCGGAGATAGACCTGTGTTCCTTTTGGATTATCAGTTGTAGCTTTAGACTTCAAATTTTATATAGATTGTTCATACACTATGATGCTAGGTTTTGGGATAGTTTATATATTGATTCGATATTCATAATTTTGCTATCTTTATGTATGTCTAGTTTGAGTTTGTTCTAGAAGTCTTGCCTTGGGATTTTGGTATTGTTTTTCTCATTCGTATTAGTTTAGGTATTTGGCTTACTTGTCAAGATGTAGTCGCGATAAGTACCATCATGACCCTCATTTTTGGGTCTTGACAAATGGTATTAGAGCATCAAGGTTCATTGGTCTTATCATTATAAGAACAAGGTATTTGGTAGAGTCTGACGTATCCGTACATGGGCATCCATATCTATCTTTTAGTGGCTATAAGATATCTTTAGAAAGCTTCCTTATTTTGTTTCTTATCATGTAGAATTTCATACTTTGTATCCTAAATTCTATTTCACTTTTTTGGTACAAATAGTGAGGACTAGATCTTGGGAGGCTAGAGATGCTAAGCTATCATCCGAGCAGAAAGCCCAGCCTAGGAGGGAGTTTCAAGTTATGGACGAGCCGAGGTAGAGGGAGGGCACAAGGATTTTACCCTTCTAGAGATAGTACTAGGGGGATCTCTCTTGAGCCTCAGGTTGTGCATTCTAGAGATATGGGGCCTACTCAGATTCCACAGAGCTTGTCTACCCCTATTTTGGAGGGGTTATTCATTCATTTGTTGTCTCATTTGAAGGTTTTTGTTTTGAGTGCACCTGGTGCTCCTCTAGCTTCGAGTATTGTACCTCCATATATGCTAGAGACTGCATATGGCGTTCCTCCAACTCTGAGTGCGGATCCTCCAATGGTACCAATATCTTCTTATTGTATACTCCACACACTGAGTGTTTTTCTTCATATGGTGTCGATATTTGATATGGTATTCTGAGACACTAGTTCAACCTTAATCCATGTTACCCCTCAAGTAGGATATCAACCAGCTAGATTCACTATGCTTCTTATTGTTATGGGTACAATTACATATTTTGAGGATCACAAGAGGTTTGAGAGATTCACTCACTTGGGTCCACCCAGCTTCAATGGTTCTGTGGGCGAAAATGCCTATGAGTTCTTGATTTATTGTCATAATAAGTTGCATAACCTTGGATAGCTTAAGTCGTATAGAGTAATACTACTTACTTGTTGGAGATGCATCCAATGATTGGTGGCGGTCATTTGTTAGTTGCAAACCTTTGGGTTCTCCAGTGACGTCTTGGGATCAGTTTGCTAAGGCCTTCTTGGACAGGTTTGTTCTATTCAATTTGATGAATGAGATAAGAGACGATTTTGATCACCTAGAGTAGGGATCCATGACTGTTGTAGAGTATGTCACATTTTGATGCCTTGCCATATATTATTTTATCATTATTTGACACAACCTGAACCAGGGCCTTGTCGTAATGGGCAACCCCAAGCCCAACCAGGACCGGGAATCACCCTCGTTTCCAAACCCAACCACCTAAATGCATACCTTGAGTTGGCTTAGGTCCGGACATATAACAAGATAGCGTATCCAACCGTGCGGTATCTCTGGGACAAGTCTATTACCGAGACCAACCCAATCAAGTCCAACCACCCAATAACCAACCAAACTAATGTAGAAGCCATAAATAAATACCATAATGATAAAACAATGTATGTATAAATAACATAAACAATCCATACCATACCTAAGTCCACAGTTTTCCATACAAAGCCTCTAGACCAACCAAAGAGTACCTAGTCAGGACATGCCCCAGATCATAGCCAAAAACCACAGTATATGAAAGATAAGAAATATGTAAAGTAAACCATTGCATTAAATAGATGCCTTCCAAAATATGGAAACTCACCACTTCAATCCAATATTGACTATACCCGAATCCAATTACTAAGCAAGAGGAATAGTATGACCGGTTCATGCATAGCGTGGGTATACAACCTCCAGTAGATAGGTTGGTGGGTGAACACTAGTATGCACTCAGGAGAGTGATAAAATAATACCATTTAAAAAGCTAAGTAAAACTATATGTGATGCATACAACCATACAAATAGATATAACCATGCCGGGAAAGGGAACTGAGTTTAGCATGCCTTTACAACCTTTACCTGGATGTGTAGATTTGCTGTTCTTAACTACCCATGGACTATATGGGTTCAGCTCTCCCTGCTGAAAGGGCCCAGTGCGTGTAGCCGTTCGACTAGAGAAGTATCCCATGGGATGACTAGTACATCCGTAAAATAAAGTATGACACATGCATACGGTCACCAAGACCAACCTCATATCGGCAAATATGAGTTCCCAATTTTGGTCCCCCCAGGACCTCTCCCTTTCACGGATTAGCTACACCTCCCACCATTATTGCCTAATTAAAACCAATTTCCGAAAATCCAAACCATTATCAATTTATTAACCAAGGCCATTGATATTGTATTGTCATACCAACCCTTACTTACAAGTATAATCCATAGCCAACCGTTAATAGGTTTAAGGGGACTTTCAAGTGCCCTTCTATTTACCATATTAAACCTCTTGGGGGACTTCCATGTTACCCACAAGAATAACCATCTAGCCTTTTACCTTTCCAAATCATTTAAACCAATTCCATTAATGTATCACTTTGACGGATCTGCATGTATCCCACAAGATTTTCAAAATAGACCAACCATGGCCACCAAAACCTTTACCCTTTAAACCATTCCAAACTATTTTATACCATGACAAAAATTTAAAGCATTTATATCATTTAAACCATTTAAACCATTCAAAACCATTCAAAACCATTTAGAGTTCCATTACTAAACCAAACCATGCAAGAGTTTCAATAGAAAACCAATAATAGAGTAAAAACACTTTTTGAGGCATTTTATCAAACATGTTGAGGGCACATCTTTACCAAGACCAAAACCAATGCATAAACCATTCAATTTAGGGGTATCCATGACCCATTTGTTCAACCATAACAAAAAACCAACCACATATGCAAGCTTTTACCAAAAACATGAGAAAATATAGTTTAAACCAACACCAAACCCTATTCATCAAGACCCTCACCAATATTTTGAAATCAATTATTCATGATTCATTAACCAACATTTACAACACAATACAAATGCCTTTATTTTGAAATAACAATGAGGTAAGGAGTACATTCCCTATACATGAAGATTCACAGAATCAATCTTGACCTTTGAGCCCTTTGAAGAACACATGAGAAACCCTAGCATGATGTGAGTGTTTGAGAGAGTGCTTGAGAGAGTGTTTTAATCCTTTAATAAGTGTTATCAAAGGCATAGGGTTATATGATGTGAGGACATAAGGTTTTAGGAGTAGAAAATGTCCAAAATACCCTCAAATTTAAATTAAAATAAGCCACGTCCAGGGGTACGACTCCCCCTTACCATTCGTATCCTAGTGTATGAGTGGTACCCAAACTCTTACCCAAACCTTGCCATGACCTTACCTACTAGTTTCTATAAGACTCACACCCTCCTAACTCATACCTAAGGGTATGAGTGACACCCCCAATCGTACCCACCTCTCGTATGTTGGACAAATTCCACAAGAAATCACAAATATTTACCATACGACTTGCCTTACACCACTCATATGCTCCTATACGAATTCTACCTAGTTAACTCGTATCTTGGGCAGTAGCCAAGCTCAACATACTGCCTAGGGTACAATTAAACCCTCAAAACATCCCACAACTTATATCCAAGGGGTACGATGAGTCCCTTGAGTCATACCGAGCCAAAAAGATCCAAAGCCTAAGAAATTTTGTGAGGGTCCTATTCCTAGGGTGTTTCAGTCTCCTGCACTTGGATAATTCATCCTCGAATGAAGGGTAAGGGTAAGGATAAGCACAAGGTAACACATTAAAATACATTAAACTTTCCCCAACCAAAATAGAAGACAGTAATACAAACCAAGATGAGAAGATCATCACATACCCCAAGCACAATTTACACCCCAACACCTTCATCCCGACTCTAACTAAGTTAAGAAACAAAGATGCAAGAGAAACCATTCCTCACCTTTAACCAAGTTAGAAAACAAGGATGTGTTGAAGAACACATACCTTACGCATACATTTTTTGGAACAAGAAACCAACGCGGATCCTTGGACTCTATGTCCACCTCCGCATCCCAGATGACTTTCTCAGACTTTTAGCTCCCCTATGGAACCTTTACCAAAGCCATACCTTTCGTTCACAACCGGTGAACTTTACCAATCCATGATCCTCGTCGGGACCTCCTTAATGAACAAAGAATTTGAGATACTAAAACCACCTAAATGAACCTAACCAACCAAGGACCATCCACCCTCCCAAAACATAGATTATCAGATGAATGAACTCATGCTAAAGAACAAGTCCAAATTGATTTAGAATTTACCGAGATGCATCACTATGAGAGTTTAAGTCTAACTATTCACCACCACTTCCATGTTCAACCCTATCAGAAGCTAAGAGAAGTTAACTTAAGCCTCTGGGCTCTACTCTTCACATCTATTCCAAAGCGCCATTTCGCTTCCATCACCATTATGTGGAACCCCTGAGTAAAAGAAATGGACAAACCATCCCCAACGATTATAATTGAAAATCAAACCAATATAACTACTAATCCAGGAAGACAATTCATAAAAAGCATGCCTTACTGAGCCTCTCAAGTACCCTACACAACTATGGGTATATTTACCAATCACGACATTCAAGCCTACCGCTTATATACCCGCGGTATGATCTATCCATCAAAAGATCTAGCACCATTTAATATTTACAATAGATTTTCTCCACCTATTCCTTTCCTAACTATTTATCATGACAATAACCTTACCTCACCTTCAAACCTTAAATCTAGTCGCCACCCTAGACTCTTCCCCGCTTAGGGACTTCTATATTTCTCTTTACAAAACGTCACCATTCTCTCCAAGCCACTACCATCCTAATATAAGGATAGTCATTAAGGAACTAAAGTACAAGGATTATCCATGCCTTCCAAGGAAAGAGCCTAGAACAAGACACGATACCAAAGGCATGAAGTACTTCATAACAACCACCTAGACTATAATGAAGAACTATCCCGACAAAACCATACGACAAAAAAGAGTCCTTAGAAATAGACACCAAAAGAAACACAACCACCTATACCATAAATAATACAATGTAGAGTCAAGACTCATATCCGAGGAATAAGGCAAATGAGAAATGAGAACCTTAAGTATAAGAACTATAAGAATGCATGCCACACTAGTAGGGTACTCTCTTAACCGAGATAAAAGAGGATCACTAGAATATGCAACCCGACCTTTCCTTGAACTTCACCACTAAAGAAGAATTTTAGACTAATCATCAGCCTTCACCCTATTACTCCTACACGCATAATACTTAACTCTAATAGGTATCACCAAAGACGTACATTAGGGATGATTGGTTCTCTTATACCTAAAACCTCAGTCATCTCAATGCTACTTATAACCCAATATAGATATGCAAAAACCATAAGACCCAATTAACTCCAAGGTTTTTCAATTAAACCCAAACTATTCAAGATCAAAACATGGAAACCAAGGCCTTTTCAAAAATCATTTGAATTCAACCACAACCAATTTATGTCCCTTTAATCACTTATGTAATGCAACAATTTAAGAATAGTTAAACCATATGACAAAATTATATTCAACAAAAATTTCACAAATAGTTTGAGCACATATAATTTCCTAGACCAAAACTAAGTAATTGGGAAAACCCATAGTACCCCAAAATCCATTTAGCATTCCCATGCATCATCCCACAATGTTCAAAAACATTTAGTAAAGAATGAATAATGCATCATAATCCATTGAAAATTAATTAAATGAGTAATCATGTCAAAGCCTTTAATTGTCCCAAAACTCACATTTAAAATCATGAATTTAATAATCAATTATGTGCCAACAATTAAGTACAAGTAGAGGGACAAAGATACGTGCAAGCTCCATGATCTAACCTATCGAATGAGTAGATCCTTAGCCCCCCGTTGAACCTGAATTCCCAGCCTATATGGCACAACTCTCCCATAATTTTATTCCTTACATCATCAACCTCATCCAACCTGCCAGTTTACTTCTACAATTTTTGCATTGCTATCCCTGAGCTAACATGCTTCCTTTATCCTAATCAAACATCTAGGTTCAAACCTAGTATCTACCAATCACCATGTACAATTATCAAAGTACCCCATATAAAATAGAATACACCTATAAGGTCTTCCCCTACTAGAAGAACACCTTAAATTCCTTAGTTATCCATTGATAACCTATGTATTTCTAGGGAACCATTCCCCCTATTCATTCAAAAATAAAACATTTCACAGAGAATCATCAAGACTGGAAAATTCTTTATCTAAGAAATACCTTAATTTCTCCTGAAGAACCTTTAACCCAACCAGAACCATTTTATAAAAAAGAATAGAAATTAGAAAGTGTCCAAAACAAGACCATTCCCGAACTAACCTCTCCATTAGAAAGACACCATGAGGGTCACTAGAAAGGACCCCCAAAAATTCATTCACTATCAAAACCAAATGAAAAGAAAGACTTTCTGAGTTAGAATCTTTAACCTGAGCCAAATAATAAAGACCTTTCTTTTGAAACCAACCTTTAAGTTCTATGATATGATACAACTATTTCCCTTAATAGCTAGGGAACAAAATCATTATCCCATTCCATAACAAAATCACCAGAGAGCCTAACAGGTTCGACAATCTAATAATGAATAGCACAAATGCAACTAATCCATTACTTGATTGTCATCGAAATCCACCATATTCGAGCCAAACAAATCCTCCAAGACCCTTTGCTAACATCAGATACCACACACCCCATACACTCTGTTGGCAATTGAAGAGTCATCTATCAAGGTAAAAAAAAAGAAGAAAAGAGTCCAAAATAACCTTAAGACCAAAACCAAAATACACAACCACCAATGGGGTCACAAAAGAGAAAGGACCCAAAATCATGTAAACCATACACCACACAAGGAAAGGAGTTTTCAACACACCAATGTCAATATCAATAGATACCTTAGACTCTCGAGGGATAGTAAGATCATTGAGACGATCCTAACCAATGCCAAAATCGAAAGTTGCACCACTTAGTGCAAGAGATAGAAAAGTAGTAATCGATATCTTATTTTCCCAAGAAGCAACCCTTGTGAGACACTTTCATTTATTCAGGAAATTGTGACTCCTTACTTTTCCTATTTCCAACCTCACCTCATTCCTCCTTGTACCAATATATGGGTTAATAAATTAATAGAATGCCGAAATTTGGCATTGGTAACCTTTCTTTGAGATTTCTAAAATGAGTTCTACCTCCCAAATAGGATTAGTGAAGACCGATTGGACTCCACAGCAAAAACCAAAAGCTACAAACCTTGACAAAGTCTGTGCCGTATGAGTTGGACTAGATCCATCCATGTTGTCCTCTAGTGGGATAGGTAAGTTTCCATGAACTTTAGATCATTGAGAAGACATGATTCGAAGAGTGGATCAAAGAAGATATAGAGAAGAGTTTAAGACCTCAGACTCCATAGCCCGAAAGGAGACTAACCAAGAAAGTGAAGAATTCCTAAATGCCTCGTAGCCTCCTGATTATAAGTATGGCGCACGACACACCCATAAGCAAGACTCTACTCAACACAGATTTATGGATACCTCATGACACTAAAACCTAAATCTTTTATACCAATTTGACATAACCTGAACCAGGGCCTTATCGTAATGGGAAACCCCAAGCCCAACCAAGCCTGGGAACTACCCCTATTTCCCAACTCAACAACCTAAACTCATTCTTTGAGTCAGCTGAAGTTCGAACATATAACAAGATAGCATATCCAATCGTGTGATGACTCTGGGATAAGTCTATAACTGAGACCAACCCAATCAAGTCCAACCACCTAATAACCAACCAAACCAATGTGAAAGACATAAACCAATACCATAACGATAAGCCAATGTATGTATAAATAACATAAACAATCCATACCATACCCAAGTCTACAGTTGTCCATACAAAGCCTCTAGACTAACCAAAGAGTACCTAGTCAGGACATGCCCCCAACTATATTAAAAAACCACACTCTATGAAAGACAAGAAATATGTAAAGTAAACCATGGCATGCAATAGATGCCTTTCGAAATATGAAAGTTCACCACTTCAATCAAATATTGACTGTACTCGAATTCGATCACTAAACAAGAGGAATATAATGGCCGATTCATGCATAGCATGGGTATATAACCTCCAGTAAATGGGTTAGTGGGTGAACACTAGCATGCACTCAAGATAGGGATAAAATAATGCCATTTACAAAACCAGGTAAAGCCATTCATAATGCATACAACCATATATATATATGTATAATCATGCTAAGAAAGGTAACCGGGTTTAGCATACCTTTAAAACCTTTACCTGGGTTGTGTAGCTTTGCTGTTCTAAACCACCCATGGTCTATATGGGTTAATCCCATGGGATGAATAGTACATCCCTAAAATAAAGTGTAACATTATGCACACAGTCACTAAGACTAACCTCATATCGACAAATATGAGTTTTTAGTTTTGGTCCCCCTGGGACCTCCACCTCCACGAGTTAGCTACACCTATCGTTATTATTGCTCCATTAAAACCAATTTCCAAATATACAAACCATTATATATTTATTAACCAAGGCTATTGATATTGGTATCTTTATACCAACCCTTACTTGCAAGTATCATCCATAGCCAACCATTTATAGATTTAAGGGAAATTTCAAGCGCCCTTCTATTTACCTGTATTAAACCTCTTGGGGGACTTTCATGTTCCCACAAGCATAACCATTTAGCCTTTTAACTTTCCAAACCATTTAAGCCAATTCCATTAATATATCACTTGAGGGATCTCCATGTACCCGCAAGGTTTTCAAAATAGACCAATCATGGCCACTGAAACCTTTACCCTTTAAACCATTCCAAGCTATTTTAGACCATGCCAAAAATTTAAAGAATTATATCATTTAAATCATGCAAAACCATCCAAAACCATTTAGAGTTCCATCACCAAACCAAACTATGCAAGATTGTTAATGAAAAACCAATAATAGAGTAAAAACTCTTTGAGGCATTTTATCAAACATGTTGAGGGTACACCTTTACAAAGACCAAAAATAATGTATAAATCATTAAATTTAGGGGTATCCATGACCCATTAGACCATAACCAACAACAAACCACATATGCAAACCTTTACCAAAAACATGTAAAAACATAGTTTAAACCAATACCAAACCCTATGCATTAAGAACCTCAACAAAATTTTGAAATCCACCATTCATGATTCATAAACCAAAGTTTACAACACAATGCAGATACCTTTATTCTAAAATAAAAATGAGGAAAGGAGTACATGCCTTATACATAAAGATTCACGAAAGCAATCTTGACCTTTGAGCCCTTTGAAGAACATATGAAGAAACCCTAGCCTCCAATCTGTAAGAGAGTGTTTGAGAGAGTATTTGATGTGTTTTAAGCCTTTAATAAGTGTTATGAAAGGACATATAGAGTTATTTTGTAAGACCCCATAAGATCCTATCTTATTTCCTCTTACTATTGCATGTAAAGGGGACCAAGACTTAGAATACTTCATTAAGTGTTACGACTTAGTCATTTCTAAAGATCCTAAACTTCGATGATTTTATTTTTGACCTTCCCAACACCAGAACATTAATTTTTAAGTTCATTCATGATCGTGGTAGTCAATAGTACATCTCGGGTGAGTTTCAGAATTTTTCAAACCAACGTAAGGGTGTGTTTGGATTTCCAAAATAGCAGCAGCCCATGAGTAGCCTGCAACATATTCTCTATTTCATCCCTAGATGTGCCCATGATAGAGACCTTGACACACGCTTTAGTTTGGAGCTCTGAAGCCCACAGTGCATGCTTCATTTCGGTGCTCCGAAGCCCGCGGCGCTCGCTCCATAGCGTGCCCTCTTATTTTCCAACTTTTGATTCCATTTTCCAAAGGTAATTAGGTCTTTTACCTTTACCCATTTGGTCTATAACACGGGATTTAGGGTCCCAAAAGCATAATTTGATATCTAATTCTAAAAATCCTCTCAAAATAAAACCTCATCTCCTAAGAAACAAACCCTAGCCTCTTTGAAAGAATCAGGGGATTCAAGATTTGTTTTCATGAAAATTAGCAAGAACTTTCTCAAATTCATCAATTAAGGTATGTGTGATGTTTATTCATGGGTAATTTTCACCCATGGAGTCCAGGAATCCATTTTCAAGATTTAAATCATGAAATTACATGTTTATAATAGAAAATCTCTGTGAATCCTTACGAGTTTTTATTTTTACATGGTGTTTACAAGTAATTGTTGTTGAAGTTAAACCTTACAAATTGTAATAATGATGTTTTCATGTTAAATCCATAATTTATGGATTATTATTCTAGCAATGTGATTATTATATGTTTTAAACTATTCCCATACTTTAATTCATGACCCTTATGTGTTCGATGAAATGACTAAGAGGTGAGTTTTGAACACTGGTTCCTATCATGGTTTTAAAGTGTTTATATATTCCTATTGTTATTGATATCGAGTCTTAGGGGTTATGACTACCTGAAATTTAGCTGTTTACTTAGTATCAGTATTCTCAGAATGGTTTCAGACATATATAAGCATTTTCAATTTAGTCAGTTATCATGTCAGGCAAACCTAGATCAGTTCAGTAATTCGAGTCAGTTCCTTATTTAGTTAAACTTAGTTCAGTCCTGTAATCAGTGTCAGTTCAGTTGGGAGAAGGATTCAACATCAAGCGAACCCAGGGATGGGGGCATTCTTGTTAGTATAGGGTTTAACCCCTAGTAGCAATTCCTGAGTTACAGAACTATGTAGCCAGCATAGGTTTGAGATGTCTTCCTTCTAGTTTAGGGTTGACACATATCTCATGAGTCTTTCTATTAGTTTTGGGTTGAAACATATCTCATGAGTCTTCCTATTAGTTTAGGGTTGACAAGATGTCTTCTTACTATTTTAGGGTTGACACAACCATTGTTAGTACCCGTGGCATAGTACTAGCGCCCTTTTAACTGGGGTCACAGGTTGGACCCCAATCAGCTCAACTTTGGGGCATGTCAGTTCATAATACCTCCCAAAATTTTAGATTCAGTATTTAGTTCAATTTTTCTTAACCATAGAATATAGTTTATCAGTATTCAGTTATTAGATTTTAGTATTTCAGTTTACAAACTATTTTAGAATTATATTATATGTTTGGTCATGTATCCTAAGATTTTATAGCATTCATGTAATTATTCTATTTATTCAGCTATCTCATGATATTATGTCAGTCTTTATTACTCATGCACATAAACCACGCATAAAAACCAAACCTCATCTAGCATACCAGTATATTCAAAGTACTGATTGCATACTCATTTCTTGCACTATGATATCTTATATCATAGGTTCAAACATTCAGGTTCTCGACTATACTTAGACATTCCAACGCATCATTATCTTTGGCAGTGGTGAGTCCTCATATTTTGAGGACACGATTTCTTTATTTCAATTTATCTTAGTAGTTCAGTATTTCAGTTGGAGTAAGTTGGGCTCTTGTACCTTCAAATCTTAGTCAGTTAGAGGCTCTTAGACACTTTCAAACAGTCAGTTAGATTATTAGTTTTTATTAGTTTTCAGATAGTTGCTTTCAGCATTGTTTTTATTATCTAAATCTTACGATATTTTTTAATTAAATTACACATATGTTTATTTATTACCAGTTTTATTCAGTGCTCACAGAAGGTACCGGCTCATGGGTTTGCTTGTGGTTTTTTAGGATCGAGAGCAATGTGTGGCAACCAGAATGTATTTTTGAGTTATTATAAACTTGATATCAAAGCCTAAGGTTTTAAAGTGTCGTAGGAAGTCTGAAAGCCACATTGAGTGAAGTCTTCTACATGGGTATGGAGCGTGCCACACTTATGAACAAGAGGCTACAAGACGTTTTAAGGAAAATTTTACCTTATTTCGGTATTCATGTTGTGTGAAAGAGCATGGTACTTGTAATACCCCGTATATTTCTAAGCTAGAAAATGAACCATTGTTCCTACGCATGAAACCTCCTATATTGTGATTCATATTTAAGTACATGAATTAGAATGAGTATTCTAGTGATAATAGAGCTTATGACGTGTTAAGCATGTTCATAAGAGTCACTTAGAGTAAGCCAAGCTAAGAGCTTTTGAATCCACCAAATTTTCATGTGTGATTTCACACAGGTCATATTTGAATGAACATAACTTGGTTTATAGGTAGTATTTTGGCAGATTTATAATCTTCAAATTGTATATAATTGAATAAGATTTTCGTCGATACCAAATTCGCCTAAAATGGACACCCGGTGAAGAAGTTATGTCGATTTAAAGTTTTAGTAGTTTCATTTCAGTTAGTGGCGCGTCGCACCGTAAGCCAAAATGACGTTTGTCAATTTCCAGTGTCTCTCCATGATTCCACTGCATCGCAGTGAGTTTCCAAATCATAAACAAGTAGCAACGCGATGTCTCCGCATCACGCTGGGAGTCCAAATCAGGATATTTTCACAGAAATTAAAAGACGCATCTAGAGGGGCCTTTGGGTCATCTTCCCACCCCTATATATATTCCATAAAAATAGAATTAAGCCATTATTTCACCAAAAAATACTCTTTTTCATCAAAATTCTCTCAAGAATACATTAGGCTTTTTCATAGAAGATTCAAGTTCAAGCAAATTCTACCATCAAATTCCAAGAATCTCTCCGTCAATCTTCACTAAATCAAGAACTAAGATATGCGTGTGTTGATTCATGGACTCCTTTCGTCCATAAAGTCCAATAACCCTATTTTAAACTATATTCCATAATTTTTATGTTTTGATTTGATTGTTGATCTTGTTTATGTGTTGAATGATGTCAAGATAGAATCTTTATAGGTTTGTATGAAAGTAGGGTGGCATGTTAGTTGAAATATATGTACTTTGGGTAATTTGGGTGGTTGAATTCATGAATAAACCTATGCCTAAAGTGGTGCATGCAAGGTGTTTGATAAAATACCTAAGATCATAGAAATCATGTATTTTAGCTAAATAGAACTTAAAAGACAAGCCTATGCTCTATCCCTTATGACTCAACATGAATTCCATGCAAATTGTTATGTATTGTTGTTGTACTATGGAATGCTCATGAAATTAGAACCATGCAAGTATGTACATATTGTATGCAGTATCTTCCACGTTCAAGAATATGATAACCATGTGTAGTATGAAATCCCCTATTTATGGTATTATGAATTGTGAATGTTATTCTTACGATCAAGTCAGTCATGTGTGTCAGTTTGTTTCCATTGAGTCTTGTGGGTACTTGTACCCAAAAATTATAGCTATGTGCCTAGAGCCATGTCATGTTTTCATGATACTCTCGGTCAAGCCATGATCTATAGAAATAAGTCAGTCATGTGACTCAGGAAAACTCAGAAATCTCAATAATCTCAGTAGTCCAGTAATCTCAATAATCTCAATGCTCAGTAACCTCAGCAACCTTAGTATTCACAGTTAATGTCAGTAACTTCAGTACTCTCAATTAGTCCTTATAACTCAGTATATTCCATCAGTCATCGGAATCCATTAAACTCAGTTTAGCTCCACTAAACAATCCCACTAACAACGATTCAGTTAATCAGTTTAGTTCAGTTAATCAGTTCAGTGTCTTTTAGTTGGGAGTAGAATTTAGCACCGAGTGAACCTAAGGATGGGGACTCACCTTCCATAATCAGAGGGTGAGATTCATAAAAGAAATCCTTGCATTCCAAAACTACGTAGCCAGCGTAGGTTGAGATGTCCCTATCCATAGGGATAATACATCTCTTTTGAGTTTACCTGATAGTAGGGCAGACGGAATGAGATCGCAAAAATAGAATAGGGTTACTCATATGTTGTCTCTACCCATGGCATAGTATTGACACACTTCTAGCTGGGGTTACAGGTTGGACCCCAACTAGTTCAGTTCCAGGGCATGTCGGTTAGATGATTACCTTCCACAATCTCAGTCTCAATTTTAGTAATAGAACTTAGGTAGTTCTTCAGAATATCAAGACTATCTGATACAACTAACTCAGATACAATATGAAACTTAGCTAGTTCCACCATATTTATGACTGTCAAATATGGTCACTCATGTTATCATTATTACCAGTTCTCTGAACTCAAATTACCAGTATCCATCTTCATGACTGTTAGATACGATCAAGTATTTCAGTTTCTCATATTCATGGCTGCTAGATACAGTCAATCAGATTAATACTTTATAATTAGACTGTCAGATACAGTTGATCAGACCAGTCATTTATAAGCAGGATTATCATACACAATTATTCATGTATCAGTAACATAGAACTAGTCCCTCAGTATTTAGTAATACAGTGTCAGTTCCTCACTTATTAGTGATTTATATACTCAGTATTCAATTTTAGGACTGTTAGACATAGTCAAACAGACCAATTCTTCATAATTTGAACTGTCAAAATAGTCATTCATCTATGCAGTACCTCAGTGTCAGTAAAGTCATGATGTCAGTATTCAAACTCAGTAGTCAGTATCATCACGAGTTTAGTTATAGTTTCTTATGTATTTATGTATTCTTACATTCATATCAGTCAGCATTGTTCATGCATATAACCCTTTACATTAAGACTACCTCACTCATATACTCAGTACATTCAGTCGTACTAATGCATTTCTGCTATGGTGCTTTCTCTTATGCTACATCATAGATTCATAGGCACGAGCTCCAGATCAGTAGTAGATTCGAGTATCAGCATCCAGAGTTAGAAGTAAGTCCTCATATTTTGAGGACACGATGATTTTATTACTATTTCAGTTTTAAGTTTATTTCAGTAGTTGGAGTTAGTTAGGGACATGTCCCATCAACTCCTTGCTCAGACAGTTTAGAGGCTTTCCAGACTATAGCATGTCAGACAGTTATTTCAGATTTATTTTGGTATGGTTATACCATTTTCAGACATTATTCTTATCAGATGTTTATTCAGTTGAACCTTATGGCCATTCAGTATATGTTTCCATATTTTTATGTTATATTATGCAGTATACAGGTACAGATATCAGCCATGGATTAGCTTGTGGTCCTTCGGGGTCATAATTACTGTGTAGCATTTCAGTTCAAAAAATTGGGGTGTTACAGTGCTCTATTGAAACTCTCTTTGTAATTCATCCTTTCTTCTATTTAAAGAAATTGCTCGGTTACAGTATCCAAAAAATTACTCCAGTTGATAGCAGAAATATAGTCGTTTAGCTTTAGTTTCCCAATGAACCAGCCATTGAATGGAGGGGTAGTACCTCAATGCTTAGGGGTCAGATGTATTTTCAGATCCCTTTTCAGAATCATATGGTAGCATATGACCTAGAGTAGAAGCATAAACCCAGAAGTTTAGCAGCAGTAGAGTTGGGATAGTGTTCTATGAATTTGAGCAGATTATATTTCATGGGGCTAGTTGGATTAAAGGTGAATCAGTATGCTTGAAGTAGTGTATGCAATAATTTAAGTTTGTTGATTTGAAACATATGTTATGGATATGATATTTGTAGGCTATGATGAAAGTAGTATGGTTATTAATGATTTGGGGATATCCATGTTATATGTTAGAATCTAATTTTGAATCTTTAAAGGTTGAGCTAATAAAAAGTAGAGTTAAAGCACTAGATGGTGGGAACTCATGGTATGGTGATACTCTTGAGAATTCTAGGTAAATTAGTGTTTAAGTTTTTATATGATGATTATTGGGGCCATAGAAAAGCTAAGAGTTGTATCTCAGAATAAAGTACTAACAACGGATTTTACAATATCAGGCATAGTCATTCAGGGTGGGTTTATCAATTATGCATATTATTATAACCCAGATTCTAGAGTAAAGTGGTGGTGATTCATTTTAGAGTCATTGATTAAGTGGTTCCTAGACTTAGAATGTTGGATTTAAGCTAAGGGGGAGATGATAGAACCAGTAACCAAGTTAGGTTCTCATCTTCTAGTAGTGATGCCAATATGTTGTAGAATAGTAGTAAGGGAGGATGATGCCCAACCCATTCTCATCTGAGTGGAAAGTTCATACTTCATTTATCATTATATCTACTCATGCCTTACATGTTAGCTCTACGATCATAGCCCACATTCGTGCACCTTATAGAAAATCATGTACTCTCCTAGTTCCTAGTTTGAGGAGTTCCAGTTCACTCAGCAGTGTTGACACCTAATTTTTGTCCTCCACAACCAAATTTAATTTTGAGTTTCTTCAATTTTAAAATAAAATTACAAAATTTATTTCATCTGAATAAAAACTTTTTCAAAATATTTATGTACGTAATTTTTCATTTTAAGTGGCAATTATACACTGTCGTGTTCAATTATATGAGATTATATAATTTTGTTACTTAAATAACTATGTTACCAAAATATCATATTTTAATCAAAGATTATCTTGAAAATTAATTCAAATGGGTAAAATCTTGATTCAAATATGATTTATTCTGAAAAAATAATTTATTTGGAGAAATATTTATTCAATTTTATCAAATCAAAAAGCTAAGGATTAAACTAGTTCCTAATTCATTTCAAATCTTGGTTCAATTTGGTCAATTTATTAAATTTTGACTTTAATTGAGATCAATTTGACCACAATTGTAATATAATTGACCAATTAACTTTCAATTAGGTTAAAATTTAAACACAATTAACAAAAATTCTATCAATAAGCTATTTAATAAATAGCCCAAACCTAATCTAATTGGGTTTATTTTCTAAATAACCCAAAAAATTACCAAATCCCTAACTAGCTACCCAACCCAACAATTTTAAAACCATCAGTAACCCAAAATCAAAACCAATTAACCCAACAAAGTAACCAAACCCAACCCATTTCTATTATCTTTTCAGCAACAATCCACCAAGAGAACCAAATATTATCTTAAACAACAATACCCAGCAACAAAGATGATGAATAAACTCTCAACAATATCGAACAACAGCACCGACGCACCCTCAATTGACCCAGACCCGATTCCAGCCTTTGGTCCAAATTCAAGAACCTGTATCCATGCATAATAATAACAGCAAAAACCAAATAGAATCCCAAATGAAAAATTTCAAATTTCAAAATTCAAAATTCAAATTTGTACTAATTAGTACAAATTCGTACAATTCCAACTAATAATCTTGTCCCTTTTTCAAATTTTAAATTTTCCCCTTTTAAAATCCTAAAACTAACCCCTCCAATTTTCCCTCTCCCATATTGGTGAAAAATCCAAAAGAAAACCTAGTTGATTCTCTATATAAAGTGGGTTTTAGGAGCTAAAAAATGAGGTCTCGGGGGTGAAAAAACTTCCAAGCCAAAAAATAGTCTCTCTTTTTTAGTAAAAAATATTTTTATTAAAAATTCAATGATTATTAAAAGTTATCAAAATCATTGGAGTAGCGGCAAAAGACTTTTCGGTGGTGATTGATCCCGACGATTAGTTCGTAATCCCGTTTTGCTTCTCCGAAAGAGGTAAACACCCTTTTCCATTCTACTTCTGTCATTGTTTTCTTTTGTTTCTTTATTTCCTTCTCTATAGTGTAATTATAGTATGATTTCTTTGCTTGGGGAAGCTGTAGATGACTATGAAGGCCGTAGGATTAGTTTGTCATAATATGTTTGCTCTGTTTTTGTGGAAACGACGATTGCGTTGTAATCTTCAATTTGATTCTTGAATGATTTCATCAAGGTATACTAATGGTGTTGATTAGATATGAATGTTTAAAAATGGATAAGTCTAGTGTCTCATGATTATCGATGTTGAACGACCCAATTTCTAATGTATGAATCAGTAAGTATACATGTTGTCGGAATTCTATTTCTTAGGGGTCTTTTTCGCTATGGTGATTTAATGATTTCTACGATGAGAATATTAAATTTTGAATTTGGTTGATGAGTATTAAAGGTAGCTTCTTTGATTTATCATTCATTCCGGTCTCGAGTTCAATGGTTGAATCTTATGACTTATGTCTAATGCTGTTCATAAAACCATTACAGTATCAAACTTTTTTAATTCCCAACATATGATATTTGAATACTGCAGGTGATTTGCTATATCTCAGCTGAATCTGTCCATTTAAGCTCGATATTTTGTTTTAAGTAGAGTATTTTCTTGGTTTGTTTTATGTCTGCTTTTCTTTTAAATTTTTATCTTATAGCAAGATTACTTGCGGCAATTTAATTGGCTATATTTTGCTACCTTCTAACTCTCTTAGCCTCTAGAGTCAATAGAGATAGTGGGTGTATATCTGAAATTGAGGATGCCAGTCGAATGGACGTTCCGCGATTTTCTCTTTGACACTTGAAAGTTCATCGCAAATTGGTCAAAGAGAAGATGAGGGAGAGGGATTAGCATACTCTTTTTGAGATCATAAACTGTATTTCTTTGATAGGTTAACTCTGAATAGTATTATTCTCATAAATAAGATTACTTGCATAGCAATATTTTATAAAGTGTCTAACTTCCCTTGCTTTATTCCTTCACTTGTCTTACTGGATATGTTAATTTCTCCCCTTTTAGATATGAATTTTGATTTTTTCTTGATAGAAACACGATAGATTCATGTTCAAATTTTATTTAAGTTTGATATTGTTTTGTTTTAACTCTTCGTCATTGATTAGTTTATAGTGTCATCAGTAGAACTTTCTTTTGAATTCTTTGGATCTTTCAAATGTCAAAACTCTTTTTGTGTTTATTGGAGAGAGGATAAGGATGAGAATAGTACACCCTGTCACCTCCCCTTTTAGCTTTATCGATTGTGCTCTTTTTGGTTTTAATTTGGAGTTTTATTTCTGTTGGACCTTTGAGTTTGTATCCAACATGCGCTCGTGTTAGAAGGATGAGCATAATAGCGGCTTGTTGAACTTTTGGGCAGTTGAGTATATACGCTTGAAGGGAAAAATTTAATTTTTATTGTCATTACATTTTGTGCATAATCGGTGCTTAGGCTAGGGATCACCCAAGGATCTCTCTTGGTAGAAAACATCAAGAAGGGAGGGATGACGTTGGGTTTATTTTTTTCTTCAAAATAGTTTAGATGATAGAACGGAACATCAAATATATTTGTTTCCACCCTTAAATGCCTACTGTTGGACATAAATTTGCGTTGTATGCGTAATTCTTATTTTTTTTTACACTCTCTCATTCGGTTTCTTAGCTAGGCAATATGGTTATATTTAGGCTTGAAATTCTTTGAAATAGCTTGCAAATTACTTTCTTCTGTCTATGGAAACAAGATTTTATCATACTGTTTTGATATGGTTTGGTTTATTGAAATGTTTGACTTCATTTTGAGTTTTAGTGTTGGAATAAAAATTGACAGAGTTCTCTGCTTAAAGGTGACCTTTGTCACTTTCTTTGTATTTTGTTGTTTTATATCTTGTATCCTGTGTACTGGGAATGGTTTCATAATAATTTTTCTTAGTTAGAAAAATATTTTCCTTATCATTACTGATGGACTCTCTACTTTCTATATTTTGATTGAGAAAATGATTCAGTGATATACTCTTCTTCATACCTTCTTTATTCATGGATTGTTCTTTTCCTATTGCCTACAGATTTTAATATTCTATCTCATGTTTTATCTCACAATTCATCTATGAGTGTAAAATTCTCGAACACATGTATTAAATCACTCATCTTTTTCTTTGCATGAACTTGCTTGGGAGTCCAATCGGACTCTTTTCCCTTGGATTACGCAACGGGCCATTTAGGTCCGCTTTCTAGAAGACTTTGAAAACCGATTACACAACGCATGGATATAAAAACTCGAAAGAAGAAGAATGGATCGAAATCCATCTATGAACTGGCCAAGAGACTTGAAAGTATCATTTTTATTTTATTTATTTATTTATTTATTATTGTCTATATTTATTTTATTTATGTATTCATTTGGGCCTCGAAGCCAAAGTTGTAAATTTAATACAGGTGGAACAGATTTTAGGCCCACGTGCCTAAAAAAAATAATAGTTTAGGACAGGTTATGGGACAAGGCCCAACATTGAGATTAGGACAAGTGCAGTGGGCAAAAAGCCCAATTAGATTAGGACAGAGTCTATTGATTCGAGCCCAATGACCTAAGTCTTTTCTTTTCTCCCCTTCCCCTTTTTTGTGCTTATTTTTCTTTCATTTATTTAGACTTAGTTAAAATCTCTACTAAGGCGTCCAAATCTATTTTACACAAATCATTTTCTAAAATCAATCACTTTTCAACAAATCAACCTTCTTGAAGTTAGTCAAAAGATATTTTCAAACAGTTCGGATAACCGCAGGTTAGTTGATGATTTAGGTGCCTAAAACTTTCCTAAAATATTAATAGGAACTACTTGCTCTGGATCTTGGAAACTTTAACGATTTTTTTGTTTTGGATCATTTAAAGTAATTTATAAAGGTTTCTTAATTCCTTTTCAAAATTAAGTGGAGACTCTTAAAAAGTCAAAATTTTTGCAAAACAGAAATGGCGAATCTGCTGGGGACGTTTAACTATGTTCTAACCAAATATTTGATTTCATCTTTTGATTAACTGTTTAAATTGCTTACATGTTTATATATTTTGATTTTGCAGAATTTAATTATTGCATCTCATAGCACAATTCTGCATTGATTATTAAATTGTTTTGGGGTTTCATGGATGTCCTGGCCCCTGTTGTTCAATTCTAAATAAGGCGTTGGAAATACAATGGTTTATTAGCACGTGAGTTGTCTGATGACTGTTCATATTTCCAAACTCAAGTTGTATGCTTGGGAACCGGGTTCAAACCCACTCTAGATACCTAGGATAGAGCAAAACCAAAACCCTATTTTAGGCATGAGCTTAGGACAACCCAATACCCGAGGGGATATTGGGCCTATTAGAAAACTTTCCCTGCATCTATTGACCATGAGTTAATTACAGATGAATCATATTTATGTGTTGAAGAAATATATATTTGTTTAATCCAATCCATTATCCTTTTGGGGTTGGGAGAAGGCTTGCTTTATTTACTTTCTTGTAAGGATGCCTCAATCATACACCAATTGAGGAAGAAATTGAAGCAAGCCAAGAAAGAAATTGATCGATTTGAATGATTGCATCTAGAGCACAGTTATACGACAATATCTTGATCATCAACGGATTTCGCCAATAACAAGAAGTGTACAAAGCTAAGAGGGTGAAAGCCAATAGAAGAAGCATTCAGGAATTAGTATTTTCTATCCCCTTTGCAGGACATCATTCTTTTTCTCATGTTATTTCCCTTTCCCTAAAGGTTGTATCCCTTTTGTGCAACTTTTGTAGGCATTTATGTATATCTATGAAATTGAGGGATAATTGAGTAGCTTTAAAAACACATATATTTTCTTCAAAATTTGTCAGGCCTAAACCCTTGGCTCAAAAGGGTCACCCTAGTTAGGATACACATTATTATAATATTTTTATGCTATGTAAATGCCTTATGTGTTTATGTGCGTTTGTTTGAAGCAAAGGCAAATTATCCACTATGCTCATGTGGATCAATTTTGCTATGACACAAACAACTCTAGGTGGTTATTTCTTGTCAAGTATCTTGCATTACTTATCACATATGAAAACTAACACATCTACCTTTGAGTTGTTTTACTTTACAGAAAATAGAAAACTACTCCATGTTGAAGTAAGCTGACAAAACATCCTTACTTCATCCGGTCAGAAGCACAAAAGATCCCAACCCCTAACCATCATTCAAACATGATGGGAAGTTATGATGAGAAGGCATTGGCCATCAGGGACAATGTAATATCGGAACAAAATGAGATGATTGCTGAACTCATGAGAAAGTTGAAAATGCTTCAGGAAGAAATGAACCGTACTACAGACTTGGCTAACCTGGCCACCACTGTCAATGCTCTTTCCCTAGGAAGACATGGGCCTCCACTCCAGCTCCCTTTCCTCAGTACGCCTATTCTCGGGGATCATCCACACCACATGTTATCCATTTTCACTCCTCAAATTGACAAAAACACCAATCGAGAAGATAACCCAGATGCTTACCATCCATAAAATCCATCCCTAACCCCACAAAATCTGCCGCCAAATCTGCAAAATCGTATCCGAATCCATGGAATCCATTTCTGAATCCACAAAATTCTTTTTCAGACCCATAAAACCCACTCCCAAATCCATATAATCCATACTCGAATCCACATCCTAATCCTCAAGTTCATTTTCAAATACGCAAAATTCCTCCCAAATTCCACTAAACTACTCTCTAATTCCATAATTTTTTCTCAATTTTCTCCCCACCCACCACCCAACTTCCTCTTGTCCTTAGAACCAAGATCCATTTCTAAATATCCAATCCCAATCCCAAGCTCTAATTTTAAATATTTTACCCCGATACCAAGTTCTACAGCCAAATTATCAGTCTCATGTTCAAGATACTCTTCCAAATAACCAAATAAATGTTCAAGCGCCTCCAAACTATCATCACATACCTTATCCTACTAATCAAAACCAATATAACCCCCCATGTCTAAACCTAAAAAAGAAACCTCCAAGAAAATTTACTTTATTGGCTGAAAGTTGTACCCATCTCTTTGAAAGATTGATAAAAGCTGGTTATTTATAGCCTATTCCACCAAAGCTTGCCAATCTCAATTTTTGATTCTTGCAGGTTGATCAAGTCTGTGTATATCATTCAGGAGCACCCAAGCATAATACTGAAGATTGCATCAATCTAAAATATAAGATCCAAGACTTGATTGATCAGAAGATCATCACTCTTCAAGCCCTGACACCAAATGTCACCAATAATGCATTTCCTAATCATGGGGAAGCCACAGTTAGCATGATCAAAATAACATGTGAATGGGTATCTAGCAAGACTATTACTAAGGTGGATTCACAAGATAGAGAAAGTCGTGGCTTCCTTAAGTATCTTAAATGGGAATTTGGAAGGAATTATTAAGCCCATTATGGTCCCCCAAAAAGCATCTAAGTATGGGTTAGGATACCTGCCAAGAGAAGAAGATAATATTAGATATAAGTTAAAGACGAGTTTGTCTAAACCATTTTCACTCATGTACCAGTCTTTTCCCGCACGTGAGATATGAAAGGATGATGGTCTTAGGGATGGAATAAGAAATTAGTTTGAGGGATGCAATTATATACCAGAGAATTTCCCAAAGTCCGATGGGGTGAGGAAGGTTACACTAGGAGAGGCGTTGCAAAATTGTACCTCCACTCCATTCATAACTCATCGCCCATCGTGATAGATGAAAGGGAAATTAGTGGAAGATATAGAAGAAAAAACTGAGAGAAGCCCAACTTGGACGAAACTAGAGTAGTCAACTTGGGCGATCATGATACAATCAAAGAGACAATTGTCAGTGATCACTTAACAAGAGCACACACAATTCTGATGTGGTAAAGAGATACTATGTTTGAATGATGTTTTATTTTTGTTTCCTTGGTTTTTTTATAATCGCCTTTATGATAGTATTTGTTGTATGATGTGTAATTGCCTAGAATCCTTTTCCTTTAAAGTATGAACTACATTTGAACTGAATTCCCAAGAAATGGATACGTAGGCAGCCTATGTCTACTTCGGTCAAACCCTTAGGAGAATTTATCCTTTTTCCTTTATGTATGAACTACGTTTGATCTGAATCCTAATAAAAGGATAAGTAGGCAGCCTATGTCTACTTCGGTCAACCTATTAAAACTTCATATATATCCCTAGTGTATTCCTAAACTACGTTTGACTTGATTCATGCTTTAACGAGATACGTAGGCGCTCCAACGGCTCAGTCATATTAACCCCAGGAAATGGAAACTGGGGCAGAATTTTCAAGAAGGAATCTTGAAAATTCACAAGAGAAAGATCACTATCCATCAAAGAGAACGAAGACCGACAAAGACATTGGATCCTCTTGAGTTGATATTATCTCAAAAAACTTTAAACTGGGGTAGAAATTTTGACGAAGGCCTCAAAATTTTCACCAAACACTGAAATATATTTCAAATTCCCCAGCACTAGAGGTCAAAGTCAAGCTTTAGAAATCACTAGCTGTGACAAAGTCTAGGTAGACTAAATCTTCGGCTATGATAAAATTTTTTATAGAAAGCCTCAACGATGATGAATCCCTGGAATTCTTCCATCAAACATCAGAATACAGCCAAAACCAAGGGAAAGATATTTGTCGGGCTTGTACATGACATGACTGGCAAAGATTTTCCAAAGCTTTTACAATTTTTTTTTAAACTAGTACTATTTTCAGAACTCCATACAAATTTTTTACTCAGTGATTGCCCAGGCGTTTATTGCGATGGGGGATCAGGGGTGAAAGTCCCAACATGACAGAGTATCCAAAAGATGGCAAGAATCAAATCAAGGATCAAAGAAGGACAACACGGAGTAGTTTCACTCAAAAACTAATCATTTTTCTGTGGATGCAGGGATCAGTACACAAAAAATGAAAATATTTTTCAAAAAAATCCCCAAGTGGGTTGCGAGCCCCACCAAAGCATATAATGCTCAAGAATGGTATTTTTGGGTGGCCCTGAAGATGGGTTTAGTACCCATTTATTGAGGACCTTTTAAATTGTCTATCTCATATCCTGAGACCATGAAAGACAAACAAAGACGCCATATCTTTTTATGAATATTGTATTTAAAAGTTTTTCTAAAAAATAGTTGCTAGCAAAAACGGCTTTGTATCTGCTAAATATTTACCTTGAGTGCAGGTATATTCAAGGGAGCTGGCATAATAAATACAATAATTAAAGGATCACTCAATAGGAGGAAGAGCAGAAAATCATCCTCAAAAATTTCCTTGGAGAGAAGCAAATGGTATTTGAGTAATCCCCAAACAAGGACTTTGCTCCATTCACTTTCATCCGATGGATTTGCTATTTAATTATTTCTTCAAAAAGAAAAGATTAATAGCGGAATAAGTCATTCAAATCATGATGCTCAGTATTCATCATTAAACTATCATAAAGCTTGACTGTGGTCTCCAGTGAGAGTGATATTGTGTCTACTAACTGTCTAACTTGGGTACAGGTATATGTAGAAAGAAAAACACGGACAGATGGATTCAGGTGAAACCATCTTCATTGCAAAAGTCCATTACCAAGAAGTCCATTACATATTAGTTTCATCGCCAAGAGGGCCATTACATTAAATATCTGATGGAGCGAGAGATATCAAATGCTAGTGTCGAGGATATCATCCACATTAAATATCTAATGATGCGTGAGATATCATACGCTAGCGTCGAGGTTATCATCTGCATTAAATATCTGATGACGTACGAGATATCATACGCTGGCGTTGAGGATATCATCTGCATAAAATATCTGATGACGAGTGAGATATCATATGCTGGCGTTGAGGATATCATCCACATTAAATATCTTATGACGCATGAGATATCATATTCTGGCATCAAGGGTATCATCTCCATTAAAATATCTCATGATGCGTGAGATATCATATGCTGACGTCGAGGGTATCATCTGCATTAAATATCTGATGACGCGCGAGATATCATACATTGGCGTGAAGGATATAATTTGCAATAAATATCTGATGACGCATAAGATATCATACGCTGGCGTCGAGAATATCATCCGCATTAAATATCTAATGACGCGCGAGATATCATAAGCTGGTATCGAGGGTATCATCTGCATTAAAATATCTGATGATGTGCAAGATATCATACGATGGCGTTGAAGGTATCATCTGCATTGATAAATATCTGATGAAACACGAGATATCGTACGATGGCATCTAGGGTATCATCTGCATTAAATATCTAATGATGCAGGAGATATCATACAATGGCGTCGAGGATAATCAACATTTAATATCTCTTGACACACGAGATAACATATGCTAGCGTCAAGGATATCATCAATATTCAATATATGTTGACACGCGAGATAGAATACGCTGGCATCGAGGATATCATCAGCATCTAATATCTACTGATACACAAGATAGCATACGCTAGCATTGAGGATATTATCAGTATTTAATATCAGTTGACACGGGAGATAGCATATGATGGCATCGAAGATATCTCATCATCTTATGAATCGGCATATGAATGCATCAAAAGAATGCATTTTGGATGTCTTTAAGTCGCTATCTGAAGATGGGTGATATATGATATTTCTTTGAAATTAACAATTTGAGGATCATCTATAAGTCAAATTATTTTAAATAGGATAGTGTGCAAGATTTCCTATGAGTTGATAGCCCATAGGTCATCCGTACGCCACAACGATATCCTAACTGGATAGGGTGCAAGACTACCCAAAAATTAGTAGCTCGAAGGTTATTCAAAAGTCGCAACTAAATCCTTACCGGAGAATATGCGAGATTACCGAATTGGTAAGTCCAAGGGTCCTCTATAAGCTGCATCATATCCAAGATTGATTATGTGCAGGATTACCCAAAGACTAGCAATTTGAGAGATAGCTATAAGTCATATTGTATCCAAGGTCAAATGATGTGCAGGAATATCTGAGAGCTAGTGATTGGAGGGATATCTGTAAGCCATCTCTTATCCAATGTTGGATAATGTACAGGATCACCTAGAAGCTAGAAATTAAAAGGATATCTGTAAGTCGCCTCATATCCAACATCAAATAAATGCGCGAATTATCCAAAGATTGATAATTCAAGGAAAATATATAATTCGTATCAATACAAAA
Source organism: Capsicum baccatum var. pendulum (assembly GCA_030864225.1). Classification (NCBI taxonomy): domain Eukaryota; kingdom Viridiplantae; phylum Streptophyta; class Magnoliopsida; order Solanales; family Solanaceae; genus Capsicum; species Capsicum baccatum. Next base: position 46,975,899 of record CM061560.1, read on the forward strand.
GATGCGCAAGACTTACCCGAGGGTCACATGAAAAGAAGCATTGTCAATAACCAGAAAGGTTATCATAGGCAACCAAAATGGTTCACCTTAATATAAAATTATACGGTTGTAGGGACTATTCTGTATAAAGTGTCGTCGGTGTCCAAGAGGGCCACCCCACTTTGAAGACATATTCACTCGACAAATAAGATAATTATACAACAACCAAGAGGGTTGTTGTGTATGTTATTGAAAGTTATTTCCTTCCAACAGGTACATGAGAGGATCACTTCACTTTTGAGGGGCAACTCACGTGGATATATGGTAAAAGACTATATACCTCTTTCATGAATTATGTTTAGCACTAACACTTTTGTTTGAAACATTGTCGAGAACATCCGAGAGGATGGAAATCTCAAATCAAAACCAAAGGTGCACGCGACTCTAGATAGGATGCAACACAATGTGGAACTCTTTCTTAGTAGCAAAATAAGATATAGTCTAGCGAGAGACGTCAAACTCTCTGGACTCGAGCTAAACGATGATCACCACCACCATCCAACCACACCCCTATTAGAAGGTATATGGGTATTCTGGGATATTCTAGTTTCAAGTTCACCTTGGGGATATTTCTAAACTCATACCGAGGGTAACTTTCTCTTTCTTTCAAATTCGGGAGACAACACACTTAGGGTTTTGGAAATTATGTCTAGGTAAGTTCTTACCTATGGATGTGAAGAGCTCCACGTTCATGGTTAAGAGGTTACCATCCTTTTTCTCATAACTCGAACAACTTGTCACTATCTTGAACTAAAGATCATCTAAAATAAAAGACTATTTTTTCTACCGATTAAGTCGAACTACAAGCAGTTTGATTCCCTTAGTCTCGATGATATATAGGCTAGGCTCTATGTGGAAAACTTGACTGCATTCCAACCTTCCCCCAAATCCCTCTATTCTCTAGCTCTTTGGTTTTATCAAAAACTCTAAAACAAATATAGCTTGTGAATTTTTTTTAAAATCGTGCTTTGAATCAATATTTATGAACTAAAAGTGGCCTGAATTAACATATAACCTGAGATATGTAGGAAACCTAATACCAAGGTTCGGCCATAACTCCTTGAACTCATGCGAAATCCAACCTCTTCGAAATTAAAATTTGTGGTTGGAAAAATATTAGGAACGTCAACCTCCCTTCACCCAGGGTTACCTGCATCCACCCTACCCGAAGGGAGGGGACAGTTGTTGACGCCTAATTTTTACCCTCCACAACCAAGTTTAATTTCGAGTTTATTCAATTTTAAAATAAAATTACAGTATTTATTTCATCCGAATAAAAACTCTTTCAAAATATTTATGTACGTAATTTTGTCATTTTAAGTAGCAATTATACACTGTCATATTCAATTATACGAGATTATATAATTTTGTTACTTAAATAGATATTTTATAGAATATCAAATTTTAATCAAAGCTTATCTTGAAAATTATTTCAAATGGGTAAAATCTTGATTCAAATATGATTTATTCTAAAAAAATAATTTATTTGGAGAAATATTTATTAAATTTTATCAAATTAAGAAGCTTGAGATTAAATTAGTTCCTAATTCATTTCTAAGCTTGATTCAATTCGGTCAATTTATTAAATTTTGACTTTAATTGAGGTCAATTTGGCCACAATTGCAACATAATTGGCCAATTAACTTTTAATTAGGTTAAAATTTAAAAATAATTGACTAAAATTCTATCAATAGGTTATTTAATAAATAACCCAAACCTAATATAATTGGGTTTATTTTCAAAATAACCCAAAAATTACAAAATCCCTAACTAGCTACCCAACCCAACAATTTTAAAACCATCAATAGCCCAAAATGAAAACCAATTAACCCAACAAAACAACCCGACCCGACCTATTTCTATTAGCTTTTAGCAACAATCCATAAAGAGAACCAAATATTATCTTAAACAACAATACCCAGCAACAAGGATGATGAACAAACTCTCAACAATATCGAACAACAGCACTGACATACCCTCAGTTGACCCAGATCCGATTCCAGCCTTCAATCCAAACTCAAAAACCCATATCCGCGCACAATAGTAATAGTAGCAGCCAAAGTCAATCCCAAGCGGAAAATTTCAAATTTCAAAATTTGAATTTGTACTAATTAGTACAAATTCGTACAATTGTAACTGATAATCTTATTCTTTTTTCAAATTTTAAAATTCCCAAACTAACCCTTTTAATTATCCCTCTCTCACATCGGCAAAAAATCCAAAATAAAACCTAGCCAATTCTCTATATAAAGTGAGTTTTAGGAGAAAAAGAAGGAGGTCTCGGGGGTGAAAAAACTTTTGAGCCAAAAAAAGTCTCTTTTTTTTAGTAAAAATATTTTTTGTAAAAAATCGATGATTATTCAAAGTTATCGAAATTATTGAAGCAACGACGAAAGCTTTCTGGTGATGATCGATATCTAGACGATTAGTTCATAATCCCATTTTGCTGCTTCGAAAGAGGTAAACACCTTTTTCCATTCTACTTTTGTCATCATTTTCTTTTGTTTCTTCATCTCCTTCTTTATGGTATAATTATAGTATATTTTTTTTGCTGGGTGTAGCTGTAGATGGTTATGAAGGCCGTAGGATTAGTTTGTTATATTGTGTTTGCTTTATTCTTGTGGAAACAACGGTTGCATTGTAATCTTCAATTCGATTGTTGAATGAGTTCATCATTATGTGTTAATGGTGTTGATTGTCTGTGAATGTTTAAAAATGGATAAGTCTAGTGTCTCATGATTATCGATGTTGAACGACCCTAATTTTACAGTATGGATCAGTAAGTATATATGTCATCGAATTTCTATTATTTAGGGGTTTAGTTCGCTATGATGATTTAATGATTTCTATGATGAGAATATTAACTTTTGAATTTGGTTGATGTGCATTAAAGTTAGCTTCTTTGATTTATTATTCATTCCGGTCTCGAGTTCAATGATTGAATCTCATGACTTATGTCTAATGCTGTTCATAAAATCACTGCAGTATCAAACTTCTTTAATTCCCAATATATGATATTTGAATACTGCAGGTGATTTGCCATAACTCAGCTGAATCTTTCCATTTAAGCTCGATATTTCATTTTAAGTAGAGTATTGTCTTGGTTTGTTTTATGTGTGCTTTTCTTTTGAATTTTGTCTCCTATAGTAAGATTACTGGCAGCAATTTAATTGGCTATATTGGGATACCTTCTAACTCTTTCGGATTTTAGAGTCAATGGAGATAGTGGATAGTTAAGTATACACGCTTGAAGGGAACAATTTAATTTGCATTGTCATTACGTTATGTGCATAATCGATGCTTAGGCTAGGGATCACCCAAGGATCTCTCTTGGTAGAAAACATCAAGAAGGGAGGGATGATGTTGGGTTTTATTTTGTTCTTGAAAATAGTTTAGGAGATGGAACAGAACATCAAAATTGTTTGTTTCCATCCTTAAATGCCTACTGTCAGACATAAATTTGTGTTGTATGCATAATTCTTGTTTTTTTGCACTCTCTCATTCAGTTTCTTAGCTAGTCTATATGGTTATATTTAGGCTTGAAATTGTTATAAATAGCTTGGAAATTACTTTCTTCTGTCTATGGAAATAAGATATTATCATACTGTTTTTATATTGTAAGTCCCCGCAAAATTCTAAGCTTAACTCAGTCTATTAAGGCTTGAAAAGAGTTCCCAGACTTAGAAATTTCAGCTAAGTGTTTACACTTAGAATTATTTTAGCCTTCATAAGTTGGAAATCTTATTTCACATTCCATACAATCATTAAATATTGATCTGTAAGTTGCTTCATGAACAGGAATGTCAGTAGGTGTTCTCAGACGAGTTTTGAATTTTTTGGACATCGTTTAAGGCACGTTTGGGAGTCCAAACCGGTGTATCGACGCATCGCATCGCCTATTGCATCGATGAATATTTTTTCCTAGTTCTCTATGCCATTTCCATTGAACCGACGCGGACTCGATACGGCGCATCGAACATCACGTTGGCCCCATTGATGCGATGCATCGATCTGCGTATCACTAAGTCAGTTTTCAGTAATCAAGATATCGTGTCCTCAGGGGTATTGGGGTCTTTTTTCCATGACTAATCCTCCCCTAAAACATGAAATTCATCCCTCAATAAGCAAAATACACTCACTTTCTCTCAAATTCTCTCAAGACAAAAACCCTAATCCATCAAAGTCAAGATCAAGATCCAAGAAATTCACCATCAATCTTCAGGAATTCAAGCACCAAGGTATGTTATGTGTTCATTCATGGGTTCATTTCACCCATGAAATCCAAGAACCCCTTTTTAAATACGCAAGATCTCAGATTTATGATTTCCATGATTTGGTTGAATTGAATTCATGTTCATGTTATTGTTTAATTTCTAAATCATGATTTAGATTACAAGTTCCAAGAATTGATCCTAGTATGTGTTGAATTACATGATATTCATGATAAACCATTTAATTTGCGAGTTGATTATTGTAACTATGTTAACCTTAAGTGTTTATAATTTAATGAACCAAGTATGCTTCCCATGTGTTTGATAAATTATCTATGAGAATGAGATAATGCCATTATAGCATGCTAACATGTATTCCCCCGTTCATGTACAAGTTATTACATTGCAAATGTTTGATATAATGCTTATGTGATTTGACTAGTGAAAACATGACACGTTAATATGTGATTCCATTCATGCACAAGATCATGTATATAAAGTGTTTGACAGAGTGTCTAAATGAGTTCCTTGTTAGCAAGTAAGTATTTTTATGCCCTTATTATCATGTTATGTTTTAATTTTCATGCTATCGAGTCCTGGGGTATTTAATACCCAACAATTTAGCTTTGTACCTAGAGCCAGTGTTAGTTACAAAACTTAGTCAGTTACAGAACTCAGAAGAACTTAGTCAGTTACTGAACTCAGTAAAACTCAATCAGTTACATAACTCAGAAAAACTCAGTAATCTTAAGTATCAGTCTAATCTTACTCAGTATACTCAGTTCAGTGTCTTTCAGTTGGGAGTAGGATTCAGCACCGAGTGAGCCTAGGGATAGGGTCTCACCCGTTAGCTAGGACAGGGTCCCTAGAAGTAATACCTATGTTCCAGAACTACGTAGCTGGTGTAGGTTATGAGATATCACCTGTTAGATAGGACTAACATACTCAAGGATCACCCTTTATTTTAGGACTGATCTTAGGGGTCACTCATTAGATAGGACTGACTCTATAACAAACATTAGTACCTGTGGCATGGTATTAGAACCCTTCCAACTGGGGTTATAGGTTGGACATCAATCCATTTAGAGAGGGGCATGTCAGTTGGATAATTACCTCCCACAGTTTCAATTTCAATCTCAGTATAGAACTCAGTTCAGTTCTAAAGAACTAGGACTATCAGATACAGTTACCCAACTCATATAGAACTCATTCTAGTTCTATAGAATCAGGACTGTCAAAAACAGTCACTCAGTTATTAGTAATATAGTATCAATAAACTCAGATATCAGTAAATTAGTATTTAGAACTCAGTATCCAATGTTATCATGACCTTAATTACAGTTTATATATTCATGCATGTACTCTCATTTGGTTATGTTCATATTACCCAGTCAGTTATTATTCATGCATATGAACCCATGCATATTAGCCTACCTTACTTAGCATACTAGTACATTAAAAGTACTAACACATACTTTTGTTTTGCGGTATGATGTCTTATATCATAGTTTTAGATGCACGGGTTCCTAACCGTACTTAGTAGACTAGATATCAGTAGAAGATTTAGGGGTGAGTTCTCATAGTTCAAGGATAGAGGATTACATTCAGTTATCAGTAGTTCCATAGTCAGAGTTAGTCAGGGACTTGTCCCATCAACTCTATGATCAGACAGTTAGATGCTTTCAAGCTAGAGTATTTCAGAAGATATTTTAGTATTCAATATTTATTTTCAGTTTTGAACCTTATGGTAAGTTTCTGCCAAATTTCTGCATTATCATAGTATTATTACTCAGTTATTGCAGCAGGTACCAGTTATGAGTTATCTTGTGGTCCTTCAGAATTATGAGAACCATGTAGCATCCGAGGTATAGACTCGGGGCGTTACTATGGTTTTTTTTATTGAAATGTTTGACTTCATTTGGAGGTTTAGTGTTGGAAGAAAAATTGACAGCTTCTCTTCTTAAAGGTGACCTTTGTCACCTTCTTTGTTTTTGGTTGTTCTATATCCTGTACCCTATGTACTGGGAATGGTTTTATAATAATTTTTCTTAGTTAGAAAAGTATGTACCTAATCATTATTGATGAACTCTCTACTTGCTATATTCTGATTGAGAAAATGATTCAGTGATATACTCTTCTTCATACCTTCTTTATTCATGGATTTTTATTTTCCTATTGCCTATAGATTTTAGTATTCTATCTCATGTTTTATCTCACAATTCATCTATGAATGTAAAATTCTCAAACACATGTATTAATTCACTCATCTATTTCTTTGCATGAGCTCACTTGGGAGTCCAATCAGACTCTTTTTCCTTACATTACACAATGGGCCATTGAGGCCCACTTTCTAGAAGACTTTGAAAACATATTACACAATGCATGGATATAAAGAGCCTAAAGAAGAACAATGTGTCAAAATCCATCTTTGAAGCGGCCAAGAGACTTGAAAGTCTCATTTTTATTTTATTTATTTATTTTTGTCTTTATTTATTTTATTTATTTATTCATTTGGACCTTGAAGCCAAATTTGTATATTTAATATAGAAGGAATAGATTTTAGGCCCACGAGCCTGAAAAAATAATAATAGTTTAGGACAGGTTATGGGCCAAGGCCCAATATTTAGATTAGGACAGGTGCAAATGGGCCAAAAACCCAATTAGATTAGGATAGGGTCTATTGATTTGGGCCCAATGGCCTAAGTCTTCTATTTTCTCCCCTTCCCCTTTTATGTGCTTATTTTCCTTTCATTTGTTTAGACTTCATTAAAATCCCTACTAAGTTGTCAAAATCTATTTTACACAAATCATTTTCTAAAATTAATCAATTTTCAACAAATCAATCTTCTTGAAGTTAGTCAAAAGATGTTTTCAAATAGTCTGGATAATCGCAAGTTAGTGGATGTTTTAGGTGCCTAAAACCTTTCTAAAACGTTAATAGGAACCGCTTACTCAAGATCTTCGAAACTTAAATCTATTTTGGATCATTTAAAGTAATTTAAAAAGGTTTTTTAATTCCTTTTCAAAATTAAGTGGTGACTCTTAAAAAGTCAAAATTTCTACAAAACAAGCAGTACGAATCATGTTCCATGAATTCAGAAACTCCAAACTCAATTCATGCAGTTCATGACTCATGTGCTTATGTTTTATGGTATGTCTAGTTCCAATACTCATGCTACACTCCCAATGATCAGTGAAATTCAGAGCATGTCATGTATATCCTTAGTTTAGATCTCTTTGATGAATCCATAATGTTGATACTCTGTTCCTTAGGCCTCAGTTATGTGTCAAAGTTGTTCTTTTATGCTTTAGGTCCTCGTGTTCTAACCTTTCAATGACCTTCCCTTATAGAATGGTAATAATGATGAGTAATCTATTTAGATGTAAGAGAGTAAATGTTCAAGTTAAGGAAATATTATTGCATGCTCATTTCACATGAGGATATAGGTTTGAAGAATTATTGAGGCAAGGCTTTTGTAACTCCCCGGGAGTACACCCTGGACACCACACGGTGCTTACGGTCAGAAGTGACCATAAGCTAACCCATGAGTTGGAACCTGCTGTGAGTACTGAATAATAATAACAAAATAACATGTGTAGAATATCTAAATAAGCCATAAGGTTTCAAATACTAAAACATTTTTGAATCATAAATCTGAAAACAACTACAAAAAAAAAACTAATTAAAAATTAATAAAGATAATAACAAACTGACTAACAGGTTGAAGTGTCTGAAAGCCTCTAAAATTGACTGAGTAAGAGTTGATGGGACAAACCCCTAACTTACTCTGACTGGCTAAATTGAATATAAGTTAAACTCATCCTCGAAGTATGAGGACTCACCACGGTTGTTGCAGCTAATGCACTAGAATGTCTAAGTGCGATCGAGAACCTGAGTGTCTGAACCTATGATATGAGACATCATAGCGCAAGAAATGAGTATGCGGTCAGTACTTTGAATGTACTTGTATGCTAAATGGGGTTAGGCTGATATGAATGGGTCCATGCATATGAATAATAACTGAGTGAATGGCATGAGATAATTGAATAACTGACATGAATATGTGAATGCTATAAAACTTGAGAATGGATGACCAAGCATATAACATGATTTTGAAAATAGTCTATAAATTGACGTACTAAAATATGATAACTGATAACTATATAATATGGTCAATGCAAACCTGAACTGAAGTATACTGAATACTAAACTGAGACTAAGAGAGGTATCATCTAACCGATATACCCCAATATGAGCCAATTGGGGTCCAACCTGTGACCCCAGTTAGAAGGGTGTCAGTACCATGGTAAGGGTACTAACACTGGCTACATGGATCAATTAAAGTGTTGTCCCAAAGGACTAAGGGTTACCCTTAACTGGAAGGTACCCTTATAAGATATGTGTCAACCCTCAACTGGAAGGTTAAATTCTCAACCTACGCTGGCTACGTATTTATGGAGTGCAAGGATTGCTACTAAGGGTCACACCCTCTACTGGTAGGCGATCCCCTGTTCTTGGGTTCGCTCGGAGCTAAATCCTACTCCTAATTGAATGACACTAGATACTGGACTGAACTACGTTTACTTTTATGGTAACTGACTGAAATAATGGGGCTCGTAACTATTCTGAAATCATTCTATAGATATTGAAAACTAGGTAAGCATCTAAATTTTAGGTATTCAAACCCCCAAGACTGGATATCAATAATAGCAAGATCATACTAAAACTTCAAGGACATGATATGTAAGCATTTATTCAAAACTCATTCTTGTAGCCATTTTATCAAACACTTGCAATTGATGGTTTAAGCTAAGCACGAGAATAGTTTTGAGACTAGTAGTAATAGGATGATTTCATACTAAAATCACCAATTAAGGTTTAATTTAGCGAAAAACACCATTCAAACGTGTGGGGATTAATAACAACAATAATTACATCTAAACATGGTATAGAATCAAAATTCATGGGGATTCATGGTTAAAATCCTAATAACTTGTAAAAATCATAACTTTGAATTAGAAATTGGATTCTTGGACTCCATGGGAGAAAAGGGCCCATGGATGAACATTTAACATATCTTTAAGTTTTGATCTTGAAAGAGAATTAACTTTTCTTGAACGTTCATGGATTGGGAACCTTAAATTCTTGATGATCTTGTAGAGAGTGAAATGGAGTCTTGAAATTCTTGGGAGATTACCTTAAGAAGAAACCCAAATCTTGTTCTTGGGAATAAAGAGGGTTAAGAGCTTTTGAAACTGATTCATAATAAATAAGTATGTGTATGGGGCGTTTTATATCGTGGGAGATGAGGGAAAAGACCAAAATATCCCTACAAAACTATTTAAGGGTAAGGTTGATCGAGTGTGGTCATGGGTGATGACTTGGGTTGATAAGTCGTCACATAGGTGACGGCTTATCACCTCAAGTCGTCACTTTGTGGCTAAAATTATCACATACTACTTATGGATGATGACTTGGTGTGATAAGTCATCACTTAGGTGATGGCTTATCACCTCAGGTCGTCACTTGGAAGCTGAAGTTGATGGTTTTCTGGTTGGGCTGACGACTTAGGCTGATAAGTGGTTACTTAGTTGATGGCTTATCAACTCAGGTCGTCACTTTGATGACAGACGGACATGCTAAAGTAAAATATGTATAACCTTACACTCCGATATCAGATTAAGGAGAAATTGTTATCATTGGAAAGATAATTCAATTATCTATCTATTCGTGTGTCAGGAGATAAAAATTCTTAGTAAAACGAAAGATATGCTCATTTGAAGTTGACTATAGCAACATCCTTCTCAAGAACTCAATCGGTAAGGAATATTTTGATTCGTCTAATATCTAGGAGTTATTTTAGGCCATAATATAAATCAAACTCACTCATAAAACTACCACAGCACTATAATTTATTTTTCATGAGCTTAAAGAATGGTTTTAACATTGTTCTGGATTCTCGGGGTATTATAATATCCCCCCTTGGGAAATTCGACTTCGAATGAGGCTGGTTAAGATGAGAACACTGAGTATTTGAGGTTACATGATGAATATACATGCTGAAAACATAAATACATGATTGAGTCTGAAATATGACACATGTCTGAACTGATTTCATAAATACATGCACTGACATGAGAATGGTTATAAGGCTGAGATAAAATGAGAGAATCAACTTATGAGTACCCATTACTTCAAGCTGTATCTTGTTACAAAAAGAAAAGCTGAGATTTAGTACATGAAAACTCTAGGGTAGTACAACATCTCCCTCTTGGAATAGTTTGTCCCTCGATTGATACTGAATTAGCCTAAATCTAAAGAAAAATTGAGGCGATCCACGGGACACTTACGAACTGAATCATGACTAAATATCTGGGATCTGAAATACGATGTATGAACTAAATAGGATTCATAATTTACATGGATACGAACAAGATATTTCTTGGAATGGCCATATTCAGGGAATTTCGGATAGTATGACCAGATTAAAAGATGGAAAACCATTAGAACTTATCTATCTGACTGCTAGACTGATTTACTGTCTTTATGGACTAGCTGTTGCAACTCAGACGCAAACGCAAGGGCACATGATCGTACAGGAAATATAGTGATTTAGACAATTAGATATCGTTCTCACGAGGATTAAGAAACTAGAAATTTAACCAACTTTTAGTTTTAGACAATGAGTATTAAGTGTTGCAAAGTATCAAGATGATTTTGAATTTGAGAATAAAAATATAAATTAATTAATTAGAAATAAAAGTTTACGACTAAAGCAAAGCAAGCAAAGATTGTAAACATTAATGATAAGAATTCCAGGGTTGAGGCTTTTCGAACAATCATACAAATATTCATTCTTATAGTAGTCTAATTGGTTATTGGGTTGTTGGTTCGCAAGGTTTAGGCAATGATTTTTGTCTCCTGACCTCAAATCTTCTGTCTATTGAATGTTGCAGCTATAACTCCTGCAAAAATACAACAATTCTTCTAGAGTCATTAAGTACTCTTCTTGTAGTTAAACCAAACAAGGCTTCTAGGGATATCCCCATCCTAGATGCTAATTCAAACCCCTTATTTTATAAAAGGGTAAGAGCCTGGATCCTTAATTTCCTCATTCTAATCTATGATTCTCCTCCCAGATTCACATAGAAATATAAATTTATTCTAATGGAGGCCAATCATTAAAATAGTAAGCTCAAGAAATTAAGAACAACCCAGGTGATAATCCAAAAAGAAACTACTCTAAAGAATATCGAAGATTAATCATGTTCTTGGACTCAACCCCAGAACAAGGGTATTTAGCCACTCATGTTTGAATTAAACATCAAAAACTAGTAATTAATCATACCCAAAATTAGTATTGAGGTAAAGAAGTTCAAAAGAAATAAATAGAACCATAAAAAAAAAGAATTCTATGCTTTTTCGCTGCTGCTATGCTTACCAAAAGGGTTAGGAATTGTGCTCACGTGTTCCTTATACTTGGGAAAATTTCACCAGATTTGAAGCCTTGTCTCGGCGCGTCGCCAATCGCGTTGAGCCATCCAACACATCGCATCAACATCGCATTGATACACTGGAGTTTGTCTTTAAAAATCAGACTAAGTCAAGTTCTTCACCACACGATGTGACGCCTCGACATCGCATCGTGTCACTGGAATTCGCTCCTCAAAATATGACTAAGTGTCAAAACTTTATGCATCGACGTGACGCGTTGACATTGTGTCGATGCACTGGAAGTTGAAGATGAAATTTTTGTTAAGGCACAAAACTTACACATTGATGCGATGCATTGACATCGCATCGATGCACTGGAAGTTACTCTTCAAATTTTAGGCTAAGGCACACTTTTTACCTATCAACGCATCGAGATAGCGTCGCATCACTGGAATTTTTCTCCATTTTCTCTCTTTCTTTTTGTTAATCCTCAGCTCCGTTCTTTTATCCTTACTCTCGTGCATCAACAATATTTTTGAATTTGATCAACATGGTCTTTTGTATCTTCAAGATATGTATCCAATTTTCTTCCAAATCCATGGGAAATTTACCTTGTATCTCTAATCACATCGGTTAGCCACAAAACACAACTTAGCTCACAATTCACCATAAAAAACACACTTTTTATTCTCAAAACAAGTTCAAATTTTTATCTGCATGCTCCCTCATAATAAGAAAGTTTCCCCCCTATCTCTTACAATTTTTCAGTCTTTATCATGAGGGGAATATTAAAATTTAATCACTCTCTCTCATAAGGAATTCATACATAATAGGTGATGAACCATAGGCTTTCCCTTAGTGTAATACTCCACTAATAGTCGGAAGTTAAAATGCAGGATCACTTAGTCCTTTCATGGTTGTAATGCAAGCTAAGGGACGGGTAGGAACTATTTGAGAAATAGTGACTAATCTCCCTAAGCACTTTAATACATAACCATCTTCAATCAAAATTACACTTTATCAACCCAACTTTTAATTTCATTATCTTTACACATCCGTTGTTTTACCCCAATCTTTCTAAGCACATTAACTACACTACGGTAGGAGTATTTTTTTCCTTTTTTCATAATAATTCAATTCTTATCTTTTCTTCACACCCTAATTCTTGTTACGCACCCCTATATTAGCCACCCTCAACCTATGAAATTTGACTTAGTTGAGGTGCACATTGTCCTAAATGGACCTGGGCCAAAACAGGTTCATTGTAACAAAAATCAGGCAACAATAACTAAAATTTCATCACATATATTTTTTTCTAACTCCTAATCGTCATAATTAAACGCTCAATAAACGCTTCTCTGGGGATTTACTTTCACCCTTTTCCTTATTTATATTTCCATTCCCTCTTATTCCATCATCTGTATTAAAGCGCTTAGGAACTAAGGATCGAATTAAGGTCTATCAAAGAAAGGATTTGGATATAGATGAGGCTACCAAAAAATTCAGGCTAAAGGCTCAACGGGGCTAACTAAGGTCATGCATAAGGGTAGGTAAATAAAGTCTTTACAATTCGGTTAACAAAGAAATGCCTAAATCACTACCTATACCTAACGCCTTTTATTTCACTTTGTAAACACACCGAGAAAGTTCTAGTCATTCCTATACATATAGAATATAAATAAATACTCACTTACTCGGTGTATGCTAAAAATCAAGTCGGATACTTACGGTTACCGAAACTATACTTTATCAAATTCAACATTAAGCCAATCAAATCAAACTACACTTGTTGGGATTTAACATCTAAAAACATCTCATTTTGTTTCAATTAAAACATTTTTCCCAACACTTTGTATTTTTCAAAGATTGCAATCAGGGTCCTATCATTTTCGCAGCTTCAAAAGACGCACTCCCTTTAAGACAGTCGTCATCCATCTATCATAGGGGAAGGCAAATTAACTAAGACAATTGAAAAATGAGAATTTCCAAAAAGGTCACACATAATAATTGTAATCTAAAAATTACCACAAAGGGTGAAAATAGAATACTATAACTAAATTTGTCAAAAAGGGCAATCATCTTTCCAAAAAGGGAAATATTGTCAACTTACAACCCATAAAACATACAAACAGAAATAAAAATTGTTCAACCAACACAACCAAAAACCAACATTGATCAGATATTAAAAATGAAAGAGACAAAGATGAAGAAGATCAATGACCAACCACCCTACAATTAAACATAGCATTGTCCTAGTGCTAGCAATATGCATAAGGCTGGGTGGCATCGTACTCCTTGATCAGTCAAACGATACCATAGCCATCACATCAGCATAAACACTATCATCATCACTAAAGTCATCACTAGAATTTCCATCATAAGACTGCTCCTCATCCTTGGACTCATCATTAGAATAACCCATGCGTCTTTCCTCGTCCATAGGGACGTCATCATCTACTGGTTCATCAAAATCTGGGCCAATGCACAACATTATTCGAGTATGAGGTCTTAATGGGTAGTCCAAATCGACAGCACAAATTTTTTATTGGGTGGCTGGACGCCCTCAGTCCTCAACTTCAAAATAGTCAGCCTATACATACGGACTATGATCTCATCAGTACGAGCTTGATGTTTGGGCATAGTCAAATTCACACCAAAAGGAGCTGGTCCATTGGTGCGAGAAATATCCAATATCCTGTCACCAACAGGTGGTAAATAATCTACCTCTTCCTCTGGCACACCTTGTTGGCTCAACAATCTGGTCAGTAGCCCGTCCAACCTATATCTATGACCCTCTAAGAATTGAGCCTTCCTCATCATCAAAAAAATAATGGCACCCACATTCACATCCATATCATCACACATCAAAGCATAAATAAGGCATACCCTAGCGCGCGTAACCTCCGTCAAATGTGTACCATGAAAAAGGCAGGCATAGATAATTTTAGCCCATAACCGAGCCTCCCTATTTACATAAGCAAATGGGAGTGATACATGTGTACCACCATCTTTTTGGTGAATCTACCTCACCGTAGAATGAGTGTCGCATAGAAGATGACGGATATGCTGATATGGTGGCTCAATGATCATTCTCTTCAATGACTCTGGATCTACATAGGGTGCACCTAATAACTCATTGACAGTATTCACAGTGAAAGTTATCACATGACCACATACCTCAACCTCAGAATCTTTTGGGTTCCAATTCGCATAAAATTCTCACACTAGGCTCAAGTTGCATTCACTTGGTTGCTTAAAGAGAAAACTTATGTGTTGGGCCTCTATCTTTCTCACCATAGATGGATATTCTTTCATCAAGCTCGGCCTATTGATAAATTGATCAGCTGAATATTTTAACTCTTTATGCTGAGAGTACCACTTCCTCCCGGCTTCAACCATAATTTTAGTTCCGAACCTCTTCTAACACCTAGGAATATGTGGGGCTGAAGGCACCCGGTCAGCTTGATGGCTCCTCTTATGCCTGGGCTCAGATAGTCCAGTTGCACTTTTTCCCTTGCTTTATTGTTGATGGTTGCTCAACATTGTACCTATCAATCATAACAGCCCACAAACATATAAAGCACGTACCTTCGAAACTAGCCACCACTAAGTGTGAAATTTACCTCACACTTAGTTGCTAGCACAGGTTCATAAATGAATGTACTAGGGTACTCAGACTTCCTCTTTTATTTCACAAGTCCAATCATCAGTTATTCAACATTATCACAAACAGACACTTCGAAGTTAGCATAGTTCACAATCTTATCTTAATGACTAATGAATGAATAATTTTTCACATAAATACGTCCAATTATAAACATATGACCATTCTTTAGCAGTTTCAAACGTGTACTTTTACTGTGTTAACGTATTCTCACTTCAATAACATTCACTTCAGTACCTTATAGCTACCACTAAGGTGTTGTGAAATTGGAATTCACCCCACACTTAGTTGCTATCTTGTAGTGAATCAAACACGTCCCGAATTATTGAACTTCAACACATAGTACAGCAAAACACTCAATTGTCAATCAATTTAGATCTCAAACCCTTAAAGTAACCAAATCAATTAAATCACGAATTCCATTTCATAATACACTTGCTTCCCATGTGAGAAATATCCAACCAACAAAAACAACATGTCATCATCACCTCCTAATGTTCTCACACAATATTGACAATTAACATTCAATGAAAGTTCAAATAAGTTAAACACAACCCTTGGATATGTCACTTTAATTCAATTAAATTTTCATATCACAAAACTTATAACAATAGTAAAGCACATGGGTTCATAAGACTTAGAAAATAAAATCAAAACTTACCTGGGATTTTTTGAAAAGAAAAAAGATGAAGTAGAAGCTTGTTGAAATTTGACAAGAATTGACTAAACTTTAATGGGAGCAATTTTAGGTCTTGGGGAAAAAAAGGGAAGGCGTAGCTAGGGTTAGGTAAGCAGGAGTGGAATGGGTGAAGTATGGTATTTATAGAGGGGAAAATTAGTTTTAACATTTCTACCGCTGGTGCAAGCGATGCGACGCGCCAGGTATCGTATTGAAGAATCAACGTGACACATCAAGTTTGCGTCGCTCTCTGGAAGTTTTATCAAATAATTAATCTAAGTGTTGCCTGCATGACTATCGACGCGATGCTTAACGCGTTGATAGAACTGACCCGGCGCATCAAAATTGCGTCGGTTTACTGGAAATAGCGTTAGAAAATTTTTCTAAGTGTTGAATTGATGCATATCAATGCGACGCACCAAGATAGCATCGATCCACTGGAAGTTGATCCAAAAAATTTTCAAAGGCTAAATTTCCCATATTTTAATGCAGCTTTTCTTACCCTTTACCTTTTTCTCACAATGTATCACTTATTTACTTACTTAAGAGCCAATGTTCACCATCTTCTCTTCTTCTCTATCTCCACCAAGTTTCTTGTTTCTACATATCAATTCAAAACAATAAAATTATGTAAGTAAAAGTGGGTTGCCTCCCACCAAGCGCCTTATTTTTGGTCATAGCACGACTCATCTTTTTGTATTTTTCCGTTCATCCTCACCAACTAAAAATTAAACTACCTATTACATTACATTTGTGGGTTGCCTCCTACACAATGCCTTATTTTACGTCATGGTACGACTTAGCTTAATTATACTCATCAGCAAAGATGATGGACTCCTCGTGCTTATCCGGATGATTGACCTAGCAATGCTTTATGTTTTATCCGTTCACCAAAAACGTCTCCATCTTCTCTTTATTCCACAACTCCACAGCTCCATGAGGTGTCATTCGCACCACCTCAAAAGGTCCAGACCATTTAGATCGCAATTTACTTGGAAACAACTTAAGCCTTGAATTAAATAATAAAACAAGTTATCCGAGTTCAAATAATCTCTCTTTAATTTGTTTATCATGCCACCTTTTGGTATTCTCCTTATATAGCTTGGCATTTTTGTAGGCATAAAGCCTAAACTCATCAAGCTCATTCATCTGCAATAATCATTTCTCCCCCGCGACTTTCATCTCAAAATTTAAATTTTTCATAGCCTAATACGCTTGATGTTCTAGCTCTACAGGTAGATGGCATGCTTTACCATAAGTAAAACGATATGGAGACGTCCCAATAGGTGCCTTGTAAACTGTTCTGTAATCCCAAAGTGCGTCATCAACTTCTTCGCCTAATATTTTTGCTATCCATTCACAGTCTTCTATAGTATCTACTTAATCTCCTGGTTGGACATCTCAACTTGTCCACTTGTTTGGGGATGATACTCCATAGAAACCTTGTGCCTAACACCATATTTATCAATAAAATTTTTAAACCAAATGTTGATAAAGTGCGTACCTCCGTCACTAATTATCGCTCTAGGTGTACCAAATTCTGGAAAATATGTTCATTTTCACAAATTTCAGCACCACTCTTACATCATTAGTGGGATTAGCCACAACTTCCACCTATTTAGAGACGTAGTCAACTCTACAAGAATGTACAAATTGCCTTTTTAAGATGGGAATGGGCCCCTGAAATCGATCCCCCAAACATCAAAGACTTCGACTTCTAAAATATTGTTGAAGGGCATCTCATGATGCCTAGATATAGTGCCTAAAATCTGACATTGATCACAATTCTTCACAAAATCAATTGCGTCCCTAAACAACGTAGGACAGAAAAAACATGATTGCAACACTTTCCTAGCAGTCCTCTCACCTCTATGATTTCCACCATAAGTATATGAGTGATAATCTTTAAGAACCTTTGAAAATCCATTCTTTGGGATACACCAACGATTAACTCCATCTGAGCCATGTTAAAAGAGATACGGTTCATCCTAAATTTAGGAACGAGAATCATGAAGTAATTTCTTCCTTTGTTGTGTGGTGGCATCAGAAGGATATACCTTACAAGCTATCAAATTCACAATATTGGCATACCATGGGAACTCAAATACATCTAGAGACAACAACTTTTTATCAGGAAACTCTTCCTTAATGCTAAGAGAGTCATCAACAATATGGTTTTGACTTTCTAGCGGTGACAAGTGGTCAACAATTTGATTTTCAGCTCCCTTCCGATCTCGAACCTCAAGATTAAATTCTCGTAGTAGCAGAATTCACCTAATCAGTCGAGGCTTTGCATCCTTTTTGTTCACAAGATACTTAATGACAGTGTGGTCAGTATGAACAATGACCTTAGTGATAAATAAGTAAGATCTAAACTTGTCAAATGAGTATACCACTGTGAACATCTCTTTCTCTGTAACTGTATAATTCAATTGAGGATCATTCAACACTTTTCTAGCATAGTAGATTGAGCAAAATACCTTATCTTATATCTCAACCAAAACTGCTCCCACAACAATGTCACTAGCATCATACATCAGCTCAAACAGTAACTCCCAATCTAGAGCGATCAAAATAGGTGCTTTAGTCAACTTCTTCTTTAATTTTTCAAAGGCCTCTTAGAAATCAACTCCAAACTCAAACTTTGACTCGTTCTCCAAAAATCTGCACATGGGGCTTGCAATCTTTGAGAAATCTTGAATGAACCGCCTATAGAAACTTACATGTCCCAAAAAGCTCCGCACTTCATTGAATGTGACTGGATGAGGCAATTTTTCAATCACTCCAACCTTTGCCTTATCTACTCCGAGTCCTTTACATGACACTTTATGACCTAGGACAATTCCTTCCTTAACCATAAAGTGTCACTTTTCCCAATTTAGCACCAAGTTTGTCTCTTCACATTGAGCTAGAACTCTGTCAAGATTCGTCACGAACTTTTCAAAAGAACTACCGTACACAGAGAAATCATTCATTAATACCTCCACAAAGCCTTCAACCATGTTGGAGAATATTGCCATCATATATCTCTGAAATATAGCAGGTGTATTGCATAGGCCGAAAGGCATGCGTCTGAATGCGTATATGTCATAGGGACAAGTAAAAATGCTCTTCTCTTAGTTTTCTGGTGCTATGATTATCTGATTATAGCTGGAGTACCCATCTAGAAAACAATAATACTCTTGTCCCACCAATCTATCCAACATTTGGTCAATGAAAGGAATATGATAGTGATCTTTACGAGTAGCTTCATTCAACATCCAATAGTCAATACAGATTCTCCAACCGGTCACCATGTGTGTGGGGATCAACTCATTATCATCATTAGTTACCATAGTCATCCCTTCCTTTTTTTGTACACAGTGCATTGGACTCACCCATTTGCTATCGGAAATTGGGTAGACAATACCACTATCTAACCACTTGATCACTTCTTTTCTGACCACCTCCTTCATCATAGGATTCAACCTTCTTTGTGGCTGCACTCTCGGTCTGTAACCCTCTTCCATGTAGATGCTATGCAAGCAAAATGCTGGATTGATTCCTATAATATTGAACATTTTCCAACCAATCTTCTTTCTTCTCTTCTTTAGAACTGCTATGGTTTTCTTTACCTACATATCTAATAACCCTGCAGATAAAATAATAGGCAAAGTATCTTGATCACTAAGTAAAACATATTGTAAATACAGAGAGAGAACCTTAAGCTCTAAGTTAGGAGTTTCTTCAACTTAGGCCTTGGGTGATGGACCAATTAGCCTATTCAATGGCTCAAAAGGCACTTTGTTCATCTCAATCACTACCAAATTCATAACCTAGACCAATTCCACTACTTTCATATCTCCATAAAGATCATGACCCATCAAAGCTCACTTTAGTGGATCATCAGACAACGATAACAGCCAATCCGAAGCAAGGTCAATAACTGATATAGATGAAAACTCCTCATATATAGCTGGCAGTTTTAGCGCCTTGTACACATCAAAGACTTCTACTTCATATGTCTTCTCAAGATCCTGTCCACCTATTGCTAAATCCAAGAGAATCTTTGTATTTGGATCCAATCCCTTAATGAAAGTATGCACAAGAATATCGTTTGACTAGTGATGGTGAGGGAAATTTCTGAGCATACCCTTAAATCTCTCCCAAGCTTGGTAGAGATTCTCTCATTCTTTCTGTCTGAAACTCAAGATCTCACTCCTTAAACGTACAGTGTTCCTAGATGGAAAGAATTGAATAAGGAATTTCTGTGCTAGATCTGCCCATGTAGTAATGGAGAGTGGTGGTTCAGTATGTAACCACCTTTTTGCTTCCCCCATTTGTAACGCCTCAGTAAATGGGTCCCGGAGCGTCACACGGTGCTTGAGGCTACAAGTAGCCCCAAGCTAACCCTTTGAGCCATTTTCATTCAGTTCAACACAAATCAACGGGGTTTCCTTAAATAACCCTCAAATATCAACAGAGTAATCATCATCCAAGAATAAAAGAATTTTAGAAATATAACAAAATATGACTTATTAGTCAACTCCCAACATCTATACTAGTCTGACAAGCCTCTAAGAAAATCAATAAAACCAGCGAGCCATTGAGACATGCCCCAACTGACTCATACTCGGTTATCAAATGTAAATGATTTCGTGAAACCAACATCAGACATCACGTCCTCGAAACATGAGGACTTACCACAACAGAGGATGTAGAACAGCGTGCCCAAAGAATCACTGTCAAACCTGGAACTGAGCACCTGAACCTACATTCCGAGAAAATGCAGCCCACATCCGAAGATGTGGGTCAGTACCATGGAAAAGAACTTAGTATATGAGGGTGTATGCAGTTGTATAAACATCATCATCATAAATATTTATAAGAAATATGCAGGATGTATGAAAGACTCACATAGCCCGAAGAAAATCATCATAATCATGAGAGGATGAAATAAGTACAATAACACATGTGAGTCATCATATAATTTGTCAATCACTTTCAGTTCATCAAGAATATCAATTCTCATAATGTAAATATCATTTAAATCTTTCGAAAGAATAACTTTCGCAATTCCACTTTCAAATCACTTCACCATTCACCATAGACACAAGGAAACACACACACATTGGGAGATCCTATAACTGACATAAACCATGTGATCTACATGGAGTCAAACGTACAACCCACGTTGGGGAGAGCCGTCCTATCCTTTCCATCGGAGTAGGACTATCGATATCAAATTCACACAAACTAGTGATCATTATATAAATCAGCCTCAGGCTCACTCCTACGGGGGCATGTAGTTCTATGAAAGTAAGGTCGCTTTATACCTCCCACTCGGTGAAAAAGATTTATCCTGGACTTAGCTCAGATCATTTCAAAGACAATCCACAACAAAAAAATTTCAGTAATATATAAATATACATCGGGAGCCATCATGCTTCCCATCTATCAAAATCAACCACGTTGTGGATTTCTTTCACACTCGAGTTCAAAACAACTCCATTAGACCTAAAGGTAAAATCATTCAAAATATCTCAAATATTCAATATCAACATGCTTATAACACACACTTTCTCAAAAAAACACAATTTCCAATAGAGATTCACGACCCAAATATCAAAATCATGATAAATATCGTTCAAGATTCATGCTTTATATCTCCACACATGTAAATTCATCTTTCAAAATCATAAACATCAAGATTTCATAATAATCACCATAAGATATGGGTTGATGCTTCAAATTCATAAAAATCAAATAAAAATCATACCTTTGTGAAGAAAATTACTTTTGGGCACAAGAAAAAAAGAGAGTTCTTGTTGAAAAACCCACATACCTTGAATGATGAACTTTAGATCGATACTCATTTTTGAGATGTTAATCGTGCCTTTGAATGATGGTTCTTGGAGTTCTTAAACTAGAAACTTGGAATCTTGAATAAATTTGCAGAATTAATGGTGAACTTTGGAGGTTCTTGAAGTTGGATATAGGAGATTAGGGTTTTCTTTTTGAAGGAATTTAATGAAATATAACATATAATACTTCTAATAGGCTTTAATATAGGGTTTGGACGAATTTTGGGTGAGGAGGAGTGACCAAAATGCCCCTAAAAATCAAATAATTCTCGAATCTGTCCTTTGGTGGACTGTTTTGATAGTTTGAAGTAGATCAACCATAACGTTTTACTTCAATAGCCAAATTGGATGAATCCAATTTCATTAGAAAGAGGACTCTCATATATTTCTATTGATATATAGTATCTCACACAGATCATTGTGTACGAGGAGTTATGATCATTTGAAGTTGACCCAAAAATTTGCTTTTGATAGGCTGAAGTAGATCGACCATAACGTTTTGCTCCAATAGACAAATTGGATGATTCCAATTTCATTGGAAAGAGGACTCGCAGAGATTTCCGTTGATATATAGTAGATCACCTAGATCATTATGTACAAGGAGTTATGATTGTTTAAAATTGGAGGAAAAATACGCCTGGCCCCAGTACTTTTTCCTGCTTGTTTTACTGTTCACTACTATTCACGGTTCGATCGGAATGTTCATAACTCGTCGCTCGGGTGTCCATTTTGGATGATCAACATATCATTGGAAAGCTTATTAGATATTCTACACAATGGTGGGTCATAATCTAAGACATTTTGCATGGAAAATTTATAATTCATTCTAGAAGATAGAACCCAACACATTTATGCACAAAATTTCAACGAAAAAATTTCCCGGGGTATTACACCATTAGAGAGAAGGGAAAAAGTGTCAACCTAACATAATTAGAACTCACCCCTTCAGGAATGGAAGTGTCACTTATTTCCAAGAAGGTTTGTATGTGCTGTTGCGGATCTTCTTGTTAAAGGCCATGAAATTGGCCCGCTGAATTCAGCAATCGGACCATATTCTGCTTTAATTCAAATTGACCTCCTGGTTTGGAGTTAAGAATAATGCTCTTCATATGGTTTTTGAGTGGGATTGCCACCTCATGAACAAGTCTAGCAGCTGGTTGAGTAGGAACAACTGGAATAACTAGAGGTGGGGCATTTTCACTATTTGGATCGATAGTTCATTTCTTTATTCAACCATTCTTCCCCTTAGTTGAAAGATCTGTACTGGTTCTAAAAAAGGCTCTACCAACTCTTTGTCTCTCGTCAGTCCTTGATTCAGCTAAACCTGCAAAAATTTAGCCGCTAAGATCAAGTTGTTAACACTTAAACTTAATATCAAAAATAAAAAATTTAGCAAATTACTAATTATATTAGTCCCCGGGAACGGCGCCAAAAACTTGTTGTGACTCAGACGCACAACAAGTGCATGTGATCGTACAAGTAATATAGTGATTTAGACAATCAGATATCATTTCCACGAGGACTAAGAAACTAGAAATTTAACCAAATTTTAGTTTTAGACAGTGAGTATTAAGTATTGTAAAGTATCAAGATGACTTTGAACTTGAGAATAAAAATATAAATTAATTAATTAGAAATAAAAGTTTACGACTAAAGCAAAGCAAGCAATGGTTGTAAACAATAATGATAAAAATTTCAGGGTTGAGGCTTTTCGAACAATCATACAAATATTCATTCTTATAGTAGTCTAATTGGTTATTGGGTTGTTGGTTCGCAAGGTTTAGGCAATGATTTTTGTCTCTTGACCTCAAATCTTCTGTCTATTGAATATTGCAGCTATAACTCCTGCAAAAATACAACAATTCTTCTAGAGTCATTAAGTACTCTTCTTGCAATTGAACCAAACAAGGCTTCTAAGGATATCCCTATCCTAGATGCTAATTCAAACCCCTTATTTTATAAAAGGGTAAGAACCTGGCTCCTTAATTTCCTCATTCTAATCTACGATTCTCCTCCTAGATTCACATAGAAATATAAATTTATTCTAATGGCGGCCAAGCATTAAAATAGTAAGCTCAAGAAATTAAGAACAACCCAGGTGATAATCCAATAAGAAACTACTCTAAAAATATCAAAGAGTAATCATGTTCTTGGCCTCAACCCCAGAACAAGGGTATTTAGCCACTCATGTTTGAATTAAACATCAAAAACAAGTAATTAATCATACTCAAAATTAGTATTGGGGTAAAGAAGTTCAAAAGAAATAAATAGAACCCTAAAAGAAAGAATTATATGCTTTTTCGCTGCTGCTATGCTTACCAAAAGTGTTAGAAATTGTGCTCACGTGTTCCTTTTATACTTGGGAAAATTTCACCAGATCTGAAGCCTTGATGTGGTGTGTCGCCAATTGCACTGAGCCAGCCAACACATCGCGTCAACATCACGTTGACACACTGGAGTTTGTCTTTAAAAATTAGACTAAGTCATGTTCTTCACCACACGGCTCGACGCGTCGACATCGCGTCATGTCACTGGAATTTGCTCCTCAATATATGACTAAGTGTCAAAACTTTACGCATCGACGTGATGCATTGACATCGCATCGATACACTGGAAGTTGTCGATAAAATTTTTACTAAGGCACAGAACTTATGCATCGATGTGATGTGTTGACACGCGTTGATGCACTGGAAGTTACTCTTTAAATTTTTGGCTAAGGCACACTTTTTACCAGTCGACGCGACACATCGAGATAGCATCGTGTCACTAGAATTTTTCTCCATTTCCTCTCTTTCTTTTCGTCAATCCTCAGCTCTATTCTTTTATCCTTACTCCCGTACATCTATAATGTTTTTAAATTTTATCAACATGGTCTTTTGCATCTTCATGATATGTATCCAGTTTTCTTCTGAATCCATGGAAAATTTACCCTGTATCTCTAATCACATCGTTTAGCCACAAAACACAATTTAGCTCATAATTCACTATAATTAACATACTTTTTATTCTCAAAACAAGTTCAAATATGGGTAAACAATGGTGTTTAGACATATAAATACGCCCACGATCATTAACTCATACTAAAAGCTTATACTCAACTGGAGCATTTATTCAATATTCTTTGTAAGATGTTCTAATAACATTAGCAAGTAGAGAATCTTGGGCATGATCTATATTCTGGGACATGGAATATAGGCCTTCGAAACATAATCTAGGATAAAATTACTATGCCTAATGCAACTGCCATTTTAAAGCTTAGACATACTCCTCGAATGCTCCCTCAACTATACACTCTTCTTCAATACTACACTATACTTAAGGATACTCAAGATACTCACATGAGCACTGATA
Source organism: Capsicum baccatum var. pendulum (assembly GCA_030864225.1). Lineage (NCBI taxonomy): Eukaryota > Viridiplantae > Streptophyta > Magnoliopsida > Solanales > Solanaceae > Capsicum > Capsicum baccatum. The sequence goes on from CM061560.1 coordinate 47,001,121, forward strand.
GTTCTACCTACTCAAGTCTGGGCTGAACTAAATTCTCTATCTTATTTCAAGTTTATTCGATTCTACCAAGTGCACACATAACACTGTAATACTAGTTTGAATCATGAATTTAGTACACCCTGCATTTTCACAACTCCTCATCTCAAGAATAATACTTATTCCTACTTCCCAACTAACTGCAAACTCTTACCATGAATTCACCAGTGCACAATGTATTCATCCACATATACACCAACATAACATTCAATCCTATATTTATAACCACACAAAAACTTCTAGGCAAACAACCACAAATGAATCTTTCTCTCATTCTCTAAGCCCCTATCATTAACAACTTCCATGTACTATTCTTTAGAAAATCACACACAAAATTTCAACTAACCAAGAAATATATCAAAAACTTGTCCTAAATCTTACTTCACACTTATAACCTTAGATCAAACAAGCATACAACAATTTTTTTCCTTGCCAAATAATTACTGATCACCACTATCCTTGCATAAGGAGAGGTCACTAAAAAGTTAGAACATGAGGATTTGAAACATGAAACGATAACTTTGACACTAAACTGAGGCATGAGGAATAGAGTATCAACATTATGGATTCATCAAAGAGATCTAAACTAAGGGTATACATGACATAATTTAAATTCCGCTGATCATTAGGAGTTTTGTATGAGTACTAAAACTGAACATACTATAAAGCATGACCACATAAGTCATGAAATACATGACCTGAGTTTGGAGTTCATAAGTTCATGGAATATGGTTCGGACTGCTGGGTGAACTGGAACTCCTCATACTAGGAATTGGAAACGTATATGATTTTCTATAAAGTGCATGAATATGAGCTATGATCATAGGGATGCCATGTAAGGCATGAGTAGATATCATGATAACTAAAATACAAAACTTTGCATTGAGATGAGAATGGGTTGGGCATCATCCTCCCTTACTACTATTCTGTAACATACTGGCATCACTACTAGAATCTGAGAGCCTAATTTGGTTCCTTGTTCTATCATCTCCCTCTTAGCTTCAAGCCATCATTCTAAGTCTGTGAACCACTTAACTAAATCTAAACTGAACTAAAACCACTTTACTCTAGTGTCCGAAATATAACAATACTCATAAACACTAAACTCACCCTAAAAAACTGCACCTAAAAGTGTAAAATTGTACTGCTGATACTTCCTTCTGAGTTAGAACTCTTAATTTTATATAGCCCCAAATACATCATGTAAAAAATTAAGAACTGGCTAACTTAGAGTTCTCACCTCTTCTTTCTGTTAGCTGAATCTTTAAGGATTCAAGGTTAGATTCTAAGACTTAACATGGAGATTCCCAAACCTTTTAAGGAACCCTACTAACTTCCTTCATAGCCTACTAATATCACATCTCTAAACTTATATTTCTCCCTAAACCATGAGAATTACCATTACACCTGGACATCCGACATCACATACTACAACCCATAACTTAGCTGGTAAGAATATCAATTACTATATTACTAGCCCCATTCAGATTTAACACTCAAGGGTACTACATAAGCACACACATACCATCATACTTAGCGTAAATTCTTGGATACACTATTTTTAAGTCTACTGATTCAGCTTTCATACAACTAGACCCAAGGATACATAGTCCATCAAATTTAGATAACACTATCCCTACTTTACTGCTGCTAAACTTCTAGATTCATGTTTCTAATTCTAGGCCATCTACTGCCATAAGATTCTGGGAAGGGCTCTAAAAACACATCTAACCCCTAAGCACTGAGTTATAATCCCTCCGCTCAATGATCAGTTCATCTAAAAAATGAAACTGAACGACCTATTTCTACAATCAACTGAGGCATAACATAAGTGGAGCCAATCCATGCCGAGAATGATATCAAAATCATCATCACTTACTCCACATGATCTACTGAAGTGAGTTTATGTAATATTATGATCGTAAAATTCATGTATACCTACATGGATACAATAGAGACACCTACTGGAGTGGACACTAAGAAAGGTTCAATTAAGGTTTTAGAACTGACACCAAATTAACAGCTATAGAGGGGGTTACAAAAGAAAGTGAAGCTCTAGGGTCTATCAGAGAATATACATGTAAATGTAAAACCTGTAACTTACCCATAACCAGATCAAGAGAACTTTTCTAATCTTGTAAAGACTGGAGTGCATATAGTTTGTTCTGGTGCTGACCACTAATGGCACTGGTAGTGGTGCCCTTCTAAGTTGGGTGACCTACTAGAGCTGAGGACTGATTGGACTGGCCTTTTTGGCTCAAATCCTTTACTCTCTGAGAAAGTAGTGGACACTCTTTGAACCTATGGCCTTATTTGCCACATCCAAAACACACATCACTGCCATCTCTACACATACCTTTATGATTCCTACCACATTCCTGGCAAAGTGGATTGGTACGACTATTATTCACAGTACCCTAGGTCTTGGAGCCTGGCACCCCATCATGACTGTCATTCCTAAACTTTGGCACCAGCTGAAAAAGGAGTTGGGGAAAAGGATTTTTGGTGGAACTAGAAATGGCTACTACCCCCTGGTCTTAGCTTAAAACTATTTGTTCTTGTCCTCTTATTCTTTCTCCTCTTCTTCCTATGCTTCTCCTCCTTACTTATCTAAGCTTGAACCATAATACTAGAGAGGACAACAACCTATTGATCATTCTAAAAAACTACTAAATGAGCTAAGGTAGTGAAAGTAGCTCTGAATCAGGTGTGAAAGACATACTCATTCAGGGGATCTTCTTGAATAGGCAGAGGTGGAGGATAATTCCCATTTCTTATTTTGTTTTTATTTTTGGAAGGAATTTTATGTACACAAAAGGATGGATGGGTTAGGAAGAGATTTTAAATAGAGCTCATGCTCTTTCATACAACATGAATATTGAAAAAAAGGAAACCTTTCCTAAAAGTCTTGTAGCCTCTTGTCTATAAGTGTGGTGTGCTTCACACTTATGTACATGACTCTACTCAATGCAGCTTTCAGAATCCCTAGAACAATGTAAAACATTAGGCTCTAATACCAAGTTTGTAATGCCCCGACAGGACACCCTGGATGCCATATAGTGCTTATGCTCATAAGTTACCACAAGCTAACCTATGAGCTGGTACCTGCTGTGAGCACTGAATAATAATAACAAAATAACATATATGGAATATTTAAATATGCCATAAGGTTTCAAATAATAAAATATTTTCGAATCATAAATCTGAAAACTACTATTGAAAAAAATAGTTGTCTATAAACTGATAAGGATAATGACAAACTGACTAACTATCTGAAGTGTTTGAAAGTCTCTAAAACTGACCGAGTAAGAGTGATGGGAAAAACCCCCAAATAACTCAGACTACTAAATAACTGAACTATTGACATAATTTAATATAAGCTAAATTCATCCTTGAAGTATGAGGACTCACCACGGCTGCTTGTTGTTGATGCACTAGAATGTCTAAGTACGGTCGAGAACCTGAGAATATAAACCTATGATATGAGACATCATAGCGCAAGAAACGAGTATGTGATCAGTGCTTCGAATATACTAGTATGCTAAATAAGGTTAGGATGATATGCATGGGCTCATGTACAAGAATAATAACTGACTGAATAGCATGAGATAACTGAATAATTGAAATTAATGCGTGAATGCTACAAAATCTAAGAATGCATGACCAAGCATATCATATGATTCTAAAAATTCTTTGTAAACTGAAATACCAAAATCTGATAACTAAATAACTTATATGCTATGGTCAATGAAAACCTGAACAAAAGTATACTGAATACTGAACTGAGATTGTGGGAGGTATCATCTAACTGACATACCCCAATATGAGAAAATTGGGGTCCTACCTATGACTCCAGTTGGAAGGGTGTTAGTACTATTCCACAGGTACTAATACTGGCTGTATGGATCTGCTAAAGAGTTGTCCCAAAGGACTAAGGTTTACCCTCAACTAACAGGTACCCTTATAAGATATGTGTCAACCCTCAACTGGTAGGTTAATATCTCAACCTACACTATTACGTAGTTATGTAACACAAGGATTTCTACTAAGGGACACACCCTTTACTAGCAGGTGAGCCCCCATCCCTGAGTTTGCTCGGTGCTAAATCCTACTCCCAATTGAATGACACTAGATACTAGACTAAACTATATTTACTGTTTATGGTAAATAATTGAAATAATAGGGCTCATAGCTATTCTAAAATCATTCTATAGATATTGAAAACTAGGTAAGTAGCTAAATTTTAGGAATTCAACCCCCAGGACTCAATATCAATAATTGCAAGATCATTCTAAAACTCTAGGACATGATATGTAAGAATTTATTCAAAACCTATTCTTGTAGGCATTTCATCAAACACTTGTAATTTATTGTTTAAGTAAACATGGGAATAGTCTTGAGACTTGTAGTAATAGCATGATTTCACTACTAAAATCACTAATTAAGGTTTGATTCGGCGAACAACACCATTAAAATATGTGGGGATTAATAACAATAACAATACATGTAAACATGGTATATAATCAAAATTCATCGGGATTCATAGTTACAATCACAATAAGTTGTAAAAATAATAAATTTTAATTTGAAATTGGACATGGACTCCATGGGTGAAAAGGTTCCATGGATGAATATCTAACATACCTTAAAGCTTTGATTTTGAAAGGGAATTAACTTTACTTGAACGTTCTTGGATTGGGAACCTTAAATTCTTGATAAACTTGTAGAGAGTGTAATGGAGTCTTGAAATTCTTGGAGATTAGCTTAAGAAGAAACCCTAATATTTTTCTTTGGAATAAAGTAGGTTAAAGGCTTTTGAATATGATTCATAATGACTAAGTACGTGTATGAGGTGTTTTATGTCGTGGGAGGTGAGGGAAAAGACCAAAATACCCTTACAAAACTGTTTAAGGGTAATGTTGATCAAGTGTAGTCATGGGTGATGACTTGTGTTGATAATTTGTCACTTAGGTGATGGCTTATCACCTCAAGTCATCACTTTGTGACTAAAATTAAAACATACTGCTTTTGGGTGATGAATTGGTGTGATAAGTAGTCACTTAAGTGACGACTTATCACCCCAGGTCATCACTTGGAAGCTGAATTTGATGGTTTTCTAGTTGGGCTGATGACTTGGGCTGCTAAGTCATCACTTAGTTGATGGCTTATTAACTAAGGTTGTCACTTTGTTGATAGACGGACATACTGAAGTAAAATAAGTATAAATTTACACTCCGATAGCGGATTAAGGCAAAATTAGTGTCGTTTGAAAGATAATTTAATTATATATCTGTTGGTGGGCTATTATATAAAAATTCTTAGTAAAATGAAAGATATGCTAGTTTGAAGTTAACTATTACAAGATCCTTCTTAAGGACTCAATCGGTAAGGGATATTTTGATTCATCTAATAGCTAAGAGTTATTTAATGCCTTAATATGCATCAAAATCACTAAAATAACTAAAAAAGCACTATAATGTATTTCTCATGAGCTTGAATCATGGTTCTTATATTGTTTTGGATTCTCGAGGTATTACAACTTTTGATACATGTCATGGTTAGTTAAAAATTTTGAGAGTGTTTTCTTGGGGATAGCGCCTGTGGTTTATTGGTGAAGGAATTAGAGAATATGAGAAAGATATCTTTGTGGGTGTTTATTTATAAAGTCTTATGTGGTTAACAAGATAGTCTTGAATGTCATGTTTATGTATATATATGGATGAATGTATTATGCGCTAGTGAATGACCAGTAAGGATTGAATGTAGTTGTTGAAGAGGTGTTGAGAATTACTCATGAGATAAGAAGTTGTGAACATGAATTGTGTGTTTAAATCATGACTCAGAATAGTATAATGGTGTTATGGGTACACTTCATAGATTCAAGTAAGCTTGAACATAGTGAGAGAATTCAGTTTGGCTCAAACTTCAGTAGGTAGGGTTATTAGTCCTTATGTGAATATTTTAAGTAGCCCTAAGTGAAGTGCAGTTATGAAGTGGAATGTACAGTTGAGTATAGGCTTTCAGTATAATTTAGTCTGTTTTGCCAGCAGTTCAGTTAGTAGTCTGACAAATAAGTTCCTATAGTTTTCCATCTTTCGATCTACTCTTACTATCTAATGTTTCATGAATGTGGCCATTCCAAGAGATAGTCCGCATCCATGTAAATTGTTAATCTAGTTCATTCCAAGCATTATATTTCAGATTTGAGATATTCTGTAAGACCCTACAAAACTCCTAGCTTAATTCAGTCCTTTAAGCTTGTTAAGGGGTTCCAGACTTAGAAAATTCTAGCAAAGTATTTAGACTTAGTTTATTTTTAGGCCTTTAAAAGTTGGAAATCTCATTTCACAACCTTAAAGTACTTTAAATGTCTATATTTTAGTTAATTCATGATTAGGAAGGTCAATAGGTGCTCCCGAACAAGTTTCAGATTTTTTGGACTTCGTTTGAAACTCCTTTGGAATCCCAAAATAGTGTACCAATACAATCTTGGCGCACCGCATCGCCTATTGCATTGGTTAATATTTTCCCCAGCTACCAGAATCAAATTCCAGTGAGTCAGCGCAATCTTGGCGCAATATGTTATATATCGCATTCGTGCCATTGATGTGCCGCATCGACCTGCGCGTCGGTAATCCAGTTTTCACTCATTAAAATACTGCGTTCCTGGGGGTATTTGGGTTATTTTCCCCAACTCTCATCCCCTAAAACAGGAAATTTAATACCCTTAGAAGCAAATAAACACATTCTTTCTCAATTTCTCTCAAGAACAAGCCTTAGGTTTTTAAAATTTCAAATCAAGAACTCAAGATTCCACCATTAATTTCCAGAAATTATTCAACCAGGTATGTAAAGTGTTCATCTAAGGGTCCCTTCCACCCTTGGAGTTCAAGAAACTTCTTTTAAAAACATGAATTGTGATTTCCATGTTGTGGGTTTGAATGTAATCATATTGATGTGGTGGAATGTGTTCCAAGTTGAAATCCTTATGTGTTTCTTGATATTATGATAGCATGTAAGTTGAATTTTGATTCTCTTATATTGAAACCCTTGAATTATGGAGTCATGATGTATTAGTATTTTTGATCATACCCAAGTATAAAGCTACGTCTACCATGTGTTTGTTAAAATGCTAAATTGAGACTATGGTGCTTTTGTGATCATTTGGTGGTCTAAATGATGAACTTATGCTATACCCACATGTTCACAATGTTTTTTATATTAAATTTATACCTTGTATGTGTTTGATGGAATGCTCATGAGATTGGTTTAATGAAATTATGTTGTGTTAGTATGCATTCCTATTCATGTGCAAGTTCATGACTTTCAAGTGATTGATGAAATGCCTTATAGATCATATTGTGAGTTGTGGACTATTGTCAAGTATTCAAGAATTGTCATGTATTATTATTTTCATACTATCGAGTCCTGGGTTATTTAATACCCAATAATTTAGTTGTGTGCCTAGAGTTAGTGTTAATTACATAACAGTCTCAATCATGTCACGATCAGTAGTACTCTAGTTCAGTTACAAAACTCAGGAAAACTTAGTATTAATCCAGTCCCATTCAGTATTCAGTTCAGTCCTCAGTAAACTCAGTCAGATAATAAAACTCTATAGTATTCCATCAGTCAACGAAACTAAGTAAACTCAATTCAGTTAAGTTAATTAGTACAATCAGTAATAGATCAATCAAGCCTAGTATGAACTAGGAAATCAATTCAGTATCTATTCAGTTGGGAGTAGGATTCAGCATCGAGTGACCTCAAGAATGGGGACTCACCTGACAGAAGGTGTGATCTTTAGAAGCAGTCCTTCCGTTCTAGAACTACGTAGCCAGCATAGGTTGAGAAATAAAAAAACTTGCTAGTTGATGGTTGATGAGGTCGCTTAACCTGACAGATGAGGGTCCCAATGTTCTTATTTGAGAACCTACTAGATGAGGGTATCTCTTCAGTGTCTTTACCCATGGCACAATACTGACAACCTTCCAACTGGGGCTACAGGTTGGACTCCAAATCTATTCAGAAAAGGGGTATGTCAGTTAGATGATTATCTCCCATAGTCTCAGTCTCAGTCATCAGTAAAGAAATTAGATAGTTTTACAAATTTTAGGACTATCAGATACAATCACTCAGCTAGTTCTATCAGAATTAGGACTGTCAGATACAGTCACCCAGCAAACAGTGCATTAGTTATTAGTTATATTAGTTATTAGTAATATATATTATCAATAAACTCAATATTCAGAATCCTTATGACTTCAGTTACAGTTATGTATTCATGCATGTATTCTCATGTAGTCATGTTCATGTTATTCAGTCAGTTATAGTTCATGTATGTGAACCATTGCACTCAGCCTATCTCCCTTTGCATACCAGTACATTCACACGTACCAACGAATACTTTTTCTATTACGCTATGGTGTTTTATACCATAGGTTCGAACACTTAGGTTCCTGATCATGCGAAGATAGATTTAGATTCAGCCAGCAGCTGTAAACTAGTAGTGAGTCCTCATCATTTGAGGATATTATTTTATTTCATTATCTCATTACATTCAGTATTTCAGTAGATAGAGTTAGTTGGGGGATTGTCTCATCAACTCCATAGTTTAGACAGTTCAGCTAGAGGCTTTTTAGACTAGATGTTCAAAAAGTATTTAGTATTTTAGATTCAGATATTTTATTAGACATTGTCCTTTTCTTTTCATTAGTATTACAGTTTTGAACCTTATGACATTTTAGCTCATCATTCCGTATTATATAGTGTTATTACTCAGTTATTGTAGTAGGTATCAGTCATGGGTTAGCTTGTGGTCTTTCAGGATTATGAGCACCGTGTAGCATCCGTGGTACCAGACTCGGGGAATTACAAAGTTGGTATGAAAGCCTAAGGTTCAACAATATCCTAGGAAGTCTCAAAGCCGTATTTAGTATTGTCTTATGCATGGGTGTGTAGCGTGCCACACTTATAAATAGGAGACTACGAGATGTTTTAGGAATAGTTTTTGTATTCAGTATGCATGTCGTGCGAGTGAGCATGAGCTCCAGATAAACTATCTTTTTAATACAAGTTTCTCTTCCATCTATAGAAAATGCCTCCAAAGATGACTCAGGAAAGAGGAATGGGAGATCAGTCAGCCCCTCAACCCGTTCAGCCAATTCCTTTGGTTGAACATGTCTCCCACGTTGAGTTCAGAGAAGCTTTCACCAGCCTAGATCATTCAGTTACTACTCAGAATAAATGTCTAGCTATCTTTCTGACCAACCCAGTGGCCAATACTGCAGCAACCAGGATTTGGGACTTCACCCGAATGAACCCTCCGTCTTTCACAAGGTCTAATTCAAATGAGGACCCCTAGGAATTCCTTAATCAGGTGTAGAAGATTACAGATATTATGGGGGTAATAGAGAGTAAGAGTGTTGAGCTAGTTACATATCAGTTGCAGGATATGGCTCATATTGGTTTAAATAGTGGAAAACAGAGAGGGCCGTAGATATAGGGTCCATTGATTGGGAAGAGTTTGCCACTACTTTTATAGTTAGATTCATTCCCTTAGAGATGAGAAAAGATAAGGTGTTATAATTTATTAATCTAAAGTAGGGCAATATGACAGTGAAAGAGTATTCTCTCAAGTTTACTCAATTAGCTAGATACGCTTCTTATGTAGTGGCAGATAGCAGATCCTGAATGAGTAAGTTTGTGTTTAGAGTAAATGATAGTGTGGTGAAAGAGTGCAGGACCGCAATGTTGATTAGTGAGATAGAATTGGCTAGGTTGATGATCCATGCTCAGCAGATAGAGAAACAGAAGAATAAGAAGAGAGAGAAGCAGAACAAGAAAGAAAAAACATGTAGTTTCAACTTTACTTATCCTAAGTGAGAGGGTGGGAATCGTTCTTAGTTTCACCCAAAATCTTCAGTTCCAGCTCTATCCTCAGCTGGGGCTTTAGTGCCAAAATTCAGAGATGGCAATAAAGATAGGGCACCAGGCTCTAAGTCTTAGGGTAGTATTATCAGTACCAGAACTTATCCTTTTTATCAGACTGTAGCAGGAACCATTAGGGTATTTGCAGAGCTGGCAGTAATGTTTGTTTTGGATGTGGCAAGCCATGCCATAGAGCCAGAGATTATCCCTAGTCAGGTTCTCAGGGTCAGCAAAACCGTCCTCCAACTCAGTCCTGTCACCTGAATCACTAGGGTGCCTCATCCAGTGCCACCAGTGGGCAACATCCAAATAGACTCTACACTCTCCAGTCCCAACAGGATCAGGAAAGTTCTCCTAACATGGTCACTAGTACATTACAAGTTTACCACTTTATGCTTTGCTATATCCAGAAGCTTCCTTGTCCTTTGTTACTCCTTATATAGTAGATGATTTTAGAGTCTGTCCCAAAATTCTAGTAGATATTTTATCAGTCTCTACTCTAGTGGGTAAATGCATCATATCCCGATGGGTATACAGGAACTTTCAAACTATGGTATCTTAGAAAATAACTTCAGCAGACTTAGTCAAATTAGAGATGACTGATTTTGATGTCATTCTCGACATGGATTGGTTTTATTCCTGCTATGACTCAGTCGACTGCAGAAATAGAATTTTCCAGTTCCAGTTCCCAAATGAACCCGTCCTAGAGTAAAGGGGTAGTACTTCAGCATTTAAGGGTCAACTTGTTTCTTACCTTCGGGAGAAAATTGATATCTAAGGGATGTGTCTATCACCTTGTGTGAGTCAAGGACTCTAATTCAGAAACCCCTACTCTTGAATCAGTGTCAGTAGTATGTGAATTCCCAGATGTATTTCCCGAAGATCTTCTCAGAATTTCTCTCAAAATGGAAATTGATTTGGGAATTGATCTTCTCCTAGATACTCTGCCCATATCTATTCCACCATACAGAATGGCACTTTCAGAACTCAGAGAATTAAAAGAATAGTTGAAGTATCTCTTAGACAAGGGATTCATCATACCCAGTGTGTCCCCGTGGGGTGCGCCAATTTTATTCGTGCATAAGAAAGACAACTATCTCAGAATGTGCATAGACTACTATCATCTTAATAAATTCACAGTCAAGAACAATTATCCCCTTCCTAGAATCAATGACTTGTTTGACCAACTTCAGGGAGCTAGTTACTTCTTTAAGATAGACCTCAGATCAGGATTTCATCAACTTAGAGTCAAAGAATGTGACATCCCAAAAACAGCTTTCAGAACTCGATATGGCCACTTTGAATTCTTAGTCATATTCTTTGGTCTTACCAATTCCCCAGCAGCTATCGTGGACTTGATGAACTGTGTGTTCAAGTAGTACTTGGACATGTTCGTCATAGTTTTCATATATGACGTCCTAGTTTACTCCCGTAGTGAACATAATCATGCAGACCATCCTAGAATAGAACTACAGACTCTATGAAATCATCAGTTATTCTCCAAATTTAGTAAGTACAAATTTTGGCTAAGGTCAGTAGCATTCCTTGGACAAATCATTTCCGATGATAGCATTAGAGTTGATCCCCAAAAGATCGAGGCAGTGAGAAACTGGCCCAGACCTATTTCTCTATCAGATATCAAAAGTTTCTTGGGTTTGGCTAGCTATTACAGGTGTTTTGTTGAGGGATTTTTGTTTGTTGCATCCCTTATGTCCAGATTTACTCAGAAGAAAGTTAAATTTTAGTGGTCGGATTCATGCAAGAAGAGTTTTCAGGAGTTGAAGACTTGACTTACCTCAGCTCCAGTTTTGACTCTTCCATATGGTTCAGATAGGTTTATGGTATATTGTGATGCATCCAGAGTAGGTTTAGGTTGTGTCCTCATGCAGCATGGTAAGGTCATAGCCTACACCTCCAGACAGCTTAAACCCTATGAGAAGACTTATTCGAATCATGATCTTGAGTTAGCAATAGTAGTATTTGGCTTACAGATTTGGAGGCACTACTTGTATGGGGTGCATGAAGATATGTTCACAGATCACAAAAGCCTTCAGTATATGTTTTCTCAGAAAGACTTAAACCGCTGTCAGAAAAGGTGGTTAGAGTTGTTGAAAGACTATGATATAAGACGTTCTGTATCACCCAGGAAAGGCCAATGCAATGGCTGATGATCTCAGTAGACTATCTATGGGTAGTGTTGCTCATGTTAAGGATAGTAAGAAGAAGTTAGCTCAGGAAGTTCATCAGCTTGTGGTCCTTTGGGATTATGAGCACCGTGTAGCATCCGAGGTACCAGACTCGAGACGTTACATATTCAGACATGATTCAATTTGTAAGTTACTCATGCATCACCTCAGTCTTTCCTTAGTATTTTATCCAAGTTAGTATTATTCAAAGGACGAACTATCCTAAGGGGGATATGTTCTAATACCTCGAGTTTTTATATACTAAACCTCACAACTTTTCTTCACAAAACTAGATCCAGCCTGAGGCAGTAGTTACTCATAAGTGACTCTCTCATTTTAATTTTAGCCTTATAACTATGCTCTTGTCAAAGTATGTATTCAAGAATTAGTTTAGTCATTCATCATGTTTCAAACTCAGTCATGTAATCATGTTTTCAATTATGCAAATTTAGTATATAATATCAGTTCCTTAGTATTCTCAGCGTAATCAGTCTCATTCAAGGACGAATATTCCCAAAGGGGAGATATTGTAATACCCCATAAGATCCTAGCTCATTTCCAGTTACTATTGCATGTCAAAGTGATCCAAGACTTAGAATATTTCACTAAGTGGTAAGACCTAGTCATTTTTAAAGCTCCTAAAGTTCAATGACTTCATTTTCTACCTTCCCAATATCAAAACATTAATTTTTAAGTTGATTCATGATCGGGGTAGTCAATAGTACATCTCGGGTAAGTTTTAGAATTTTTGGACCAGCATAGGGTGTGTTTAGACTTCCAAATCAGCAGCATCCCATGATTAGCCCATGGTGCAAAGTACTGTTGTCAAGTTTTAACTAACATAGGTGAATCGGACCAACACCTATCAACCACCAACAAGGAGTTGCTTTGGTTACGCAGTTTAATCAGGACACATCCGAATGCGAAATCGTCATGGTTTATAGACAAATATGTATACGCAAAAATTGAGAGGCAAACTTATTGCTGCTAGTTGAAATTCTATTCGTATGCCTCTTTTCATATGTTATAATTACATTTACTATTGGATTGTTCTCTTGTGATAAAAGGAAGGGCAAATAATAGAAGTAGCCAAACATAAGGGGCTATTTGACCGCATACTCATTTCTCACGCTATGATGTTTTGTTTCATAGGTTTGAATGATCAGGTTCTTGACCGTACTTAGATATTCCAGCGCATATCATCAGCTATAGTGGTGAGTCCTCATATTTCAAGGACATGATTTCTTTATTTTAGTTTATCTTACTAGTTCAGTAGTCAGTCGGAGTTAGCTGGGGCCTTGTCCCATCAACTCCTCAGTCAATTAGAGGCTTTCAGACACTTTTTGACAGTCAGTTAGATTATTAATTTTTATCAGTTTTCAGATAGTTGATTTTTGTCTTATGATTCAGTATTATTTTTATTGTCTAAAACCTTATGACATTTTTTTAATTAAATTCTACATATGTTTATTTATTACTAGTTTTATTCTAGACTGTTATGCTAAGACCGTGACTATAGCTTTGAGAGATATGCCAAGGATAGCTTGGAAGGGTGTGATTTATTTGGTTCCAAACTGACTTACATCTTTCCTTCAGGCTCTACGCTTTGTTATGAGGCGATGTTTGTCGTTTTTGGCCCATATTTGTCATACTATAGTTTATTTACCTCCTTGTTTGGACTCTTTCTATATTGTTCACGAGTTTATGAATGTTTTTCCTATGGATTTACCTGGTGTTCCTTCATACATAACATTAATTTTTCCAACCTAGTGTATAACCTTGGGGTGTGACTTTCTTATTTGTGAAGAAAAAGAATGGGTTTATGCATATGCGTATTGATTATTGATTGTTTAACAAGTTGAAGGCTATGAATAAATATCCTCTTCTACATATTAATGCTTTGTTCAATCAGCTTCAGGGTACTTTGGTGTTTTCAAAGATTTATTTGAGGTTCGGGTATTGCCAATTGAGGATTAGAGCTTTGAATATCCCAAAGACAACCTTTCATACTCGGTATGGTCATTATGAGTTCTTGGACATGTCCTTCAGGTTGACCAATGCCACAAATGCATTTATGGAGTTGATGAACCAGGTGTTTCGCTCATATCTTAAATCTTTTGTTATTGTACTTAAAGATGATATCTTGGTTTACTCCAAGAGTGAGGCTGGCCATGAGGAGCATTTACTGATTGTGCTTCTAAGATTGAGAGTTGAGAAGTTGTACGCTAAGTTCTCCAAGTGTGAGTTTTGGTTGGAGTTTGTCTATTTCTTGGCTTATGTGACAAAGGATGGTATGATGGTTGATTCGACCAAGATTATAGCTGTTAGTGATTGGGCTAGGCCTATTTCTCTTACCAAGATTTGGAGTTTTATTGGTTTGGTGGGCTACTACAGACGCTTTGTTGATGTTTTTTCACCTATTGCAGCTGCTTTAACTAAATTGACTCAGAAGAAGATTTCATTTTAGTGATTCGATGATTGTGTGGCAAGCTTTCAAAGCTCAAGGATTTGTTCACCTCAGATCCTATCTTTACTTTGCCTAAGGAGGGTGTGTGTTTCACCATCTTCTATGATACTTTTGTAGTTGGGTTAGGTGTTGTGTTGATGTAGAAGGGTAAGCTAATTATGTATGCTTCTCATAAGTTTAATATGCATGAGAAGAATTACCCTATGATGTTGCCTAAATTACGCATCCAAGAAAGTATAAAGCATTCGCTTGTCAAATATAGAACCCAACAAGGTTAGGATCGATCTCATGAGGAATAGGCCAAAAATCTATCACGAGCTTAGTGATGTAATTGGAAATTGTAGAAAGTAAATGGGAGGGGTTTAGTATAAACAGAAGTAACAGTAATAATGCTGGGTAATTAGGGTTGTTATCAATATGAGACGATCACTAGGATTGTGTTCCTCTCGATTTCTTCACTCCACAGACTGTTCTTGTTTGTCAAACTATCTTGGTGCCTTGCATGCACAATCTAACAAGTTATTTATCATCTAACCATCTCTTGATTTTGGTTTGGGGGAATTCTATTCATCTTCTCTCAATTTCAGAATGTTGCATACTAACCACTGTTCTTGATCTCTAATTAACAATCTCCTTTCGATCTCCAATTAATTAGATAAAGGTTGATAACTTTAAATTACTGTTGTGATTTCATTTTCCTAATATCTATCTATGTTTCAAGCAAGTATTGAATAAAACCAAGTTCCTAATTTTTGAAATCATCTAGAAAGCAATTAAAATGAAATCCCAATACATGTAAAGACACCAATTTAGAATGACTTTGCAGTAAAGTTGCTTTGTTAATCTATCATGGTTCCCACAACCCTAGTTATAGGGTTTAGTTGCTTACGATTGTAAGAACAAACATACATTTCATAGATAAAAGCATAAGGATGAACTTATGAAGAATAAGAATGAAACCCAAAATCTCAAATTAATATTTAAACCCTAAAAAGCAAGAACAATAATTCCAAGATCAATAATGTATCTCAGAACTCAAAAAAATGTAAGAACACACATACATTTCATAGATGAAAGCATAAGGATTAACTTATGAAGAATAAGAATAAAACCCAAAATCTCAAATTAATATTTAAACCCTACAAACCAAGAACAATAATTCCTAGATCAATAATGTATCTCAGAACTCAAAACAATGTAAAAAGTGTAGAAAGTGCATAAACTATTCTAAAAATACCCAAAACAATCATAAAACCACTAGGGGTATTTATATATACAAAATAAAACTTATCCTAAATAGTGTAGGAAAGCTGGGTAGGCCCCAACCTACCACCTGTAGGTTGGGCCATAGATACAACCTATAGCCTGTAGGTATGGTCGCAAAAATCAGAATCAACTTGCAATCTTCAGAATCTCAACCTACTGTACATAGGTAGGGTCGTACATGCAACCTACTACCCGAAAGATGTAGAATAAACTTGAAATCTTCACAATCACAACCTACTTCTCGTAGGTAGGGTCATAGGTACAACCTACTGGCTCATAGGTAGGGTCGTAGGTTGCATTTTTAATAACTCTTCATCCCCTTTTCTCAGTATTTGCTCCAAATCCTATTTTTATTGAAAAAATCAACACAAATACACATCATATCCCATAAGAATACCTAAGTACTTGCATAATTTTCTTATTTTAAGCATCGAAAGTGTCATGAAATAATGAAACATTGATACCCTTAACTTAAAACGTTTGCATGTCCTCAGGCAACTAGGACATAACAGACAATCACGATGCTTATCTAAAAGAAACTTAAGACACCTATAATAGTCAATTTGTTTTTTCTAAAATTTACTACCCCTTCCTAGTCACAACTTTCAAAACCACTTTGTGAATCCATGTAGCACAAAAGTATGACACAACAAGATTCAAGTGATGGCATTATATTAGTAACAAACAACCAAGCATATATGCAATTGACAGTCCCTGAACACCTAAGTAGTTAAAAATACAACCCATGTACCCTCACAACAAGGAATTCCAACTCTCATAATATCATATTACATGTCAATGCAGGGACACATCAATACACTCACACTCTCAAAAGAAGTTCGAACAATATGCATAAAATACCGTATGGTTGCCCTTATTTTTTGTAGCTTAGCTTTTTGTAAACTTGTATAGAGATCACTATAGAAATTTTATAGACTTGTAATGTAGGCTTTTGGGAAGGTACGGTACATATGGGATATAGTAACTCACCCTCCTTGCTGCTACACTTACATTATTGGATCCACTACTTAACCATGTTTCTTTTATTCTCCCCTTTTTCTCCCTTTTGCTTATTCAGATTGGGTGTGGTTTCCTTTATTCTTTGAATTTATTCACTTTTTTTTTATATTTTTATCTTTTTTTGTTTTCTTTTACACACTTTTATAGCACAACCAACCTTACTTTCTTTTCTTTTATTCAATACCTTTCTTCATACCCATTTTCAACTATACACCCCTATGATAGCTACCCTCAACTTAGGCGATTTACCTAAGTTGAAGTACATAGTGTCTATGGTGGGACCAAGGATAAAATAGGTTCATTGTAATTAAATGGGACAGTGAGAAGGTTAAAACAAGAAAATAGGTCAATATAGGCTTAAATTAGGGATCAAGGGATACTTATTTTTATTTGGTCGGTCTTTTAGGCTGAGTGGACTTATTCAAACACAACCTATGATCATGTCCCAATCAACTGTCCTATAACCTAAACAAGACTAATAAGGCAAATTCTGATTAAATACAAAAAGACAAACTAGGTAAAGACCTTACACACACATGACACAAGGTTATATAACCAACTACTACCTATCCAGTTCATGCAATGCTATGCTATGATGATTTTTCCCTAATACTAATTCTACAACAATGTCCAACATGGTTACAACATAAAACACAAAAGTTAGAATACACTAAGGTTCCTTATTTTTCTTCTAGTCAAACAAAATTAAACATAATATATATCACAAATAATACGATATCCTAAACATGCCGGCTCTACAATGATAACACAGTATGGGGAAAAGAGAAATGACTACAAAATCCCCAAGAGGACATTTAGACCCACAAGTATCCCTACCCCCATCAAATAAGCATACATTATCCCTTATGCGTTAGACCACCATAAAGCAAAAGAGTTTGGAACATACCTGTGGTACCTTAGGTACATAGATCTAATGACAATCATAAATAATATGAATTATCACAAATACAGAAATAACAAGACACCTTGGGTTACCTCCCAAGCAACTCTTGAATTAATATTTCGGCATAACGTGGGGACCTTGATTACTCAGACTTCATCAAGGTATCCATAAATTTGGCCTCTAGGGTCATCAAGACTGTTTATTACCGAAACCACCCTTATGTCAGTTGGTTGTTTTCTAGTTCTGCAAACATTGAATGTGACTTCCTCATTACTTAGCCTGAACTTAATCTCACCTCTTTTCATATCTACCAATGCTCTACCTGTGGCTAAAAATGGTATCCCTAAATTATGGACATCTTAAAATCAACCTCATAATTCAAGATAACAAAGTCAGTCAAAAAGATGAAGTTGTCCACTTTGACCAAAACATCAAACGATATACCCACAGTCTTTTTCTCCATATGATCTTCCATTAATAACAGTATCTTCATTGGTTTAGGGGTTATTAAGACCAATTATTTAAACACCTCCAAAAATAAAAAGTTAATGCTTGAAACCAAGATAAACAAAGCTTTCGCAAGTCTAGATGACCCAATAGTACAAAGAGTAGTGAAAGCTCTGGGATTACCTTTCTTTTGCATAAGAGATTGAGATATAGTTTCACTATAATGATGTAGACCACCAACATTCTCATAATTGACAGTTATCTTCTTTATCACAAAATCCTTCATAAATTTTACATAGCTATGCATCTGTTCTAGAGCTTCAAGAAGAGGGATGTTCACAGTCAATTCCTTCAGCATATAAAAAAAATTTTTATACTTTCCTTCTTTGGCTTTCTACTTTAACCTTTGAGGATATGTTGGAGGAGTTTGGGGAATGACCTTCAGTGATGGTGTAACCTCCTTACCTTTTTCTCTATTTCAGCTTATTTTTCTATAACTATAGGCTTCAGAGATGCCTCTTCATTCATTACCAAATTTTCAATTTCATCCTTGTCTGCATCATTATTGTCTACATGGTCATTTGTCACATCATCTAAATGCATGGGTGGATTAGTAATAGACTTACCACTTTGAGTAGTGATAGCTAGGCAATGACTATTATTCTTCAGATTCTGAATGGTATTGCTAGGAAGAGTGCCCGATTAACACTGATTCATTATAGCCGACATCTGCTCAAACTACTGCTCAAGTTGCTTAATCTTGGTGGCATGCAATTCTACTTTCTAGTTCAATACCAATATGTCTACCTTAATATCCTTAAGGTAACTATGTTGGTTCTTTGAATCCTTAATAATCTTAGCAAGCAATGCTTTCATTCTCAAACTTCCAAACTCAGTATAACAAATCCCTATGGAACATAAAGACCACTCTTCTCCTTGTAATCATCCTTTCTTCTGAAGTCACTATCATGCTCTCTACTCATGTCCCTATACTTGTCTCCATAGTACTTTCAAACTTGATTACATGTCTTGAGTTCTAACTATCTTGGTTAGACCCCTGTCTCAAAAAACCCACCACCTCTCTATTTAATTGCTTCACTTTCTCCTCAAAATCAAACTCATCATGTCTACAATATTTACCTCATACTTTTACTAAATTCACCTTTTTTGGTTTAATAGCTGCAATAACTTAGTAAGCAACCCAATCTCAGTCCTCAGCTACAACCTCTTGTGCTACTATTTTATCTAGTGCTCTCTGCTCATTAGAAGTTCCAATAGCATTAGTACCAGCTGACCTGTCTACCTCTCGAGTATGCTATCCTTATTTTTTTTAGTAATTCAGTCTATGATATTTGAAGATTGGTCCCTTCAAAGACTCATGAAAGCCCTACCTGTAATAGTATTAGCCATAACATTGGTATTTAAATTCAAGTCCTTGTATAATATCTCTGACAAGTTTTGCCCAGGGATTCTATAGTTTGGAATATATCAACTTCTTCTTAAACCTAGACTATGTCTTGTAGAGGGCCTCTGAATATAAATGTCCAAAATTATAGATCTTATCTTTCAACTGTAGCATTCTAGGAGGCGGGAATATTGGTCCAATAATTATATACTCAACTCGTTCCAAGTGTTAATATACCCACAAGGTAGCTCTTCTAACCATAATGTCGCTTCACCTTTAAGGAAGAATAGGAATAACCTAAGTCGTAGAGATTTTTGTCTCACCCTCGGCAGATTATACGAAGTACAAATCCCTACAAAGTTCATAAGGTGCATGTTTCATCATCAGTAGGAAAACCAACAAACACTTCTTTTAAATTCACCAACTGATCATTGCACTTGTAATGTCAAATTTCGTACCTTGGAGTAATTCTGGAGGAATAACCTATATCAATTGGTTCAACATACCTAGATCTTCTTCTAGATCATCATAAATTAGTAATATTGATGACGTGGTGGGTAAAATTTGTTCCTTCTAACTTTATTTCTTTCGAGTACTGCTCGACGATGGTTCTCCTCTTGCCTAGCCCTTTCTTCTACACGTCGTGGTAAGTGCTAACCTTATATTTTCTTTGGCTATATGAGTAGTGTTTTTCTTGATAGTTTGTTGAATACAATGCGAAAGTGGCTGATTCAAAGCAGTTACATTATCATGAACCCCTTCGTGCTGGGATCTTTGATCATACTCTTCTACTCTCTTCATTTTACAATTCTATCATAAGGTTTGATAAAGCTTAGGATCAAATAGAATTAGGGGATTTCCTTGACATCAAGTACTGGGAATACATCAATGTGAGCCTAAAAATAATAGAAAATCAACAAACGAAACCAACATTTCAACAGCCTCAATCAATCAATCTATAATTGTATTCTTTGACAATGATGCTAAAATTTGAAGTCTTCCAAATTATATCTCTAAAAAAGTATAAAGCAGTCACTTTTCAAATATAGACACCAACAAGGTTGGGATCGATCCCATGAGGAATAGGTCAAAAATCTATCACGAGCTTTCTAATGTAATTAGAAAGTACAGAAAATAAATGGGGGGATTTTTGTAAAAGCAAGAGTAACAATAACAATGATGTGTAATTAGGGTTGTTATCAATATGAAATAATCAATAAGACTGTGTTCCCCCTGATTTCATAACTCTATAAACTGTTCATGCTTGTCAAAATATCTCAGTGCCTTGCATGCAAAATCTAACAAGTTACATGTCACCTAACCATCTCTTGACCTTGGTTTGGGTGAATTTCACTCATATCTTCTCAGTATCAGAGTGTCGTAGTACAATCCCTTTTCTTAATCTTAGATTAGCTATCTCCTTTCTATCTCAAGTTAATTAGATAAAGGTTGATAGCTTCAACTTACTATTGTGATTTTTTTTTTCTTATATCTACCTCTCTCTCGAGAAAGTATCAAATATAGGAGATTTTCTAACATACGCAACAATAAAAAAACAATTAAAATGAAAGAAATCCCAGTAAATTCAAGGACACGAATTTAGAATGACTTCACTTAAGCTGATTTATTAATCCATTAGGGTTTTTGCAATACTAGTTATAGGGTTTAACTGCTCATGATTGTAAGAACACACATAGATCTCATAGATGAAAGCTTAAGGATGAACATATGAAGAATAAGAATGAAATATAAACCCTAAAATCCAAGAACAATAATTCCAAGATCAATAATGTATCTCAGAACTCAAAACAATGTAAAAAGTTTATAAAGTGTGTAAACTATTGTAAAAATACTCCAAAAAAATCATAAAACCCTATGTGGGTATTTATAAATACAAAAGAAAATCTATCCTAAATAGTGTAGGAAAGCTTGGTCGGCCCTAACTGATAACGCTCAACTTACACCTCAATTTTGTGCAAGGCGGTCGTTGTCAATATGTTTACCCAAATTTAGAGTCAGGGTCAAATCCACAAGGAACAATGTGAGTGGCAATTCAATCAATTTGAAACTATAGCTACAAATTTAATTCAAATGAATAATACAAAAAGATAAAGTGGGTTTTTTAATGATTAACAACTAATTGTCGGTCGCTTTAATCAGTGTTTGTAATCAAGATTTTATGAAGTAACCAGAATTATGTTCACTAGGGCTTACGGTACATGACAGATGCTAAAGGTGACTCAAGATTCTCACGGTGGTTAGAATAACAAGCTATCTTTATCGATGATATGTTCGAATGTCACTCGACCTATTTAAGCGTCTAATTTCCTAATCCTCTCGGACTTAGGGAATTTCTGTTCACTGTCTATATTTTACCTCAGGTTAACTAAACTTGTTACAACGCTGATTATTAAATGAAGTATTTTTGAGTCCCTGTTGATAATTCACTTCCTACTGTTTATGATTTCTTTCTCAAGCAAACTAAAGTAGGTATGCCTACTGCTTGCAGCTAACAGATGTAAATTATAATCTCAAAATTACCAAGAAATCCTAACACCTATTAAATCTTGAGTATTTAACACCTTATCATGACCTAACCCTAGATCCCATGATCTAGGTTACAGATGTTTAGCCACTCATGATGCAAGAAATAAGTATACAAATTGAATTCATAACTGAAAGGATTAACTTACAATGATGAAGAAAATCAAAAGTATACTTTGAATTGAATCACAAGGCAAAGCTCCAAAATATTGTTCTTAGAGAGACAGAGAGAGAGAAATCGTATATGCTATCTTATGGGATATGTCAATCGATCCTTAGAAAACCCTAAAACAAGGCTTTAAATAGTTAACCCTAAATAAGTAAATAAAAATAAAGTTACAGATTTCCTCGGAATAGATGACAGCGACCATGACGTCCTATCAGGAGTTTGACAGCCTATCACGGATGTCATCAAATTCTTTTTAAGTTTGGCTTTTCCTGTCTCCGGCTGACGTGATAATGACGTCCTATCAGGAGTCTGATGGAGCATCATGGATGTCGTCAGCTCCTCTTCCATTTTGAGAATTTCTGCCTAAGGTTGACAGTGATCCTGACGCCTTATCACAACTCTGATGCCTTATCACGACATGCCGTCACAACGTTACAACAAATCTCATTCTATGGTTAAGGCTGACGGCGTCCTTGACAGCCTATCACCAGGCTGACGGCATGTCATAGATGTCGTGAGCCACCCTTTGTTCTTTATTTGCTTCCAATTTTATGCTTTTTGCTTTCTTTATTTGTGTTTCCCTTCTTCTCTACTTCTACTGCAAAATCAAAGTAAACTAATCAAAAACAACTAAAGTTGATCAAGACCTTACAATTATTTAGAGTTAAGAGCTTCAAATGTGTTAGCATAGGCTCACATATCAACACCCTCAACATAAACATTTGCTTGTCCTCAAGCAACCATAACATAACTAAGAGTATACAGAGTACAATTTGGCAGCTAACTACTCATATCAGCTCAGAGTACATTTACCATCTCCAAAGTCAGTCAAATTAAGAGCAATTATGTCTATCATTGAAAACAACCATGCAACTCACAAAGATTAAGATATGACAAAAATTCAGCAATAACAACCAGCACATACCCAAATCACACTATCTGAGCACGTCAGTGATTAGCAACATACCTAGTGTGCCCTCACAACAAAGAAATCCCTTTTTCACTTATATCATAATTCTCATACATAAACACCAGGATAAACACAACACTCACTCTCAGAATGAAGTTCCAAATATTGCGTGTCAAATGCCATACGCTTACCCTTATATTCAATACCCCAGTCTTAAAAAAGGTCAGTTAGGATCACTATAGGGCTTTTCTTAAGCTTGTAATGTAGGCCAGGGGCTGGTAAGATATTCATGGATATTTCAGAGTGACTATGACTCCTTGACACTACTCTAAACTCTTGGGGTTTCAACTCTTAACCTTATTTTATTCCCCTCTTTTATTGATAACACATGCTCAAGGTGGGTACGGCCTTTTCAATTATCAGATAATCTTATTATCATCTTTTACACAATTTTCTTTTTTCTTATTTCTTTTTCACCACACCCAACCTTTTATTCATTTCTCTTATTCTCCCTCTCTTCATACTCATTTTGCATCACGCACCCCTATGATAGCCACCCTTAACTTAGGCTATTTGCCTAAGTCAAGGTGCACAGTGTCCAAGGACGACCAGGGCCAAAATAGGTTTATTATGATATAAATAGGAAGGTGATAGGTATCATGAAAGAAATAGGCAATTTAGGCTAAAAACAGGGATTAAAGTATATTATGTACACAGGGAAGGACATTTAGGCTAAAAATAGGCTAAAATCAAAACGTCCTATGATCATCTCCTAACCGCAATCCTACAACCAAGGAAAGACCAACCGGGCAAGTTCTGGCTTTAACATACAACGAGAACTAGGTAGTATCTCACACACACATGGCACCGAGGTACATCACAAGCTACTACCCATTCGGTTCATACACTTGTTAGCAGTGATTATCATGTCCCTAGTACTAACGCCATAACAAGATGCACAGTGATCACACATAAATGCATATCACACAGTTATAAAATAGATCATTGGAGAGGTATTCAAAAATCAACAAAAATATGTTAACTACCTAAGGTATTTGTATTTCTCCTAGTCAACTACAACACATCACAAAATAAAACACAATACACCTAAACATGTCGGCTCTACTAGGAACAAGACTCTGGGTAAAAGAGGCACGGCAACAAAAACCCCAAGAGGACATCAACACCCACAAGTAGCCTCACCCTTAACTTAAAATTATGTAATGTCCCCAATGTGTCAAACCAAAACAAGAGAGTTAGAAACATACCTGTGGCATCATGGGTACGAAGATCTGATGTCAATCATATAATATGAATACAAACAACAAAATACCTTAGGTTGCCTCCCAAGCAACGCCTAATTTAATGTCCCGGCACGACATTATTTAGTCATTCTTTATCCCTCAACTTAGACAATTTCAATTGTCGGCTCATCTTTTGATCTTTATATCTTTTAGGTACTTTGGGTAAATATGAGGGCATGATAAGGAATGTTCTATCACGCCACTTTGAAAACTTGAACTGCTTGCCCAATTTTACATCAAACTTTCGTATGGGCTCATTGGGCAATGGTGAGAATCTTAAAAAGCCACTAAATGGACATCGACCTTTAAGCTTCTTGTCCTTCTAGATTGGGGCTATAGTATACCCTTTTGGAAGGACAAACTCTAAAATGTAAGAATTTTCCTCCTCATTTTCAAATCTCATCATTTTCTTGGGTGATTCGACTTTCATCACATCCACCAAGCATAATGTTAAAAAGTGATTTGAATGAGTACTAACTCTCAATTTTGGAGTAGTATCCCTCTTAGTATCTGATGATAGGCGAATTTACACGCCTATATCAATATATTTTGCCCATATTTGTGCCATGTTTTGAGAACAAATTATATATTTCATGCACTTTTAGTCCTTTTTCCTGTAAGTGAGCTAACGAACATGATTAGCAAAGTTTCAGGTATAAATGATGCAGAAATTAGCATTTTATGGCTTACTTGACGCCAAAGAAAGCTCACGAAGGAAGGAAAGGGAGCTTGAACGCCTAAAGGACCAAAATTGATGCATGGAAAATTTGTCCCGGGCTAAAACAACATTTCTGAAGACTTTGGGGACTTACAGTAACTTATTTGGATTAGGATAATAATACATTAACCTAGTACGATTGGGTTAAGTATTTCATTAGTTTAGTTGGATTTGGATAATGATACATTAACCTAGTACAATTGGGTTTAGTATTTCATTAGCTTAGTAGGATTTGGTTAAGTATTTCATTAGCTTAGTAGGATTAGGATATGGGTATTATAAATACCCTATCATTTCTAGAGATTATAATTCATTCCTCCCTTAGTGGAGAGATACATTCTACTTCTCAATTCCGAATTCTTCCATTAATTCTATTTTTCTTCTTCTATTCATCTATTCTTAATTTCCGCAATAAGAGAATCGTTACTTTGCCTACGAATTCACGCCTAAACGCCTACCACTTGTGCTACACGAAATTAATCAATCTTGTGGTATAACAACAATGTCAATCGTGATCTCTTTTGCATTCATGGGTAACTAAACTTCTCTGTTGGGGTTATGGAAGCCGAATAAGGTACTATCTATTACTATGAGCTTGTGAGTTCGTGACACGTATGCTGCTTATATCATTATTCTCTTCATCTTAATCTAAATTCTTTGTGGTTGCAAACGCAAGAATACGCCAGTATAACATTTAACTTGTTTGAAAGAAAGGTTATTTGTCTGGAAAAGAGATAGTGTTAAGGTAGTAGGGTCACCTCTTAAATTCCCTATTAAACAGTTAGTGTCGTAACTGGATTAACCTCTTGGAGAATTTGTACCGTTAGACACGCTTTAAGCTCGAAAGAGTTAAAGTGAAATAATTCTCAAATAGGTTGAAAGACGCCTGGATTTTCCATAGAATACAATTCTCTATAATCACATGCATGTTGGAATTCTACACACTCATAGTCAATAGAGACGTATAACTCAGAAGGTGGACATAACCCCAACGCTTCAATTCTCATTGTTTACAACTTACGCAATAATCCTTCTCTTTTTACTTTGCTATTTTTAGCTTTTACTTTATTGTTTTGGTTACACATTACAATCCCCCCTTCATACGAGACTTGCACTAAGAGTTTAGTAATTTTGATTACTTGTTGGCCAAGCTATTCCCTGAGTGATCGATACCCAACCCAGGTTGGGTTCTATATTTGACAAACGACCGCTTTACACTCCTACGAGAGCGGTAGATTGAGCGTTATCAAAAATTGGTGCCGTTGCCGGGGAATACAAGTGTCAATAAAGTTTTTGATAATTACTAGACCCTTTGGTCAAAGGTTCTCCTACTTTTACTTTTAGTTTTTGTTTTTATTTACTGCAGGTTTTTATTCAGTGCATGCCCCATACTCAAAGTTCTGATCAACCGTTATTACCTATCAATCCTGAACCACAATGTATTGGCAGAATGGAAGCACAAGCAGAAATCGAAAGGATGGCGGCTCAACAGGAACAAGCAAGACTGGCTGCCCTTGCCGCAGCCCAGGTTCAACAGCAGAACATTGATAACCCTGCACGAGCAACAAATACCAACGATGAGGATTTAGGTGATGACGAGTTACTAAACCCTAGGCGTGATGCTGAAATTATAACACCTGTCAACAGAAGAGGTCGACAAGCACGGTTTAGGTATGATCGCCAACCTATGCAGCCATCTTTCGACGATGATGATGATGATTTTGATGGTGCCGGAGCCACTGGAGCCATAATTCCACCACCATTAGCGCCCGGAGCCAAGTTCAACATCACAAGCACCATGATTCAGTTATTGTAACTCAAGGGATTATTTGGTGGACTAGCAGGCGATGATCCGAATATGCATCTCATCAACTTTATTTCTACATGCAAGTCGTTTGACAATCCTGGTGTTGGTCAGAATGCAATTCGATTACGCTTATTTCTATTGTCTCTGTCTGGGGAGGCAATACTATGGTTGAATGGGCTGACTCCTGATTCAATTACAAATTGGAGGCAATTGAGAGACGCTTTCCTAGAAAGATTCTTTCGCCATCCAAGAGGGCACAATTGAGAGATGAAATCAGCAACTTTTGTTAGCTTCCCACTGAAGCTCTTCATGAAACATGGGAGAGGTTCAAGACAAAGCTAGCGAGATGACCAAACCATCACATGACTAATGTCCACCTAATGGAGATCTTGTATAGAGCCTTGAATTCAATAACTAAACCAGTGGTGGATAACACAGCTGGAGGATCTTTTATGGACCTCACCTTTGGTCAAGCAAGCAATATGATGGATCGTATGACGAAACAAAGTAGAGCTTGGCATACCAGAGATTCTGAGGTAGCAAGCCCCACTTTGTCTATTGGCATGACTGCAGACCAAAGATGAAGAGAAGAAGAATGTGATCAGGATATGGCGCACATGAAAACTCAAATGGATCTTCTTACAAAACATCTATTATCAGGGAAGACCGAAAAAGTGAAAGCTATTGCGTCAAAAGGAAGAGACGAATCTGATTCGGAAGAGGAGGCCAACTACTTGAACAATCAGGGGGGTTTTCGTGGGAATACCCAAGGAAACCAAGGTCGGAACTACTATGATAAATCTGGAAACAAGGACCAAGGTAGTTGGAAGAACAAGAATGAAAAGAGTGGTTTGTACGTTCCCCCTGGTAGACGTGACACCACTACATCTAATTCTGGAAGTATGGAAGACATGATAGCTAAATTATTGAAAGGAGTGGAAGCAACGAGCGCGGGAGTTATGGAGGTAATTAATGATTTGTCCTCCATAAAATAATTAGTTGATTCTCATTCCACTTCAATCAAGCAAATAGAGCAGCAATTGAGCCAACTTTCAGCAGCACTTAATCAAAGAAAGGCTGACACCTTACCTAGCGATACTGTGCAAAACCCAAGGAATGATGGGTCATGCATGGCCATCACTACCAGAAGTGGTAAGGTGCTGGAAACTTCAGCAAAAGGCAAGCAAGTGGTTGACGAAGTTGCGGGCATGGATGACAACGCAAAAGGAGAAGATGCCGCAGCACCTACTCCTGATGACAAGGACGCCCCACCTAGTGCTGTGTAACCTGAAAAATCTGAAAAACGGAAACAAGAGGAGAAGAAAACCGTGGAGAGAACACTTCCATACCCACCACCACCTTTTCCCCAAAGATTGAAGAAGGTGGCGGATGACACAAAGTTCAGCAAATTCATGACTATGTTAAAGCAGTTGACCATTAATGTTCCATTGGTGGAGGCACTTGAACAAATGCCTGGGTATGCGAAATTTATGAAGGATCTTTTGACTAAGAAGCGGGCAGCAAGTTATGAGTTGAAAGAAGATGTGCATCATTGCATCGCGATCGCTACCCGAACGATAGTTCAGAAGAAGGCCGACCCCGAAGCTTTCACTATTCCTTGCACCGTTGGATCGTTGAATTTTGCCAAAGCATTATGTGATTTAGGATCCAGCATCAATTTGATGCCATTATCAATCTATAAGAAGTTGGGGTTGGGTGATCCTACTCCAACCAATATGAGGCTCGTCATGGCGGATAGGTCGGTGAAACGACCTGTTTGTATTCTATGTGATGTATTGGTAAAGGTTTCTTCATTCATCTTTCCGGCAGAATTTGTTATTTTGGATTGTGAGGCAGACTTAGAAGTTCCCATAATCTTGGGGTTCCCTTTCCTTGCTACAGGAAGTGTGCTTATTGATTTGAGAGCTAATGAGCTTTCATTCCGAATAAATGACGAAGTGGTTTGCTTTGATGTGTGCAAATCAATGAAGCAGCCCAAAGATCTAAGTGTATTATCGGTGGCTGATGTTTTCTTTAATGATGAGAAAGAATTACTTGAAGAATAGCAAATTATTGATGACCCTTTGGAGGTTGTGCTCATGAATGGAGAGAATAAGGATGCTGAAAATTTTGAAGAAGCTATTTGTGCTCTATCGGGATTAGGGACATATCGCTATGCTCCCAAGAAGCTGGACCTTGATCTCAAGAATCGACCCACACCACCAGCTAAGCCATCTATTGAAGAGCCACCCACATTAGAATTAAAGGAGCTGCCAAGTCATTTAAAGTACGCATTCTTAGGAAGCGGAAACACACTTCCAGTTATTGTGGCAGCCGATTTGGGTGAGCAACAAGTTGCAGCTCTCATTGCTATTCTACGAAAGTATATTAGAGCCATTAGATGGACCATTGCGGATATTATTAGTATTCCACTTGGGATTTGTACACATAAAATTCAACTTCAAGAAAATTGCACACCCACCATAGAGCATCAAAGGTGTCTAAACCCACCTATGCAAGAAGTGGTGAAGAAAGAAATTATCAAGTGGTTAGACGCAGGAGTTGTATATCCAATCTCTGATAGTACATGGGTAAGCCCGGTACAATGTGTTCCCAAGAAAGGAGGCATGACGGTGGTCGCGAATGCTAAGAATGAGCTTATTCCACTCAGACCCATCATTGGATGGAGAGTATGCATGGACTACCGAAAGCTGAATTCTTGGACACTCAAAGATCACTTCCCAATGCCATTCATGGACCAAATGCTAGATCGATTAGCGGGGAAAGGATGGTTTTGCTTCTTAGACGGTTATTCAGGCTATAATCAGATTTGTATTGCACCCGAAGACCAAGAGAAGACAACGTTTACATGCCCATATGGTACATTTGCCTTCAAACGTATGCCATTCGTGTTATGTAACGCACCAGCTACCTTTCAACGTTGTATGATGTCAATTTTTTCTGAGATGGTTGAAGACACTTTGGAGGTATTCATGGACGATTTTTAAGTTGTTGGTGAGTCTTTTGAGGCGTGCTTGGCAAACTTAAGCATGGCGTTGCAAAGATGTGTAGAATTCAACCTTGTGCTAAATTGGGAGAAGTGCCACTTCATGATAAAAGAAGGAATCGTTCTTGGGCACAAAATCTCCAAAAGAGGAATAGAGGTTGATCGAGCAAAAATAGAGGTTATTGAGAAGCTACCACCTCCAATTTTGGTGAAAGGAGTTCGTAGTTTTCTCGGCCATGCAGGTTTCTATCGTCGGTTCATTAAAGACTTCTCCAAAATTGCTAGTCCATTGTGCAAACTATTGGAGAAAACTGCGAAGTTTGACTTCAATGAAGATTGCTTAAAGGCATTCGAATGCTTTAAAGGAAAACTCATTGAAGCCCCTATCATGGTAGCACCAGATTGGTCTCTCCCATTCGAAGTCATGTGTGATGCTAGTGGTGTAGCCGTTGGAGCTGTTCTTGGTCAGAGAAAGAAGAAATTATTTCATCCTATCTACTATGCAAGTAAGGTCCTAAATGAAGCCCAAAGGAACTACACTGTGACAGAACAAGAGCTCCTAGCGGTTGTGTATGCGTTTGAGAAGTTTCGTGCCTATCTATTGGGAACTAAGGTTATCATTCATACAGACCATGCAGCTCTTAGGTATCTAATGACAAAGAAGGATGCAAAACCAAGGTTGATTCGATGGGTATTGCTGCTACAAGAGTTTGATTTCGAAGTCAAAGATAGAAGATGTTGCGAGAACCAAGTGGCTGATCACCTATCTAGACTCGAGAATGAGCATGTGGCGCAACATGAAATCCAGATTGATGATGCATTCCCTGATGAGGAGATATTAGCGACGACAATGGAAAAATTACCATGGTATGCCGACTTTGCAAATTTCGTGGTGAGTAATGTGATACCTGCCAATTTATCTTACCACCAAAGGAAGAAGTTTATGCATGATGTACAGCACTACTATTGGGATGAACCTTATTTGTTTCGAAGATACGGGGATGGTATCATTCGACGATGTATATCTCATGAAGAAGTACCTACTATATTGGAAGCATGCTACACTTCCCAAGTTGGAGGACATCACGCAGGCAATCGGATGGCAAGAAAAGTTTTGCAAAGTGGTTATTATTGGCCTTCAATATTTAGAGATGCCTACGACTATGTTAGAAGGTGCGACCAATGCCAACGTCAAGGTGCTATTTCAAGACACCATGAAATGCCCATGTCCAAAATTCTTGAGGTAGAACTCTTTGATGTGTGGGGTATTGATTTCATGGGTCCATTCGTGAATTCGTTTGGAATGAAGTACATCTTGGTTGCTGTAGATTATGTTTCGAAATGGGTGGAAGCTATAGCGTTGGCCGACAATGAAGGGAAGCGTGTTGTATCATTCTTAAAGAAGAATATCTTCTCTCGCTTTGGAGTACCTCGTACTATCATAAGTGATGGAGGATCTCACTTTTGCAACAAGCTATTCAAAATCAGTTTTGGCCAAGTATGGTGTCAAGCAACATAAGGTAGCTACGCCTTATCATCCCCAAACTAGTGGACAAGTAGAAGTTTCCAATCGCGAGATCAAGCAAATCCTTGCGAAGACGGTTAATGCGAATAGGAAGGATTGGTCTAGGAAGCTTGATGATGCACTATAGGCGTACAGGACTGCATTCAAAACACCCATTGGCATGTCTCCTTATCAACTAGTTTATGGGAAGGATTTTCACTTACCCATCGAACTCGAACATAAGGCATTATGGGCATTGAAGCAATTGAATTTGAATTGGGATGATGCTAAGAATCTGAGGTTGGAGCAGATGAACGAATTAGATGAGTTCCGTCTCCATGCATATGAGAGATCAGACCTATACAAGGAGCGGATGAAAAAGTATCATGATCAGCGGATTGTTCGACGAAACTTCCAAAAGGGTGATATGGTACTTCTCTTCAACTCCAAATTGAAGCTCTTCCCAGGTAAGTTAAAGTCTAAGTGGTCTGGTCCATACAAAGTTATCCAAGTCTACTCGTCTGGAGTAGTCGAAT
Organism: Capsicum baccatum var. pendulum; assembly: GCA_030864225.1. Taxonomy (NCBI): domain Eukaryota; kingdom Viridiplantae; phylum Streptophyta; class Magnoliopsida; order Solanales; family Solanaceae; genus Capsicum; species Capsicum baccatum. The sequence continues at coordinate 47,033,281 of CM061560.1, forward strand.
TGGAAGGCAATAATGGTGTTGTCTTCAAAGTGACTGGCCAACGTGTTAAACCTTATATCGGTCCTCTTGACTCAATGAATTATATGGCCATCACTTACCTTGATGAAGTCTAAGTACTCGAGGAAACTATGTCGATCCACGACAATAAATAAGGCGCTAGATGGGAGGCAACCCATCGTTTCATTGTTTTATCGTTTATCATTTATCATTTTGTCTTTCTTTCATTCTAGTACTTGTTTTGCTTTTGATAAATGAAAATCCAAAAATACGAGTCGTGCCACGACCAAAACTAAGGCGCTTTGTGGGAGGCAACCCATCGTACTAATCGTTTTCATTGGTTTTGAGCAAATGTAGGTGCAAGAGGTATTCAACGAGGAGATTGGTTTCAAATGACGATTTGGATGTATTGGAAAAGGTGGTAAGTTAGGTATAAGGATGCAAAAGGCTATGGATTGAGCATTTCTCATGCCAAAATAGGCATCGAGGAAGGCTAGGCCTAGGTAAAACTAGACCACGAATATTGCAAAACCTATCCTATAGCCCATGGTCTCAGAATCTAGTGTGCAATACACTATGCGCCGCCCATTCTTAAGTGTGCTATACACTATGCGCCGCCTATGCTATAGCATTAGGTCTCAGTGTCTCAAATGCTATACACTATGCGGCGCATATGTCCCTAAATGCCATGAACTATGCGCCGCATATGTCCCTAAATGCCGTACACTATGCACCGCCTATACTATGACTATGCCAAGCATTATGTGCCGCATATAGGGCATTTTTGTCTCCAAAACCTTTTGTAAATGGGTCAAAACCCGACCCATTCTATTCCTATATAAAGGGGACTTAGTCTTGAAACATAACCACATTAGAAATTGACCTAAGGGCGCCGCATACTCTTTCCAAATCATCTCAAACTTTTTCTTTTTGCTCTTCCAATTCACAAGAACATCTCCAAAGGCTTCAATCACGTAAGTACTCTTGTATTCTTCATCTATTTCTCGTAAGTACTACGTTGCTATGCCTATTATGAATTGCTACATCTTGAAAGATTATTGGTGATGTTAATGTGTTTGGATTGTTGATACAAAACCATGTGCGTGAACATATACGTTAGGATAATCTTGACTTGTTTCCGAGTTGAATTTGGTTTTACTAGCATTGTTATACTATTTGCGGAATTGCTATGGTTATGAAAATTGCTTAAGCTTGATACTTACATGTTAGACTATCCCGTTCATCGGGATAAGCCTTCTAGTTGCCTACCGACATAGGAGGTTGTGCTTGTTGAAAGAAACTATACCATGATGTAACCCCTATGTAGTAGTATTGTTATACCTAACATGAAAGTAGTGCAATGGCTGCAAGTAGTGATGCATCGCTGATTTTCTTGTCGGAATATAGTTCCTAAAACGTATGTCGATGAAGTTCAAGTAATCGACTACATTCACTTCACTGTTTTGTATTAACGAACCTAAGTGTGGGGTGGTATCCCGATGGCTTGTTTATAGATTGTTTCCTTTGAGTTGATGCTAACATGAATATTGTTTAAGTCTCAGGAACAATGGCACCTAAAGCACGACAAGATAAGGCTACCACTTCCCAAAAGGGCAAGAAGAGAGGTCGCAAGGACCAAGGAGAATCATCCTCCATGCAACTACACCGCCGAATGTTTGGAATAAAATGGGTTCTTGAGTAGGAAGACAAAGAATGGTACAAGAACAACAAGGAAAGAAAATATGTTCACGTCGACTTGATCAATAAGGACACCCTAGCGAAGAAGGAGCCGCGTATGTTGGCGAAAATAATGGCGTTGAATCTGGATTTCATCTTCCGCGACATGGGAGAATGTAATCTCAATTTGACAAGGGAATTCTATGCCAACTGGTCGCCGAATACCACAAGCAATGAAGTCAAGATTCGGGGCCAAGTGTTACAGCTCAACGCGGATTTGATCAACTCCTTTCTTGGCTTACCTTCGGTCGACCCAGCACCATTCAAAGAGCTGTATAGTAAGCCTCCTTATAGAGCAATACGACATACACTTTGTGGAAGTAGATCCATGGCAAGGTGGGGCAGACACCGAGACACCGGACGACACAACACCTTCCCTTATGCTCCATTGAATAGGGAAGCAAGAATCTGGTAGCGTATTGTCAACTCATGCCTTATTCCTGGGAATCAATACACCAAAATATCAAGAGATAGAGTGTGTTTGGTCTATGCTTTGATGACGAATGTCCCTATCAACTTTGGGGCAATCATTCGCTCTACAATGCGGAAGGCCAGACTCCACAAAAGGTCCCACTTCACTTTTGGTAATCTGTTGACAGCACTCTTGCGGAAGGAGGATATCGAAGAGGAACCAGCTGATCACAAACTCCCACATAACCCGAAGAAGGTTGACCTCACAAAGGTCAAAGATGCTGAAACAACTCATGGTGTCAACCTTACTACTGTGGAGAGACATGCTCGTGATGAGAGTTTCTTCCGTCATCTTTATGGCATGACACGATTTACTATGATGAGTGGTGGACGTGTTCCAACTGCTGCAGAGCTCCAACAGCTGGACCACGACTATCCAATGAACATGCATGCATGGGAGCTGTGTGGAGTGGGCGTATACTTTGAGGAGCCTCTAGACGATGATGTGCCGACCGATGACGATCGACGCTTGCCAGACTCCGACGAGGAGGAGAACTCTGACGACGACTCTTATGATGATTCTGACGAAGGGGGTATGACCCCCGACATTGAGGAAGAGTCTGACTGACCAGGTTCTTCGTATTTATTTTCCACTGAGGGCAGTGTCCCGTTTAAGTGTGGGGTGGCGGTCTCTATCACATCTATGTTTGTTATCTATGTTTGTTTACTCTGTTTATTTTTGTGTCTATTTTTGTGTCGTTTTGTTTTTTTAGGAATAATTTCTTAGCTTCGCACTTCGCATGAAATAATTCCAATAGGCAACATGAGATTATAACAAGAGTATGTGCTACAATTATGACTATTGAGACGTTTAGGCTCTAATTGTGACTCATTATGTGATATTGTGTGGTTCAATTCCTTCACTTGTTGGGTCAAGAGTCTATATTACTTCCAATAAAGTCGACCATGTGCCTTGTGTGTGTGAGATTAATAGTATATTCTATGTTTGTGGCTGATGCTAGAACTTGCCTGGTATGTATGCAAAGCGAAAATAAGGAGTGTAAGTTTAGGAGATGATTTAGGCATTTCTTTGGCAACCTACATATGTTTACCTTCGTTTTACCTACCCATGGACATCATCCTAGTTAAACCCTTTTGAGCCTTTAGCCGATTTCTTTGACAACCTCATATGTAAGCCTAATCCATTTTTTTCAAGACCGTAATTTGATCCAAAATCCTAAGTCTTTAAAGTGAAAAAGTCATGTGACGAAATAAGAGGAAATTGGGTGAGTATGATGCTCTAAATTGTAGTGGTACTTGAATGAGTTATGAAAAAGAAAGTGCTATCATAAGAGGTATGTTATGAAAAGAAAAAGGAAAAGGAAGCTGAAAAGTGAGTTATGCTTAAAAATTACAAAACAAAAGAGGAGAACAAGGGTGGTAGAATAAAAGAAAGAAAGGTTGAAAGAAAATTGTCAATGATACAATGTATTAAAGTGCTTAGGAACTTAGTCACTATTTCTGGCCAAAATAGTCCTACCCATCCTTTAGCCTACATTAAAACCATCAAAAGACCTATTTGATCCTAATCTTAGCATTCTGACATTTAGTGGAGCATTTTACTAAGGGCAAGCTTATGGTCATTAGTTGCTGCATATGAATTCTTTGTGAGAGCGAGAGCAAGGATATTTTGATACCCATGTTTGAAAAATATGCTATACTTGTGAGTGACTATGGGTAATATATTGTGAGACACACATGGTTGATGAGTTTTGGATAGTTGTACATGATTCTTTGTGCCTTAACTTTTGAATATGAGTTGACCACCATCACGAGTCTATGCTAGAGGTTAAATGGTTTCTACTAATGATCGGAAAACTACTCTTTGTTGATAATTGTTGTGCTTGTCTTGATGAATGTTTTGTGTTGATACTGTGAAACCCTAAGTTAGTATCTAGAAGGACATGATATGTTGTTCGAGGACGAACAAAGCTTCAAGTGTGGGGTGTTGATGATAGGCGAATTTACACGCCTATATCAATATATTTTGCCCATATTTGTGCCATGTTTTGAGAACAAATTATATATTTCATGCACTTTTAGTCCTTTTTCCTGTAAGTGAGCTAACGAACATAATTAGCAAAGTTTCAGGTATAAATGATGCAGAAATCAGCATTTTATGGCTTACTTGACGCCAAAGAAAGCTCACGAAGGAAGGAAAGGGAGCTTGAACGCCTAAAGGACCAAAATTGATGCATGGAAAATTTGTCCCGGTCTAAAACAACATTTCTGAAGACTTTGGGGACTTGCAGTAACTTATTTTGATTAGGATAATAATACATTAACCTAGTACAATTGGGTAAAGTATTTCATTAGTTTAGTTGGATTTGGATAATGATACATTAACATAGTACAATTGGGTTAAGTATTTCATTAGCTTAGTAGGATTTGGTTAAGTATTTCATTAGCTTAGTAGGATTAGGATATGGGTATTATAAATACCCTATCATTGCTAGAGATTATAATTCATTCCTCCCTTAGTGGAGATATACATTCTACTTCTCAATTCCGAATTCTTCCATTAATTCTATTTTTCTTCTTCTATTCATCTATTCTTAATTTCCGAAACAAGAGAATCGTTACTTTGCTTAGGAATTCACGCCTAAACGCCTACCACTTGTGCTACACGAAATTAATCAATCTTGTGGTATAACAACAATGTCAATTGTGATCTCCTTCGCATTCATGGGTAACTAAACTTCTCTGTTGGGGTTATGGAAGCCGAATGAGGTACTATCTATTACTATGAGCTTGTGAGTTCGTGACACGTATGCTGCTTATATCATTATTCTCTTCACCTTAATCTAAATTCTTTGTGGTTGCAAACGCAAGAATACGCCAGTATAACATTTAACTTGTTAGAAAGAAAGGTTATTTGTCTGGAAAAGAGATAGTGTCAAGGTAGTAGGGTCACCTCTTAAATTCCCTATTAAATAGTTAGTGTCGTAACTGGATTAACCTCTTGGAGAATTTGTACCGTTAGACAGGCTTTAAGCTCGAAAGAGTTAAAGTGAAATAATCCTCGAATAGGTTGAAAGACGCCTGGATTTACTATTGAATACAATTCTCTATAAGCATATGCATGTCGGAATTCTACACACTCATAGTCAATAGAGACGTATAACTCAGAAGGTGGACATAACCCCAACGCTTCAATTCTCATTGTTTACAACTTACGCAACAATCCTTCTCTTTTTACTTTGCTATTTTCAGCTTTTACTTTATTGTTTTGGTTACACATTACAATCCCCCCTTCTTACGAGACTTGCACTAAAAGTTTAGTAATTTTGCTTACTTGTTGGCCAAGCTATTCCCTGAGGGATCGATACCCAACCCAGGTTGGGTTCTATATTTGACAAATGACCGCTTTACACTCCTACGAGAGCTGTAGATTGAGCGTTATCAGTATCTTTACCCTGAAATGGACTAGAGTCTTTACAAGGATTGTGCTTGACTTCTTCTTTTGACTCTAGTACCATTTTCTCATCTTCAGCATCTTCGTTCATGAATGGTTCGGTTGGTTGAGAAAACACTGAGGGCTGCTCATCATCAAGCTCAACATAAATATAGGTTTCTTGCTCTTTATCTTCACATTCTTCCATTATGTTAAATGATTCCACAGACAAGATATCATCTAAACATAATGTAGGAAAGTTCTTTGAATGCTTGTCCTCTATATCCATCTCCTCTATCATTATTATTTCCTCATTATTTTCCCTTATGTCTTGATGTATATCACGTATGATATCATTCATTGTGTCCACAAAATCCAACATTAGTTGAAGCATAGCTTCAATGCCACTCTTTTCGGTGTTTTACTCTTCCTGTTCTTGACCATAAGACCTATCAAAATCATAAGAAGAACTAGAATTTGGGTTAGCATACTGGGGGGAGAGGGCATTTGGGCAATCACTCCAATGTCTATCTTGAACACCACATAACGAACAATCATACTTCCGATAGGATGGAGATGGTGCACATGTCTCTCTCCGGGGAGTATATCTACAATCTTGCCAAAAGTGAGGTGCATCACAATATGGACATGGATCGTCAAGAAAAGATTTCCAACCACCAAGCTCATGTTCATTCTATAATTCCATAGTAATAAGTAAACTAAAATAAAAATCTACCTAACACAAGAAATAAAAGAGAACTAAAAACAAATATTTACAAGTTTGAATTCAAGCAAGTAGGCTAAAATTCCAAACCAACTCAATACACCAAATTGTTCCCCAGCAACGGCGCCATTTTTGATAATGCTCAAATTACACGTCAATTTAGTGCAAAGCGATCGTCGTCAATATATTTACCCAACTTTTGAGTCAGGGTCGAATCCACAAGGAACAATGTGAGTGGCAATTAAATCAATTTGAAACTATAGCTTAAATTTTAATTAATATAAATAATGTAAAAATATAAAGTGGGTTTTTTTTAATGATTAGCAAATAATTGTCGGTCGCTTTAATAAATGTTTGTAATCAAGATTTTATGAAGTAACCAGAATTATGTTCACTAGGGCTTATGGTACATGACAGATGCTAAAGGTTACTCAATATTCTCACGGTGGTTAGGATAACAATCTATCTTTATTGATGATATGCTCAAATGTCTCTCGACCTATTTAAGAGTCTAATTTCCTAATCCTCTCGGACTTAGGGAATTTTTGTTCACTGTCTAGATTTTACCTCAGGTTAACCAATGTCTTTATAGTGTTGATTATTAAATGAAGTATTTCTGAGTCCCTGTTGATAATTCACTTCCTATTGTTTATAATTTCTTTCTCAATCAAACCAAAGTAGGTACGCCTACTATTTGCAACTAACAGATGTAAATTATAATCTCAAAATTACCAAGAAATTCTAACACCTATTAAATCTTGAGTATTTAACACCTTATCATGACCTAACCCTAGATCCCATGATCTAGGTTACAGATGTTTAGCCACTCATGATGCAAGAAATAAGTATACAAATTGAATTCATAACTGAAAGGATTAACTTACAATGATGAAGAAAATCAAAAGTATACATTGAATTAAATCACAAGGCAAAGCTCCAAAATATTGGTATTAGAGAGAGAGAGAGAAACCGTATATGCTATCTTATGGTATATGTCAATCGATCCTTAGAAAACCCTAAAACAAGGCTTTAAATAGATAACCCTAAATAAGGAAATAAAACTAAAGTTATAGATTTTCCTCAAAATAGATGATGGCGACCGTGACGGCCTATCAGGAGTTTGACGGCCTATCACGGATGTCGTCAAATTCTCTTTAAGTTTGGATTTTGCTATCTTAGGCTGACGACGACAATGACGTCCTATCAGGAGTCTGACGGCACATCATGGATGTTGTGAGCTCCTCTTCCATTTTGAGAATTTTTGCCTAAGGTTGACGGTGATCCTGACGCCTTATCACAACTCTGACGCCTTATCACAACATGCCATCACAACGTTACAAAAAATCTCATTCTCTAGTTAAGGTTGACGGCATCCTTGATAACCTATCACCAAGATGACGTCGTGTCATAGATGTCGTCAGCCACCCTTTTTTCTTAATTTACTTCCGATTTCATGCTTTTTTCTTCCTTTATTTATGGTTCCCCTTCTTCTCTACTTTTACTACAAAATCAAAGTCAACTAATCAAAAACAACTAAAGTAGCTCAAGACCTTACAATAATTTAGAGTTAAAACCTTCAAATGTGTTAGCATAGGCCACACATCACCAACCTACCACCCATAGGTTGGGTCATAGGTACAACTTATAGCCCATAGGTAGGGTCATAGAAATCAAAATAAATTTGAAATCTTCAGAATGTCAACCTACTTCCCATAAGTAGGGTAATAGGCACAACCTATTAGCCCTTAAGTAAGGTTTTAGGTTACAGATTCAGTTAAAAATCTTCAGAATCTAAACCTAATGCTCGTAGGTAGGGTCGTAGGTACAACCTACTAGCTCGTAGGTTGTATTTTTAGGAACTATTCATCCTTTTTTCTCAATCTTTACTTTAAACCCTATTTTCCTTAAAAATCAACAAAAACACATATTATATCCAACACGAATAGCTAAGTACTTGCATAATTTCCTTATTTTAACCATCAAAAGTACCATGAGACTATGGCACATCACCCTATGTACAATTTAGAGTTGTTGTACGCCCCGTAAAAGTCATGCATGTATTAGACTGTAATTTCTGAGCTTTAGACTTAAGTTTTAAATTCTTCTAAGTGTTGAAATGACTTAGACTCATTCTTAGCTGGCAACCTTCAGGATACAACTTCTCTACCTTCCCTACCTTCATTTTTGGATTTTTTTGTTGCGTTACGATGGGGCAAGGTTGTAGTACGTCTCAGAGAAAATTCAAAATTTTTGGACGAGCCTAAGGCCTCGTTTGGATTTCGATCCAGTGGCAGTGTGCAATTATCCCGCGCTGCCTGCTGGATCGTGCCCAGCCAAAATGTTCAGTCCATCCAGACTTTTAATGGCATTTCCGTAAATACACATTCTCTTATCAACTTAAACATGGGATTAAATCCCTAAAGAGACAAAATATCATTATATTCTTCAAATTTGCTCAAGAACTCTCCCTAGGGTTTCAACATTAAAACACAAGCAACTCAAGATTTAACCGCGGGTTCGTGAAACAAATTACAGATTTGATATCCTCTCGACGTAGGCTTCGATAGACACCCAAAATTCGTGGAGAACAAGGTACGCGGGACTTTTCCTAAATTCTCATGGGCATAGAAAAAAATCATGTTTTAGAATGGGGTTTTAAATTATGTATATATATTTATACATAAGATGTTTTAACATCATTGTTTTGGTCTTTTGACCATCTCCAAAGCGATTTGACAGTTTATATACATATATGAATGAATGTGTTTCAATTTTGAATACATGAACTTTCCAAAGACATTTGACCACCAGGTGTTTGATGAAATTTCTGCATGAATTGAACTTTAAGTTTTGGAATATGAAATCCTTTACATCAGTTACATGTTTTGGTGGTCTAAACTATGTTTTGAATGAAAGCTCTTGCTTAATACATTATGGCTCAGAAAAATCATTACTTGAAATGTCTTGGTATGACGATACCAATTCAGACTAACGCCATATCAGACTCAGACTAACAGACATTTTAGACTTTCATGATTTTAGACATTCAGAATGTTGCATGTACAGAAAAGGTTAAAAATGGGCATACAGAGATGTTAGGTGGTTCCCCGAAGAGGTCTTGAGTTCAAGTGACGCATTGCCTAAAACCGTGGTTTGCCAACCTGGGTATACTATTATGCGCTGACATAAATGTCCTGTGGTGTATCAGACTCAGACACTCTAACCCTTGCGGCACACTTGGGTTGGGGGCTTCCCCGCCGAGTCAATGGCGGATTCCATACAGCCCGTGGAATATCAGACTTGTAGGGGAATACTACCTAACTCAGAAGTAAAAAACAGATCTTGATTTAAAATAACAGGCAGGTTACATGTTTTCAGAAAGGGCCCATGTATTTCTCAAAAACAGTTTTATACATGATGTCTTGATGAAAAATTGCTTTCACTTAATATATATATATATATATATGTATGTTCCATTATACTATTTTTGGATTGCTTTGCATGCCAGTACTTTTGTGCTGACCCCCCCCCCCTTCCTGGTCCTGAGGCACAGTCTAGGGGTCCAGCTACTGAGTAGACATTCTCGGATTTGCAGACTTGATCTCGCAGTGGTGAGCCTTCTATTATTTGGAAGGCCTAATTATGTCAGACATTATCTTATTTATTATGTTTTTGGTTTACTGGGGGCCTTGTCCCAGTTTCTTTTCAGACAGATGTTTGTGTTCTTAGTAGAGATTTCACAAACTGATGTCAGATAGTATTATTCAGAAATGTTGCAGAACTTGACCATGTATTCCGTACTCAGTTTCAATTCCGCACTTTATTATGATTACGAATGTTGTGCATGATAACCAGATAGAGAATGGGTGTTCCGGGCCTTCATGGTTCGGGATGCTCATCACGGCTAGGGCCTAGGCTCGAGTCGTGACAAACTTGGTATCAAAGCATGGTTCATGGTCCCAGGGTTTCTGCAAAATCGCGTCGAGTAGAGTTCTGTTTATGGGTGTGTAGCGCGCCACACTTATAAACAGAAGGCTACTAGGCGTTTAGGAATGTTTCCCTTCTTTGTGATTTAGTTCGTGCTTCAGTGTCTAAATTGTCCCCTAATCAATAATCTCTTGTATTTCAGAAACACGACTATGCCTCCCCGTCGCAACATCGATCAGAGTGCTCAGGCAGATGTGGTCCGTCCCACCAATGGGATGCGGACCCATAATAGAGTTTCCACGCCAGAACCTGTCCCTACTCCGAGAGTCCCTCCAATCCCAACCAGTCCACCTCGGGCTCCGTGGACTAATGTCAACCGTCCACCAACTGCTCAGAGAGATATCTCAAATGTAGAGTTCAGACGGTCTATCCATATGCTGACACAGCTGGTAGCTAACCGGGCTCAACGATCGGAAGATGTTGGGTCTGCATCCATTACGTTTGAGGCTACTAGAGTCGGGCATTTCATGAAGATGAATCCACCTAAGTTCACTGGTACAAAGGTGGAGAAAGATCCATAGGAGTTCGTGGATGAGATGGAGAAGATCTTTAAGGTAATGCATGTAGATGAGATTGAAGGAGTGGAATTGGCAACTTATCAGCTTAAGGATGTTGCAAATCAGTGGTATGCAGACTGGGAAGATGCAAAAGGTGATAGTGTTGAGCCTACAGTTTGGGGTGAGTTTGTAGAAGCTTTCCTTGACAGATTCTTTCCTCTGGAGTTGAGGGAGGCTAAAGCAGAAGAGTTCATGAATCTGAAGCAGGGCAGTATGAGTGTACAGGAGTGCACTTTGAAGTTTAATCAACTAGCCCGCTATGCACTAGAATTGACTAGCAATATGAGAGCCCGGATGAGGAAATTTGCATCCGTCCTTGCTGATAACCTAGTACTTGAGTGCCAGGGGGCAATATTGAATAGGGAGTTAGACTTTGCTAGACTGACAGTCCACATGCAGCAGGTGGAAAAGAAGAAGAAAAAGATTGCTAAATCTAGAGAGAAGGACAGACAGGCCAAGAGAGTCAAATCTGCGGACCAGCACCAGAGTCAGCCGCAGAGTGGTAACTGGGGAAATAGGTGGTCGAAGAAGACAAGGTTTTGGAATAATACACAGTCAGCAACCAGCGCCCCAGCGCCCATACCCCCTGCAGACAGACAGACTCAGAGCTTTCAGACTCCTCATGGATCTAGAGCACCAGATACTCAGTCGCAGGGTAGTGTGGCTCAGCAGCATCGCACTTACCCGCGATGTGAAAATTGGGGTAGGAATCATCTGGGGAAATGTCAGTTGGGCACACTTGTATGTTATTCATGTGGTCAGTCAGGCCACTTTTAGAGGGACTATCCATCTGCTAAGAGGAGTGTTGGTGGTGCGAAGTTTCAGGGCAATTCCACAGCGCCACCCCCATCTCAGAAGGGTGCCACATCAGCTGTCGGGAATAGTCGCAATCTGTTATATGCCTTGACCAACCACCAGGAGGCGGAAGCTTCCCCACATGTTGTTACCGGTACGTTACAAATCTTTTCCCGTGATGTGTGTGTGTTACTTGATCCCGGATTTACCTTATCCTATGTGACCCCTTATGTGGCTGTTGGTTTCGGGTTTGAGCCCAGTGTGATTTCTGAACCCTTTTCTGTTTCTACCCCGATGGGGGATTCTGTTGTTGCTAGAAGGGTATATAGGGGTGGTGTGGTGACTGTTGGTAGTCGGGATACGGTGGCAGACCTTATAGAGTTGGACATGGTTGCATTTGATGATATCTTAGGGATGGATTGGCTCCATTCATGCTATGCCATATTGGATTGTAGGACCCGTAGAGTTACCTTTTCCTTCTCGAATGAACCAATGATAGAATGGGAGGGACATTCTTTAGCACCCAAAGGGCACTTGATATCTTATCTCAGAGCCCGAAAACTCATTTCTAAGGGTTTCTTGTATCACCTTATTCGAGTCAAGGACTCTAAAGTTGAAAATCCTCCTCTTCAGTCTGTCCCTGTGGTGAATGAATTTCCAGAAGCCTTTCCCGAAGATCTCCCAGGGATACCCCCTGATAGGGAGATAGAGTTTGGTATTGATGTGTTGCCAGATACCCATCCCATTTCTATTTCGCCATATAGAATGGCTCCCGCAGAGCTAAAAGAGTTGAAAGAGCAGCTAGCAGACCTCCTAGATAAGGGATTTATATGCCCCAGTGTATCTCCTTGGGGTGCACCTGTACTTTTCGTGCGTAAGAAAGACGGTTCCCTTCGTATGTGCATAGATTACCATCAGTTGAATAATGTCACAATTAAAAACAAATATCCTCTTCCTAGGATTGATGATCTTTTTGACCATCTTCAGGGTGCTAGATGTTTTTCAAAAATAGACCTTCGTTCGGGATATCATCAGTTGAAAGTTAGGGAGTCAGACATTCCCAAAATAGCTTTCCGAACCCAATATAGCCACTATGAGTTTCTTGTCATGTCCTTCGGGTTAACTAATGCCCCTGTAGCCTTCATGGATCTTATGAACAGAGTTTTCTGTCAGTTTCTTGACTCGTTTGTCATTATATTTATTGATGATATTCTGATTTATTCTAAGAGTAAAGAGGATCATGCCGATCACCTCCGAATCATTCTTCAGACCCTTAAGGATCATCGATTGTATGCCAAATTTTCCAAGTGTGAGTTCTGGTTAGATGCTATTGCCTTCTTAGGGCATATTGTGTCTAGTGACGGGATTAGAGTGGACCCCCAGAAAGTTGAGGCAGTGAGAAAATGGCCCAGACCCACGACTCCAACCGATATTCGGAGCTTCTTGGGTTTGGCAGGTTATTACAGAAGGTTCGTAGAGAGTGTTTCATCCATAGCGGCCCCACTCACTAAACTGACTCAGAAAAAGGTAAAGTTTGTGTGGTCTGATTTATGTGAAAATAGTTTTGAGAAGTTGAAAGACATACTGACCACTGCACCTGTTTTGACTCTTCCCGAGGCTGTTGATGGTTTTGTGGTTTACTGTGATGTGTCCCGTGTGGGACTTGGCTGCATTTTGATGCAACTTGGTAAGGTGGTAGCTTATGCATCTAGGCAGTTGAAGGTGCACGAACAGAACTGCCCTACTCATGATTTGGAGTTAGCGGCTGTGGTGTTTGCCCTTAAGATTTGCTGGCACTACTTGTACGGTGTTCATGTTGATATCTTCACTAATCACAAGATTCTGCAGTATGTTTTCTCGCAGAAAGAACTGAATCTCAGGCAGAGGCGGTGGTTGGAACTTCTGAAAGACTATAATATGATCCTGCATTACCATCCGGGCAAGGCAAATGTTGTAGCCGACGCCCTCAGCAGGTTGTCTATGGGCAGCCTTTCTCATGTAGAAGAAGAAAAGAAAGAGGTGGTGAAGGACATTCACCGCCTTGCGAATCTGGGAGTGCGACTGTTAGATTCCGAAGACGGAGGGGTGATTGTTCATGAGTTAGCTAAGTCATCCCTTTGTGCTGAAGTGAAGGACAAGCAGGTTGAAGATTCCATCTTGATGCAAATCAAGAGATATGTGGGTCAACAGAAGGTGATGTCTTTTGAAATTGGTGGTGATGGCGTTCTGAGGTTTCAAGGTAGATTATGTGTACCGAATATCGACGGGCTTCGAGAAAGAATTCTTGATGAAGCTCACACCTCGAGGTATGTTGTCCATCCTGGTTCTACTAAGATGTACCATGATTTGAAATCTATGTTTTGGTGGAATAATATGAAACGAGATGTGGCTAACTCTGTTTCTAAGTACTTGAATTGCCAACAACTGAAAGTAGAACATTTGAGGCCAGGAGGTACTTCCCAAGAAATAGCGTTGCCCTTGTGGAAGTGGGAAATGATCAATATGGACTTTATTACAGGACTTCCGAAGTCCCGAAATCAGTATGACTCTATATGGGTAATTGTAGATAGGCTGACCAAGTCAGCTCACTTTCTGCCTGTCAGGACTAACTATTCGGGGGAAGATTATGCTAAGATGTTCATTGCAGAAATTGTCTGTTTTCATGGAGCGCCTGTCTCTGTTATATCCGATCGAGGTACGCAGTTTTCTTCTCAGTTTTGGAGATCGTTTCAGAAAGGTTTAGGTACCCAGGTGAACTTAAGTACAACATTCCACCCTCAGACTAATGGGCAAGCTGAACGCACCATCCAGACCCTGGAGGACATGTTGAGGGCCTGTGTGATTGACTTTAAAGGTTGTTGGGTTGATCACTTGCCACTGATAGAGTTTGCCTATAACAACAGTTTCCACTCTAGTATTAAGATGGCACCTTTTGAGGCATTGTATGGTAGGAGATGTAGGTCTCCAATAGGCTAGTATGAAGTAGGTGAGATGCAGATGTATGGGTCTGATCTTGTTCATCAAGCAATGGAGGATGTGAAACTCATTAGGGAATGACTTAATACAGCTCAGAGTCGTCAGAAATCCTATGCCGACATCAGAAGAAGAGAGTTAGAGTTTGAGATTGGAGATTGGGTTTTCCTCAAAGTTTCTCTCATGAAGGGAGTTATGCATTTCGGGAAGAGGGGTAAGCTAAGTCCTCGCTATATAGGCCCGTATCAGATTGTAAGGAGAATAGGTGGAGTTGCGTATGAATTAGAATTGCCTGCAAGTTTGGGTTTTGTTCATCCAGTATTCCACATATCCATGTTGAAGAAGTGCATCGGAGATCACTCTTTGGTGGTGCCCATTGAAGAGATCAAGGTGGACGATTTCTTGTCTTACGAGGAAGAGCCCATGGAAATCCTAGATCGACAAGTGAGAAAATTGAGGAGTAAGGAGATAGTCTCAGTTAAAGTGTTATGGCGAAATCAGAAAGTTGAAGAAGCAACTTGGGAGTCGGAGCATGACATGAAAGTGAGATACCCAAGCCTATTTGAACCAGCAAATAACGAATTGGAAGGTACAATTCTTGCTTTATGTTTCCTTCTATGTATGAATCTGCTTGAAATCGTGCGTGACTATTCCCGCGTCATCATTCGGGGACGAATGATCCCAAGGGGGGATAATGTAATGCCCCGTAAAAGTCATACATGTATTAGACTGTAATTTCTGAGCTTTAGACTTAAGTTTTAAATTCTTCTAAGTGTTGAAATGACTTAGACTCATTCTTAGCTGGCAACCTTCGGGATACAACTTCTCTACCTTCCCTACCTTCATTTTTGGATTTTTTTGTTGCGTTACGATGGGGCAAGGTTGTAGTACGTCTCGGAGAAAATTCAAAATTTTTGGACGAGCCTAAGGCCTCGTTTGGATTTCAATTCAGTGGCAGTGCGCGATTAGCCCGTGCCGCCTGCTGGATCGCGCCCGGCCAAAATGTTCAGTCCATCCGAATTTTTAATGGCATTTTTGTAAATACTCATTCTCCTATCAACTTATACACGGGATTAAATCCCTAAAGAGCCAAAATATCATTATATTCATCAAATTTGCTCAAGAACTCTCCCTAGGGTTTCAACATTATAACCCAAGCAATTCAAGATTTAACCGCGGGTTCGTGAAACAAATTACAGATTTGGAATCCTCTCGATGTAGGCTTTGATAGACACCCAAAATTCGTGGAGAACAAGGTACGCGGGACTTTTCCTAAATTCTCATGGGCATAGAAAAAAATCATATTTTAGAATGGGGTTTTAAATTATGTATATATATTTATGTATAAGATGTGTTAACATCATTGTTTTGGTCTTTTGACCATCTCCAAAGCTATTTGACAGTTTATATACATATATGAATGAATGTGTTTCAATTTTAAAAACATGAACTTGCTAAAGACATTTGACCACCAGGTGTTTGATGAAATTTCTGCATGAATTGAACTTTACGTTTCGGAATATGAAATCCTTTACATCAGTTACATGTTTTGGTGGTCTAAACTATGTTTTGAATGAAATCTCTTGCTTAATACATTATGGCTAAGAAAAATCATGACTTGCAATGTCTTGGTATGACGATACCAATTCAGACTAACGCCATATCAGACTCAGACTAATAGACATTTCAGACTTTCATGATTTTAGACATTCAGAATGTTGCATGTACAGAAAAGGTTAAAAATGGGCATACAGAGATGTTAGGTGGTTCCCCGAAGAGGGCTTGAGTTCAAGCGACTCATTTCCTAAAACCGTGGTTTGCCAACCCGGGTATACTATTATGCGCTGACTTAAATGTCCTGTGGCGTATCAGACTCAGACACTCCAACCCTTGCGGCACACTTGGGCTGGGGGCTTCCCCGTCGAGTCAATGGCGGATTCCATACAGCCCGTGAAATATCAGACTTGTAGGGGAATACCACCTAACTCAGAAGTAAAACACAGATCTTGATTTGAAATGAACAGGCAGGTTACATGTTTTCAGAAAGGTCCCATGTATTTTTCGGAAAAAGTTTTATACATGATGTCTTGATGAAAAATTGCTTTCACTTAATATATATATATATGTATGTATGTTCCATTATACTATTTTTGGATTGCTTCGTGTGCCAGTACTTTTGTGCTAACCCCCCCTCTTCCAGGTCTTGAGGCACAGTCAAGGGGTCCAGCTACTCAGTAGACATTCTTGGATTTGCAGACTTGATCTCGTAGTGGTGAGCCTTCTATTATTCGAAAGGCCTAATTATGTCAGACATTATCTTATTTATTATGTTTTTGGTTTACTGGAGGCCTTGTCCCAGTTTCCTTTCAGACAGATGTTTGTGTTCTTAGTAGAGATTTCGCAGACTGATGTCAGATAGTATTATTCAGAAATGTTGCAGAACTTGACCATGTATTCCGTACTCAATTTCAATTCCACACTTTATTATGATTACGAATGTTGTGCATGATAACCAGATAGAGAATAGGTGTTTCGGGCCTTTATGGTTCGGGATGCTCATCACGGCTAGGGCCTAGGCTCGGGTCGTGACAATTGTGCACAGTTATTTTTTCTTTAAAGTTGTGGAGACACTACTCATATGGAGCTTGTTATGAGATCTTCTTGGATCAACATAGCCTTTAGTATTTCTTCACCTAGAGAGATCTTAATATAAGGAAACATTATTGTCTTGAGTTGCTTACGAACTATGACCTTACTATTCTCTATCATTCGAGCAAGGCTAATGTTATTGCAGATGCCTTGAGCCAAAATACTAGTATAGGTAGCTTGCCACATCTTTTGATCCAAGAGAGGCCTTTGGCCTTAGATGTTCAGTCTTTATCTAACCATATTATACGACCCCGTAAAGTTCTTAGCTTAAATAAGTCCTTTAGGCTTGTCAAGGGTTCCCAAACTTGGAATATTTTAGATGAGTATTCAGACTTAGTGTTATTTGAGCCTTCAAAAGTTGGCAATCTTATTTCATGGCCTTTACATCCATTAAATATGGATATTTAGGTTGATTCATGATTAGGAATGTTCGTAGGTGTTTCCAAAGAAGTTTCGGATTTTTTGGACTTTTTTTGAAGCTCCTTTGGAATCCCAAAACAGCGGATCAATGAAATCTTGGCGCGTCGTGTCAACTATCACATTGATGAATGTTTTCCCCAGCTCCCAGCATTAATTTCTAGTGAGTTGATGCGGACTTGACGCGATGCATTGGTTATCACGTCGATGCAATGATGCAGTGTATCGGTCTGTTGCGTCGATGGTGCAATTTTCAGTCATTAAAAGACCACATCCTTGAGGGTATTTGGGTCTTTTCCCCTCAACCTTCACCCCCCAAAATCTGAAATTAATCACTTTAGGGAGAAAATAAACTCATTCTTTCTCTAATTTTCTCAAGAACAAAACCTTAGAAGCTTTAATTTCAAATCAAGAACTCAAGATTCCACCATCAATTTTAAGAAATTTCTTAACTAAGGTATGTAAAGTGTTTATCCAAGGGTTCCTTCCACCCTTGGAGTCCAAGAAACTCTTTTGAAGTATATGTAGAGTGATTTCATGATTTCAATGAGTTGAATTAAAGTGTATTCATGATTTATTGCAAGATTCATGTAGAGTTAATTGATGTTTGTGCTTTATCACGTGAATTCATGTTGAAACTCTTGGAATTATGTAATTATAATTGAATCACATTGCCTACATGTTGTTTTAATATTATGTGCATATATTATGCCCCACAAGTGTTTGATGAATTATCCATATGAGTTAAATAGTGAAATTACATCATGTTTCGCATGTATGCAAGGGTTTGCTAGAATGCCCAAATGAATGAATGATGACTAAGTAGTTAGTTACCATGTCTCAAGAATTATGCCATGTCTTTGAAGTTTGTGCTATAAAGTCCTTGGGGTATTTATTACCGAACAATTTAGCTGTTTGTCTAGAGCCATGGTCAGTCACAAAGTAGAATTAGTCATGTCTCAATCATTAGATTTCAGTCAGTTATAGAACTTAGGAAAACTCAGTGAATGTAGAATTAGTCCAGCTCAATTTAGTAAAATCAGTTTAATTCAGTCATATAGTACGATAAGTAATAGTTCAATCTAGCCTAGTATAGTTTAGAATTTAGTCCAGCATCTATTCAATTGGGAGTAGGTTTCAGCACTGAGTGAACCCAAGGATGGGGACTCACCTACCAGTAGAGGGTGTAATCCTTAGAAGCATTCCTTGTATTCCAGAACTACATAGCCAGCATAGGTTAAGACATCAACCTGCCAGCTAAGGGTTGGTAAGGTGATCTACCTGCCAATTGAGTGTACCGTCATTCTTGTTTAGAGTACCTTCCATATGAGGGTGACTTAGCACTTATCCTTACTCGTGGAACGGTATTGACACCCTTCTAACTAGTGTTACAAGTTGGACCCCAAATCCTTTAGAGAAGGGGAATGCTGGTTAGATGATTACTTCCCACAGTCTCAGTTTCAGTCTCAGTCTTAGAATAGAATTCAATTCAGTTCTACAGATTTAGGACTATCTGACATAGTCACTCGGCACAGTACGAAACTCAGTATGGTTCCACAGTATTCAAAACTATAAGATACAATTATCAAGATAATCAGTAATATAGTATTCATGAACTTAGATATTGGTTATTAGTATTCAGATTCAGTACTCAGTATTAGCATGATCTCAATTACAGTCTATGTATTCATGTATGTACTCTTACTAATACTCATGTTATTCAGTTATTATTATGCATACATATGAACCCATGTATTTAAGCCTACCTCACTGAGCATACCAGTATATTCAAAGTATTGACGCATGTTTTTTCTTTAAACTATGATGTCTTATATCATAGGTTCAGACGCACGGGCTCCATAGCACCCTTAGCAGTTTAGATTCTTAGCTTTCAGAGTAGTGGTGAGTCCTCATAGTTTGAGAACATGCTTATTATTTAAAGTACTTCAGTTTTATTTCAGTAGATGGAGTTAGTTAGGGGTCTTGTCCCATTAATTCGACAGTTCAAACAGTTAGAGTCTTTTCAAACCAAGGTATTTTTAGACAGTTGTTCAATTTTTCAGTACTTATATTCAGCTTTGGTATTTTGATATTGCATTTAGATTTATTTAAAGATTTGAACCTTACGGACTATGTTCCACCTATTTTCATAATCAATACAGTATTTATTACATAGTTATTGCAGAAGGTACTAGTCATGGGTTAGCTTGTGGTCCTTCAGGATTGCAAGCACGGTGTAGCATTTGGGGTACAAACTCAGGGAATTACAAACTTGGTATCAGATCCTAAGGTTTAACAGAGTCCTGGGAAGTCTGAAAGTCACATATAGTAGAGCCTTGTACATGGGTGTGTAGCGCGCCACACTTATGGACATGAGTCTACGAGATATTTTAGGAAAAGTTTCCCTTCTTTCAGTATTCATGTGGTGCGAGTGAGCATGAGCTCCAGTGACACTCTCTTTCTAATCCTATCTTCTATTATATTTATAGAATATTCCTCTAAAAAGGACTCAGGGAAAAGGAACATAAGACCAATCATCCCCTTAGGTCGTCCATCCAGATCCTCTGGGAGAGCATGTATCCTATGCGGAGTTCAGAGCAGCCTTCATTACCCTAGCTCATTCTATAGCAGTCCAGAATGAACGTCCAGCTGCGGTTCTAGAAAAACTAGTGGCCAGTACTATTGATGCTAGGATTTGGGACTTCACTCTAATGAACCCTCTATCATTTACCGAGTCTACGTCAAATATGAACCCTCAGGAATTTCTTGATCTGGTGTAAAAGGTTACTGATATTATGGGGGTGACTGATGTTGAGAGCACTGATTTAGCTGCATATCAATTATAGGATATGGCTCACTCATGGTTTAAAGAGTGAAATGAAGAGAGGGCCATATATTTAAGGCCCATAGAGTGGAAGGAGTTTGCCACTACTTTTCTAGATAGGTTCTTCCCACTGGAGTTGAGGGAAGAAAAGGTTCTAGAATTTATCAATTTAAAGCAGGGCAATATGATAGTGAAAGAGTATTCTCTCAAGTTTACTCAATTAGCTAGATATGCTCCTCATGTGGTGGAAGATAGTAGATCTCGAATGAGTAAGTTTATGTCAGGGATGTCTAGCAGCGTGGTTAAGGAGTGTAGGACTACAAAGTTGATTAAGGAAATGGACATATCCAGGATCATGGTCCATGATCAGCAGATAAAGGAGGCTAATAATAGGGAGAAGGAAAGTGAGAACAAGAGAGAGAGAACAAGTAGTTTTAACTTCACACAGCCTAAGTCAGAGGGTGGGAATCATTCTTAGTTCTACCTGAAATCTTTAGTTCTAGCTCCATTCATAGCTAGTGCTCCTGTGCCAAAATTCAGAGATAGCTAGAGGGATAGGGCACCAGGCCCAAAACCCTAGGATGGTGTTAGCAGTGCCCAAACTAATCCTCTTTGTCAGAAGTGTGGCAGAAATGACCAAGGTATCTCTAGAGCAGGCAACAATGTGTGTTTTGGGTGTGGCAAGCAAGGCCATAGAGTCAGAGATTGTCCCCAGTTAGGTTTTCAGGGTTAAAATAACCGTTAACCAACTCAGTCTAGTTACCCAAATCAATAGGGTGCCATTTCTAGTGCCACCAGTGGTCAACGTCTAAAGACACTCTATGCTTTTCAGTCCTAACAGGATTAGGAGAGTTCTCCTGATGTGGTCACTGGTGCGTTACAATTTTATCATTTGCATGTTTATACTTTGCTAGATCTAGGAGCCTCTTTGTCTTTTGTTACTCCTTATATAGCTATTGACTTCAGATTCAGTCCCGAAATCCTAGTAGATCCTTTCTCAGTCTCTAACCTAGTGGGTAAATCTATCATAGCTCATCGGGTATACAGGAACTGCCCAGTTATGGTATCTCATAAAGTCACTTCAGCAGACTTAGTTGAATTAGAGATAACTGATTTTGATGTTATCTCGGCATGGATTTGTTTCATTCTTGCTATGCCTCAGTTGACTGCATAAATAGAATTGTTCTATTTAAGTTTCCTAATGAACCTATCCTAGAGTGGAGGGGTAGTTCTTTAGCACTTATGGGTCAGCTTGTTTCTTACCTTCGGTCTAGAAAAAATGATAGCAAAGGGGTGTGTCTACCATCTCGTTCGAGTCCAGAACTCTAGTTCAGAAACCCCTACTCTTGAATCAGTGTCATTAGCATGTGAATTCCCAAATATATTTCTCGAAGACCTTCTGGAGTTCCTCCCAAAAGGGAAATTGATTTCGAAACTGATCTTCTCCTAGATACTTATCCCATATCTATCTCACCATACAAAATGGATCTAGCAGAACTCAAATAATTAAAGGAACAGTTAAAGGATCTCCTAAATAAGGGATTCATCCAACCTAATGTATCCCCATGGGGTGCACCAGTTTTATTCGTGTGTAAGAAAGATGGTTCTCTGAGAATGTGTATTGACTATAGTCAGTTAAATAAAGTCATGGTCAAGAACAAGTATCCACTTCATAGAATCAATGACTTGTTTGACCAGCTTCAGGGTGCCAGTTATTTCTCTAAGATAGACCTCAGATCAGGCTATCATCAGCTCAGAGTTAGGAAGTGTGACATCCTGAAAATAGCTTTCAGAACTCAGTATGGTCACTTTGAATTCTTAGTCATGTCCTTTGGTCTTACCAATACCCTAGTTGCTTTCATGGACATGATAAACCATGTGTTCAAGTAGTATTTGGACATGTTTGTCATAGTATTCATAGATAGCTTTATCGTCTACTCCTGCAGTAATCATGATCATGCAGACCATCTCAGAATAGTATAATAGACTTTCAAAAACTATCAACTATTCACCAAATTATAAGACCCCATAACATTCTTAGCTTAAATAAGTCCTTTAGGCTTGTCAAGGGGTCCCAGACTTGGAATATTCTAGCTAAGTATGAACTTAGAGTCATTTTAGCGTTTGAAAGTTGGCAATATGATTTCATGGCCTTTATGTCCATTAAATGTGAATATTTAGGTTGAATAATGATCAGGAATGTCCGTAGGTGTTTTCAGACAAGTTTCAGATTTTTCAAACTTCGTTTGAAGCTCTTTTGGAATCCTAAAATAGTGGATCAATGCAATCTTGATGTGCCACATCGACTATTGTGTTGATGAATGTTTTCCCCATCTCCTAGTGTCAATTTCAAGAGAGCCAATGCGGACTCGATGCGATGCATTGGCTATCACATTAATGCCAACGATGCGGCGCATCAGTGTACGCATCAATGGTACAGTTTTCATTCATTAAAAGACCACGACCTTGAGGGTATTTGGGTCTTTTTCCCTCAATCCTCATCCACCAAAACACAAAATTAATCATTTTAGGGAGAAAATAAACTCATTCTTTCTCAAATTTGCTCAAGAACAAAACCCTAGAAGGTTTAATTTCAAGTCAAAAACTCAAGATTCCACGATCAATTTTCAGAAATTCCTGAACTAAGGTATGTGAAGTATTCATCCAAGGGTTCCTTCCACTCTTGGAGTCCAAGAAACTCTTTTAAAGTTTATGTGGAGTGATTTCATGATTTATATGAGCTGAATTAAAGTGTATTCATGATTTATTGCAAGATTCATGTAGAGTTAATATATGTGTGTACTTTATCATGTTAGTTCATGTTGAAACTCTTGGAATTATGTAATTGGGATTGAATCATGTTGCCTACATATTGTTTTAGTATTTTGTGCATATATTATTCCCCATAAGTGTTTGATGAATTATCCATGTGAGTTGAATAGTGAAATTACATCATGTTTAGCATGTATGCAAGTGTTTGCTCGAGTGCCCAAATGAGTGAACGATGACTAAGTAGTTAGTTACCATGTCTCAAGAATTATGCCATGTCTTTTAAGTTTGTTTTATCAAGTCCTCGGGGTATTTAATACCCAATAATTAGCTGCTTGTCTAGATCCATGGTCAGTCACAAAGTAGAATCAGCCATGTCTCGATCATTAGAATTCAGTCAGTTATAGAACTTAAGAAAACTTAGAGAACTTAGAATCAATCTAGGTCAATTCAGTAAAATTAGTTTAGTTAAATTATATAGTCCGGTCTGTAATAGTTCAGTCTAGCCTAGTATAGTATAGAATTCAGTCCATCTTCTATTCAGCGTGGAGTAGGATTTAGCACCAAGAGAACCCAAGGATGGGGACTCACCTGCCACTAGAGTGTGTAATCCTTATAAGCAGTCCCTGCATTCCAAAACTATGTAGCCAACGTAGGTTGAGACATCAACCTGCCATTTGAGGGTTGATGAGGTGATCTACCTTCCAGTTGAGGGTACTACTGTTCTCATTTAGAGTACCTGCCAGATGAGGGTGACTCAGCCCTTGTCCTTACCCATGGCACAGTATTAATACCCTTCTAACTAGGATTACAGGTTGGACCCCAAATCAGTTAGTGAAGGGGCATATCAGTTAGATGATTACTTCCCACATTCTCAGTTCCAGTCTCAGCCTTAGAATAGAACTCAGTCTAGTTCTACACATTCAGGACTATCAGACATAGTCACTCAACTCAGTATAGAACTCAGTATGGTTCCATATTATTTAGGAATGTTAGATACAGTCATCTAGATAATCAGTAATACAGTATTCATAAACTCAGATATCGGTTATCAGTATTCAAATTTAGTGCTCAGTATTTGCGTGATCTCAGTTACAGTCTATATATTCATACATATACTCTTACTCAATCATACTCCTATTATTCAGTTATTATTATGCATTCATATGAACCCATGCATTTCAGCATACCTCACTGAGCATACCAGTACATTCAAAGTACTGATGCATGCTTTTTCTTTATGCTATGTTGTCTTATATCATAGGTTCAGACACACGGGCTCCAGAGCACCCTTAGAAGTTTAGATTCTCAGTTTTCAATGTAGTGGTGAGTCCTTATAGTTCAAGGACATTCTTATTATTTACATTACTTCAGTTTTATTTTAGTAGATAGAGTTAGTTAGGGGCTTATCCCATCAACTCCATGGTTCAGACAGTTAGAGGCTTTTCAGACTAAAGTATTTTTAGATAGTTGTTCAGTTTTTTAGTACTTATATTTAGTTTTAGTGTTTTTTATACCACATTCAGATTTATTTACAGATTTGAAACTTATGGCATATGTTTCGTCTATTTCCATAATCATTATAACATTTATTACATAGTTATTGCATTTGGTACTAGTCATGGGTTAGCTTATAGTCCTTTGGGATTATGAGCACCGTGTAATGTCTCGGGTACAGATTCAGGGTATTACAAATTTTGTATCAGACCCTAAGGTTTAATAGAGTCCTAAGAAGTCTGAAAGATAATCTAGTAGAGTCTTTTTCATGGGTGTGTAGCACGCCATACTTATGGACAGGAGGCAACGACAGTGAAAGAGTATTCTGTCAAGTTTACTCAATTAGCTAGATATGCTCCTTATGTGTTGGCAGGCAGTAGATCTCAAATGAGTAAGTTTGTGTTTGGGGTGTCTAGAAGCATGGTCAAGGAGTATAGGACCACAATGGTTATTAAGGAGATGTACATATCCAAGCTCATAGTCTATGCTCAGCATATAGAGGAGGCTAAGTATAGGGAGAAGGGGGGAGGATAAGAAAGCAAGAACTGGTAGTTTTAACTTTGTGCAGCCTAAGTCAGAGGATAGGAATCATTATTAGTTCCACCCGAAATCTTTAGTTCCAGCTTCGTCCTCAGCTAGTGCTCCTGTGCCAAAATTCAGAGATGGCAATAGGGATAGGGCACCACGCCCTAAACCCTAGGGCAGTGTTAGCAGTGCCCAAACTAATCCCCTTTGTTAGAAGTATGGAAAAAAACACCAAGGTATCTGTAGAGTAGGAAATTATGTGTATTTTGGGTGTGGTAAGCTAGGAAATAGAGTCAGAGATTATCCCCAGTCAGGTTCTCAAAGTCAGAATAATCATCCCCCAGCTCAATCCGATCACCCAAATCAGCAGGTTATCGCTTCCAGTGCCACCAGTGGGCAATGCTCAAACACACTCTATGCTCTTCAATCCCGACAGGATTAGGAGATTTCTCCAGATATGATCACTAGTACATTACAAGTTTATCATTTGCATGTTTACGCTTTACTACATAAAGGAGCCTCTTTATCCTTTATTACTCTTTATATTATTGTTGACTTTGGATTTAGTCCCGAAATCCTAGAAGAGCTTTTCTCAATCTCTACCCTAGTGGGTAAATCTATCGTAGCTCGATGGGTATACAGGAACTGTCCGGTTATGGTATCTCAGAAAGTCACTTCAGCAGACTTAATCGAGTTAGAGATGACTGATTTGGATGTCATTCTCGACGTGGATTGGCTTCATTCCTTCTATGCCTCAGTCGACTGCAGAAACAGAATTGTTTAATTTACAAATAAACCCATCCTAAAGTGGAGGGGTAGTACTTCAGCACTTAGGGGTCATCTTGTTTCTTACCTTTAGGCTGGAAAAATGATATGTCTACCACCTCATTTGAGTCCAGGACTTTAGTTCTGAAGCCCCTACTCTTGAATCAGTGTTAGAAGCATATGAATTCCCAAATGTGTTTCTCGAAAACCTTTTTGGAGTTTCTCCTGAAAGGGAAATTGATTTCAGAATTGATCTTCTCCCACATACTCAGCCCATATCTATCCCTCCATACAGAATGGCTCCAGCATAACTCAAAGAATTGAAGGAACAATTAAAAGATCTCCTAAATAAGGGATTCTTCTGACCCAGTGTGTCCCCATAGGGTGCACCAATTTTATTCATGCATAAGAAATATAGTTCTCTCATAATGTGTATTGAATATTGTCAGTTAAATTAAGTCACGGTTAAGAACAAGTATCCACTTCCAAGAATCGATGACTTGTTTGACCAGTTTCAAGGTGCTAGTTATTTCTCCATGATAGACCTCAGATCAGGCTATCATCATCTCAGAGTCAGGGAGTGTGACATCCCAAAAATATCTTTAAGAACTCGGTAAGATCACTTCTAATTTTTAGTCATACCCTTTGATATTACAAATGCCCCAGCAGCCTTCATAGACTTGATGAACCATGTGTTCAATAAGTACTTGGACATGTTTTTCATAGTCTTCATAGATAACATTCTTGTTTACTCTTGTAGTGAATATGATCATGCAAACCATCCCAGAATAGTATTACAGACTCTCAGAAACCATCAGTTATTTGCTAAATTAAGTAAGTGCAAATTTTGGATAAGGTCAATAGCTTTCCTTGGCCATATAATTTCCAGTGATGGCATTAGAGTTTATCCCAAAAGATCATATCAGTGAGAAACTATCCCCTACCTATCTCTCCATTAGATATTAGGAGTTTTTTGGGTTTGGATGGCTATTACTGATGGTTTGTTGAGGGATTTTTGTCTATTTCATCCCCTATGTCCAGATTGACTTAGAAGAAAGTCAAATTCTAGTGGTCAGATTCTAGTAAAAAGAGTTTTCAAGAGTTAAAGACTCGACTCACTACAACTCCAGTTTTGACATTACTAAATGGTTCAGATGGCTTTGTTGTGTATTGTTATGCCTTTAGAGTTGGATTAGGGTATGGTATGATGCAGAGAGGTAAGATCATAGCCTATTCCTCTAAGCAACTTAAACCCCATGAGAAGAACTATCCTACTCATGATCTTAAGTTAGCAGCAGTAGTGTTTTCCTTAAAGATTTGGAGGCACTATTTGTATGGGGTGCATGTTAATGTGTTCACTGATCATAAGAGCCTGCAGTATGTGTTCTCTTAGAAAGATTTAAACCTCCGATAGAGAAGGTGGTTGGAGTTGTTGAAAGACAACGACTTGAGAATTCTATATCATTCAAGCAAGGCCAATGTAGTGGCAAACACTCAAAATAGAACTCAGTTCAGTTCTACAAATCTAGGACTATCAGACAAAGTTACTCAGCTCAATACGGAACTCGGTATGGTTCCACAGTATTCAGGATTGTCAAATATAGTCATCCAGATAATCAGTAATACAGTATTTATGAACTCAAATATTGGTTATCAGTATTTAGATTTAGTACTCAGTATTAGCAAGATCTCAGTTACAGTCTATGTATACATACGTGTACTCTTACTCAGTCATACTCATGTTATACAGTTATTATTGTGCATGCACATGAACCCATGCATTTCAGCCTACCTCACTGAGCATACCAGTATATTCAAAGTACTGGCTCATGATTTTTCTTTACACTATGATGCCGTATATCATAGGTTCAGACGCACGGGCTCCAGAGCACCCTTAGCAGTTCAGATTCTTAGCTTTCAGAGTAGTGGCGAGTCCTCATAGTTTGAGTACACTCTTAATATTTATAGTACTTTAGTTTTATTTCAGTAGATAGAGTTAGTTGGGGGCTTGTCCCATTAACTCCATGGTTCAGATAGAGTATTTTTAGAAAGTTGTTCAATTTTTTAGTACTTATATTTAGTTTTGGTATTTTGACACCGCATTCAGATTTATTTATAGATTTTAACCTTATGGTATATCTTTCTTCTATTTTCGCAATCATTACAGTATTTATTACATAGTTATTATAATAGATAGTAGTCATGGGTTAGCTTATGGTATTTTGGAATTATGAGCACCGCGTAGCATTCGGGGTACAGACTCGAGACGTTACACAAATTCAGTTAGTGCAAATTTTGGCTAAGGTCTGTAGCCTTCCTTGGCCATATAATTTTTGATGATGGCATTAGAGGTTATCCCCAAAAGACCAAAGCAGTGAGAACCTGGCCCAGGCCTATCTCTCTATTAGATATAAAGAGTTTCTTGGGTTCGGATGGCTATTACCGATGGTTTGTTAAGGGATTTTCATCTATTACATCCCCTATGTCCAGATTGACTCAAAATAAAGTTAAATTTCAATAGTCAGATTCTTGTGAAAAGAGTTTTCAGGAGTTGAAGACTTGACTCACTACAACTCTTATTTGACCGTACCAGATTGTTCAGATGACTTTGTTGTGTATTGTAATGCCTCTAGAGTTGTCTTGGGTTGTGTTCTGATACAGAGAGGTAAGGTCATAGACTATGCCTCCAGTCAGCTTAAACCCTATGAGAATAACAATCCTACTCATAATCTTGAGTTAGCAACAGTAGTGTTTGCCTTAAAGCTTTGGAGGCACTATTAGTATAGGGTGCACATTAATGTGTTAACTGGTCATAAAATCCCACAGTATGTGTTTTCTCAGAAAAATTTAAACCTTTGTTAGAGAAGGTGGTTAGAGTTGTTGAAAGACTACGACATGAGTGTCCTGTATCATCTAGGCAAGGCCAATGTAATAGCCGACGCTCTCAGTAAAATATGTATGGGTAGTGTTGCTCATGTGGAGGATAGAAAAAAGAAGTTAGCTCAGGAAGTTCATCAGCTATCCCGACTAGGTGTCTACTTAGTCGATTCTACAGAAGGTAGTGTATGGGTGCAGAGTAGTTCAGAATCATCCCGACTTTCCGAGGCAAAGGAGAAGTAGGATAGGGATCCCAGTTTAGTCAAGTTGAAGGAATCAATCAGAGATCAGAAAGTAGAGGTTTTCTTCCATATGGGATATGGTGTTTTGTGTTGTTAGGGTCGACTATGTGTGCCAGGCATAGATGACTTGAGGCAACAAATTCTTTCAAAAGCACATGGTGTGCGCTACTGTATTCACCCAGGGCCACTAAAATGTATCGTGATTTGTGGGAGATCTATTGGTAGAGTGGGGTGAAGAGAAATATTCCAGAGTTTGTGGCTAAGTGCTCAACATGTCAGCAGGTTAAGATTGAGCATCAGAAGCCTAGTGGGTCCACGCAGGAGTTTAACATTCCCACCTAGAAATGGGAAGAAGTGAACATATACTTTGTGATGAGTTTTCCTCGTACTCATCATCAGTATGATTCAGTTTGGGTCATTGTAGGTAGGATGAAAAAATTAGCTTATTTTCTATCGGTCCATACCTCTTAATCAGCCGTAGATTATGCCAAACTCTATATCAGGGAGTTGGTTAGATTGTACGGTGTTCCATTGTCCATTATCTCAGATAGAGGTACCCAAATCACCTCTCATTTTTGGAAAGCATTCCAAAAGGGTTTTGGTACCCGAGCTCACCTCAGTATAACTTTTCATCCTCAGAAAGATGGTCAAGCAGAAAGGACCATTCAGAATTTAGAGGATATGATGCGAGAATGTATGATAGACTTTAAAGGTAGTTGGGATGACCACTTGCCTTTAATTGAGTTCGCATAAAAAACATCTATCACTCCAGTATTCAGATGGCTCTATTTGAGGTGCTTTATTGGAGGAGGTATAGATCTCCTATTGGTTGGTTTGAAGTAGGTGGGGCCATAGTGGTAGGACCTGACTTGTTATTTGATATCTTAGAAAAATTCCAGTTGATCAGGGAAAGACTTAAGACAACTTAGAGTCGGCAGAAATTATACGCAGATGAATGCAGAAAAGATCTCGAGTTCGAGATTGGTGACTATGTGTACCTAAAGATCTCTCCTATGAAAGGAGTGAAGCATTTTGGAAAGAATGGAAAGCTCAGTCCTCGATATGCCGGTCCTTACAAAATTCTTAGCTTTTTCAGAAAGGTAGCTTACGAGCTTGAGTTGCCTTCAGATCTATCTTCAGTTTATCCAGTGTTTCATGTCTTCTTTCTAAATAAATACATAGGTGATCAATCAGCCGTAATCCATATAGATGGCATAGATGTTTAGAATAGTCTCTCTTACGAAAAGATTCTAGTCAAAATCCTTGATTATCAGATTCGCAAACTGAGGAACAAAGAAGTCCCTCTAGTAAAAGTTCTATGGTGGAATCAGTCCGTTGAGGGAGCTACTTGGGAAGCAGAAGAATATATATGGACCAAGTATCCTCACCTCTTCTCTGCAACCTCAGATTAACTCAATGTAATAGTTTTCCATAAGCTTATTCAGTTTCTTGTTCAGATTTCAGTTACAAACTTGGTATCAGTTAGTATTGCGTATTCAGTGATATGTTCATGAGTTAGTTCAGTCATGTATTCATGCATCAGATATGCATGTCCAATCTGAGAAACTCAGCTTATTAGTAATCCCATCCATGCATTCATGAATCATTTTCAGCTATGTGCTCATGCACCAGATATGTATGTTCAGCATGATAATTCAGTGTATCAATAATCTCAGTCATGAAATGATGCTTTAGTTATGCATGCCCAGTGTTTAAGTCCGGTCCCTCTGGATTCTCAGTTTCAGCAGTCTCATTCATGGACGAATGTCCCCAAGGGGGAGATAATGTAAGACCCTATAAAGTTCTTAGCTTAGATCAGTCCTATTAGGGATGTAGCATATAAGTTAGCATTACTGCCAGATTTTTCGAATGTTTAGTTTTTCATATTTCCATGCTTTGGAATTATATTTTGGGTGAATCTCATGTCATTCATTGGGATTTAGTGGAGTTATATGAGAGGTTGTCCTTTGTTGAGGATCCCATCTCCATTCTAGTTAGCGATTTTAGGAAGTTACATTTTAGAGATATTCTGGTTTTTAAGGTCCACTGGAGACATCGACTTGTAGATGAGGATACTTGAGAGGTCAAGTCTGATATGCGTGGCAGTTATCCCCATTTTTGGCTGATTCAGTTATTTCCCTTTCCTTTAGTTCAAGGATGAACTGGATTCTTAGTCATGTTATTTTAAGGGCTTGATTTTATGAAACTTCAATTTTTGTGTTATTTGATAATTTTACCCCTTCTTTTTGTTGTTACATGATGTTTTTGGGTGTGGGAATGATTGAGACAGTTCTCAGTTCATTATAGTGTATTTTGTATGATTTTGTGGGGTTTTCAAGGTTAAAAAGACTTTATAGTTGACTTTGGTCAACATCTTTTATTTTGTGCATCATATGGAAAATAGAGTGTGCCAGTAGATTTAGAACATTAATTTTGGGTTAGTAGGGTAGTTGGTATGATTGTATGGCATTTTTTATCTCATTTTAACCCTCAGTTTGAAAGATTGTGAAATTGAGTCTCATGGGTCAATTATGTGAAAACAACCACTATTCAAAAATTCGATGTAGCCATTGAGTTCGAAGAATCAAATTTGATAGATTAGCTTAGTTCATATGTATTCTCAGGATTCCAGATAAATTCTCAGGGGTTGGCGAAGACTTGAAAATATTTCCAAGTCCAGCTAGTGCACTACCCAGCTGGTGCAGCTGCTAAAGCGCCATTTTGGTTGCTTTAGCAGTGGGTGCTAATGCGCTATTTTGACTATTTTAGGAACTTGGCTCCGAAAAAGGGAGTGCTTTAGTGGAGGCTTGCATGCTTTAGTGGAATGGGCTGGCACACAGGTACCGCTAAAGCAGCACTTGACTGCTTTAGCGATGACTTCTTAAGCAGTCAAGTGGTCGCTTAAGCGGTTAGACCTGGGTAATATAAAAATCATTTTTCTTGATTTTCCATTAGTTTTGAGACTTGGATCTTTGATTTTTAGAGTTTTTGGGAGATTTCTTCTATTTTCAAGATTGGGTAAGATCCAAATCCCTATTTCAATTATTTTACTTTGATTCTTTTCACCTAAAGCTTTTTAAAATGATTTCAAAAGTGAAATTTAGGAATTTTGGCCCAGAAGGCCTAAAATGGTTTTCTTCAAATTTAAACCTCATTTTAAACCCTTTTTCATTTGGATTTTCTTATATGGCTTCCTTGAATCAAGGGTAATGTATTTATGATCTAAAATTTTAATTTTACCCCTTCCTTTTAAAAACCCATTCTGAGGGTTTACTTTGACGTCAACTTAGAAATAGACAATATGGGTATTTTTGGTTTCATTTTGATTCATAGATTCCATATTTGTATGTTTTAGTTGATTTCATGGCCATTCAAAAGGAAAGGCTCCGTGTTGAAGGCTTTTGGATTGTCTTTTGTAATGCCCTAAGTCTGTACCCGCACTATATGACGCTAACAATCTCGAAGGATCACTAGCTAACCCATGACTGGTACCTGCTATGAGAACTGAATAATAAAGATGTTGTGATAACAAAATAAGGAAATAAATGTGGAAACTACCATAAGGTTCAAATCTGAAAATAATACAATATACGAAAAATTGAATGTTGAAAAACAACTGTCTGAAAACACTCTAGTCTGATAAGACTCTAAACTGTCTAAATACTGAAATAACTGAAATGCTAAAATAATCATGTCCTCGAAATATGAGGACTCACCAATACACTGTCTGCTGAGAAGTTGTACTACTGAGGATGCTCTGGGCCCGTGCATTTGAACCTATGATATAAGACATCATAGCACAAAAAGCATGCGTCAGTACTTTGAATGTACTGGTATGCTCAGTAAAGTAGTCTAAAATGCATAGGTTCATGATGCATGAACAATACTAACTGAATAACATGGATATGACTGAATGAGAGTGCATACATGAATACGTAGACTATAACTGAAATCGTGATGATACCTGATACTAAGTCTGAATACTAATTTACTGATATCTAGGTTTACTAGTATTGTACTACTGATTATCTGGATGGATGTATCTGATAGTCCTAAAGACTGTAGAACCATACTGAGTTCTAATTTGAGACTAAATTTGAAACTGAGACTTTGGGAGGTAGTCATCTAACTGACATGCCCCTATTCTAAATAGATTTTGGGGTTCAACCTATAACCCCAGTTGGAAGGGTGCCAGTGTTGTGCCATGGGTAAAGACAACTGAAGAGATACACTTATTTGGAAAGTACTCTAATAAGAATAGTGGAGCCCTCAATTGACAGGTTAAAACACCTCATCAACCTTCGACTAGCAAGTTTGATGTCTCAACCTACGTTGGCTACATAGTTTTGGAATGCAAGGATTACTTCTAAGAGTCACACCCTCTACTGGCAGGTGAGTCCCCATCCTTGGGTTTACTCGGTACTGAATCCTACTCCTAACTGAATAGACACTGAACTAATTTCCTAGTTCATACAAGGCTTGACTGAACTGTTACTGAAATGAACTAGATTAGTACTGAGTTTACTGAGTTTTCCTGGATTCTGGAACTGACTAAAAGTACCACTGATCATGACCTGACTGAGACTATTCTGTAACTGTCACTGGCTCTAGGTATATAGCTAAATTGTTGGGTATTAAATACCCCCAGGACTCAATAGCGTAAAGAATAAAGCGTAACATAAATCTTGAAGGCACAACAATGGCCACATGTCCATAATTTACTTTCTAATGCATTACATCAAACACTTGTAAATCTTGAGCTTTTACATGAATAGGGACGCATGCTATCATGTCATAAGTACACTAACAATTCGCATAGGCATTTCAACAAACACCTTCAAGGCATAGCTTTAATCATGGGAGTCATTTAGACATGTAGTTCTTTCATGAGTTCATAATTAAGATCAACAATGGATCAAATTGCACAATTAATTCACTTAGGAATTTTGGCAAACACATGGGAGGCATCACATTATACTTTTGCATGAATAATAATTCAATACATTATGGCTACATTAATCACATCAATTTCAAAGATTTTAACCCATATGTTAACATAAATTCATGAAATTCACTATGGACATCATCTTGGAAATCACACAACAACATTAACCTGAATAAAAACAACCCACAACATAGAAATCATGATTTAAGGTCTTAAGAAGGGTTTCTTGAACTCCAAGGGTGAAAGGGCCCTTGGATGAACACTTCACATACCTTTATGCTTGTTTTTTACAAGATTGATGGTAGAATTCTTGAGTTTTGAATCTTAAATTGAAATCCCTAATACTCGTTCTTGAGAGAGTTTGAGAGAAAGAATGAGATTTTGCCCTATAGGCTGATTAATTTCGTGTTAAGGCTGAATAAGGTAGGGAAAAGGACCCATTCCCCCCCCCACAACTCATATTAAAATAATGTTGAACAGGTATGCCCTCGCGTTACGACCCCTACTTGGGTCAAGTATCCATCGCTACGCGACCCTTACTCGGGTCAAGTAGCCATCGCGGCGCGACCCTACTATTTTGGGCATCCAAATTTGCCCTTACGCTAGTCCGAAAAATCCGAAACTCGCCTGAGATGACCTACAAGTAACCCTGATCATTAATTAATTTAAAAATAGACTAACTAAGGCCAGGAAGGCCAGAAATAAAATTCCCCAAATTTGGAAGGCTAAAATGATTCTAAGTCTTGATACTTAGCTAAAATTTTCTAAGTCTGAGACCCCTTAGTAGGCTTTAAAGGACTGTGTCAAGCTTAGAATTTTGTGAGGACTTACAATATCTCCCCCTTAGGAATATTTTTTCTCGAATAAGGCTTACTAAGCTGAGATTACTGATGTACTAAACTTATTTACTGGACAAGAGCAGTGAAACATGATAAAAACTACTGATATACTGAGTTTTTCATATTGAACATGCATATTTGAATGTAACGAATACATGATTGCATATACTGACAAACTGGGTTTTTATACTGAATATGCATATCTAAATGAAATGAATATATGACTAAGAACAATTCATGAATGCATGACTGAATATGCAACGATAACTGATACTAAGTTTTGCAAGGGAATTCTAAGTAATTTTTAAGTAAAATTGGTACCTTTAGCCTAGTCTAAGTTGGCAGAAAAGAGGTGAGGGTACTTGGTTCGCATATCTTCTTCTTCTTCCCAAGTATCTCCCTCAACGGACTGATTTCGCCAAAGAACTTTGACTAGAGGGACTTCTTTATTCCTCAGTCTATGAATTTAATAGTCAAGGATTTTGACTAGAACCTCTTCATAAGAGAGGCTATTCTGAATGTCTATGCCCTCTATCGGAACTACGGCTATTGGGTCACCTATGCATTTCTGTAGCAAGGAGACATGTAATATTGGATGGACTAAAGCTAGATCTGAAGGTAACTAAAGCTCGTAAGCTACCTTTCGAAAATGGCAGAGAATTTGGTAAGGGCCGATATATCAGGGACTGAGTTTCCCCTTCTTTCCAAACCTCTTCACCTCTTTCATGGGAGAGATTTTCAAATACATATAGTCACCAATCTTGAACTTGAGATCCTTTCTACGCACGTTTTCATACAATTTCTATTGGCTCTGAGCTGTCTTAAGCCTTTCTCTGATCAAATAAACCTTTTCCAAGGTATCAAATACCAAGTCAGGAACTACCACTACCGCCTCACTCACTTTGAACCAACCAATGGGAGATCTACATCTCCTCCCATAAAGCACCTTAAACGGAGTCATCTGAATACTGGAATGATAGCTGTTATTATATGCGAACTCAATCAAAGGAAAGTGGTCATCCCAACTACCTTTAAAATCAACCGCACATGCTCGCAGCATATCTTCTAAATTCTGGATGGTCCTTTCTACTTGACTATCTGTCTGAGGATGAAAGGCTTTAGTGAGGTGAACTCGGGTACCAAGACCCTTTTGGAATGCCTTCCAGAAATGAGAGGTAAACTAGGTACCTCTATCTGAGACAATGGACAACAGAACACTGTGCAATCTGACCAACTCCATGATATAGAGTTTGGCGTAATCCTTGACTGAGTAAGAGGTATGGGCTGGTAGGAAATGAGCTGATTTGGTCATCCTGTCTACAATTACCCAAACCAAATTTTGCTGATGATGAGTACGAGGCAAAGCCATCACAAAGTCCATGTTTACTTCTTCCCACTTCTAAGTAGGAATACTGAACTCCTGTATGGACCTACTAGGTTTCTGATGCTCAATCTTAACCTACTGACATATAGAGCACCTAGCTACAAATGTTGCAATGTCTATCTTCATCCTACTCCACCAATAGATTTCTCATTAATTGTGGTACATCTTCGTAGCCACTGGATGAATAGAGTAGCACGCATCATGCACCTCTTCAAGAATTTTCTACTTCAAGTCATCTACACTCGGCACACATAAATGACCCTAACAATACAATACATCATCTCTTCCTTGGGAGAAAACCTCTACCTTCTAATCGTTGACTGACTCTTTCAACTTAACTAAACTTGGATCTCTATCCTGCTTTTCCTTTACTTTGAAAAATAGAGATGATTCTAAACTGTTCTAAATCCACACACTACCTTTTACTAAGTCGACTAAGTGGTAACCTAGTTGGGTAAGCTAATAAACTTCCCAAGAAAACTTCTTCTTGCTATCCTCAACATGAGCAACACTACCCATAGATAGTCGACTGAGAGCATCAGCCACTACATTGGCCTTGCTCAGATGATATAGCACACTCATGTCATAATATTTCAACAATTCTAACCACCTTCTATGATAGAAATTAAGATCTTTCTAGGAGAACGCATACTGCAGGATCTTATTGTCTGTGAACACATCAATGTGCACCCTATACAAGTAATGCCTCTAAATCTTTAAGGCAAAAACTACTGTTGCTAACTGAAGATTGTAAGTAGGATAGTTCTTCTCATGGGGTTTAAGATTTCTGGAGGCATAGAATATGACCTTACCTCTCTGCATGAGGACATAACCCAAATCTACTTTGGATGCATCATAGTACACAACAAAGCCATCGGAACCATCTTTTAGGGTCAAAATTAGAGTTGTAGTGAGTCGAGTCTCAAACTCCTGAAAACTCTTCTCACAAGAATTTGACCACTAGAATTTGACCTTCTTCTGAGTCAATATGTACATAGGGGATGCAATAGATGAAAATACCTTAACAAACTATTGGTAATAGCCAGTCAAACCCAAGAAACTCCTAATATCTGATGGAGAGATGGGTCTAGGATAGTTTCTCACTACTTTAGTCTTTTGGAGATCAACTCTAATACCATCACCAAAAACAATATGGACAAGGAAAGGTAATGACCTTGGCCAAAATTTGCACTTACTGAATGTGGTGAATAGCTGGTGGTTTCTGAGAGTCTTCAATCCTATTCTAAGATGGTCTGTATGATCATGTTCACTGCGGGAGTAAACAAGGATATCATCTATAAAGACTATGACAAATATATCCAAGTACTGCTTGAACACACGGTTCATCAAGTCCATGAAAGCTTTTGGGGCATTGGTAAGACCAAAGGACATGACTAATAATTCAAAGTGACCATACCGAGTTCTGAAGGCTATTTTGGGGATGTCATACTCTCTGACTCTAAGATGATGATAGCCTGATCTGAGGTATATCTTAGAGAATTAACTGGCACCCTGAAGTTGATCAAACAAGTCATTAATTCTGGGAAGTGGATACTAGTTCTTGACCGTTACTTCATTTAACTGACGATAGTCAGTACACATTCTGAGGGAATCGTCTTTCTTATGCATAAATAGAACTGATACGCCTCATGGGGAGATGCTAGGTCTGATGAATCCCTTATCTAGGAGATCCTTTAACTGCTCTTTTAATTCTTTGAGTTTTCCTGGAGCTATTTTGTATGGCAGAATAAAGATGGGCTGAGTATTTGGAAGAAAATCTTCCAAAATCAATTCTCTTTTGGGAGGGACTCTGGGAAGATCTTTGGGAAATACCTTTGGGAATTCACAAGCTATAGACACTGATTAAAGAGTAGGGGTTTCTAATATGGAGTCTTAGACTCAAACCAGATGGTAGATGCGCGCCTTAGATATCATTTTTCTAGCCTAAAGGTAAGAAACAATTTGACCCCTAAATACTGAAGTACTACCCCTCTACTCTAGGAAGGGCTCATTTGGAAACTAAAATTGGATAATTCTATTTCTGCAGTTGACTGAGGCATAGCAGGAATAAAGTCAATCCATGCCGAGAATGACATCAAAATCAGTAATCTTTAATTCTACTAAGTCTGCTGAAGTGATTTTTTGAGATATTATAATCGGACAGTCCCTATATACCCACCAGGCTATGATATATTTACCCACTGGGATAGAGACTAAGAAAAGCTCTGTTAGGATTTCGGGACTGACTCCAAAATCAACTGCTATATATGGAGTAACAAAAGACAAAGAATCTCCTGGATCTAGCAAAGCATAAACATGCAAATAATATACTTACAACATACCAGTGACCACATTAGGAGAATTTTATTGACCCTATTGGGGCTGAAGAGCATAGAATCTGTTTAGGTACTGCCCACTAGTGGCACTGGATGAGGCACCCTATTATTTTGGGCGATCGGACTGAGCTGAAGAATGATTACGCTGACCATAGGAACCTGACTGGGGATAATCTCTGACTCTAAGGCCTGGCTTACCATATCTGAAACATACATCACTTCTTGCTCTGCAGACGCCCTAATGGTTTCTGCCACACTACTAGAAGAGAGGATTCATTCAGGCACTGCTAATACTACCCTGAGGTTTAGGGCCTGATTCCCTATCTTTGTTGCCTTCTCTGAATTTTGACACTGGAACACTAGCCGAGGACGAGCTGGAACTAAATATTTTAGGTGGAACTGAGAACGATTCCTACCCTCTGACTTTGGCTGAGCAAAGTTAAAACTACTTATTCTAGCCCTCTTGTTCTGCTTCTCTCTCTCCTTATTCTTCTACTCTTCGATTTGTTGAGCATGTACCATCAATCTATACAAGTCTATCTCACTAATCAGCATCGTAGTTCTGCACTCCTTAACCATAATATCATTTACCCTAGACACAAATCTACTCATCTTAGACCTGCTATCTGCTAATACGTGAGGATCATATCTGGCTAATTGAGTAAACTTTGAGGAATACTCTTTTGACTATTATGTTGCCCTACTTTATATTGATAAATTTTAGAACCTTTGCTTCCCTCAACTTCTGTGAGAAGAACCTATCTGGAAAAGCAGTGGCAAACTCCTCCCATACTATAGGCCCTACGTCTGTGGCCCTTTCTGCTTTCCACTATTTAAACAATGAGTGAGCTATATCCTATAACTGATATGAAGCTAGCTCAGCACTCTCACTATCCATCGCCCCTATAATATCAGTAACTTTCTGCACCTGATCAATAAATTACTGAGGGTCCTCATCTGACTTAGACTTGGTAAAAGATGGAGGGTTCGTTTGGGTGAAATCCCGAATCTTGGCAGCCACTATAGTAGCCACTGGGTTGGCCGAAACAATAGCTGGGTGCTCATTCTGGGCTACTACAACATGATCTAGGGTGGTGAAAGCTATTCTAAACTCAGCATGGGAGACATGTTCATCTAGAGGATCTGGCTGGATGGGCTAGGGTTCTGGCTGGTCTTCCGTTCCTCTTCCCTTAGTTATTTTGGGAGTTAGGATCTATAAATATAAGATAAACTTGGATTAGATAGAGATTTTTAATGGAACTCATGCTTAATCGTATGATATAAAAACTGAAAGAAGGGAAACTATTCCTAAAACATCTCATAGCTTCCTGTCCATAAGTGTGGTGCGCTACACACCCATGCACAAGACTCTACTAAATGTAGGTTTCAGACTTCCTAGGACTCTGTTGAACCTTAGGCTTTGATACCAAGTTTTGTAATGCCCCGAGTCTATACCCTGGACGCTACACGTCGCTAACAATCCTGAAAAACCACTAGCTAACCCATGACTAGTACCTGCTGTGAGCACTAAATAATAAATACACTATACTAACAAAATAAGAAAGTAAATACAGAAACTGCCATAAGGTTTAAATCTAAAAACAATACTGTATACGAAAAACTAAATGCTAGAAAATAACTATCTGAAAACACTCTAGTCTGATAAGCCTCTAAACTATCTGAAATATGGAGTTGATAGGACAAGTCCCAACTAACTCTGACTGACTACTGAAATAATTCAAATGCTAAAATAATCATGTCCTTAAAATATGAGGACTCACCACTACATTGTCTACTGAGAAGCTGTACTATTGAGGATGCTCTGGGGCCAAACATCAAAACCTATGATATAAGATATCATAGCATAAAAAGCATGCTTCAGTACTTTGAATTTACTGGTATGCTTAGTGAGATAGGCTGAAATGCAAAGGTTCATGATGCATGAATAATACTAATCGAATAACATGGATATGACTAAATGGGAGAGCAAGCATAAATACGTAGACTGTAACTGAAATTGTGATGATACCTGATACTGAGTTTGAATACTAATTTACTGATATCTGATTTTACTGATACTGTATTACTAATTCTCTGGATAATCATATCTGACAGTCCTGAAGTCTGTAGAACCATAAAGAGTTTTAATCTGAGATTTAATCTAAAACGGAGACTGTGGGAGATAGTCATCTAACTGATATGCCCCTTTTATAAATAAATTTTGGGGTCCAACCTGTAACACCAGTTGGAAGGGTGCTAGTACCATGCCACGGGTAAAGACAACTGAAGAGATACCCGTATCTGGTAGGTTCTCTAATGAGAATGGCGAAACCCTCAACTGATAGGTTAAAACACCTCATCAACCCTCGACTGGCAAGTTTGATGTCTCAACCTACACTGGCTACATATATTTGGAATGAAAGTATTGCTTCCAAGAGTCACACCCTCTACTGGCAGGTGAGTCCCCATTCTTGGGTTCACTCAGTGCTGAATCCTACTCCCAAGTGAATAGACATTGAACTAATTTCCTAGTTCATACTAGGCTAGACTGAACTATTTCTGAAATGGACTGGATTAGTAATGAGTTTACTGAGTTTTCTTGGATTTTAAAACTGACTAAAAGTCCCACTAACCATAACCTAACAGAATCTATTCTGTAACTGACACTGGCTCTAGGTATATAGCTTAATTATCGGGTATTAAATACCCCCAGGACTCGATAGTATAAAGAGTAAAGCGTAACATAAATCTTGAAGGCACAATAATGGCCACATGTTCATAATTCACTTTCTAATGCATTACATCAAACACTTGAAAATTTTGAGCTTGTACATGTAT
Organism: Capsicum baccatum var. pendulum; assembly: GCA_030864225.1. NCBI lineage: Eukaryota > Viridiplantae > Streptophyta > Magnoliopsida > Solanales > Solanaceae > Capsicum > Capsicum baccatum. The sequence goes on from CM061560.1 coordinate 47,074,823, forward strand.
AGGGATGCATGCTATCATGTCATAAGTACACTAAAAATTCACATTAGGCATTTCAACAAACACCTTCAAGGCATAGCTTTAATCATAGGAGTCATTTAGACATATAGTTCTTTCATGAGTTCATAATTAGGATCAACAATGGATCAAATTGCACAATTAATTCACTTAGGCATTTTGCCAAACACATGGGAGGCATCACATTATACTTGGGCATGAATAATAATTCAATACATCATGGCTACATTAATCACTTCAATTTTAAAGATTTTAACCCACATGCTAACATAAATTCATGAAATTCATTAAGTACATCATCTTTGAAATCACACAACAAGATTAACCTGAATACAAACAACCCACAACATGAAAATCATGATTTAAGATCATAAAAAGGGTTTCTTAAACTCCAAGGGTGAAAGGGCCCATGGATGAACACTTCACATACCTTTATGCTTGATTTTGAGAAGATTGATGGTAGAATTCTTGACGTTTGAATCTTGAATTGAAAATCCTAATGCTTGTTCTTAAGAGAGTTTGAGAGAAAGAATGAGATTTTGCCCTATAGGCTGATTAATTTCGTGTTAAGGATGAATAAGGTGGGAAAATGACCCATTTTCCCTACCATAACCCGTCTTAAAATAATACTGAGCAGTTTTTCCCTTGCGTCGTGACCCCTGCTTGGTTCAAGTAGCCATCGTGTCACGACCCCTACTCGGGTCAAGTAGCCATCGTGATACAACCCTTACTTGGGTTAACTGGCCCTCGCGACGCGGGGCTATCGTTACCCTTCACTATTTTGGCCATCCAAACTCGCCCTTACGCTAGTCCAAAAAACCCAAAACTTGCTTGAGATAACCTACAAGTGACCCTGATCATGAATTAATTTTAAAATTGAGTAACTAAGGCCGGGAAGGCCAGAAATAAAATCCTCCAAATTTTGAACGCTAAAATGATTATAATCTTGATACTTAGCTAAAATTTTCTAAGTCTGGGACCCCTTAGTAGGCTTTAAAAGACTAAGTCAAGCTTAGAATTTTGCGGGGTCTTATAGTTTTCTTCATTCGAGGTAGGTTGTGGTTTAACTTTCTTTAGATTAGGATGGGTAGCTAATACTGATATAAAAACATGCTAAGGGTATGCATATTAATCATGAAAATAGTGTTGTTACTGTTACATGCCCGTGTGAGGTCCTATGTTATTGTTATTGGTGGTTTGAGACATTATTTTCTAGGTATGATCTATGTTGTAGGTCTTATACGACATTATTGGCCTTGTGTACATACATATCTAGTTGTTTTCTTCCTGGTGGAAGTTCCTAAGTTGGGGTTTATACAGTTTCAATGATATATTTCTTGCATATCTCATTCTAATTTTACATGGATTAAATTGGATCATGAATGGTTGTCTTATTGAGTGGATTTTATCTCATGTGCTCGTGTATTAGTTGGATTTGAATTTCTCATTCCGGTTTGGTTATGAGCATTACATCCTCATATTATATACACATTCATGAGGCATTGGTGTCACAATGAGAATACTAGTTTTTTGACAAAGATATGACACATTTAAAAACCCTCTATCGAAGATCATGTTCTGGAGAAGAGTTATGGATATTGGATTGGTGTTGGTATTAGTATTGGTTATTAGATTGTATATGGGTTGCAAGCCCTCCATGGTTCCTACCTCGAGAGTAGTGCTAGGTAGGTGTATATGGTCGTTGTGAGACAACATTGGTGATATCACACTATCATCATCATCATCATCATCATTATCATTTTCATTGCATTGCATTTCATACATTAGTTGTACTTTCGTGTTTAATTTGAGTTCCAACTTTCATTGGTTCTGTTTCGTACTTGTACTTGGTGTATGTGCTTATATTTAGAACTGTTAGTGGAGATAGTGTGGCTATCATTTGGGATATTTTCTGAATGTAGGTGACGTGCCCATAGTGTGTATTTATATACTGTATTTTCTACTTTTATCAATCAGCCATTGATACCTACTGAGTATAAGTAGACCTTACTCAACCCTACTATGCTCTTTTAGTATAGATCCAGGTACGAGTGCACCTCACGACAATTGAGTTTGGGCGGCAATTTGATACTTTTGAGGCAATGTCCGCTCTATGAATCCAAAGTTGACCTCCTACCCCATTCTATCTAGTTCATGTCTTGTTTTGTATTTGGTTACAAACTTGTGTTCCTTTTGGATTATCAGTTGTAGTTTCATACTTCAAGTTGTATGTAGATTGTTCTTACACTATGACACCAGGTTTTGGGATAGTTTATGTATTGTTTTGATAATTAAATTTTTGCTATCTTTATGTATGTGTGGTTCAACTTTGTTCTAGAAGTCCTGCATTGAGATTTTGGTATTGTTTTTCTCATTCATATCTATTTGGGTGATTGAATTACTCATCCATACATAGCCACAATAAGCTCCATCATGACCCTTGTGTTTGGGTCATAGTAAATGAGATACATCATCTGTGTATAGAATGTTTATTTATATGGATGTCTACTAAATGTAATCTCTCTATCTCCTCACCGCGCTTCAGCATTCACTATTATGTTTCACCTTCCCCATGATCCCAAATCCTTAATGCTATGTTTCTCACCTTCTCTATGATCTTCCCACATGAGTTTCTTGGTTAATGCTATGTTATGGAAATCTTTTGTATGCTTCTAAAACACTATAGAAACAAAGAACTCATATTTTACACACTTAAACATACTTGGATGAATAATAAGCTCTCCACTCTTGTCTTTCAATTTCTATTGATTTCATCTTTTAGTTTTCTTATATTATACCTATATTGCTTTAATTTTATGAAAACAACAATATATCCGGTGTAATCCCCCATGGTGAGGTCTCGGGAGGGTAGGTGTACGCAGACATATCCCTACCTAGAGGAAGAGAGGTTGTTTTCAATATATCTTCGAATTACTACAAAACATATTAAAGTAGATTGGAAAAGATGGGATAAGAGAGATCACACTCTACTATCTGCTACCTTATCATCATAATTCGTATCCTCCACATCATTTTATCTTTCTGTGACACAATAATATATATATTCAAAAATATCTACAAACGATTGAGTTAAATATATTGACGAAGAAGTACTATATACAATACTTGAATGGATTCAAATAGAGAAAAAATATCCAGTCACTTGATATACTCCTCAATTTCATGATTTAGAGATGATATACCCCTTGTTAAAAGGTGGCTCACATATATCCTTGTCATCCAATAAAAATAACACATTTTCCCTTCTTCATAACAAACTTTTATTTTTTGAATTAAAAAATCATTTTTCTTTTTGATTCGAAAATTGTCATGTGGGTTACTTAAAATAATTCTAATCCATCTTATTAAACTATTTGTGTTAGGATAGCGATTATATTGATAATTTTTCTTTAAGACTTCCGTATCTTAAAATCAAAATAAGAAAACTATTGTTTCATGATTCATATGAATCGCTATTTCATTTAGATTACTATCACGATCCGATTGGACATAAATGGCACCCACCCTATTCTCTGGTGGGACAACCAATAACCCAGAAGCACTAACCAATATTAGAGAAAGAGAAGAAAACTATCTCATTAATAGTTTAAGGATCATCCCATCTAAAAACTAACAAAAATGCAAAAATAAGTATCAAATCAAACACAACCCTAGAATTCTAAAGTCAGTGTACCAAAATATACTAAAATGTTAGAATAAAGGAAAGTGCATAAGTCCAAAACAAAATACAATGTCATGAAATAAAGATTTCATGATAGCCCAAATAAATTGCTCAACCCTACAACAACAACAACAGCAACAACAAACCCAGTGTATTCCCACCTAGTGGGGTCTGGGGGGGTAAGATGTACACAGTTCATACCTCTACCTCTAAAGAGGTAGAAAGGTTGTTTCCGATAGACCCCCGGCTCAAGACACGAGATACCGCACAAATACATAGTAAAGAACAAAACAAGATTTCATAACATAAATACGGCACCCATAAGTAATAAAAACAGAAAAAAGCACACAGATTCGTAATAAAACATAGAACAAGGTACCATAACAAGAATAATACCCCCACCAAGTAATTCCCTACACTAGCGACCCAAACTGACCCCTAGAATCTTGATAACACGCTAGAATCACAATTGAGGTCTTGCAGAAGCTACTGGATGATGTGTTGCACTCAACTAAAGTAAGAGTAGGTGTAGTATCGGTGCACAAGAAAAACACTGCACTGGTAGGGTCATTTGGACAACCCAAGATGAGAATATGAACACTTAACTAAAGCGTTGGATAAAAAGTTAATTCATGCTCATTCTAACTACACCTAACACAACAAGTATAAATTAAGCAGTTTAGGAGAACAAGCAAGAAGCCAAGACATTCATGATTAAGTCAAGTTTAGTCAAGGAAAGATCAAACAAAATTGAGACACATTTAATAAATTATCTAACATATAATGCATTTCTCCGATTCACTCATTGAACCATCAAACTCACCAAAACATCGTACATATATTCCATGAATATTGTAGCCACTCTCTATTCATGACATGCAGGCGAAAAATTTTGTCCATGTACTAAACCTAAGACACAAGTGTCTGCCAATATTATTCCACTAATAAATAGAGAGAATGTTCAAATATCATACCAAAACATTCCTAATTTAATAATAAGGTAGGTTAAAATCACACAACAAGCTAAATTCATTGAATTGACCACGCAAATAATATTGTACTAATAGTCCATACTAAGAAGTAGTTAACATGAAAATATAACACAAATTAGATTAAAATACAATACAATCACCTACATCAAACCAAGCTTGCACTCCCTAAGCTGGAGTCATATCTTTTTTAGCGATTTTCGTTGATATCGGTCTAGAAATACATACAAACACATAATTAATGAAATGATATTCAATGTTGGGGATTATCACTCACACCTAACTCCTAATGCCAAATTCATGATCATTCCCACCCAATTCTCGGGCTTTTCTACCTTAATTCTCCTAAAACTACTAATTTCGTGAATAATTTAGTGAATTAATGACATGCAAGGGTAATTTAACAATCGTTAATCAAAATCCGTTGATTTTATACCCAAATTACTCCCTTATACTAGAAAAGCAACTAAAATCATCCCTAAACCTCTCCGAATAATGCAAACTAGCAATTCTGAAGCTACATTATTGATTTACTAGTTAATGGAGATGAAATTCTTACCATAACGAAGCAAAACAAGGGTTAGATAATGATTTTCATCCAAAATCATCTCTACCCTACCCCAAAATGTGTTTTAGAAAATAAACCGTTTTAGAAGATTTTTTAAATAAAAAAATGACTTTTGCCTCTATAACGACCATACATCGCTATAACAACACATGGCGCTATAGAGGCTATTGACCACATTGACTAAGTGCTATAACTGGATATTTTCCACTTTAGGGCTTGTCTCCATAAAAACATAGGTGAGTAAGAATGTCTGATTTCTCCCAAAACTCCCATTTTTCACAACACACCACAATTTCAAAGCATCCCATACAGTACCATATATGTTAAGGCCAATTTTGAGAATGTTACTTACCCAAATTCAATTTTGTAAAATCCTATGGGTTCCTTACCATCTTAGCTAACTAGAAATCAAGTAAAACACCACCATACTATCCAAATCATTACCAGATTGTCCTAGATCGTGCCTCACTTATATTTCATTCGAAACTAGCCTAACCTAAATTTTGTAACTTTAAATGCGGGAAAAATGTTAAAATAAATTTTAAGTGAGAGACTTATATGTAACAATGCGAAGGGTCATTACAATAGATATCAATTTATCCATCATACATCTCTGAATAATTAAATGAGAAAATAGGTTCAAATAATAAAATAAGAGAGTCTATGTATCCTCAAACAGTTGAGGGTACTTGTCCTGCATGTCTTCCTTAATTTACAAAATGGATTCTTCGATTGGATGATACTTTATTTGTACTCTAAATAAATTTCTTCTTCCTAAACTTCCAAATTCCAGATCCAAAATTGCCACCGGTTTCTCTTCATAAGCCAAATTCTTAACTAATAAAATTGAGTCTCATTTAATGATATAATACCCATCCCTATGATATTTTTTGATCATAGATACATGATATATCAAATGGAATCCCGACAACCTCAACAATAATACTAAACTATACACAACTGGACTCGCGTCCTCAAGAACTTCAAAGGGACCAATGTATCCATGACTGAGCATTCCTCTCTTACTGAACCTCATGACTTCCTTTATGGAGAAACCTTATGCAACACCTATTCATCAATCATGAAGTCCATGTCTCTTACCTGATGGCCTGCATACTCCTTCTTTCCACTTTATGCATCCAATAACTTAGTTTGAATAAACCCTACTTTTTCCTGAGCCTCTCTCACCAAGTTAGTGCCCAAAGGTTGAACATATCCAGTCTCAATCCATCCTAAGAGTCCTATAATTACTCCCATAGAGTGCCTCGAACGATTCCATATTAATGTTGGAGTGATAACTATTATTTCATGAAAACTTAAACAATGGAATAAACTGTTCCCAATAACCACCAAAGTCAAAAATACAAGCTCTCAGTATGTCCTCTATCACTTGAATCGTCCTCTCTGTCAGTCTATTAATTTGAGGATAAATACTTGTGCTAAAGTTAAGCATGGTTCCCAACTCCTCGTGCAACCTATCCTAAAATCTAGAAATATACTTTGCATCTCTATGAGTAATAAAGGTAAGGGGTACCCCATAAATCCTCACTATCTCCTTGACAAAGATTTTAGCTACAACCTGAATTAGAAAAAAGTGAGCTAATTTCGTCAGCCAATCTACTATCACATCAATGGGGTCCTATTTCACAAAAGTCTTAGGAATACCCACAGTAAAATCTATAGAAATGTTCTCTTATTTTCACATAGGTATAAGCATCCTCTGAAGCAACCTCATGGGCCTTTGATCTTTACACTTCACCTATTGACAGTTGTGACACTTGGACACATAATCCACTATGACACTCATCATTTTGGGCCACCAATAAATCTTTCTCAAGTCACGATACATTTTAGTTGTACTCAAATGAATAGAATAACATGAACCACGGGCTTCTAAAAGTACATCGGAAATTAAATCACCAACCTAAAGAATGCATAACTTTCCCTTAAACCACAATAACTCCACTAATATAAAAAGTAGCATCCGCCCCCTCCCCCATGCACCACTTTATTTCAAAGTGCATTAACTTTTTTTCCTTAAATATCTTGGCCTTAATTTGATCAAGAAATATTGACTTCACTTCAACATTATCCAACACTCTACCTTTATCTAAAACCCCAAACTGCATACTCTGAGATGCAAGAGTTTAAAACTCTCTAGATCAAACAAACCTGACACCCTTAAGAATGATAAACTACCCATATTACCACCTTTTGGCTTAATGCATCGTCTACATCATTAGCCTTACCTGGATGATATTGAATGGTCATGTAACAATCTTTCAATTCTATCCTTATCTAATTTATTAAATTCAAATATTTCTATCTTTATCTTTATCAGTTATCTTTACTTTTTTGTATGAATTTTTAGTTTTCATAGTTTGATTTTCTATTATTTGGTATTAAAGCCAATCTTGATTTCATTTCTACGAAGTCAATTTTGGGTTTGTTATCTTGAGAAAATCAAAAATCACAAAAAAATATTACTATTCATATTTTTGGTCTTAGGTCACATTTTGAGTTTTTGACTTTTGAGTTTTCTTGTGTTTCTAGTGTTAGAATATTTTTCTCTAACACCAGTTCAGTCAATTACCATGATCAGTTAAAATTAAAATGGTTCAGTATTCCGAGTCAGTTCAGTTGGGAGTAGGATTCAACACCTAGCAAGTGTCGGGATGACGACTTCCCCATCAGTTAGGCAGACTCATTAGTAGAAGTCCCTGTACTATAGAACTATGTAGCTAGCGTAGAATATGAGATGTCACCTGCCAGTTTAGGACTGACACTCTCAAGGATCACCTGCTATTTTAGCATTGATCTCAAGGGTCACCCACTAGATTAGGACTGACTTCATAGCCATTGTTAGTACCCATGGCATGGTACTAACACCCTTCCAACTGGGGCCATAGGTTGGACCTCAATTATCTCATCTTTGGGGTAAGTCGGTTAGATGATACCTCCCACAGTTTTAATTTCAGTATTCAGTTCAGAACTCAGTTCAGTTTTGGTTGACCATAGCATTTAGTTTATCAGTTATTCAGTTAGCAGATTTTTAGTATTTCAGTTACAGATTATATCAGAAACATATTATATGTTTGGTCATGCATTCTTAGATTTTACATCTTTTACGCATTTATACTCAGTATCCTCATGCTAACCAGACCATCTCTACTCCGTGCATATTTACTAAATTACTTCAAATAATTTAGCTAGTTAGTACTTTATGTTCAGTTATCACATGTTATTCATTTAGTTGGTTATCGTTCATGCATATAAACTCATGCATCTTAGCCTTACCTCATTTAGCATACCAGTATATTCAAAGTATTGATTACATACCCATTTCTTGCGCTATGATATTTCATATCATAGGTTCGGACGCTCAAGTTCCTGACCATACCTAGATATCCCAATGCACTAGTAGTAGCAATAGTGGTGAATTCTCATGTTTTGTGGACCAGTTATGTTATTTTAGTTTTTCTCAGTTTTAGCAGACAGTCGGAGTTAGTTGGCGGCTTGTCCCATCAACTCCTCAGTTATTCAGTTAGAGGTTTTCAGACTAGTAAAGACAGTTATTTAGCTTTTCAGTATGTTTTCAAGTATTAACTTCATGATTCAGTATTTATTATAGTTTTTTTAAAACCTTATAGCATTTCAGTTAAATTCTACATATGTTCTCTTTGTCATCAGTTTTGTTTAGTGCTCACAGCAGGTACCAGATCATGGATTGGCTTGTGGTCTCTCGGAACTGTAAACACTGTGTGGCACCCAGGGTGTACTCTCGAGGCATTACAAACTTGGTATCAGAGCCTAAGGTTTTAAAGTGTCCTAGGAAATCTGAAAGCTGTGTCAAGTAGAGTCTTGTACATGGGTGTGAAATGCGCCACTCTTATGGACAAGAGGCTATGAGGCATTTTAGCAAATGGTTCCCTTCTTTCAATATTCATATCATGTGAATAAGTATGATCTCAAGTTAAACTTTCTATCTAAATTGACTTTCCTTCCATTTATAGAATATGCCTCCTGAAAGACTATCAAAAGAAGAAATATAAACCAACCAGCACCACAGCTCATTAAGAAAGATTCCCTAAATGAGCATGTTTCTCATGCAGATTTTAGAGCTGCATTCACTACTCTAGCTCACTCCCTAGAATCTTAGAATGCTTAGCCAGCCACTGTTCTATCCAACCCAGTGGCTAATACTACCGCAGCTAGGATTCGGGACTTTACCCAAATGAACCCTCCTTCATTTTTGGGATCCAAGTTTGACGAGGATCCACAGGAATTTCTAGACATGGTGCAAAAGGTAACATATATTATGGGGGTGACATCTAGTAAAAGTACAGAGCTAGCTACTTATCAGCTATAAGTAGTGAAAAGAGGATAGAGGTGTCGATGCAGGGCCTGTACAATTGGAGAAGTTTGTTATATCCTTCTTAGATAGATTTTTCTCTTTAGAGTTGAGAGAGGCTAAGGTATTTGAGTTTATTAATCTAAAGCAGGACAACATGAGTGTGAGAGAGTTTTCCCTAGAGTTTACTCAGCTAGCTAGGTATGCTCCTCATATGGTGGCTGATAATAGGTCTAGAATGAGTAAGTTTGTTTCTGGTGTAGCTGATAATGTTGTCAAAGAGTGTAAGACAACTATGTTGATTAATTGAGGAAGAGAAAGCTAAGGAGAGGGAAAGAGAGAATAAGAGGGCTAGGATAGGTAGTTTTAATTTTTCTTAGCCAAGGTCAGAGGGTGGTAACCATTCTCAATTCCGTCAAATATCTTCATCCCCAGCCCTTTCTTCAACTAGTGTGCCAGTATCAAATTTCAAGAATGATAGTCATGATAGTGCGTCAGGATCTAAAACCCAGGGTAGTGTGGGCAGTGATCGTACCAATCTGCTTTGCGGAGAATATGGTAGAAATCACCTAGGTGTGTGTAGAGTTGGCAGCGATTTATGTTTTGGATATGGTAATCGAAGCCACGGAATGTGAGAGTGTAGATTAATGGCTAAGAGGGGAAAATATTTACGTCAACAGGGTCAGTTTAACCATCCTCCAGTCTCGTCATGATTAGGAAAGCTTTCCTGATATGGTTATTGGTATGTCACCGGCCTTTAATCTTCATGTGTATATTTTATTTGACCCTGGATCTTTATTTTCTTATATAACCACTATATAATTGTTAAATTTTGGCATCAGTCCTGATACTTTAGCAGATCTCTCTCCATTATCTACCCAAGACTTTAGGGTAAAGTGGTGATGGTTTAGTTTAGAGCTATTGATTAAGTGGTTCACAGACTTAGAATGATGGCTTTAAGCTAAGGGGGAGATAATAGAGTAAGTAACCAAGTCAGGATCTTAGATCCTAGTAATGATGCCAGTATGTGTAGAAAAATAGTAGGGGAAGAGGATGCCTAACTCGTTCTTATCTCACTACAAGGTTTCTCAGTCATCATGATATCTACTCATTCCTTACATGTCATTTACATAATCATAGTTCATGTTCATGCACATCACAAAAAATCATATATATTTCCAGTTCTAAGTATAAAGAGTTCGAGTTTGCCCAACAGTACATATCATGTTCCATAAATTTATGAACTCCAAATTCAGTCCATGCACCTCATGACTCATGTACTCATGCTTTATAGTATGTTCAGTTCCAGTACTCATGATACACACTTAATAATTAGTAAAATTTAGATTCATGCCATGTATGTTCTCAGTTTAAACCTTTTTGATGAATTTGTGTTATTAACCCTCTATTCCTCAGACCTTAGTTTCGTACTTCTGATTTCCAGTCATGATTCAGTTCGTATGTGTTTCGTGCATCATCTTAGTCTTTGCTCGGTATTTCAGTCAAGCCAGTATCTTTTGGGGAATATATTATCCTAAGAAGGAGATGTATTGTAATGCCTGAACTTTCACGTACTAAATCTTCCATCTTCTCTCCATGTAACAAGATCCAACTTAAAGTAAGGGATACTCATGCATTGACCCTCTTGTTCCGATCTCAACCTTATAACCATTCGCATGCCATTGCATGTAGTCAAGGAATCAGTTTAGTTCATGATATTCAGTTCATATATTATGTTTCAGACTTAGTTAGGCAGTCATGTTCCCAGTCATGCGTGTCCAGTATGTGATCTCAATTGTCTTAAGTTTCTTACTATCGGTCTAACTAGCCACATTCGAGGACGAATGTTCCTAAGGGGGAGATATTATATACCCAGAGAATTCAGACCAATATTAGGACAGTGTTTCAAGCTTATGAGAAATAAATTTGTAGTGCTTTAGTAGTTTTATGAGTGAGTTTGATGTATATTAAGGCCTCAAGTAACTCTTGGCTAATAGCTGAATCAAAATATTCCTTACCGATTGAGTTTTGAGAAGAATGTTGCTATAGTAAACTTCCAATGAGCATATCTTTTATTATACTAAGAATTTTCCAACTTCAAACCCACCAAATTACAGAAAATTGAATTAGCATTCGAACGATACCAATTTCTCCTTAATCTGATACCCGTGTGAGAAGTTATGGCACTTTTAGTGAAAGCAGTATATCAAAACGAGCAGCACCGCGTCGCAGAGACCCCAAAAATAAAACTCGTCTTTTCCAGTGAGGCAATGCAATTTCATCATATTACGGTGATGGGTAAAATGGGGCTCGCCAGTTTCCAGAGACGCAACGCGATAGCACCACATCTCGGAGGAGTGCCATTTCGGGTTCAACCTTTTCCAGTGGCCTAACGCAATTGTATCGCATCGTGCCGGGTGTAAAAATCGGGATTTCTAGTTTTTCAATTCTGATTTTAATTTCTCAAGGGAATTTAAGTCATTTTTCCTTCACCCTATTCAATCAAAAATGAGATTAATCATTAGTTAAAGCATTATATTCAATATTTTCATAATTTCCTCTTCAAAAAGAAACCCCAGCCACCACCCAAATTCATCAAGTTCAACTATTAATTCCTCAAGAAAGTTTAAGAATTCAAGTTTCTCCACCTAAGAACGATCAACAACTACAATTCTTTAGCAAGATTAAAACCGTAAGGTATGTTAGATGTACATCCACAGGCCCTTTTCACCCATGGAGTCCAAGAATCCATCTTTTATGTTTTAAATCATGAAATTACATGTTTATAATGATTTATCTCCGTGAAGCTTTTATGAATTTTGATTATAGATGATGTTCACAATTTATTTTCATTGAAAGCAGTCCTTATTACATATTTTACTAATTATGTCCATGAAATTATGATGATAGGCGAATTTACACGCCTATAGCACTAGATTTTGCCCATATTTTAGCCAAGTTTTGAGAACAAATTATATATTTCATGCACTTTTAGTCCTTTTTCCTGTAAGTGAGCTAACGAACATGATTAGCAAGTTTTCAGGTATAAATGATGCAGAATTCAGCATTTTATGGATAACTTGACGCCAAAGAAAGCTCCACGAAAGAAGGAAGGGAAATCTTACACGCCAAGGACCAAAAGTGGCGCATGGAAAATCTGTCCCGGGCAAAAACAGCAATTCTGAAGACTTTGGGGACTAGCAGTAATTTATTAGGATTAGGATAATGATACCTTAACCTAGTAGGATTGGGTTAAGTAATTCATTAGCTTAGTAGGAATAGGATATGGGTATTATAAATACCCTATTTTGCTAGAGATTTTATTACATTCCTCACAATTCCCCCATTCCATCGATTCCCATCCATCCACCATCCATCCATCCATCAAAATAATTTTCTTTATTAATTCATTGTTGACATTATTTTTCATCTATTCAATTCTTAATTTCCGCAACAAGAGAAACGTTACTTTGCAAAGAAGTCACGCCTAAACGCCTACCACACTATACCTAACGAGATCTTTATTGTGGTATAATAACAATGTCGATTGTGATTTCCTTCGCACTCATGGGTAACTAAACTTCTCTGTTGGGGTTATGGAAGCCTTATGAGATACTATCTAAGGCTATGAGTTTGTGAATTCGTGACACGTGTGCTGCTTATATCATTATTCTCTTCATCTTAATGCAAATTCTTGTGGTTGCAGACGCATAGAATAAAGCCAGTATAGCATTAACTTGTTCGAAAGAAAAGTTATATGTATGGAAAAGAGATAATGTCAAGGTAATAGGGTCCCATACCCTATTAAAAAGTTAGTGCCGTAACTGGATTAACCTCTTAGAGAATTTGTACCGTTAGATACGCTTTAAGCTCGAAAGAGTTAAAGTGAAATAGTCCTTGTTGAGGTCGAAAGACGCTTGGATTTACCATCGAATACAATTCTCTATAAACACATGCATGTCTGAATTCCGCATAACTCATAGCCAATAGAGACGTACAACTCATAAGGTAGACATAACCCCAACTTCTCAATTCTCATTGATCAACAACCTACCAAGCAAACCATTTTTACTCTTCTATTTTCTGCTTTTACTTTATTATTTTGTTTACATTACTTGCACGACAAAACTCCTCCTCTTTACGAGACTTGCACTAAAAGTCTAGTAATCTTTGCTTACTTGTTGACCAAGCTATTCCCTGTGGGATCGATACCCAACCCAGTTGGGTTCTATATTTGACTACGACCGCTTTACACTCCTACGAGAGCTGTAGATTGAGCGTTATCAACTTACATGAATTTTGAATTTTTATCATGTCTCCATGAAATTGTTGGTGATGTAAAACCTTACATGGTTGAATGGTGTTGTTTGTTGAATTTAAACCCTAATTGGTGATCTTAGAAGTGAAATCATGCTACTACATACAAGTTTTTAAACTATTCTCATGCCTACTCTAAACTATGAATTGCATTCGTTTGATGAAATGCCTAAATGATTGGATTTGGAACAATGACTACTTATTACATGTTTACAAGTTAAGATATTGGAATTGGTTTTCAAGTGGAATACATTATAAAATATTTTAAATATTGTGGTTTCCATATCATGTTCATGAGAACTCGGAATAAATCCTCAATTTTATGATTTTCTCATTCCTTTAAATCTTTTCTAACTCTTTTCCAATTTATTCTGTATGAGTTTTTTCCTTTTTAAAATTATAAAGATGATAATTTCCCTCCAAATAATTTTAGTCATAACAAAACTACTCTATTAACTTGAAAAATACTTATGTTTTAGTAAATTTGTTAAAACCTGAAAACAAATGATTGTGATATCTCATTATGTCTAGAAGTATCCTCATGTTAAAGTCTTGACCCCCCATGTGTTTGATGAAATGCTTAAGTGAATAATTGTGAACAATGATCTCCTTCCATGGTTTCAAAGCTTTCAAGTGTCCCTGTTGTTGTTATTGCTATCGAGTCCTGGGGATTATGAATACCCAAAACTTAGCTGTTTACTTAGTCTCAGTATCTTCAGAATAGTTTCAGACATGTTATGAGCAGTACCAGTTCAGTCAGTTATCATGATCAGTTAAACTTAGAACGGTTCAGTATTTCGAGTCAGTTTAGTTGGGAGTAGGATTCAGCACCGAGCGAGTGCCGGGATAACAACTTCCCTGTCAGTTACGTAGAGTCATTAGTAGTAGTCTTTATACTCCAGAACTACGTATCCATCATAGGATATAAGATGTCACCCGCCAGTTTAGGACTAACACTCTCAGGGATTACCTGCTAGTTTAGGACTGATCTCAGGGGTCACCCGCTAGATTAGGACTGACTCCACAACCATTGTTAGTACCCATGGCATGGTACTAGCACCCTTCCAACTGGGGCTACAGGTTAGACCCCAATCAGCTTAGCTTTGGGGCAAGTCAGTTAGATAATACCTCCCACAGTTTCAGTTTCAGTATTCAGTTCAAAACTCAGTGCAGTTTTGGTTGACCATAGCATTCAGTTTATCAGTTATTCAGTTAGCAGATTTTTAGTATTTCAGTTACAGATTATATCAGAAACATATTATATACTTGGTCATGCATTCTCAGATTTTACAGCTTTTACGCATTTATATTTAGTATCCTCATGCGACCATCTCTACTCCATGCATGTTTACTAAATTACTTTAAATCATTTAGCTAGTTATTACTTTATGTTCAATATCCCATGTTATTCATTCAGTTGGTTATCATTCATGCATATAAACTCATGTATCTTAGCCTTACCTCATTTAGAATACCAGTATATTCAGATCGCATACCCATTTTTTGTGCTATGATGTTTCATATCATAGGTTCGGACGCTCAAGTTTTCGACTGTACCTAGATATCCCAGTGTACCAGTAGCAGCAACAGTGGTGAGTCCTCATGTTTCGAGGACCATTTATATTATTTCAGTTTTTCTCAGTTTTAGCAGATAGTCGGAGTTAGTTGGGGGCTTATCCCATCAACTCCTCGGTTATTCAGTTAGAGGCTTTCGGACTAGTACAGATAGTTACTTAGCTTTTCAGTATGTTTTCAAATGTTAACTTTATGATTCAGTATTGATTACAAGTTTTTTAAAACCTTATGGCGTTTCAGTTAAATTTCACACATGTTCTCTTTGTAATCAGTTTTGTTCTATGCTCATAGCAGGTACCAACTCATGGATTAGTTTGTGGTCTCTCAAGGCTGTAAGCATCGTGTAGCGCCCAGGATGTACTCTTGGGATGTTACACGCTAAGACTAATTTCAGGAGTTCTACTTATCAAATTCAATTTTGTAGAATTCTATGAGTACCATATCATCTTCACTAACTAGAAATCAAGTCAAACACCATCAAAATTACCTAAATCATTCTCGAATTTTCATAGACCATACCTAACTCGTCTGAAACTAGCCTAGCCTGAAATTTATACCTTCAAATTTGGAAAGAATTTTAGTATGAAAATTTAAACGAGAGACTTATACGTAACGACGAAAAATATCGTTACAATTACTTATTCTATCATTTGAATTCCAAAACTCGACTTTTATTGTTATTGACATTTGATATCTAATTTCAATTTTCCGATTTCGTTTCGAATCCTTTTTATTGAAAGCTTGTGGTTGTTGATATCTTGAAAAACTCAAATATAAGTTGTTGAGATTTGTTGTGAAGTTTTTGCATGGAATTTTCGAATTGGACTTGCTTTATAATTATTGTCTTGAAATCAAAATACACTAGTGAAAAACAAGATTCAAGCTCGATGTGAATTGGACAAATGGATTTTTAAAATCACAAGAAAATTGGGTTAAAATCTATATATCTATATATATATATATATTATAAAGCAGAGGACAAAGCATCATAAGAAGCCGAGTGGCAAGCTGCTGAGAAGCCATGTGGCAGTTTTTAGGACAAACTTAATATTATTTTAATAAGATTTTAATAATTATTTGAATTTGAAAATATTAAGTTTTTTTTTGTAAAAAAAAGACTATCATTAGCTTAAAACTAAGAATATAATATTGAAGAGTTTTAAATGAACTACTACTATTTTATAAACATATTTCTTTTAAATGTTACATTGTATTTGAATACGTTGGATTATCAATAGTAGTTAGGAGTTTTTCAATGGTGTTAGCCTACTCTAATCTAAACTATACAATTATGATTAAAAAATTGACTTCTAAGTCATTTCAAAATTATAAACTAGCTTAATCGACAATAGTTGAAATGTTATTAGGACTCAATTGACTTAAAAAAGAAATGAACTTGAGTCTATTGACAAACATTTAATAATTGGCATAACAAATATATGTTCTATGCAGAATTAAAGATGCAAAAATAATATGACAATCCATTGTCATCAAATGTCAAATTAAATTTAAAAATGCCAATACACATAATAATAATAACAACAACAACAACAACAACAACAACAATAATAATAATAATAATAATTTTTTAAAAAAAAATGTTTTGGGGTCTTCCCGAAATCAAATTTATAAATTAGAGGATAAATATGAACTTTATTTAAAAAATATTTAAATATAAAAATACATTATCCTTTACAAAGATCATTAGCTTAAAAGTAAAAAACTACTACAAAAGAAGTCTAAATCAACTCTTATTATTTCATAAATTTTATGGCTTTCATACTATAAAATATATTTAAATTCTTTTGATTTAAATATTAATAAAAATAAATATATAATAACAATTAAAAAAATAATAATATAGTGGTAGCAGTCACTGCAGTAATAATGTAGTAGTATTGGTAGCAATTGATGTAAAAAAAATAAATTATTTTAATTATATAATATTTAAATATATAATAGGGTAAATTTTAAATTGTTAGGTAAGATTTGAGGATAGTTATTAGTTTTAAATTTTAAAAAAGAAAATGCATCACGTTGTTGAGGAGAATTTTTAGGAGTTGTTAGTTATTAATTTTAAAATTCAATAAATAAAATGCATTAGTTAAGGTTGTAGAGATTTTTAGGATTGGTTTAATGCCTCCTTTAACCAAACACATTTTTTTAAAAGGAAAATAATTGAAAGATAAAGATTTAAAACTAAAATTAAAATAATATTAATAGTAGTATAGCAGAATCTTAAATTTAAACTATAAGATAATCATAATATTTTAAGATCTTATCTTTCTAACAAATTGACATCACATTCAAACTACAAGATAATCATAATATTTTAAAAACCTCATCTTTTCAACAACTTGACATCACATTCGATTTTGAATTTGAACTCTTACTTTTTTATTACAATAATAATCTATAAATAAATAATAATTTAAAATATAGTTTAATTCATTTCATTTATATATTAAAAATGGAAGTTAAAAAAATATTATCATTAATAATAATAATAATATAATAAATTAAAAACAAATTGTAGTAGTGGGTAGTACATAGTTATAGCGATAGAAGTAAAAAGTAAATAAAAAAAAATGTGGTAATTTTTTTTTTCAAAAAAAATATGTGGATTCTCTTAAATATTTCTCTTAATTCAAATTTATACATTATAAGTATGAATTATATTTGAAAAAATCTGGATAAGAAAGAACAATAAATTGATCTTCTTTTAACAAATAGATATTATATTTGATTTGAATTTGAAATTAAATGAAATTTATGGAGTTCTATTTTCTTAATCTCTCTTAAATCTATATAATCAGTAGTAGTAATAGCAGCAGTACGTAGTATATAGAAGTAGGATAATAGAATCTTTTAAATATAATCATCTAAATTAATATCATATTTGAATTACAAATTTAAATGAAATTTGAGTTGTAGCGGAGTTCTAACAACCTAATCTCTATATATATACTTCTGCAATGATATATAACACTAAACTTCTTTCTCTCTTTGTTATCTTTACTAATTGTTAGATTTATTCATAAATTTATTTGTTGCGTTCTTCATATTATTCAATTTCTTGAAATATTTTTTATTTAAAATCTTCATTTTCATATGCAGAAGAGTGATGGCCAAATTATAGGCTATTTTTTTCCTTATATAGGGGCTTGAATTCAAGTAAAGTATTTGTCATTTGAATTTTGTTCATTTTATTTTTGATAAAAGTAAATATATTCGATTATATAAATGAAAAATAAAATCACCTTTTGTTAAGATTTTGAGTCACATATTTTAATTTTTTTTAATTGCTAACCAATGTTACCATTTTTATACTATTATTTTATTAAAATAAATATTCATATTATTTTATTTTTTAAATTGTATATGATACTAGAATGTTAAGTATCATGTAACATTTTATCAGATCATGTTTAAAGAAAAAAATATAATAACGTTATAATCAAAATATAAAGTTTAATTGATATTTAAAATACATGTTTTTCTTTATTACAAAATTTTTGAACTAGAAGAACAATAAATGAAATGAAAAAACATAAAATTTTAGTTCGTATCCTAAAAATATATAAGTCTAAATTCAATCAAATTTAGTTTTATTTTTCTATTGATTAGATAGCATATTAATTTTTAAATTCAAAAATTTAATATTGATTAACTCTTTATTAGATAGACTTAAAATTTAATTAATTTGGTTATCTTATTATTTAAACTCCTTAATATGAAAATCAAAAATAGAATTAAACTGATAAATAAATTAAAACAAGAAAGACAAGATATTATCGAGGGATATTATGATTTTGAAGCAAAATTAAAAGATATTGCTTTTTAGATTATCCCAATATTAATGATAAATCATTTATGATGTTGACAATTATTTTTTGATATCATAAGTTTATATTTATTTTATAATATTTTAATTAATTAAGCTTCGATTAATTGATCAATTGGACTACTTTGTGCTTTATGTCTCAATATTCAGATTTTTAGATCACATTATGAAAAAATATTTTTTAATTATAACGAGCAAAGTCTTAAATTATGTATACCAAGTAATTATAATCCGAACAAATGACGAAATTAATGAACATTAGAAAATCAAAGTTAAGTAATTTATATTTAAAACTCAGCATTCTATATTTTGAAAAAGAGAAGAAAACTCAACTATCATGGCATGTAATACAACACAGTCAATTTATAGTTGAGCTAGATAGTAGTTAAATTACAGTAAAAAAACATAGAAAAATAAAGGGTTGAGGAACAATATTTTAAACTAATTTCAGAAATATAATGAAGTAATTAGATAAACACTCATATTGCTTATAAATTTTAAACGAAATAGATTGGGGGAGGGGGGAGGGGGGGAGGTGCAATAGAATAAAAATTTTAAAGTAAAAACAATCAATATTAATAATATGAAATCTTTAAATAGTAATTAATATAATAAAGAAAATAAGAAAAATAAAAGGTTTTTTTTTTTTTATAATGACACGATTTTCTTTACTCATATAAATTTGATTTGAAGTATGGGGAGAAAAATATTAACAATCTAATATCTTTAAATTGTGAATGGTTATCTTTTACTCATTTAAATTTGATTAAAAGTGGGGTAGTGGGGTTGCAGAAATTAGAGGTGGGCGGGGGCGGGATTTTTTTTAAAATACAAATTGCAGAGTGGGGTGGAGATGGTGGTAAGGGGTGGAAGGTGGGTGAGGGTAGAGAAAAAAATTATTTTATTTTTACTTTCATTGAGAAACAATATCATAATTGAAACTTTTTTAAGATGATAGAATTTAGCATGCTCGAACAAGATATTTTAACATGAAATATTAAAAATACTATTTTAATATTATTCGCACATCACACGAGTACGTACACTAGTTAATTTTTAAAAGCCACGTGACAATGAATTCAAAAATAAGGAAATAACTTTTTAAATTCGAAAAATAGAAGTCCTTTAAAAAGAAAGGAAAATGTGCTTTATTTGTTGAATAGCGAGGGTATACTTAATCCAATTTTTAATGAGATATATTAACTTTAAATCACAAAGATAGAAAGTATATCAAAACCTTTTTTCCTTATTTTATTTTTAAGAAGAAGAGGGAAGGTGATGGTGGGTGATGCACTAATAATTTTAATTATCCTATCAATAATTCAGCAATAAAAATATATTACAAAAAAATAATTAAATAAACCCAATCAATTTGGGGAAAGGCAACATGTCAAGCTTTCTTTTAAAGAAGAAGAGGGAAGGTTGTCGTTGTTGGAGCTATGATAATTGTTGTTATTATAGTCTTATTAATTACTTACTACATCTCAAAGGATTTCTCGTGATTTTAAAAAAAAATTGTTTTAAATTATTTTCTTATTTTATTTTACTTGACCATTATATTAAAAATAAATATTTTATTTTATTTATTCAGTTTAACTATTTAAGCAAATCAAACTTAGAAAATTAAAATATTATTAATAAAATTAATTTAGTAATTATTATTAAAGATTACAAACATCTCATAAACAGAATAAGTATTAATTAAAAATATGATTTTTTAAATTATAAATAAAGATAAAATAGTCAAGAATTCCCCTAATTATTGTTTTATTAAAGAATGTGTAAAAGATAAATCCAACAAATAATTTGAAATGTAGTACTATTATTTAGCATTTTAAGATGCTTTCCCACATAAGTTAATCAGAAAGAGTTAGAGCCAATGAGCTGTTAGTCCAATACTATATCAACGGACCCCTCAAAAAGCATCAAAGTAGCAGCAAAAGTCCAGGGAATACAAGACAAATTACATCTTTTATATTTCTTCAAGGTTTAGCAATCAAACAAAAATTCCAACAGACCTAAAAATATTTTGAAACAAAAGAAAAAGAGCAACATATATCCACAACTTGAAACATTTCCAGGTTTTCACGAAGAGTCGAACCACAATCTGTCCACAACTTGAATATCCAACATTTGTAGGCTTCAAGGAAGCTAGGGCCGACCCACAAGAATATTATACACAACTACTCTGCTCTGCTTAATGCTTCTGGATCAAACTATTGGATGATAATATCCTCTAAAATCATCTGCGGAGAGTTGCTCGTAAGTGTTATGGTCACTAAATATAGTTTCATACACTAAAGCAGCGGAGGCTGAGCCAACAAATGGACCGATCCAGTAGATCCAGTGACTGTTCCATGTCCAACTAACAGCTGATGGACCGAAGGACAAAGCCGGGTTCATTGATGCACAGTTAATACCGCGAGCCAAGACGTTTGCACCAACAATGAAACCAATTGCAATCGGGGCAATCATTCTCATGTAATCTCTTTTAGGGTTAAGTGTAGTTGCATAAACTGTGTAAACAAGACTAAATGTCATTACCATCTCAAAAACAACTGAGTTCCATGGTTTTGCTACTGCTGTGAGAGAGAATGCTGATGTTTCCTGCATCAATTATTTTCGAGTTCATCGTTAGCTCATATAATTAATTAGTACATGTAAACCTCTAGTCGAATATAGTCTCTAGAGGAAATGAATAGGGCAGAGCTCCTTTCAGCAAAGAATTACACTATATATACAAGGTTAAAATTATGATGTTGAATCCTTTAATTAGCTTCTTAGTGTATTTACATTTTTGTATTCAATCACCGCTATTAGACACAATAGTACATCTTAGCAAACCATTTCATTATTTGTGTGCATGTCTCTCATAGACAAATCTAAGATCTAAAGTTCGTCGATTTAAAATGTGTGTCATCCTATTATGTGTTATATGAGTACATAATTTGACCTGAAAGCTATATAAGTGCAGTGATCTATCTCAAAAGATATCCACTAACATATAGTTTGTATTAGATAAATGATTCTAATTTTTCTTAAAGCATATCAACTTTCAAATTGATTGTTCTATCAATGTCTTTCCCTTTGTATATAGAATGATGACTATGAATTACTAAACAAATTAAGTTCATGGCGAGGAGAGTGACATTACCAAACCATTATGACCAATTTTTAGGAGCAAGCAAGCCACGACAGATCCAAGCAATTGAGCAATCCAATACAAAACACTTCTACAAAAGCTAATATGACCTCCCACAAAAGCACCAAATGTGACAGCAGGATTTACATGACCCGCAGATATGTTTGCTCCCACAGTAATTGCTACAAAAAGAGAAAATGAATGTGCTATTGCCTCCCAAATCAGCCCGGCTTGCGTGGGTTTCCCACCACTTGTTAACTTGGCTGTAAAACAAACACAATATTTCATTAAATCCAAACACGAAATGTACATAATAGTCAATATTATGCCTCAATATCAAACAAGTTAGACTTACTGGCTACGGCAGAGCCTTGAGCTACAAAAACAAACATAAACATGGAAAAGAATTCAGCTGCGGCAGCCCTGAGGGTATCAGGATGTCTAGCCTCTTTCAAATTTCCAATCACAATTTTTGGAATTGGCATATTTTCTTTCAAATTTCCAATGACAATTTTTGGAATTGCCATATTTGCTTTCAAATTTTCAATGACAATTTTTGGAATTGGCATATTTGTTTTCTAGGAGAAGAAAAAGTTAAGATTTAACTGGTATTGCCACTTTTTTCTCTTTCTAATCTGTTTTGCTTTATTTCCAAAAGGTGGCAGTTTATATAGTGGATTAATAACTATTAAAAATTTGACAGGTATAGCCGATTGCTATCCGGTAGAGCAAGCTTTAGTTGACCCAAAACAATATATTTAATTGTCACTTAATGAAAACATGAAATATGTGTAGTAGTATTTTTTTAAAAGAACGTGTACTCTTCCCAAGGCAAATTGACATTACAATAATTGCCTACTTGCCTTCTATAACGAAGAAAAATATATCCTCATTAAAAAATACAACTTTAATTAGTGTTTGACTCTTGTAAGTGATGAATAGCGAGGGACATATATTTTTAAGATTTAAAGATAGCTGGAAAACACAAAATGAAAAATATCAAGATACAGTTAAGATGCTTTCAGAATTTAGAGATATCAAAAAGTTCATCATGTGTGTAATGGTGTAATATGCATGTGATGTACATTCTTTTGTATATCGTATAAAATTTTCATGTGTGTATTGGTCTAATATGTATATGATTTACACGGGCGGATTTATGTGAACGTGTAGGGATGATACGGCATTCGAAAACCTACGTCGAAATTCTGTGTATGTATGTGTATATATGCACAAGAAATATGATAAATAAAGTACTTGTCACCCATTCTTGCAGAGAGCGGACGGTGTTGGTGGTAGATCTTCAAGTTTGGTCTTGTAAGGTAGCAAGTTCAATTCCGTGGCACACATTTTTAGTATTATTTTTTTAAGTTAGTTTTGAGGTCTTTTGCCAAAAATAGCTCACGCCCCCGTATGCTATAAGCCTTGGTTATTGGTCTGCAATCAAATATTTTAATTGTGAAAGATTTTAAACTTAATTTTTCCTTTTTTTTTTTTTGTTAAAGCATGAAATATGCATGATTTACTAATTTCAATATTTTTTTTCCTCTTGCTTCTTCAAAATTTTAAAACTAAAAATTACACAAATACACAACTTATATTTTCAATATTACAAAAAATCTCAACTCCCTAAACATATTACAAAAATCCCAACATATACACAGAATGTTATGTATATGTCGGCAATGTTATGTATATTAATAAGAAGAGAGAGTAAAATAATTAAAAAAGTAGGAGAGAGTGTAATTATTTCCAAAAGAGTTGGTATTTATATTATTTATACATTTTAAAAATCATCTCTTACTCTTAGTTCTATTGTCTAAATCACTTGAATCTATATGAAAAAAATAGTAACTATGAAAATTTAGATTATTTTGAAGATTTTCGTTTTCAAAATAGAATTTCGCAACAAAAAATGACATGAAAAAATAAAAATAGAATAAATTTCATTCGATTTCTTTGAAATTTTTGTTATTACGAGTGAAGACATAACATTATGTGGGTGAAATTCTTTGACCTCGTTATATTATGTTTGTTACATAAATATGACAGTATTTATATATATTGTTTTTCGGGTACACAAAATCTGTAATTTCGCAACACTACTTTAACACAAGTTCAAGAATAAATTAAGAACACTTACGAAGTTGTCCAACACCTTCAACACAAGATCAAAATGATCTTTCAAAGAAGTGTGTTTTCAGTTTCTTAAAGAAAAAAAAGATGAAGCAGAAAAAAGTCAAGTCCTCCGAATTCACGGAGTGTCCTTAAGTAAATAATTCCCCTCAAGTACCCGAGGTTGCGGAATTTTCCTCCCAGGATAAAATGGTTTCACAACAAGAATGTAGCGGTACCTCAAACTTTCTGGTTTTCTTCGAACTCACCCAACGGGAGATGATCACACAGAGTTTTTAGAAGCAAGAGAATATTTTTCTTAGGCAGAATTTTTTTTCATTCTAAACCTGTGGAAAAAATGCAAGTTTATATAGCCATAAAGTGCCCCTTCCGAAAGGTGGCAATGGTTCATCCGAAAAAGTGTATCCTTTGGAAGAGTCATGTCTATTCATTCAAAATATTGTGTTTTTTTTTAACAGACACAACTATCCGAACAGTCACTCCTTTTCCAAAACAATGTGTCTTTTTCTCAAAGGGCTGTGTCTCTCCATTTTCCATTCACACCAATTGGACCCAACAATCCCCCACATGATGGGAAATGGCTATTCTTTGTAAAACTTTACGGACAAGTATATGATCATCAAGCAATGACTGATTTCATCTGGATAAACGGGTTTCCCTTTGAACTTTTCGTAGTAAACATGCATCGGATGCACTCGGTCAATCGGTAGATTTGATATCTTTGAACCGTCGAGCTTTACTGTACACCTAGACAACACATGTCACACAACCAACCTTTTATCATTTATGGTTCTCACAGTTTTGTTAGTTTCAACCATGAACATGTCCTGGCCTCATGAGAGCTTAGAGAATAGACCTTTACTAACATTCTCCTTGAAGCGGCTTTGACTTTGCCCTCACATAGGTGATTTCTAAATGTTTAATCCTGTAGATTAAACTATTTGGTCAAATCTGCCAAAGTTAGATAATCATTAAAAGACTTCACACCATAAGTCTTATCCTTATTTACTAAACATTGTTTACATCATGAGAACGAGTTGGGTAAATTGACAATGTTGAAACTATAAGACATAACTTTGTTTGATCTCCTTGAACCTAGCTCTTGGGATCTCCAGTCTGCTAGGTAGAGTTACCGACATGCTGACTTGTCCTAGGCCATAAACCCATTCCCTTGGATGTTCTCTCAACTCCTTCTCTAGACAGGCCTTTTGTAAGTGGATTCGACATATTATCCTTTGACTTTATATAGTTAACACTGATAATTTCACTAGAGAGAAGTTCTCTAACGGTATTATATCTCCATTGTATATGACAAGATTTAACGTTATGCATCATGCTCCCTGCCCTACCTATTGCCGCCTGGCTATCGCAGTGTATATATACTGGTGTCACTGGTTTGGGCCAATAAGGAATATCTTCCAAGAAATTCTAGAGCCATTCTGCTTCTTTACTGACTTTATCCAATGCTATAAATTCAGATTCCATTATGGAGAGAGCAATACATGTCTGTTTAGATAATTTCCAAGAGACCGCTCCTCCACCGATAGTAAATACATATCCACTCGTGGATTTTACTTTGTTCTATCCGGTGATCCAATGTGCATCACTATATCCTTCAAGTACCGTAGAATATTTATTATAACGCAAAGCATAGTCTTGAGTATACTTAAGATACCCAAAAACTCTTTTCATTGCCATCCAATGAGTTTTTTTGGAATCGTGTACCGACTCAACTTACTAATAGTGCATGCTATGTCTAGTCGTCTATAATTCAATATATACATTAAACATCTCAATACTCTTACGTACTTCTATTGTAAGTTACTTTCACCTTCATTCTTTCGAAGTGCAAAGCTCACATCCAATGGAGTCTTGGCAATACCAAATTGCATATACTTGAATTTGTCAAGTACCTTTTTCAATATAATGAGACTGTGACAGTACCAACCCTTGTGGAGTTCTATGAATTTTTATTCCTAAGATCACATCCACAACTCTAAGGTTTTTCATATCGAACTTGCTCTCAATCATTTATTTCATTGCATTTATGTTTGAAATGTCTCTACTGATAATCAACATGTCATCAACATGCAAATAAACAATGACTTGGTGATTTGGAGTGTCTTTGATGTAAACACATTTATCACATTTATTTATCTTAAATCAATTTGCCAACATGGTTTGGTCAAACTTCACATACCATTGTTTAGGTGCTTTTTTTAGTCCATAAAGTGACTTAACAAGTTTACACACCTTATTTTCTTTTTCTAGAACCACCAAACCCTCAGGTTGTTCCATGTAAATTTCTTCCTTCAATTCTCCATTTAGGAATGTTGTTTTCACATTCATTTGATGGATTTCAAGACCATATACCACCACCAAGGCAATTAACATATGAATTGATGTTATCCTCATTACGGGCGAGTATATATCAAAGTAATCAAGGCCTTCCTTTTGTTTAAAGCCGTTTACAACAAGTCATGCCTTGTATTTGTCAATAGTACCATCAACTTTCATTTTTCTTTTGAAGATCCACTTAGAACCTAATGATTTATTTTTGGGAGAAAGATCAACCAACTCCCACGTATGATTTCTTAAGATTGAATCAATCTCACTGTTGACTGCCTCTTTTTAAAAGGATGAGTCTGATGACGATATCACTTCCTTAAATGTTTGAAGCTCATTTTCTGAGAGAAATATTACAAAATCCGATCCAAACGAAGTTGAATTTCTTTGACATGTACTATATCTTGGATTCTCATCATTATGTACACCCTCACTTAGTTCATCTCGAGGTCGTTTAGACCCCCCACTAGACTGTTCATGTCTAGTTTTATATGGATAAATGTGTTCAAAGAATTCAACATTATCTGATTCAATTACCGTATTTTTATTGATATCCGAATGTTCAGATTTATGAACCAAAAACTGACATGCTTTACTACTTTTAGCGTATCCTATGAACACCAAAATCACTCTTAGGTCCTATCCTTACTCTTTTAGGCATAGGAACTTGGACCTTCGCTAAAAAACCCCACACTTTGAAATATTTCAAGTTGGGTTTCCTTTCTTTTTATTTTTTATATAAAATTGATTGTGTCTTATTATGGGGCACTCTATTGAGTATTTGGTTAGCTGTAAGGATAGCTTTCTCCCATAAGTTTTGCGGTAAACCTGAACTTATTAGCAAGGCATTCATTATTTCCTTCAAGGTTCGGTTTTTCCTTTCCACAATACCATTAGAATGAGGTGAATATGGGGATATAGTTAGAGAAAAATTTCATTCTCTACACATATTTTCATAAAGAGAGATTCATATTTTCAGTCCCTATCACTTCTTATTATTTTGATCTTTTTCTCTAACTAATTTTCAACTTCTATTTTATATTGCCTAAACGCATCTATTGCTTCATCCTTACTATTTAGCACATAAACATAACAGTATCTAGTGCAATCATCAATAAAAGTTATAAAATAGTTTTTCCTACCATGAGATGATGTTGACTTCATATCACAAATGTTTGTGTAGATTAAGTATAAGGGATTTGAATTTCTTTCAACAGACTTATACGGATGCTTAACATACTTTGACTCCACACATATTTGACATTTTAATTTATTGCACTCAAAGTTTGGTAAAACTTTTACGTTAGTCAGTTTTTTTGCAAGGTTTTATAGTTGACCTGTTCTAAACTACTATGCCACAAATCGTTTGACTCTAGCAAATAAAAAGAAGCCTCAACTTTCTTTATTTCAACAACTATTACATAAAGTTTGAAAAGGCTCTCATTGAGGTATTTCTTTCCTACATATGTTTCATTCTTGCTTATTACAAATTTATCCAAAACAAACACACACTTAAACCCATTTTTAATAAGAAGTGATGTCGACACTAAATTTTTCCTAATAGTAAGAACATGGAGAACATTGTTGAGAGTCAACACCTTGTTGAAAGTAACTTTTGGGAATATCTTCCCACTTTCTTCAACCTTGGTTGTTGTATTATTTCCCATGAAAATCACTTCTTTGGGACCAACAAAATCATAAGTAGCAAAAGCTTCTTTGTCCACTCAAACATGTCTAGTCGCTCCTAAATTAAACCATCATTCATTTGGATATCCAACTAAATTGCTTTTAGTGATTATATCACACAGATTTTCAATCTTTCTAGTTATTTCTAATATGTTTATCTAATCTATTTTTTGTCCAGAAGACTTCTTCGTCTTCTTATTATTTGGAGCATCATCCTTAACAGGAT
Source organism: Capsicum baccatum var. pendulum (assembly GCA_030864225.1). Lineage (NCBI taxonomy): Eukaryota > Viridiplantae > Streptophyta > Magnoliopsida > Solanales > Solanaceae > Capsicum > Capsicum baccatum. The sequence continues at coordinate 47,103,700 of CM061560.1, forward strand.
TTGCAAACATCATTGATGATTTTTTCATTCAACTCATTATCCTCGCCTATCTTGAAATGACTCATAAAATCTTTCAAATCAGACAATTGATTTCCAATCATTATTATTATTATTATTATTATTATTATTATTATTATTATTATTATTATTATTATTATTATTATTATTATTAAGAATATGAGGATCTATACTTGTGAACATTTGCATTGCAAGTTTGGCCAGTCAAAATGACATCATTTGCTGCCATTCTTTGAAGTTCACACCAATTTTTTTTTCTAGTTCTCTGTCATTTTCATTGCTAGAGAAATACTTGAACAAATTAATGATGCAACATTGATAGTCATTGGAACAGCACCATTCACAACCAAATTAATTTATTGTTCAGTTTCATTAGTCATTTTCTTGTCAATCTTTGACATACTCTTTAGTAATTCGGAATACTAACAATAAAGAATATAATCTTTAGCCAACTTATTTCTAGTCAATAATGAAGTTTTTATATCTTTAAATCATCAACTGAATGAACTATGAAACATGAAAAAAAAAATTATAACTTCAAATCATATCAAATTCAAACAAAGTGAAATCCCACAGATTTTAAACCCCAGAAACCAAAACAGAGATCTTAACGAATCAATGAAGTTTTTATATTCTTCAAGCCAAATTCTCATACTGATTTCTAGATGAAGTTTTTATATTTTCTAATCGAGGGAGTAGAAATCAAAAGATTTAAGTCTCTACAAAATCAAACCCAATACAGATTAACCAAATACTTGATTTATAAATGACGATAATTTTTTTTCTTTCACCAAATAAGCACAAAAATAAATATTTTTATACTTTCCTTAATGTTGTTGTTTTTCTCAATTTTGATCAAATCTGTATTTTTCAATAATAACTTCAAACACATGTTCAAATTAATATATGATCAATCAAATGAAGTTTTAACTCTGTATTTACAACTTTGAACGTTTAACAATAAGTTTAACCCAACCTATGAACATTAATAAAATGAAGTTCAAACTATTTTATGAAAAATACCAAAACCAAATGTTAAGAACTTCAACACAAGTTCAACCAACTTATGAACTATCAAAATGAAGTTTCAAGAACTTCAAACACAAGTTCAAAAATCTGAAGAACTATCAATATAAAGTTCAACTATTTACTGAAAAAACAGTAAACGAAATAATACAGATTAATGAATTATTTCCTTAAGATTGTTGTTTCTTGGGTACACAAAATCTGTATTTTTGCAACACTACTTCAACACAAGTTCAAGAATAAATTAAGAACACATATGAAGTTGTCCAACACCTTCAACACAAGATCAAAATGATCTTTCAAAGAAGTATGTTTCCAGTTTCTTAAAAAAAAAAATAGATGAAGAAGAAAAATGTCAAGTCCTCCGAATTCACGGAGTGTCCTCAAGGAAATAATTCCCCTCAAGTACCTGAGGTTGCGGAATTTTCCTCTCAGGATAAAATGGCTTCACAACCAGAATGTAGCGGTACCTCAAAATTTTTGGTTTTCTTCGAACTCACTCAACGGGAGATGATATCAAACAAAATTTTTAGAAGCAAGAGAATATTTTTCTTATGTAAATTTTTTTTTTGGTTCTAAATGTGTGGAAAAAATGCAGGTTTATATAGACATAAAGTTCCCCTTTCGAAAGGTGGCAATGGTTCATTCAAAAAGGTGTATCCTTTGGAAGAGCCATGTCTGTTCATTCAAAACATTGTGTCTTTTTTCTGAACAGACACAACTATCTAAACAGTCACTCCTTTTTCAAAACAATTTGTCTTTTCCTCAAAGGGTCGTGTCCCTCCATTTTCCATTCACACTAATTGAACCCAACATTATAAATACAAATATGATATTATTTATATAATTATAAATAATTATGGTATAATTGAGTTGGTTTAGAAAATAAAAACTTGTCCAGTGTAGTTATAAATGAATGATATATATTTATGATATTACTATTATTGTTGAGAGTATTTTCTTTGCGTTAAATTGTCATAACTATTTTGTTTGATCAATTTATATATATCAAATGAAAAAATAAATGAACTGGTTTGAAGCCCAAAATCGATCAAATATTTAAGGAAAAACTACATAGAGTAGAATACCTAAGTATTAAATTACAAAAAATTGCAACACTTGTATCAAATTACACTGTGTTGCATCTGTAGCATTATTTTAATATGGTCTCCTACTTTTTTCGCCTAAGAGAAGCTACCGTGCATATTTCCCCCTTTTCACGCCACTATTCTTCTCTTTCCATAATTTAAAATATTTTTTCCTTTCTTTTCGCCATTAACAATCACTTTTAGCTTTAATTTTTTTCCCTTTTGCATGATTCTAGAACCATCTGATAAGGATTATCTTCCTCTATTTCAGGTAACTTTTTAATTCAGTATTGCATGTTAGCATTTTTCTCTTTTTTTTTTCAATTGTAATACATTTCAAAATCAGATTTTAAGGTTTTTATGCTTTAATGACTGAACAAATACCAAAATCATGAATAAATAGTGGTATACGAAATATTAATTTGGTATCTAATTATGGACCATCTTTTAGTCTTGGGTTAACTCAAGAAGATGTAGTTAAAGTTATTTCAAATCCTATACAGTCGAAGAATCTGGGAGATTGAAGAAGATTAGGTATAAGTTTTGCAATGACCCGGTGAAGATGACTGAAATTTTGAAAAAAAAAAAAGGTTGAAGAAAACTCCTTCTCCAAAGGAACAAAAAATTAAAAAATACGTGAAGAAAAGGAAAGCTAAAGAAATTGAAGAATTAAGTAAGGATGATGACAATGTTCAAAACTATTTTGTTGATGATTCTGAAGAAGATAGTGATGAAGAGGTATTTTTTTGTTATAAATGTATTTTCTATTATTGACTGTTAAGTTTCATTTTGCTCTAAGTAAAGATGTTATCAAAGTTGGGAGTTATATGTATTTTTTTCAAGTAGTTAATATGTATTTTATGTTATGATGATATTAGGAGGGCAAAATTTTGTACAAAGCTTATTTGTGAAGATGATAGTATAATTGTGAAAATATATTATTATATTAACTACTCATGAAGAGTCTTTTGGCTATATGTACATTTAGTATACTTGATATGTATTTTTCAATATTGGTTGCATTTTTGGTCTGATCAAAATACATATGCATGTTATATGTATTTTTTTGCTGATTTGAATTTTTTTACAGTTCAAGAAGTTGTAGTTTTACTTTGTATAGGTGATGTGTGATGAAATATTCATTGTTAGAAAACTTTCAATATTTGCACCACATATGTGCTAGTACAGTGATAATGATATTGATGGAAGCATACACTCCATATTAATAAGGAACAGTATAAAAAGGTTTGCGACAATATCATTTTTGGTTATTTCATGAAAAAGAAGCACTGTGTAGTTCAAGCATAGTTATGAAATGTGTTATTATGCTCGAGGTTAAGGGTATTTCTTCTTCCGGGATAGTCATGCAGGCTAATGGCACCTCTCTTAATTTTACTCCTAAGGAATTTTCCATTTTTACCGGATTGAATTGTGTGTCTAATAGATACGACCTTATTTTGTATGAGGGTGTACCAAATAGGATTGTTGAGAAGTATTTCAAGGGTGCAAAATTTATACAAAAAAGGCAACTATTTCTAGCATTCACGGAGAAAGTTTGGGGGGAGAACAATAACGATGATGTTGAGAAGTTTTTAATTCTGTATTTCTTGCATTCTTTTGTGTTATCTAAGATTGATACTGTGGTTATATCCCGGCTACATTTTGATTTGGTAGATAGTGGAAGATATAAGGATTTTTCATGGGGTACTTTATCATTTGAGGATCTAGCGAGAATTTTGAACAACAGGTTGAAAGTTAATGGTAAATTTTCTTTGATTCAGGGAATGCCACTGGCTATTCAAGTGTAACTTTACGAGTATTGTTCAAATGTCCTATGAAAGATTACATTGAAGGTTGATAATCGGATTTTTCAATTATTAAATTGGAAGACAAATGCACCTCGACCACGTTTTGACTATTTGATGGATGCTATGTTCAATGACGATGGCAAGGTTTGCTGTTAATAAATACATATGTATTAATATGTATTTTATATTATACATATATACATTTTCATTTACAATTGTTTACTAGATTCTTTAACATATTTTATCTATACTCCTAGGTTGTATTTAAGAACATAGAGCCAACTGATACGGAATTGGCAAAGTTTCAAATACCACAGAAGGATGTAATTGAAGATGAACGTTCAATTGATTTGGATGATGAATTTTAGGATCCACCACCAAAACAGATCAATGAACATTCAAAAAAGAAATAAAAGGTTAATTCATCAACCCCAACAGTGAAGAAACTGTCAAGAAAAAATCCAGTCTATATTGTTGACGAGCATACCCAAAAGAGGACACCAGCTCCTCGTACTGCAAAGGTTGCTGGTATGAAGACACTAGTTTTCAAGCTAATTCAAACACGACAGGCAACTTCTTCAAAAATGAAGAAAGTGAAGCAAACAACAAGGGCTATTTTTCCTCCGGTACAGTCAAAGCCAAAGAATCTTGTAGATGTAGAAACCGTGTCAAAGCCAGATAGTCCTATAGAGAAAGAAGCCTTCATTTATAAGAATGTTTTTGATGCATTCTGCGATGAGGTAAGTTATTTGTCAAATACTAATTTTACATTAAGAAAAATTGTGTTTAATTATTTTATATGAAAATAGGTTCGTCAAGAGTTTAAAGAAATTCGTAGATTAGTGAAAAATAAGTTCAAACTGATGCTCAAAGCAATTGAACAAAGAAAGGAAAATTTTTTATTATTACATATGCAGAGTATTCAAAAATACATATGCATAGCATTCAAAAATACATATGCAGTGTATTCAAAAATACATAGGCAGTGTATTTAAAAGTACATACGTATTTGTGAGTATTTTGTTATAAGAATATGTATTGTTAGGTTGATTGCAAATATTATAATATGTAAAATAGTTTGTTTTTAGTTTTGCATATTATTATGTATTTTGTGAATGATGTTTATAAAAATATGTATTTTAAGTGGGTTGGTATATACATATTCAGTAAACTCAAGTACTAATAGTTTATTGAACTTATATTTGTAGAAACAATATAAAGATAAAGATTCTTAACTCCAACATATGGATTATGCTGGTGCTGAAACATCACCACAACGATTCAGTCCGAATGTTGATCAGAATTTGGGAGAAAATCAGGATGGTATAAAGGTAAATAATAACTAACATATGTTTTTTCATTTGAGTACACATATATAATTTTTTTTTAGCAGTTATATGTTATTTTATATATAGACCTATATAAACATACAGAACTGAATTTTTGTTTGATGTTTTAATTTTTTTTACTTGTTTGCAAGGGGTGCACTGATTTGAGTCCATATAAAATAAATGTTGAAATTGATTCTCAACTTTTTATCCCTGATGAGCTTCTAGAAGTATAAATTTGAATTATATACATTATGAGAAGATTGTTCATCATGATGGTCGAGTATGTATAATGAATTAAACTTTGAGTTTATGTGATATAACAATCCTAACAATCCAGAGGATAATTATCTATTTCTTTTTTTGCAGATCAGTGATGATAAAATGGATGAAATAAATTTGTCTGATTCGCAGTTTACAATTCCAGGATGAGTTTTTACCAAGTCTAAATGCCTATCGGAGATAAAGCATCACTACACATCCATCGGCAACCCGCAAAGAAGAACCTACTAATGAATATTTGAATGATAAAAAGTCCGAATCTGTTGTTAAAGATCATTATTAAGCAGGGGTGGATCTATTAAGGAGCTTGAGGGTGCCACACCACCTACAATCTTCGACGTAAACTCTATATATGTGTAGTTATGTATATATATATGAATATAAATATTTAATGAATGTGCCATCAAGGGAACCAAAGTGCTATGTTCTCCAGTGGCAAAGGGGCATATATTCTCCCCGGAGGGTTACAGGTTCGAACTTTGCTGCCAACAACTTTTTTTGATTTAGTTTAATTAAATCAATTGTATGCAACTCTATCTTGGCAAACCTTTTTTTTGTTTAGTTTAATTTAATTCAATCAATTGTATCCAACTATATTTTGCCAGTGAAGTCAAAATTATATTTATTTAAAATTTCTATTATACTTATTTAAAACTTCTTATTGGTTAACTTAGTTATAATTAAAACCTGTTGTTTGATATGTCCAATGTAAGTAATACTTAACCTAGGTATAATTAGAACCCCCGTTGTTTGATATGTTCATGTTACGTAATTACGAGAGGGAGTTGTTAAAATTCATTGACTTGTCCTTTCAAAATAAATATGATTTAAATTTTGTGTAAAGTATATAGATTAATCTTATCAGATTAAGTTGATCTATGATAATAACCCGATCTTATAATTGAAAGTTTTCTTTTTCTTTCTCTTCACTGCAGATTCTTTTAATTGTTGTTGACTTATATTAATTCATTTATTTTTTACTAAAATAGCAAATTTAGGAAGAAGAAGGGAGTGAATTTAGTTCTTTATATGTTACTAAGCTTGCTATTTTATTTTATTTTTGAAAAGGGATTAATTCTATTTTCAATGTATGAGTACTAACTCTATTTTAAAATACCAAATTGTAAATTTTGAATATATAATGAATTTTAATTCTTAGTTATTATACTAAAACTTTGTACACAAAATTGAGGCCAAATTGCAAAAGTCACATTTGCTTATTGTTTTTTAGAAAAATAAATAGGTAAAAAGTTGAAGCATTCCTTCTTTTAATCATTCCCTGTTGAGAGACAATAACGGAGCGATAATTTTTATTAGGGAAATTTAAAATCGAATGAAAAAGCACACGAACTAGTCGAAGGGGGTTCAATATCTACTATATATCGTAAAAAATAATGTTAACTATATATAAATATTATAGTTTTCTGATGAAGAGGGTTAAAATGAACACTTTGGCCATAAGTTAGTTCTGCCCTTGGAGGCTAACTCAGGATTTGGAGTCTCTGAGTGTTTGAATCGATAAGTTTACTTGGCACCCTGAGACTCCGAATTCTGGATCTTCCTCTGTTGTCAAGTATGTATAATGAACATATTTTTGAGGTTATGTGGGTTATTTTGGACAGAACAAACTAAACTTGTTTCTATTTTTTGAAGACAAACAAGGAGAACGTTGGATTGAGTTCAAAATCAGAGATGCATGTAGAGGTTGATCTAGGTATGGAGGAGCAAATTACAACACCTCCTAAAATACAAGAACTAAATACTGATGAACAAAGGGCTGAACCAGTTTGACCTGATTCACAAAACACAATCCCTAATGAGTGCTTCCTAGTTTGAATGTCTACAGTAGTAAAAGCATGATTGTTCATCCCTCTGCTAATCGTGAACTTCAAAATCCCATTCAAAATTTAAGGATAAGGTGAACACCCAAATTCAAGGAGTCACCATACACGATTAAGTTTGGTTCAGTAGCCGGTAAGTACACTAAGTTATATATATAGTTTTCAATGTAATATGTGATGTAAATATGTTTTTATTAATTACACTTTTTATTCTGTAACTATATAGGGAGCTCATAAGGGCACATATGTATATTCCCACAGAAATATCCATTTGTTTATCACCCGATTGATGAGAAAATGGATACGAAGATTGTCAAGAAGTTCATGGATTGGATTTCTGTCTACCTTCTAAAAGGTCATGCTAAAAGGTATTTATTTTGAACTATTTCAACTTATTTTTTTAATTCCACTATGTTTTCATGATTCAACATGTACTGATAAAAAAAATAAAAAGGGAAATATTAATCATTACCAAAAGGGAAAATCATCCGTTCCAACGATGCATTTCGGAGTTGAAACAGTTGAAAATAAAAATTGATTCTACTCAATGGAGTTCCCTGATCAGTCATGGATAGACTCGGTTAGTATATTATTTAGAAAAATTTTCCTTTACAGCTATAATACTACTTAAAATACATATTATGTTTCCTATAAATACATATGTAGGTACACATATGTATTTTTAGTATGTTTTTTTTATTATTTTACAAATGATGTTCTAAAGATACATATATAAATTATTAATATGCATATGAATTACTATTAAATCACATACTGTTGAATATTCATTTTTCTTGCATTGTTTGTATGTAAGTGTAGTTTACAAATGAAATTATTCATTCGTAAATCTTAGTCATTAAACTATAAAATGCATATGTATTTTATATTATATACACATGCTAATTTAGTATACAAATTGTTTGAATGTTCTAAGATTTATGGTGTTAGTTACTGCAACAAATTGATGTTTTCTTCTACTACTTGAGGAAGAAGTCGAAGTATGATCCCAATAGGTTTTACAAATTCAGCACAGTAGATTGCAACTTTATGAACATAATTAGGTCCATTCATTATGTTTATTCTATGGATTATCCAAACCTTACAACGGGAGGACAGGAGGCCCATCTTCATGAATACATCAATGGGTTCTGTATGCATGCTGCTGTGCCATGGCATACAATGGACGATATTTATATTCTAGTCAATATAAAGGAAAAATATCATTGGGTGTTCACAATTTTATCCTTCTTAGAGAGGTACATATAGTTAGTTATATGATTCATCTGAATTATCTGGTCATTATTTGGTTGTTCTTGCTAATATCGAGAAATTAGCTGAGTTATCCCTTTGTGTCTCCAAGCATGTGATTTCTATGATAAGAAAGGAATTGATCTTCAAAACCAACCAAGATACAAAGACAAAGACTCCTCAGATATGTTTGATGTGTTATTTGAAGAGAATTTGCCTCAACAACCTAGTGGAAGCTTGTAAGTATTTTAATATATATATATATATATATATACCAAAATTGTATGTTTGTACAAAATACATTTTACTTATTAATTAATTTTTTTTATTTTTGTGGAGATTGTTGTCTCTATATGTTTACATATGCAAAGTGCCTTTCTTATGGTTACAAAGCTCTTTCGACTAAGTTTGACCCCAACGCACTTCGTACAATATATGCTGCACTTTTGTGGGACTATGGGATCTGATAACAAGAAGCAAATGCTCATAGTAATGTCAAAGCACCCTTGAGACCTGCAAGTCAAAGTAGAATAACTAGTGTCACTAAAGTTTTTTATGTATTATGGTTGTTGGATTTATTACTTCGTATAGATGAGAAACTGGTGTATGGATGTAGGTTCTGATTGTACAAACTAATTTTTATGCTTTGAAGTGATTTTAATTGTAGGTTATAATAGTACTGTAATGCCCCGAGAGTAACCCCTGGGCATCACACGGTGCTTACAGTCTCGAGGGACTACAAGCTAACCCATGAGTTGGTACCTGTTGTGAGCACTGAATAACATGATTATAAATGTGGAAGAATATTGAGATGCCATAAGGTTTTAACAACTGAATTTAAAATTGAAATATGAGTCTATAGAAATAACTGAATAAATATGATAAAATACCGATGAACTGGATAACTAACTAAAATGTGTAAACACTAAATAACTGACTCTAATGTCTGATAAGCCTCTAAAATTGAATGACTATGAGTTGATGGGACAGGCCCCAACTAACTACTAAACTGAGACATGAAATAAATTAAGCCTGTTCTCGAAGTATGAAGACTCACCACTACTACTACTGAGGATCTTATAAGTCTAATCACGAGCTAGGAACTGAGTGTCAGAACCTATGATATAATAAATCATAGCACAAAAAAAGGTATGCGATCAGTACTTTGAATGTACTGGTATGCTAAATGAGGTAGGCTGATATGCATGGTTTCATGAATAGAACTAATAATTAACTGAATATGCACGTAAAGCAGGGAGTACTGAATAGAGAGCATGCAGTCTATAGGTACTGGGAATATGTGGTAATCTGTAAATACTGAGTATGCATGTAAATCTGTAAATACTAAAGATACGTGAAAATCTATAGATACTAAGGATGCATGACCAAGCATATAATATGAACTAAGTAAAATCTATAAACTAAAATACTAAAATAACTTAAATCTATTTGCTCTGGTCAAAAAACACTAAGACTGAATAACTGAACTAGAACTGTAATTGAGTCTGTATCTGAGACTGTGAGAGGTATCATCTAACCGACATTTCCTAATTTGAGATAATCGGGGTCCAACCTGTAACCATAGTTGGAAGGGTATTAATAACATGCCATGAGTACTAATGCTGGCTGTGTCGATCCACTAAACTGATATAATATCCAAAGGACTAAGGGTGTCAAGCCTGAACTAATGGGTAACCCTTGCGAGATAGCCAAGCCTAATCTGATGGGTGACTTCTCATATCCTACGCTGGCTACGTAGTTCTAGAGTATAGAGACTGTTGTTAATGACTCTGCCTATCTGACGGGGAAGCCACTATCCCTACACTCGCTCGGTGCTAAATCCTACTCCTAACTGAAAGACACTGAAATACTAGACTGTTCTAACTTTAACTGACTGATGTCTAACGATTCTGATAATGCTCATAATATGTTCCAAAGACTATTCTGTAATGTACTGATACTAGACTAAGTAAAAAACTATGGATTTTGGGTATTCAATACCCCCAGGACTCAAAACAACAATAGTAAAATGACACTAAAGCTTGAAGGACAAAACATGAAGGCTTTTATTTAAATCAATCTCTCTTGTATGCATTTTATCAAACACTAAGTTCATGGTTTAAAACAATCACAGGAATGCCTTGGAATTTATAAAAATATCATGAATTTAACATAATAGATCTAAATCATAGTTTAATTTAATAAATAATAATATAAAAACATAGAGGATTGAATGATATCAATAATTTCATGGTAACATAGTATAAAATTAATAGTACATGGAGGTTCATAGGTGAAATCATAACTTAAAATCAAATAGCTTGAAAAGATTATAACTTGGTAATTAAAATAGGATATTTGGACTCCATGGGTGAAAGGAATCCATGGATGACATCTAAAATACATGGGATAATAAATTTCTTGAAGTTCTGGGTGAGTTCCTGAGGATTAGTCTTGAATTTGAGAGCTAGGGTTTCTCGTTCTTGGGAAAAGGGATGTTTAATTTGAGAAGAATTGAATAATGAATGATTATTTAGGTCAATTAGGGCTAACTTTCGTGTTTTAGGATGAGTTTAGGGCTAAGGAAAAAGACCCAAATACCCTTAAACAGATTTTAAAACGTAATCTAAAAACTGAAGATCCCAATTTTTGGCCTTGGCGCGATGCGCCACTATCGTGCCAAGCCACTAGAATTGGACAACTGGGAAACTAGTCTGTGGTGAGACATAGGGAAAACTGTGGTCCTTCACTGATTGGGACCTGGAAGTTCACTGCGACGTGGTGGAATCGCGGAGAGACTTTGGAAACTGCCAAATGCTAATTTGGCCTTTGGCACAATGCGCCAAGATCGTGCACCCCTACTAGAAATTTCCAATCATCACTTAAACTAGCTCTGCGATGCGCTAAGGGTTAAAATGATGGATTCTAATGACTGAAGCATCAAATCTCCATAACTTCTTACCCGATTATCAGATTTGGAAGAATTTTATACCATTGGAAAGCTAATTGAATTTCCTACACAATGGTAGGCTCTAAGCTGAAAAATAATGAGTGTTTCAAAAATTTTATATACAAATACTTATGCGCTGGGACTTAGATTATGCTAGGGAAATACGGGGTGTTACAATATCTCTCCCCTGGGATCATTCCTCCTTGAATGAAACTAGTTAAGCTCAGGAAAACTACTGGACTGATCTTACACACTGAATATGCATATTTGATGCATGAATTACATGAATCAACTAATTTATAAATGCATGACTGACATGAACATGATGTGTAACTGAATCTGAGTATGATAGAGAGAAATCTTAATAAGATTGGTACCTTATACTGAATCTGGATTCATAGATAAAAGATGAGGGTACTTGGTCCGCATATCCGCCTCTGTTTTCCAAGTGACTCCCTCAACGAACTGATTCCTCCAAAGAACTTTGAATAGTGGAACTTCTTTGTTCCTTAGTCTATGAACTTGATGATCAAGAATTTTGGCTGAAACTTCCTTAAAGGAAAAATTATTTTGAATATCTTCACTTTCTAAGGGAACAATTACTGCTGGATCACCAATACACTTTTTCAACAACGAGACATGGAACACTAGGTGTACTGAAGCTAAATCTGAAGGCAACTCAAGCTCGTAAGCCAACTTTCCCAAATGATTGAGAATTCTGAAGGGGCTAACATATCGGGGACTAAGTTTCCCTTTCTTGCCAAATCTCTTTACTCCCTTCATGGGAGAGATTTTCAAGTACATAAAATCACCGACCTAAAACTCGAGATCCTTTCCTCTCACATCTGCATGTGACTTTGGTCAGCTCTGGGTAGCCCTAAGCCTTTCTCTGATCAACTGAACCTTCTCGAAGGCATCAAACACCAAATAAGGCCCTACTACTGCGACCTCACCTACTTCAAACCAACCAATTAGAGATCTAAATCTTCTACCATAGAGAGCCTCAAATGAAGCCACACAAATACTGGAATGATATCTGTTATTGTATGCGAACTCAATCAAAGGAAAGTGGTCATCCTAACTACCTTTAAAATCAACTGCGCATGCTCTCAGTATATCCTCAAGAGCCTGAACGGTACTTTCTGCTTGACTGTCTTTCTGAGGGTGGAAAGTTGTACTGAGATGGACTTGGGTACCAAGACCCTTATGGAATACTTTCCATAAGTGAGAGGTAAACTAGGTACCTCTACACAAGATGATAGATTAGGGAATACCGTGTAACCTGACCAACTTTCTGAGATAGGGTTTGGCATAGTCCTCTATTGAATAAAAGGTATGGACAGGCAAACAAATGAGCTGATTTGGTCATCCTATCTATGATAACCCAAATAGAATCATGTTGATGATGGGTAAGAGGCAAGTCTGTCACAAAATCCATGTTCACTTTCTCCCACTTCCAAGTGGGAATACTGAACTCCTGCATAGACCTACTAGGCTTCTGGTGCTCAAACTTAACTTGCTGACATAAAGAGCACTTAGCCATAAACTCTGTAATATCTCTCTTCATCCCACTCCACCAATAGATCTCCCACAAATCCTGGTACATCTTAGTATCCCCTGGATGAATAGAGTAATGCGCACCATGTGCTTTTGCAAGAATTTGTTGCCTCAAATCATCTACACTAGGCACACATAATCTACCCTGACAATGCAAAACACCATCTCCCCCTTTGGAGAAAACCTCCATTTTCTGGTCTCTGAGTGATTCTTTTAACTTAACTAGGCTGGGATCTTTATCCTATTTTTTCTTCACCTCAGAACCTAGAGATGATTTAGCGCTACTCTACACCCACACACTACCTTCTGCTGAGTTGACTAAGCGGACACCTAGTCGGGAAAGCTAATGAACTTCCTGAGATAACTTCTTCTTACCATCCTCAACATGAGCAACATTGCCCATAGATAATCTACTGAGATCATCAGACACTACATTGGCCTTGCCCTAATGATACAGAACACTCATGTCATAATCTTTCAACAACTCTAACCACCTTCTTTGATGCAGATTCAAATATTTCGGAGAGAACACATACTGAAGGCTTTTGTGATCTGTGAACACATCTACACTTCATACAAGTAATTTCTCCAAATCTTTAAGGCAAACACTACAGCTGCTAACTCAAGATCATGAGTAAGGTAATTATGCTTATAGGGTTTAAGCTGTCTGAAGGCACAGGTTATGACCTTACCGCTCTGTATGAGGAAACAACCTAAAATCTACCCTAGATGCATCACAGTACACAACAAAGCCATCTGAACCATCTGGTAGAGTCAAGACTGGGGCTTAGGTGATTCAAGTCTTCAACTCCTGAAAACTCTTCTTGCATGAATCTGACCACTGAAACTTAACTTTCTAAGTCAATCTGGACACAGGGGATACAATAGAAGAAAACCCTTTAATAAATCGACAGTAACAGCCAGCTAAACCTAAGAAACTCCTAATATTTGATGGAGAGATGAGTCTAGACCAGTTCCTCACCGCCTCAATCTTTTGAGCATCAACTCTAATGCCATCACCAAAAATAATATGGCCAAGAAAAACTATTGATCTTAACACTATTTTGAGATGATCTGTATGATCATTTTTGCAATGAGAGTAAATAAGAATGTCATCTATGAAGACTATGATGAACATGTCCAAGTACTGTTTGAACAGTCGGTTCATCAGGTCTATGAAGGTTGTTGGGGCATTGGTAAGACCAAAGGATATAACTAGAAATTTGAAGTGACCATACTGAGTTTGGAAAGCTATTTTTAGAATGTCATATTTCCTGACCCTGAGCTGATGATAGCCTGATCTGAGGTCTATCTTTGAAAAATAGTCAGAACCCTGAAGTTGGTCAAATAAGTCATCGATTCTAAGAAGTGGATATTTATTCTTGACTGTGACTTTGTTCAACTGGCGATAGTCTATGCACATTATGAGAGAATTATCTTTCTTATGCACGAATAAAATAGTTGTTCCCCACGAGGAGACGCTGGGTATGATGAATCCCTTATCTAGGAGATCCTCTAACTATTTTTTTAACTCTTTAAGTTTTGCTGGAGCCATTCTATATGGCAGAATAGATATGGGCTGAGTATCTGAAAGAAGGTCTTTTTCGAAGTTAATTTCCCTTTTAGGAGGAACTCCGGGAAGATCTTCAAGAAATACATCTGAGAGTTTATTTACTACTAGAACTTATTCAAGAGTTGAAGTTTCTGAGTTAGAGTATTTGACTCGCACAATCTGGTAAATACACCCCTTCAATATCATCTTTCTCGCTCTAAGGTACAAAATCAACTGACCCTTAAGAGTTTTGGTACTACCCCTCCATTAAAGGACTGCTTCATTCGGGAACTTAAAATAAACTATTCTTTTTCTACAATAAACTGAGGCATAGCATGAGTGGATCCAATCCATGCTGGGAATAATGTCAAAATCCGTCATCTCTAACTCTACGAGATCAAATAAAGTAACTTTCTGAGATATTGTGACCGGATAGTTCCTGTATACCTATCTGGCTACAATGGAAATGCCTACTGAGGTAGAGACTAAAAGAGGCCCTATTAGAGTTTCGGGACTGACTCCGAAGTTGATGGCTATATATGGAGTTACAAAAGAAAGAGAAGTTTAAGGGTATAATAAAGAATAAATATGTAAGTGAAAGACCTGCAACGTACCAGTAACTATGTCAGGAGAATTTTCCTAATCTTGGTTGGACTGAAGAGCATATAATCTGTTCGGACACTGACCACTGGTAGCACAAAAAGCAGTACCCTGCTGATTTGGGCAACTGGATGGAACTGATGACTGATGGGATTGGCCCTATTGGCGCACATCCCTACCTTTATGATAAAATACCTAACACTCCCGAATCCGATGTCCTGTCTTTCCACACCCGAAGCATACATCACTACCCGCTCTATACTCACTCTGATGGTGTCTACCATATTTTTGACATAGAGGATTTGTACGAACACTGCTAACACTGACCTGGAACTTAGAGCCCGGTGCCCTATCCCTGTTGTCATTTTTAAATTTGGGTACTGGGACACTGACTGTAGAAAGTGCTAAGGCTGTAGACCTCTGATAAAATAGATGATGGTTACCACCTTCTGACTTTGGCTGACTGAAATTAAAGCTACCCATCCTAGCTCTCTTGTCTCCTCTCTCCCTTTCCTTAATATTTTTCTCCTATATCTATTGAGCATGGACCATCAGCCTAGACAAGTTTATCTCACTAATAAAAATTGTGGTCCTGCACTCCTTGACCACACTATCAGATACGCAGACATAAACTTACTCATTTTAGACCTGTTATCAGCTACCACATGAGGATCATACCTAGCTAACTGAGTAAACTTGAGGGAATACTCCTTCACGCTCATGCTGCCCCACCTCAAATTAATGAACTTTAACACATTGGTCTCCCTCAACTCCAATGGGAAAAATCTGTCTAAGAAAGTTGTGGCAAACTCTTCCCACTCTACAGGCCCTGCATCAACACCCCTATCTACCTTCTACTACTTAAACCAAGTATGGGATACATCTTGCAACTGATACGCAGCCAACTCAGTACTCTGACTAGATGTTACCATCATAGCATCCATTACCTTCTGCACCATATCTAGGAATTCCTGTAGATCCTCTTCAGACTTGGATCTCATAAAAGGAGGAGGATTCATTCGGGTGAAGTCCCAAATACTAGTTGCAGCAGTATTAGCCAATGGGTTGGCTGGAAGAGCAGTTCACCATTCATTCTATGCTGCTACGGAGTTCGCTAGAGTAAGAAACGTAACCCGGAATTTTGCGAGAGACACGTGCTCATCTAGAGGATTTGCCTGGATGGGTTGAGGGGCTAGCTAATTTCTTATTCTTCTTTCGTTCTTCTTGGGGGGCATGTTTTATAAATGGAAGGAAGAAATGGATTAGACAGAAAGTTTAACTTGAGGTCATGCTCACTCACACGACATGAATACTCAAAGAAGTGAAACTTCTTCCTAAACGTGTTGTATCCTCTCATCCATAAGTGTGGTGCACTACACACCCATGCACAAGACTCTACTCAATGCGGCTTTTAGACTTTCTAGGACACTTTAAAACCTTAGGATTTGATACCAAGTTTGTAACACCCCTGGGTACACCCTGGGCGTCACACTGTGCTTACAGTCCCAAGAGACCACGAGCTAACCCATGAGCTGGTACCTGCTGTGAGCACCGAATGATAATATCATAATTTTGGAAGAACAACTGATATGCCATAAGATTTTAATAACTAAATTCAAAACTGAAATATGAGTATAGATATAACTGACTAAATCTGATAAAATATTGATAAACTGGATAACTAACTAAAATGTTTGAATATTGAATAACTGACTCTAATGTCTGATAACCCTCTAAAATTGAATGGCTGTGAGTTAGTGGGATAGGCCCCAACTAACTCTAACTAACTACTAAACTAGACATGAAATAAAGTAAACCTATTCTCGAAGTATGAGGACTCACAACTGCTACTATTGAGGATCTGATAAGTATAATCGTGAGTCAAGGACTGAGCGTTAGAACCTATGATATAATACATCATAGTGCAAAATAAAAAGTATGCAATTAGTGCTTCGAATATACTGGTATGCTAAATGAGGTAGGATGATATGCATGGTTTCATGAGCAGAACTAATAATTAACTGAATGTGTATGTAAAGCATGGAGTACTGAATAGAGAGCGTAAAGTCTATAGGTACTGGAATATATGAAAATCTATAAATACTGAGTATGTATGAAAATCAATAAATACTACAGATACGTGAAAATCTGTAGATACTAAGGACGCATGACCAAGAATATTACATGAACTGACTAAAATCTGTAAACTGAAATACTAAAATAACTAAAATCTGTATGCTTTGGTCAAACAACACTAAGATTGAATAACTGAACTGGGACTATAACAAGACTATATCTGATATTGTATCTGAGACTGTGGGAGGTATTATATAACTAACATTCCCCAATTTGAGCTAATCGGGGTCCAACCCATAGCCCCAGTTGGAAAGGTATAATACTGTGCCACGAGTACTAACGTTGGCTATGTGGATCCATTAAACAGATATAATGTCCAAAGGACTATGGTGTCAAGCCTGAATTGACGGGTGACCTCTTTAAGATAGTTAAGTCTGATCTGGAGTATAGGGACTGCTACTAACGACTCTGCCTATCTGATGGGGAAGCTGCCATCCCTACACTCGCTCGGTGCTAAATCCTACTCCCATCTGAAAGACTCTAAAATACTAGACTGATCTGAGTTTAAATGACTGATATCTAACTATTCTGATAAGGCCCATAATATGTTCCAAAGATTATTCTGTAATGTACTGATACTAGACTAAGGAAAAAGCTATGGATTTCGGGTATTCAATACCCTCAGTACTCAAAACAATAACAGTAAAATGACACTAAAGCTTGAAGGACAAAACATGAAGGCTTTTATTTAAATCAATAACTCTTGTAGGCGTTTTATCAAACACTTGTAGTCATGGTTTAAAACAATCACAGGAATGCCATAGAGCTTATAAAAATAGCATGAATTCAACATAATACATCTAAATCATGGTTTAATTCAATACATAATAATATAAAAATATGAAGGATTGAATGATATCAATAATTTCATGGTACATGGTATAAAATTAATAGTACATGGAGGTTCATGGGAGAAATCCTAATTTAAAATCAAAAATCTTGAAAAGATTATAATTTGGTAACTAAAATAGGATATTTGGACTCCATGGGTAAAAGGAATCCATGTATGAACATCTAACATACCTGGGATAATGAATTTCTTAAAGTTCTGGGTGAGTTTCTGAGGATTGGTCTTGAATTTGAGAGCTAGTGTTAATTGTTCTTGGAAAGGGGGATCTTTAATTTGAGAGGATTTGAATAATAAATGATTATTTAGGACAATTAGGGATAAATTTCATGTTTTAGGATGAGTTTAGGGATTAGGAAAAAGACCCATATACCCTTAAACGGATTTTAAAACGTAAGCTGAAAACTAAGAATCTCAATTTTTGGCCTTAGCGCGACGCGCCACTATCGCGCCAAGCCACTGGAATTGGAGAATTGGAAAATTGGTTTGTGGCGCGATGCGGGGAAAACTGTAGTCCTTCACTGATTGGGACCTGGAAGTTCATCGCGACGCGGTCGAATCGCAGAAAGACACTGGAAACTATCAAATGCTAATTTGGCCTTTGGTGAGACATGCCAATATCGCGCACCTCCACTGGAAATTTCCAATAATCACTTTGACTAGATCTGCGATGTGATAAGGGTTAAAATGACGGGGTCTAACTACTGAAGCATAAAATTGCCATAACTTCTTACCTAGTTATCGGATTTGAGCGAATTTTATATCGTTGGAAAGTTAATTGAATTTCCTACTCAATGGCAAACTCAAAACTGAAAAATAATGAGTGTTTCAAAAATTTTATATACGAATACTCCTGCGCTGGGACTTAGATTATGCTAGTGAAATATGGCGTGTTACAAGTACTTATTTTGAACTGAATGAAATTAATTCAATTTTGAAGTGGGTTTAATTTTGATTTGAATTAAAGATTATTTGGAGTATTTTATGCAGTTCTACCTTTTAGCGTGAGATTTAGTTAAAAAATTTATATGCAATGTTCATATTTTGCTTAAATATACATATGCATTATACATCAAATGTATTTAGCTTAACAATACATATGCTGTGTTAAGATTAAACATTTCAAAAATACATCTGGAGCATACCTAATATGTATTTTAATATATGTTCATTTATTATCAATATAAATGAGTAGTTGAATTAAAGTTAAATTTGAGTATCTTATGCAATTTTACTTTTTATTGCGAGATTTAGTTACAAAATACATATGTAGTGTTCATATTTTGCTTAAAAATACATGTGCATTATACATCAAATCTATTTAGCCTAAAAATATATATGTAGTGTTAAGATTTAGCATTTCAAAAATACATCTGGAAAATAGCTAAAAAAAAAAATGTATTTTAATATGTGTTCATTTATTATCAAAATAAATTTGAGCTAAATTATTTTTCAAAAATACATTTGGTGTAAATCAAACTTTCAAATTTTCATTTGAAGTAAAGATTAATTTGAGTATTTTATGTACTTTCCTTTTTTACTGTGATATTTATTTTAAAAATACATATGCGTGTTAACATTTTTCTTAAAATTATATATACAGTATACATCAAATGTTTTTAACCTAAACATACACATGTTGTGATAAGATTTTGCAATTCAAACATATATATACAGGATATGTCATATGTATTTAAATCTTTGATCATTTAGGACCTAAATACATGTTTGGTTAATCAAAGTTACTAACTTTTCACTAAACTACATATACAATGTTAAAAATACATATGCAATATTCAGATTTTGCAATATATACATATGCATTATTCAGATCAAACTGTGTTCAGTTATCAAATGATGCATAAATGTATTAACCCAAAAAAAATAGTTCATTATTATAAAAATTGAAAATGAAAGTTTTAAGAAATAATATGGAAGAATAAATGTATCATTTGCGGTATTTCCTACAAGAATTCCTATTATGACCCTTAGCTCCATAAGCACCACATGAGTTGGTGTTCTTCTTTCCAAATATATTTCGGCCCGATTTTCCATGATCCTTCTTTGCAGGTCATCTTGGAGGTCATTTTAACTTCGGTAGCAGTACTATTTCACTAAGTACACCAAATGGAATTATCCAGTCATCTTGGTGTGGTAACGGATATATTGAAACATCATATGTCTTCAACACAGTTTTTGGTTTAAACAAATCACAACAATATGGCCCCTTCTGAAAATTCTTGCTGTCCCACACCACACAAGCATGTGTACATGGTATCTCATATAGTTGAAATGCATTACATGAGAACTTTTTTCCTTGAGGCAAAAAATGAAGTGCTTTTGTTTGTCGTGCACTGTATACACATATTTTGTGGTTGGTACAATCTGATATCGAAAGAAATATGTAAATCCACTTCTACAAAAGGATACAAACCATATTCTCTGATATGTTGTAACCACACCAGCATATGTATTTTTGTTAGACAAGTATACATCCTTACATAAATACATATATTTAATACAAACAAATTACAAAAATATTTTTATTTGTTAATGAAGATGTTTTCTACTATATTTATAGATATTAATGCATATGCAGTGTTCAAATCTTGCAATAAAAATATATATGCAGAGTACATCATTTTTACTGAGCATCTAAATACATATGCAGTGTTAAGAATTTTCAATACAAAAAATAAATATGCAGAATATATAATATGTTTTTTAATGTTCATATTGTTTATGTTGTATATCTTTTCATTAATTTAGAACTGAATGGAAGGTATTTTCTTACTT
The DNA here is from genome assembly GCA_030864225.1 of Capsicum baccatum var. pendulum. Classification (NCBI taxonomy): domain Eukaryota; kingdom Viridiplantae; phylum Streptophyta; class Magnoliopsida; order Solanales; family Solanaceae; genus Capsicum; species Capsicum baccatum. Next base: position 47,124,777 of record CM061560.1, read on the forward strand.
ATATTTTCATAATTATAAATTCCACAAATCTAAAAGGTCATACCATCATACGAGTACAGAAAGTTTCGTTCTCTTTGAGTATGTCATTAAACTTTCCAATGAGTGTTGTGAAGGATATGAAGCCTCCTACCTATTTTCGGAATTCCATTTTGGAAACAGCAATCGAACTTTCTTAAGAAAATCATAAATTGGCAGTTCTCTAGCTGATACAAGTACTCTATTTATTGACTCCGCAATGTTTGAAGTCATAGTCCATCCTCGTTGAACTGTTGCATAGGACCTAACCCATTTTTCATAACCAGCCAATTCCAAATATTTCTTCACCCTAATTTCAACTGTCTCAACCTTTTCCATTAATATGTGAAATTCTAACTTGGAATATGCTTTGGCCATTGAATAAAAGATCTTCGATAATGCATTGTGTGACTTTCTGTAAAGTTTTTCACATTTCCCCATCGATGCCACATATATGCATAATGTGGAACATCTTTGTATATATCACCAACAGTCTTTATGATGCTTGAATTCCAATTAGATACAACACACATGTTTTATTTTTTCTGGTATGCTTCCTTTAGATTCTCAAAGAATCAAGTCCAAGATACATCATTTTTAGAATCAAGCACACCATATGCCAAAGGAAATATATGACCTGTATTTATAAATGCATTTTGAACATTCATATATAAATGCATATAGTAATTGCATATGTATTTATTAAAAATACAAGTAAATAAAATTATATATTTTATCAAAGAATAGTACCAATTACATATAATAAAATGTAAACGCACATCACAATTAAACATTATCAATTTTTACATGTTTCATTCATAAAACTTTGAAAATATATGTAATTTTATATACATATGTATATATCAAATAGAGATATGTATTTCAAGTGATATGCAGAAATACATATAAAAATACAACCAGTTATATAATGTAATTATAAAATGATACTAACCTGCTCCATCCATCGTACATGCTATTACAAATACCCCAGTATAAATTCCTCTCAGATGACTAGCATCAACAACTACGACAGATCTACAATGATTGAATTCTGTAATGAATGCATGTAGAGCAATAAATACATACAAGAACTCATTCTCATCCGTCTTTTTTTTCTTATATGTGACTCAGGATAGGTATTATTCAAAACATATAAGTATGATGGTAATTTACCGTAAGATGTTGATGTCTTACCCCTCAACTCTTCTAACGCTCTTTCCTTGGCCCTCCAACATAAAGTGTATGTCAAATTCATACCAAACTCTTCCTTCATTTCATTTTTTATTTCGGTCGCACTGTATTTTCGTTTGTGACTTTTGAATTTCTGTTTAATCATACCACCTATCAACATAATAGTAGCATGCACCTTTGGATAGATCTTGTCCTTCACTGGGCAAGTATGTTAACGTATGAATTCTCTTATTCTAAACATTCCTTAATCTCTCATACCTGATGCACGCATTAAAAAATCACAGTTCCTTGATTTGCAAAACAATGTATAACTATATCCAATATAATTTAATATATTCAAAATACATATCTAAACTCATTTTAAATATGATCTAAATGATATAGAATGTACGTACCATTTCTTACTTGACCTTTTACTTTGCGTTTGAAATTTCTCCCTTATTGTATAATCTTTCATCATTGACTTTAAAATTTTTTTTGTCAAGTAAACCTGGTCTTCCTCAATATGCTTGTAATTGGGTCTGAGATAATCACCTCAATAGTATCCATCTCAAATACATCTAATGCTGGTGTATCTTCAGAAACCACCAAAGCACCTTCATTAGATGTATTTATCACTTTTTGTAAGTTGTTACAGTAGGCTCTTCTGTTAGCAAAACACACAGATGAACTTGCAAAGATGCTCCCTACAACTTTCTCCAATATGCTTACATATAAAAGAAGACAATTCATGTTTTGTATCTCTTTTGTCTGCAACATAAACACCTTCAAACCCATATCATTATGTATTTGTATTTGACCTGTATTACCAGTGATTTGATATTCCACTAGAATATGTTTGCTGGTTAAGTCCATATTTAAGTGAGATGCCAAAATATCATATAGCTCAATGAATGATGTTGTTGTGCTCAACAATATAGCACCAGTGACGTAATCTTTGAAGTTTTTTTCATACGTCCCACCTACCAGAGTGCTTCACAAGAACTAGTATGCTTCCCATTTTTAAGTGATTAAACCAAAAATAAACAAATATGCATATTTGTCAAATGTCAATTGTTACAACATTCACTTTTCAATTTTAATGAAAAACAAAGTTACACAGTCAATATCTACAATAAAAAAAATACATTCACACAACATTTGTTTAAAGTAAAATACAAATACAGCAAAAGTTTTCAACCATAAAAAAATTTCAAAAATTTCTATTGAAGGTTACATACAATCAAATTCAAAACCACCAGAATCAAACACAACCAAAATATTTGTTCTATCACTTCATATGACCCAACAACAACACTAAAAAATACATTTACAAAACTTTTGTTACATAAAACTTAGAACCAAATTAATTTATTTCAAGCTAAATACAATGTCAAAGTATGTGTTCAACGTCAAATACAAAACCTCCAGATTCGAACACAACTAAACATATATAAAAGATATTTTCATATAATCTGTTATACTCTAAAATTCCGACAAGCAAAACTACAAAAAAATTAAAATTTCATCATCTTGGAAACCTGAATTCGATCATTCCTTATTCTAGCAGTTCAAAAAGTAATAGAATAAACTTTAAAATCTAGATTTTTTTTATAATATATTCATAATCAATTATATAACAATGTGAAAAATTTCTACAAAGCAGCACAATTTGATCAACTGAAAAAATAATAAAAATGATTCGTAAAAAAAAATACTCACAAAAAAATTATTTAATACTTGAAACAACAATTAAGCAAATTTTTGCAACAGATACTTGAATTCAGAAGTTTTATCCAGAAGAAGGTAATGTTGATCGTTGAACTTAACGAAACTGATTGTTCAAACTGTTATTGAACACCAAAAAATACAATTGAATTTTGATTGTTCAATTAGAGAGAAATTGAAGATTCGACTTAACTTTAATTGATTATTTTTTTGTTTGAAGGATCACGTGTTATGAAAGGAAGAAAACTAGTTTTTGAATTTGAATAGGTTTGTTAGCATATAACAAAAAAGGCGTGATTGAGGAGTTTTTAATGGGAAGATAATCTTTAATAGTTAAATTTAAGGAATTATTATCATATTTAAATCTGTTAATTAAGGGCAGTAAAAATAGCTGTATTTGTATTTTTATAGCAATATTTTGCAAAAATATAAAATACAACTTTTTATATTATGGAATTATGAAAGTGTTGCTATGAAACTCATAATTAAGAGGATGGGTATGCTATTTATGAATTTTGCCCCATATTTACCCTATTTGGACCTTATAAATAAAAAGGGTAAAATTCCCAAATAGCATACTTAAGACCATAATTATTAGTTTCATAGCAACACTTTCATAATTACTTAGTATAGCAACTTATATTTTGTATTTTTAGAAACTGTTGCTATAAAAATACATATACAACTAATTTTACTGCCCTTAATTAACTGAAAGTGGTTGAGCTAAATATGGTATAATTATCCGTTAATTAAATGTATAAATTTCTTTTCCATTAAAACCTCTTAAATCACTTGATTTCCGTTATATGTTAACAACATTAAGAAAAATTCAAATTTCAATTTTTTCCATTAACAGGTTCATCCAAAGGAAAAAAATAGCAAAATCAAAATTAGCTGAACCTTTTTCTGTGCATTTTGTTAGAATTCAACCGTCACTTTGAAATTCAATCATTACTGTTGTTGAATCAAATTCGACTGAAATTCCTTTCAATTCAACATTAGTTTCAAAATGAAGCATTAATGTTGTTGAATAAAATTCAATTGTAGATTCTTCAATTCAAGTTGTTCGAATTCAACAATCGGTTGCAAATTTAACCATTACTGTTGTTGAAGGTACTTACTCAGTATTGTTTTTCGGTTCAAATTTTTTTTCAATCATTACTGATGCTTCGTTCAATATTTTGTTGTCGTCTTTAATTTTTTAAAAAAATTTTGTAAATGAATTTTGAGTTAAAAGCAATGCAGCAGTAAATTCAACAGATAGAACAAAAAAATTGAAATTGATTTTTTATGCTGCTCAAATTTAATTTTTTGGAGGTCTGATTCTCAAAATTTAAGACTATTTTTGTAATTTTGATAATTTTAATTATGTATATTTTAGTTGTGTTTAATTATGGAGGTCAACAGCTTTGTCTGTAATTAACGTAGAACAAATAATTTTTATTATATTTTTTCTAGGAATTTTGATTGTGTTTGTATTTTAAGTTTAACAAATTTGTTGCAATTATATTTTCTGCTAGTAATTTAGATTGTGTTTGTATTTTAATTTTAACAAATTTGTTGCAATTGTGTTTTAAGTTTAACATTGATTACTGCATATCGGTATGAAATGTATATGTTGTTGTATGTATAAATATCTACGGATGTATATGCTTTAAAAAGAACTGTTAAGTTAGTCAATATTCTCTGTTATGCAGAAAAATACATATGCAGTAATTAATATTCACTATTAAAAACATATGCAGTAATTCATATATATATTTGTGGGATTTGTTGATATTAAATCTGTTATTGTATTTTTAAGTACACATATGTAGTAAGCATAAAAAATACATATGATGTTAGCAATATGTGTATTTGCATTTTGCAGCTGTGTTTCCAAAAAAATAAATATATTTCGCATCGTTTTGTAGCATATGCATTTACATATTTGTGTTTGACCTTTTTTAATTTAACTTTCTAAAATATTATTAGGCTATACCATCCATAGCGTATGTGTACACAATGCATGACAAAAGAAACACATTTCATTATTTGCCTCAAGGGAAAACATGTCCATGTAACGCATTTCAACTAGATGAAATACCATGTGCACATGCTTGTGCGGTCTTGGATAGCAAGAATCTCCTCAAGGGGTCATATTGTTGTGGTCTGTATAAGTCAAAAACAGTCTTGAAAATGTATAATGTTCTAATCTATCCTTTATCACACAAGGATGACTGGATAATTCCAGATAGCATACTTGGTAAAATAGTACTGCCTCCGAAGTACAAATGAACTCCTGGAAAACTTGCAGAGAAGGGTAGGGGAAAATTGGGTAGAGATATGTTTGGAAAGAAGAACATCAACTCATGCAGTGGTTATGGGTCTAAGGATCACAATAGATGTTCATGTAGGAAATATCGTAAATGATACATTTGTTCTTCTGTATTCTTTCTTTTTAATTTCTTTTACTCTTTTAATTATAATGAAACTTTTGTTAAATTTGTTTTGTGACATTTATCTACCACTTGATATAATGCTTTATAAATGACTATTAGGTACACATAACTGTATTACTAAATTTGAAAGACAAAAACATATGCTTTTGTTGTGAAAAATACATATGTTTTAGTGCATATATATTTCAAATATGGTGAGCTATACATATTTGTTATATAATTATTTTTATATAATTTCAAATGTTTTAGTGCATATGTATTTCACATAATTATATACAAAAGATGTGTATTCGAAATTACATTTGTTGAGAATATATTTGTCTAAATGTATTTGTTAAACTATATACTATAACAACACGTAGTAATCTATATAGTGTATGAATAGGTAGTAAAATACATATATGAAGCAAATTACGCATTTGATATTAAATTCCAATACAGTAAAATAGATATATAAAGCAACATATGTATTTGAAATCAAATGAATAAAGAGTAAAATACATATGTTGTTAACTGCATATGTATTTTGAAGTTTAATCTGAAAACTGCAAATGTATATATTGCAACTCTGAACAGTGCATATGTATTTTTAAATTTAATCTAAATAGTGTATCAAATCATACTGAACACTGTAATAAAACACATACTACAAATTTATAGAAAACATATTCAACATAAAAGACTAAAATGAATAACTTACATTCACTTTACAATTAGTAACTTTGATTCACTTCAAAAAATAAAATAACTTTTTAAAATTAATTTCAACATTCAGTTTAATCTTGTCACTATACAATGTAATAAAATCATCAACCATCAGGCTTCAAATATTTCTGTGACACTTGTTATCTTATTTTTCCTAACAGGTCTCAATGGTGCTTCGTCGTCACTTTGAGCGTTTATAAATTTCTTTTGGTGGAGGATCCTGAAAATCATCATCTGAATCAACTAAAGGTTCATCATCAACTCCATCCTGCTTTGGTACTTCAAACTTTGACATTTCCCTTTGAGCTGGCTCAATGTTCTTAAATACAACCTAGGAATAAAGAAAAAATATGTTAAAGTATTTGTTAAACAATTGTAACGTAAATGTATATATATGTAGACTATAAAATACATATCTCATAAAAAATAAAGTCATACCTATTACTGACACAAATACAAATAGGTCCATAACCACAAATGTATTTGTATATTTCAACATTCCAATATATTGAAAATATATATCAATTATAATAAAAATACATGTAGCCAAATACCTCTTCATGAGTAGTTCATATATAAATGTATTTTTCAATACATGCATGTTAGCAAATTCATTTAACGTACAAATACACCTAAACATAACAGCTTTACAAAAAATAAAAAATAAATACGTGTTAACCCAAAATGTATATTTAACCTATCATCTTCACAAATCAGCTTTACTAAAATTCCTAAATATATATCAGCTGATCAGTAAATATCTAACAACCTGAAAATTTGATGAAATATGTAAAATTTGTGATTTTGTGTGATTTGATTATTTTACCCCTCCCCGTTGTTGCATTATGGTATTTCTAGGGTGTGGGAGTGGTTGACATGATTTTTGATATATTTTGGTATCATTTATGCAATATTGTGGTTTTTGATGGCTTCGAGGGCCTTATTTCGGACTAATGTGGATATATTTTGATCCGTGCGATAGGTGACCGAACAGATCGCGCAAGCAACTTCGAAATATCAATTTTAGGCTAGGTAGACCTTTGGTTTGGGTCCTTGTGCACCCGAGCTCATTTTGACCTATTGATCGGAAAGTTAGAAAATTGGAAATATGGGTGTGAGACCCACATTTGATCGAAACGACCTCGGATGGAAAATCCGGCTTCGCCTGTAGATTTGGAAATTCAGTTTTAGTGTGTTAACGTATTTGGTATAATTTTACAGCTTTTATATCTCATTTCGACCCTCGATTTAGAAATTTGTAATTTCGGGTTTTGGGGGTCAATTTTGTGAAAACGATATTTTCTGGAAAATCTGGTATCACCATCGCGTCCGGAACGCCAAATTTAGTATGGTTGCATAGTTCGTTTGAATAAATAGGACTCCGAACAAATCCCGGATACCCCATTGAAGTCCGGATTGAGTTTTAAAAGAAACAGTTTTTTTTTTGTTTTAAACAGCAGTGCAGATTTCTACACTGATAAATAACATTTTTTTGGACCTAATTTGCTCATTTTTCATCTTGCCTATTGGGAGTTAAACTCTAAATAGTTGGAAGATTAAAAGTGGAGTTTTTGAGAGCTTGGAAAGCTAGATTAACATCTTTTTCTTGGTTTTATTACGGATTTAAGGTAAGAATTCATTCCTTTTCTTAGTAATTTCTTAATAAATTTCTCAAAACTTCAAAAATCTTAGGGCATGATTTTAAACCCAAATTTCACTAATTTCACTTGAATAATACTTCTATCTTATAATTACTAGTTTTTCATCAATTTAACCGTCAAAACAACTCTGATTCTGGATTTTAATCCGGATTTCAAATATTTTACCCGGTAAAGCTCAAAAATTGTTTTTTTTCGATTTGAACCTCTTTTTTTGACTCAATTTAACTTAGTTTTTCAGATATAGGTTCCTAAAAATATGGGGAACACATTTTTGAAGTAAAGTTCCAATTTTGCCCTTCTTTTGGAAACCCATTTTGGGGGTCCATTTTATTCCCGAACCAAAAATAGTCAATATGGGTATCGTTATCTTTGTTTTGAAGTGTAGATTTCATATTTGATGTTCTAATAAAGTTCAGGATTGTTCATAAAAGGTAGGGTTGCGGGTTCAAGTGTAGCGGACCGATTTTGACTTTCGAGGTAGGTTATGGCTTAACTCTTCAGACTGGGCTAGATAGTTAATGATGGGGCAAAATGAATGTTAAGGGTGGGAACTAATCATGAAAAATGTCTATCTATGTGTTGTGCCCGTGTGGGGGCCTATATGTGATGTAATTGCCAAAATTTAAATATTATGTGATATATTTGACTATGTGGGGTCCTATGTGATATTGATAGCCTTGAATACATGCGAACAATTGTATTGTATTGTTTAATGTTGTACCATTGGTGTATTGTGATTATATTCATACTTTATTGGCATATAAAACATGTGGAAATTCATGGATGAAATGAAAATAACGGGTGGATATTGGCTCATGTAGTTGTGGAAATATATCATTGTGGTTAGTTATGGAAATAATTATTGTGATGGGTTGCGAGCATTACATCTTCATATCATACTCATTCATGAAATATTGATACCACCATGGCAACATCTAAGAAACACTGGCAACACCTTTTTAAAAATATTGTAACACCTTATAAAACCCTTTTCGAGGGATATGTCAGAAATAAGATATGAGATATGTGTATTGTAAATGGGTTGATGAACCCCCCATGGTTCCTACGGCGGGAAGCTTTAGATCCATAGGTGTATAGGGGGATTGTGCGATGATCCCAGAAGTTGTGCGACGACCTCATGCATCATCATCATCATCACATACATTACACTTACTTTATTGTCTTTATGTTGTGTTGTATTGCCTTATTGACTTGTCATCTATGTATTTGTCTTATCTTTCTTTACTTTTATTTGATGATCTTGTATCTACATGTTCTCTCTTGTTCTATTATATGTGACATAATGTCTACTTGTGTTTCGTATCTTGGTGTGTTTTTGTAATATATGTGAGATATACTAGAACTATTAGAGTAAACGGTGTGGGATATTTTCTTATTGCAGGTGACGTGCCCTTAGTGTATATTTTGTATGCTTTATTTACCACTTTTCTTGGTCGGCCTATGATACCTACTGAGTACAAGTGGACCGTAATCATGCCTACTGCGCCCTTTCGGTGCAAGTCCTAGCTCAAGTGCGCCTCAGCTTACTTGATTCGGGTGATTGTTGGAGCTTTCAAAGTAGCGGTTGGACATTCATGCGTTTGAAGTTCACCTCTATCTTTCTATACTAGTTATGTCTTTATTAGTATTCAGAGACAGTTGTTATTCTTTTGTGGTTATTTTTTTGATGTATTTGAATCTTGAATTGTATTAGTAATTCTTACACCATTAACACCTGGTTTTGGACATGATTGGTATTTTAGATAAGTTCTTTCCGTATTGTTATGATTACTTATATGGTTTGGCTTCATTCTAGAAGCCTTACTGTGGGATATTTCTGTCTTTCCTTCTTTTTGTATCAGTTTGGGTGATAGGCTTACTTGTCTAGGTACGCCATGACAAGTGCCATCATGACCCTTATTTTTGGGTTATGATAAATTTGGAATCAAAGCACCCAGGTTTTATTAGTCTTAAAAGTGTTAGAATGGGATGTCTAATAGAGTCTTGCGGATCATTACGTAGACGTCTGTATCTATCTTTGAGAGGCTATAGAACGTCTTTAGGAAACTTACCTCATTTTATTCCTTATCATGCTAATTCTTTCATACCCTGTATTTTGAGTTGTGTTTCACTCTTTCTATGCGAATAGAGTTGGTTATACCTCTTTTTAGTTGATAGATACAGCGAGAGATTATTGGATATCATTTGTTGGTTGTAGGCTTATTAATACTCCTAAGTTGTCATAGGATCAGTTTGTTGATGCCTTTCTGGAGAGATTTGTGCCCTTTTGTTTGAGAGATCATATGTGGGACGAGTTTGATCATATGGAGCAGGCTCTATGACAGTTGTTGAGTATAAGAAATGCTTCCACGCCCTGTCCAGATATGAGTTTGAGATGATTAGAAAGTTTGTGAAAGGTTTAGTTGTCTTCCTTCAGTTGGCTATGTCTCAGATGATTGTATTTGGGGCTTCTTTTTAGAGGTTTTCGTAGATACCATGGTAGGCCAGTGCAGGTGATTTTATAGAGTTCAGCTGGTGGATCTTCTAGTGCAATAGTTCAGGGTGGTCGTTCGGGATTAGTTGTACTTTATCTTAGTAAGACAGGTCATAGAGGTTGCTATGCGTGTGATGAGTTTGTCCATGCGGCCAAGGACTGTTCTCGCCATGTTTTTAGAGCTAATCTTATTTCACCTGTGAAAGGTAGGGGTTCTACCAAAGGTGAAAGAGGTAGAGATGGTAGATCCTGTGGTGGTGGTTGTGGGGCTACTGATGATAGGCGATATTACGCGCCTATATCAATATATTTTGCCCATATTTTAGCCTAGTTTTGAGAACAAATTATATATTTCATGCACTTTTAGTCCTTTTTCCTGTAAGTGAGCTAACGAACATGATTAGCAAGTTTTCAGGTATAAATGATGCAAAATTCAGCATTTCATGGATAACTTGACGCCAAAGAAAGCTTCACGAAAGGAAAAAAGCCAAGCTTGGACGCCTAAGGACCAAAAGTGATGCAGGGAAAATCTATCCCGGGCTAAAACAGCATTTCTGAAGACTTTGGGGACTTGCAGTAAATTATTTGGATTTGGATAATGATACATTAACCTAGTACAATTGGGTTAAGTATTTCATTAGCTTAGTAGTATTTGGTTAGATATTTCATTAGCTTAGTAGGATTAGGATATGGGTATTATAAATACCCTATCATGCTAGAGATTTTTATTCATTCAGATTTTTACAATCATCATTCAAATATACATTCTACTTCTCAATTCCGAATTCTTCCTTTAATTCTATTTTCTTCTTCTATTCATCTATTCAACTCTTAATTTCTGCAACAAGAGAAACGTTACTTTGCTAAGGAATTCACGCCTAACGCCTACCACTTTTGTGCTACACGAAATTCATCACTATTGTGGTATAACAACAATGCCAATTGTGATTTCCTACGCACTCATGGGTAACTAAACTTCTCTGTTGGGGTTATGGAAGCCGAATGAGATACTATCTATCACTATGAGTTTGTGAGTTCGTGACACGTATGCTGCTTATATCATTATTCTCTTCATCTTAATCTAAATTCTTTGTGGTTGCAAACACAAGAATACGCCAGAATAACATTTAACTTGTTCGAAAGAAAGGTTATTTGTCTGGAAAAGAGATAGTGTCAAGGTAGTAGGGTCCCATCCCTTATTAAACAGTTAGTGTCGTAACTGGATTAACCTCTTGGAGAATTCGTACCGTTAGACACGCTTTAAGCTCGAAAGAGTTAAAGTGAAATAATCCTCGAATAGGTCAAAAGACGCCTGGATTTACCATCGAATACAATTCTCTATAAGCACATACATGTCTGAATTCTACACACTCATAGCCAATAGAGACGTATAACTCAGAAGGTGGACATAACCCCAACTCTTCAATTCTCCTTGTTCACAACCTACTAAACATTCTTTCTTTTTACGTTGCTATTTTCAGTTTTTACATTAATACTTTTGGTTACACTTTACAATCCCCCCTTCTTACGAGACTTGCACTAAAAGTCTAGTAATCGTTGCTTACTTGTTGACCAAGCTATTCCCTGTGGGATCGATACCCAACCCAGTTGGGTTCTATATTTGCTAACGACCGCTTTACACTCCCACGAGAGCTGTAGATTGAGCGTTATCAAAGATTGGCGCCGTTGCCGGGGAATACGAGTGCCAATTAAGTTTGTGATAATTACTAGACCCTTTGGTCAAAGATTCTCATACTTTTACTTTTACTTTTTGTTTTTGTTTACTGCTGGTTTTTATTTAGTGCATGCCCCATACTCGAAGTTCTGGTCAACCGTTATTACCTATCAATTCTGAACCACAACGTATTGGCAGAATGGAAGCACAAGCAGAAATCGAAAGAATGGCTGCTCAACAGGAGCAGGCGAGATTAACTGCTCTTGCCGCCGCCCAAGTACACCAACAAAACATTGATAACCCTGGGCAAGCAACAAATCCTGACGATGAGGATTTAGGTGATGACGAGTTACTAAACCCAAGGCGTGATGCTGAAATCATAACACCTGCCAACAGAAGAGGTCGTCAAGCTTGGTTTAGGTATGATCTCCAACCCATGCAACCAGCTTTTGACGATGATGATGATGATCTTGATGGAGCTGGAGCCACAGGAGCCATTATTCCTCCACCATTAGCGCCCGAAGACAAGTTCAACATCACAAGCACCATGATTCAGTTATTGCAACTCAAGGGATTATTTGGTGGACTAGCAGGCGATGATCCGAATATGCATCTCATCAACTTTATTTCTACATGCAAGTCGTTTGACAATCCTGGTGTTGGTCAGAATGCAATTCAATTACGTCTATTCCCATTGTCTCTGTCTGAGGAGGCAACTCTATGGTTAAATGGGCTGACTCCTGATTCTATTACAAATTGGAGGCAATTAAGAGATGCTTTCCTAAAAAGATTCTTTCCGCCATCCAAAAGAGCACAATTGCGAGATAAAATCAGCAACTTTCGTCAGCTTCCCACTGAAGCTCTTCATGAAACATGGGAGTGGTTCAAGACAAAGCTAGCGAGATGCCCAAACCATCATATGACTAATGTTCACCTAATGGAGATATTATATAGAGCCTTGAATTCAATAACTAAACCAGTGGTGGATAATGCAGCTGGAGGATCTTTTATGGACCTCACCTTTGGTCAAGCAAGCAATATGCTACATCGTATGAAGAAGCAAAGTAGAGCTTGGCATACCAGGGATTCTGAGGTAGCAAGCCCCACTTTATCTATTGGCATGACTGCAGACCAAAGAAGAAGAGAAGAAGAACGTGATCAAGATATGACGCATATGAAAACACAAATGCATCTTCTTACAAAGCATTTATTATCAGGAAAGATCGAAAAAGTGAAAGCTATTGCGTCAAAAGGAAGAGACGAATCTGATTCGGAAGAAGAGGCCAACTACTTGAACAATTAGGGGGGTTTCCGTGGGAATACCCAAGGAAACCAAGGTCGGAACTATTATGATAAATCTACTTGAACAATTAGGGGGGTTTCCGTGGGAATATCCAAGGAAACCAAGGTCGGAACTATTATGATAAATCTGCAAACAAGGACCAAGGTAGTTGGAAGAACAAGAATGAAAAGAGTGGTTTGTACGTTCCCCCTGGTAGACGTGACACCACCACATCTAATTCTGGAAGTATGGAAGACATGATGGCTAAATTATTGAAAGGAGTGGAAGAAACAAACGCGGGAGTAACGGAGGTAATTAATGATTTGTCCTCCATGAAACAATTAGTTGATTCACATTCCACTTCAATCAAGCAAATAGAGCAGAAATTAAGCCAACTTTCAGCAGCACTCAATCAAAGAAAGGCCGGCACTCTACCTAGCGGTACTGTGCAAAACCCAAGGAATGATGGGTCATGCATGGCCATCACTACCAGAAGTGGTAAGGTGCTGGAAACTTCAGCAAAAGGCAAGCAAGTGGTTGACGAAGCAGCGGACTTGGATGACAACGCAATAGGAGAGGAGACCGCGGAAGACGTCAAGGACGTCACACCCAGCGTCGTGCAGCCTGAAAAAGTGGGAAAACGGAAGAAAGAGGAGAAGAAATCCATGGATAGAACAATTCCATACCCACCACCACCTTTTCCCCAAAGATTGAAGAAGGTGGCGGATGACACGAAGTTCAGCAAATTCATGACTATGTTAAAGCAGCTGACCATTAATGTTCCATTGGTGGAGGCACTTGAACAAATGCCTGGGTATATGAAATTTATGAAGGATCTTTTGACAAAGAAGCGGGCAGCAAGCTATGAGTTGAAAGAAGATGTGCATCATTGTAGTGCAATCGCTACCATTTCAATAGTTCAGAAGAAAGCTGACCCCGGAGCTTTCACTATTCCTTGCACCGTTGGATCTTTGAATTTTGCCAAAGCATTATGTGACTTAGGAGCCAGCATCAATTTGATGCCATTATCAATCTATAAGAAGTTGGGGTTGGGTGATCCTACTCCAACCAATATGAGGCTTGTCATGGCGGATAGGTCGGTAAAACGACCTGTTGGTATTCTATGTGATGTATTGGTAAAGGTTTCTTCATTCATCTTTCCGGCAGACTTTGTTATTTTGGATTGTGAGGCAGACTCAGAAGTTCCCGTAATCTTGGGGCACCCTTTCCTTGCTACAGGAAGTGTGCTCATTGATTTGAGAGCTAATGAGCTTTCATTCCGAATAAATGACGAGGTAGTTCGCTTTGATGTTTGCAAATCAATGAAGCAACCCAAAGATCTGAGTGTATTTTCGGTGGCTGATGTTTTCTTTGATGATAAGAAAGAATTACTTGAAGAAGAGAAAATTATTGATGACCCTTTGGCGGTTGTGCTCATGAATGGAGAGACTGAGGATGCTGAAAATTGTGAAGAAGCTATTTGTGCTCTATCGGGATTAGGGACATATCACTATGCTCCCAAGAAGCTGGACCTTGATCTTAAGAATCGACCCACACCACCAGCTAAGCCATCTATTGAAGAGCCACCCACATTAGAATTGAAGGAGCTGCCAAGGCATTTAAAGTATGCATTCCTAGGAAGCGGAAACACACTTCCAGTCATGGTTGCAGCAGATTTGGGTGAGCAACAAGTTTCAGCTCTCATTGCTATTTTATGGAAGTACATTAGAGCCATTGGATGGACCATTGCGGATATTATTGGTATTCCACCTGGGATTTTTACACATAGAATTCAGCTTGAAGAGAATTGCACACCCACCATTGAGCATCAAAGACGTCTAAACCCACCTATGCAAGAAGTGGTGAAGAAATAAATTATCAAGTGGTTAGACGCAGGGGTTGTATATCCAATCTCTGATAGTACATGGGTTAGCCCGGTACAATGTGTTCCCAAGAAAGGAGGTATGACGGTGGTCGCGAATGCGAAGAATGAGCTTATTCCACTCAGACCCGTCACTGGATGAAGAGTATGCATGAACTACCGAAAGCTGAATTCTTGGACACTCAAAGATCACTTCCCAATGCCATTCATGGACCAAATGCTAGATCGATTAGTGGGGAAAGGATGGTTTTGTTTCTTGGATGGTTATTCAGGCTACAATCAGATTTGTATTGCCCCCGAGGACCAAGAGAATACAAAGTTTACATGCCCATATGGTACATTTGCCTTTAAACGTATGCCATTCGGGTTATGTAACGCACCAGCCACCTTTCAACGCTGTATGATGTCTATTTTTTCTGATATGGTTGAAGACACTTTGGAGGTATTTATGGATGATTTTTCAGTTGTTGGTGAGTCTTTTGAAGCGTGCTTGGTAAACCTAAGCATGACATTGCAAAGATGTGTAGAATTCAACCTAGTGCTGAATTGGGAGAAGTGCCACTTCATGGTAAAAGAAGGAATCGTTCTTGGGCACAAAATCTCCGAAAGAGGGATTGAGGTTGATCGATCAAAAATCAAAGTCATTGAGAAGCTACCGCCTCCAATTTCGGTGAAGGGAGTTCGTAGTTTTCTCGGCCATGCAGGTTTCTATCGTCGGTTCATCAAAGACTTCTCCAAAATTGCTAGTCCATTATGCAAACTCTTGGAGAAAGATGCGAAGTTTGACTTTAATGAAGATTGCTTAAAGGCATTCGAATGCCTCAAAGGGAAACTCATTGAAGCCCCTATCATGGTAGCACCAGATTGGTCTCTCCCGTTCGAAGTCATGTGTGATGCTAGTGGTGTAGCCGTTAGAGCTGTGCTTGGTCAGAGAAAGGAGAAATTATTTCATCCTATCTACTATGCGAGTAAGATCCTAAATGAATCCCAAAGGAACTACACTGTGACAGAACAAGAGCTCCTAGCGGTTGTGTATGCGTTTGAGAAGTTTCGTGCCTATCTATTGGGTACTAAGGTGATCGTTCATACAGACCATGCAGCTCTTAGGTATGTAATGACAAAGAAGGATGCAAAACTAAGATTAATTCGATGGGTATTGCTGCTGCAAGAGTTCGATTTTGAGGTCAAAGATAGAAGAGGTTGCGAGAACCAAGTGGTCGACCACCTATCTAGACTCGAGAATGAGCATGTGGCACAACCTGAAATTCAGATTGATGATGCATTCCCTGACGAGGAGATATTAGCAACAACAATGGAAAAATTACCATGGTATGCCGACTTTGCAAATTTCGTGGTGAGTAATGTGATACCTGCCAATTTATCTTACCACCAAAGGAGGAAGTTTATGAATGACGTACAACACTACTATTGGGATGAGCCATATTTGTTTTGACGATGTACGGATGGTATTATTCGACGATGTATATCCCATGTAGAGGTGCCTAATATTTTGGAAGCATGCCACACTTCCCAAGTTGGAGGACATCATGCAGGCAATCGGACGGCAAGGAAAGTATTGCAAAGTGGTTACTATTAGCCTTCGATATTTAGAGATGCCTATGACTTTGTTAGAAGGTGCGACCAATGCCAGCGTCAAGGTGCTATTTCGAAACACTATGAGATGCCCATGTCCGAAATTCTTGAGGTAGAACTCTTTGATGTATGGGGTATTGATTTCATGGGTCCATTCGTGAATTCGTTTGGAATGAAGTACATCTTAGTTGCTGTAGATTACGTCTCAAAATGGGTTGAAGCTGTAGCGTTGGCTGACAACGAAGGAAAGCGTGTTGTAGCATTCTTAAAGAAGAATATCTTCTCTCGCTTTGGAGTACCACGTACTATCATAAGTGATGGAGGATCTCACTTTTGCAATAAGCTATTCAAATCCATGTTGGCCAAGTATGGTGTCAAGCAACATAATGTAGCCACGCCTTATCACCCACAAACTAGTGGACAAGTAGAGGTTTCCAATCGGGAGATCAAGCAAATCCTTGCGAAGACGGTCAATGCTAATAGGAAGGATTGGTCTCGGAAGCTAGATGATGCACTATGGGCGTATAGGACTGCATTCAAAACACCCATTGGCATGTCTCCTTATCAACTAGTTTATGGGAAGGCTTGTCACTTACCCATCGAGCTCGAACATAAGGCATTGTGGGCATTGAAGCAATTGAATTTGAATTGGGATGATGCGATGAATCTGAGGTTGGAGCAGCTGAATGAATTAGACGAGTTCCGTCTTCATGCATATGAAAGGTCAGACCTATACAAGGAGCGGATGAAGAAGTATCATGATCAGCGGATTGTTCGACAAAATTTCCAAAAGAATGATATGGTACTTCTCTTCAACTCTAGATTGAAGCTGTTCCCAGGTAAGTTAAAGTCTAAGTGGTCTAGTCCATACAAAGTTATCCAAGTCTACTCGTCTGGAGTAGTTGAATTGGAAGACAATAATGGTGTTGTCTTCAAGGTGAATGGTCAACGTGTTAAACCTTATATCGATCCTCTTGACTCAATGAATTATCTGGCCATCACTTATCTCGACGAAGTCTAAGTACTCGAGGTAACTATGTCGAGCCACGATAATAAATAAGGCACTAGATGGGAGGCAACCCATCGTTTATCATTTGTCGTTTATCATTTTTGTCCTTCTTTCGTTCTTAGTACGTGTTTTGCATTTGATAAATGAAAATCCAAAAATAAGAGTCGTGCCACGACCAAAACCAAGGCGCTTAATGGGAGGCAACCCATCGTACTAATCGTTTTCATTGGTTTTGAGAAAATGTAGGTGCAAGAGGTATTCAACGAGGAGATTGGTTTCAAATAATGATTTGGACGTAGTGTATGGTAAAGGTGGTAAGTTTGTAATAAAGATGCATAAGGCTATGGATTGAGTATTGCTCATGACAAAATAGGCATCGAGCAACGCTAGGCCTAGGTAAAACTAGGCCACGAACAAGGCAACGCCTATACTATAGCCTAAGGTCTCGGAATCTAGTGTGCAAAGACATAGGCACCACCCATGCTCAAGTATGCTATAGCATAGGCGCCGCCTATGCAAAAGCATTTGGTCTCGGAATCTCATATGCCATGCACTAGGTGCCGCCTATGGTCCCTTTATGCATTACACTAGGCGCCGCCTATGCTAGCTTATGCTTTGCATTAGGCGCCGCCTATACCATGCATAGGCAAAGCTAAAGGCGCCGCCTATGGTCCCTTTTTGTCTCCAAAACCGATTTTAAATGGGTCAAAACCCGACCCATTCTTTTCCTATATAAAGGGGACTTAGTCTTGAAACATAAACACATTGAAACTTGACCTAAAGGCGCCGCACATCCACTCCAAATCATCTCAAAATTTTTCTTTTTGCTTTTTCAATTCACAAGAAACATCTCCAAAGGCTTCACTCACGTAAGTACTCTTTTATTCTTCATCTATTTCTCGTAAGTACTATGTTGCTATGTCTATCATGAATTGCTACATCTTGAAGAAATATTGGTGATGTTACAGTGTTTGAATAGTTGATGCACAACCATGTGAGTGAACATGTACGTTAGGATAATCTTAACTTGTTTCCAACTTGAATTTGGTTTTAATTGCAGTGTTATACTCTTTGCGGAATTGCTATGGTTATGAACATTGCATAGTCTTGTCACTTGTATACCTACATGTTAGGCTATCCCGTTCATTGGGATAAGACTTATAGTTGCCTACCGACATAGGAGGTTGTAATTGTTGATAGAAACTATACCATGATGAAACCCCTATGTAGTAGTCTTGATTTACCTAACATGAATGTATTGCAAAGGTTGCAAGAAGTGATACATCACTGATTTTCTTGTCGAAATATAGCTCCTTAAACGTATGTCGACGAAGTCTAAGTAATCGACCACTTTCACTTCATTGATTTGTATCAACGAACCTAAGTGTGGGGTGGTATCCCAATGGCTTGTTTCTGGATTGTTTCCATTGAGTTGGTGCTAACATGAAATATCGTTCAAATCTCAGGAACAATGGCACCTAAGGCGAGACAAGATAAGGCTACCATATCCCAAAAGGGCAAGAAGAGAGGTCGCAAGGACTAAGGAGAATCATCCTCAATGCAATTACCCCGCCGAATGTTTGGAATAAAATGGGTTCTTGAGGAGGAAGCCAAAGAATGGTATAGGAACAACAAGGAAAGCAAATATGTTCATGTCGACTTGATCAACAAGGACAGCCTAGGAAAGAAGGAACCGCGTATGTTGGCAAAAATCATGGCATTGAATCTGGATTTCATCTTCCGCGACATGGGAGAATGTAATCTTGATTTGACAAGAGAAATTTACGCCAACTGGTCGCCGAAAACCACAGGCAGCGAAGTCAAGATTCGGGGCCAAGTTGTACAGCTCAACGCGGATTTGATCAACTCCTTTCTTGGCTTACCTTCGGTCGATCCAGCACCATTCAAAGAGCTGCACAGCAGACCTCCTTATAGAGCAATTCGACACACACTTTGTGGAAGTAGATTCATGGCAAGGTGGAGCAGACACCAAGACACCGGACGACACAACACCTTCCCCTATGCTCCTTTGAATAGGGAAGCAAGAATCTGGTTGCGCATCGTCAACTCATGCCTTATTCCTGGGACTCAATACACCAAAATAACAAGAGATAGAGTGTGTTTGGTCTATGCATTGATGACGAATGTCCCTATCAACATTGGGGCAATCATTCTCTCTACAATGCGGAAGGCCAGACTACACAAGAGGTCCCACTTCACTTTTGGTAATCTGTTGACAGCAATTTTATGGAAGGAGGATATCGAAGAGGAACCAGCTGATCACAAACTCCCACATAACCCGAAGAAGGTTGACCTCACAAAGGTCAAAGATGCTGAAACAACACATGGTGTCAACCTTACTACTGCGGAGAGACATGCTCGAGATGAGAGTTTCTTCCGTCATCTTTATGGCATGACACGGTTCACAATGATGAGTGGAGGTCGTGTTCCAACTGCTGCAGAGCTCCAACAGCTGGACCATGACTATCCAATGAATATGTATGCACGGGAGATGTGTGGAGTAGGCACATAATTTGAGGAACCTCTAGACGATGATGTGCCGACCGATGATGATCGACGCTTGCCAGATTCTGATATGGAGGAGAACTCTGACGACGACTCTTATGATGATTCCGACGAAGGGGGTATGACCCCCGACATTGAGGAAGAGTCTGACTGACCAGGTTCTTCGTATTTACTTTCCACTGAGGGCAGTGTCCCGTTTAAGTGTGGGGTGGCGGTATTGCATGCTATACTTCTCTACCGCATCTATGTTTGTTCACTTTGTTTGTTCACTTTGTTTGTTCACTTTGTTTACTTTGTTTTATTTGTTTCATTTTTGTGTGTGTTTTTTTAGTTTAAGTTAAGTTTTTTTAGTAGTAATTTTTTTTACTTAGCTTCGCATGAAATTATTCTAATAGGCAGCATAAGATTATAACAAGAGTTTGTGCTAACATCATGACTATTGAGACGTTTAGGCTCTAATTATGACTCATTATGTGATATTGTGTGGTTCAATTCCTTCACTTGTTGGGTCGAGAGTCTATACTACTTCCAATAAAGTCGACCATGCGCCTTGTGTGTGTGAGATTAATAGTATATTCTATGTTTGTAGCTGATGCTAGAACTTGCCTGGTATGTATGCAAAGCGAAAATAAGGAGTGTAAGTTTCAGGAGATGATTTAGGCATTTCTTTGGCAACCTATACATGTTTACCTTCATTTTAACTACCCGTGGACATCATCCTAGTTAAACCCTTTTGAGCCTTTAGCCTACTTCTTTGACAAACCTCATATGAAAGCCTAATCCATTTTTTTCAAGACCATAATTTGATCCAAATTCCTAAGTGCTTTAACGTATAAAGTCATGTGACGAAATAAGAGGAAATTGGGTGAGTATGATGCTTTAGAAGGTATTGGTGCTTGAATGCGTTATGAAAAAGAAAGTGCTATCATAAGAGGTATGTTATGAAAAGAAAAAAAGGAAAAGAAAGTTGAAAAGTGAGTTATGCTTAAAATTGAAAAACAAAAGAGGAGAACAAGGGTGGTAGAATAAAAGAAAGAAGAAAGGTTGAAAGAAAAATGTTAATGATATAATGTGATGTATTAAAGCGCTTAGGAACATAGTCACTATTTCTGGCCAAAATAGTCCTACCCGTCCCTTAGCCTACATTACAACCATCAAAAGACCTACTTGATCCTAAGCTTAGCATTCTGACATTTAGTGGCGTATTACACTAAGGGCAAGCCTATGGTCATCAGTTGCTGCATACGAATTCTTTGTGAGAGCGAGAGCAAGGATATTTTGATACCCATGTTTTAAAAATATGCTATACCTGTGAGTGATTATGGGTAATATATTGTGAGACACACATGGTTGATGAGTTTTGGGTAGTTGTATATGATTCCTTGTGCCTTAACTTTTGAATATGAGTTGACCACCATCACGAGTCTATACTAGAGGTTAACCTGTTTCTACTAATGATCGGAAAACTACTCTTTGTTGGTAATTGTTGTGCTTGTCTTGACGAATATTTTGTGTTGTTGCTGTAAAACCCGAAGTTGATGTTTAGATGGACATGATATTTTGTTCGAGGACGAACAAAGCTTCAAGTGTGGGGTGTTGATGATAGGCGATATTACGCGCCTATATCAATATATTTTGCCCATATTTTAGCCTAGTTTTGAGAACAAATTATATATTTCATGCACTTTTAGTCCTTTTTCCTGTAAGTGAGCTAACGAACATGATTAGCAAGTTTTCAGGTATAAATGATGCAAAATTCAGCATTTCATGGATAACTTGATGCCAAAGAAAGCTTCACGAAAGGAGAAAAGCCAAGCTTGGACGCCTAAGGACCAAAAGTGATGCAGGGAAAATCTATCCCGGGCTAAAACAACATTTCTGAAGACTTTGGGGACTTGCAGTAAATTATTTGGATTTGGATAATGATACATTAACCTAGTACAATTGGGTTAAGTATTTCATTAGCTTAGTAGTATTTGGTTAGATATTTCATTAGCTTAGTAGGATTAGGATATGGGTATTATAAATACCCTATCATGCTAGAGATTTTTATTCATTCAGATTTTTACAATCATCATTCAAATATACATTCTACTTCTCAATTCCGAATTCTTTCTTTAATTCTATTTTCTTCTTCTATTCATCTATTCAACTCTTAATTTCCGCAACAAGAGAAACGTTACTTTGCTAAGGAATTCACGCCTAACGCCTACCACTTTTGTGCTACACAAAATTCATCACTATTGTGGTATAACAACAATGCCAATTGTGATTTCCTAGCACTCATGGGTAACTAAACTTCTCTGTTGGGGTTATGGAAGCCAAATGAGATACTATCTATCACTATGAGTTTGTGAGTTCGTGACACGTATGCTTCTTATATCATTATTCTCTTCATCTTAATCTAAATTCTTTGTGGTTGCAAACACAAGAATACGCCAGTATAACATTTAACTTGTTTGAAAGAAATGTTATTTGTTTGGAAAAGAGATAGTGTCAAGGTAGTAGGGTCCCATCCCCTATTAAACAGTTAGTGTCGTAACTGGATTAACCTCTTGGAGAATTCGTACCGTTAGACACGCTTTAAGCTCGAAAGAGTTAAAGTGAAATAATCCTCGAATAGGTCGAAAGACGCCTGGATTTACCATCGAATACAATTCTCTATAAGCACATACATGTCTAAATTCTACACACTCATAGCCAATAGAGACATATAACTCAGAAGGTGGACATAACCCCAACTCTTCAATTCTCCTTGTTTACAACCTACTAAACATTCTTTCTTTTTACGTTGCTATTTTCAGTTTTTACATTAATACTTTTGGTTACACTTTACAATACCCCCTTCTTACGAGACTTGCACTAAAAGTCTAGTAATCGTTGCTTACTTGTTGACCAAGCTATTCCCTGTGGGATTGATACCCAACCCAGTTGGGTTCTATATTTGCTAACGACTGCTTTACACTCCCACGAGAGCTGTAGATTGAGCGTTATTAGCTACTCAGCTAGTTTATAGTCATGGGTTGTGCTATGCTATACCATCCAAACTTGGGGCAGAGGCTTCTGATGTTGTGATTACAAGTAACTTTCTCGTTTGTTTCAGACCTGCATCTGTATTATTTGATCCTAAATCGACTTTCTCCTATGTGTCTGTGTATTTTACTTTGGGTTTGATTCTATTAGTAAGCCTTCTGCCATGCCTATTTGTGTATCGACCCCGGTAGGTGAATCTTTGTGGTGGATCGGACGTGCTGATTATGTGTTTTGACTTTTTTCTGGCTTGAGACTTTGGTAGACTTACTTGTGTTAGATATGGTCGATTTTGGTGTTATTTTGAGTATGGATTGGTTGGCTCTTTATCATGTTGTCTTAGATTGTTTTGCTAAGATTGTAACTTTAGCTTTAGCGGGTGTGCCAAGAATGGCTTGGGAGGGTACACTTAATTCGGGTCCTAAGAGGGTTATATCTTATGTTCAATCTCATAAATTGGTTGAGAGGGGATTTTTATCTTAGTTGGCTTATATTCATGACACTAGTGTTGTTTCGTTTCTTTTCTTGGATTCTGTTCGTGTTGTTCGTGAGTTTATGAAGGTGTTCCCTACGGACTTGCCTAGTATGCCTTCAAATTGAGATATTGATTTTATTATTAATGTTGAGTCAAGCACCAACCCCATTTCTATTCCTCCTCATAGGATGGCCCCAGCAGAGTTGAAGGAATTGAAGAATCAGTTGTAGGAGTTGTTAGATAAGGGATTTATTCGACCTAGTGTTTCACCTTAGGGTGCGTCTGTCTTGTTTGTAAAGAAAAAGAATGGGTCTATGCGGATATGTATTGATTATCGACAGCTTAATAAGGTAACGGTTAAGAATAAGTATCCTTTTTCTCGCATTGATGATTTATTTGATCAGCTTCAGGGTGATGCGGTATTTTTGAAGATTGATTTGCATTTCGTTTATCACCAGTTGAGGATTTGGGCTTTGGATATTTCAAAAATAGATTTTCAGACTCAATATGGTCATTATGAGTTCTTGGTCATGTCTTTTGGGTTGATTAATTCCCCTACCGTGTTTGTGGAGTTGATGAACTGGGTGTTTCAATTGTATCTCAACTTCTTTATGATCGTATTTATAGATGATATCTTGGTTTATTCCAAGAGTGAGGCTGAGAAGGAGGAGCATTTGTGGATTGTGTTTTAGAGATTGAGGGATGAGAAGTTGTATGCTAAGTTCTCTAAATGGGAGTTTTGGTTAGAGTCTGTTTCTTTGTTCGATCATGTGGTGACTAAGAAAGGTATTATGGTTGATCCAACTAAGGTTGTAGTGGTTTGTGATTGGGCTAGACCTACTTCACCCATCGAGTTTTTGAGTTTTATTAGTTTGCCGGGTGTTATTAGTGTTTTGTTGAGGGTTTCTCTTCTATTGCAGCTCCATCGATCAAGTTGAGTCAAAAGAAAATTTATTTTCAGTAGTCCGATGCTTGTGAGGCAAACTTTCAAAAGCTCAAGGAATTATTGTCTTCAACTCCTATATTAGTTTTGCCCAAGGAAAACGTTAGCTTTATTGTATTTTGTGATGCTTTAGGTGTTAGGTTAAGTGTTATGTTGATGCAGGAGGGCAAGGTAATTGCGTATGCATTTTTTCAGTTGAAGCCTCATGAGATAAATTACCATATCAATGATTTGAAGTTGTGCGCAGTTGTATTTGCTTAAAGTTGTAGAGGCACTACTTGTATGGAGTCAGTTGTGAGATCTTCTCAGATCATCGTAGCCTTCAGTACTTCTTTATCAGTGAGATCTTCTTATGAGGCAGTTTCGTTGGCTTGAGTCGCTTAAGGATTATGACTAGACTATTCTCTTCCATCAGGGCAAGGCTAATATGGTGGCGGATGACTTGAACTGAAAGTCAACTAGCATGGGTATCTTGGTGCATCTTTTGATTCAGGAAAGTCCATTAGCCTTAGAGGTTCAGTCTTTGGTAAACCAGATGGTTAGGCTTGATACTTCGACACCAGGGCATGTTTTGGCATTTATGGAGGCTAGATCATCTTTGATAGAGTAGATTCAAGCTCATCAGTTTGACGATATTAGATTGAGTTTATTCGAGATAAGGTATAGAGTGGGGAGGCTAAGGAAGCCTTACTTAATTCGGATTGAGTTTTGAGGATTGGGGGATGAGCTGTGTGCCGAGAGTGGTGGTCAGATTAGGTTGATCTTGGGGGAGGCCAATTGTTTTAGCTATTCTATCTATCCAGGTATGACTAAGATGTATCATAATTTATGGCAGCACTACTGGTGAGGTGGTATTAGGCGAGATATAGCGAATTTTGTGGCTCATTACCTATGTTGTCAGCAGGTGTAGGCCGAGCATTTCAGACCTGGTGGTTTGCTTCAGAGGTTACCCGTTCCTTGGTGGAAGTAGGAATGTATTACTATAGACTTTGTGATTGGTTTACCTCTTACATTTCATGGTTCGAATAGTACTTGGGTCATCGTGGATCAATTGACCAAGTCAGCTCATTTTATTCTGGTTCAGGTCTCATTTAGTGCTGAGAGGTTAGCCCCTATTGTCATTCGTGAGATTATGCGTCTTCATGGTGTGCCGGTGTCCATTATTTTAGATCGAGGTTTTGTGTTCATATTTCACTGTTGGAAGACTTTTCAGGATGAGTTGGGTACTCGGGTTGATCTTAGCACAGTGTTTCACCCTCCAGACTGATGGGCAGTCAGAACGAACTATACAAGGTTTGGAGAATATGCTTCATGCATGCGTGATGGATTTCAGTGGCCAGTGGGAGCAACATTTGGTTTTAGCAGAGTTTGCATATAATAATAGTTACCATTCAAGTATTGATATGACTCCTTTTGAGGCGTTGTCGCTCTCCGGTAGGTTTGTTTGATGTTTCAGAGGTGAGACCTCGAGGTGTGTACTTTCTTCGTGAGTCTTTGAAGAAGTGCTATGTTGATCATAGACTTCGTTCCTTGAGATTTGGTATTGGTAATCGTGTTTTCTTTCGAGTTTCACCCATGAAGGGTGTGATGAGGCTTGGGAAGAGGGGCAAGCTTATCTCCAGGTATATTGATCCATTTGAGATTCTTTGGACTATTAGTGATGTGGCTTATGAGTTGGATTTGCCCCTTGATCTATTAGTTGTTCATCCAGTTTTCAGTTTTTATGCTTCATGCAATATTCTTAATAAGTCTCAAGTCATTCGTTGGGATTCAGTTCAGCTAGATGAGCGGTTGTCCTTTGTTGAGGAGCCAGTTTCCATTTTGGCTAAGGATGTTAGGCAGTTGCGCTCTAAAATGATCCTTGTGGTTCAGGTCCAGTGGCAACTTTGACCTGTAGATGTGGCTACTTGGGAGATTAAGTCTGATATGCGTAGTTTCTATCCCCAGCTTTTCATTGATTCAGGTATTTCCTTGCCTTAGTTTAAGGACGAACTAGAATATTAGTAGTGGATGATGCAACGACCTGAAAATTTGATGAAATATGTGAAATTTATGATTTTGTATGATTTGACTATTTTACCCCTCTCCATTGTTGCATTATGGTATTTCTGGGGTGTGGGAGTGGTTGACATGATTTTTGATGCATTTTGGTATAATTTATGCAATATTGTGGTTTTTTATGACTTTGAAAGCCTTATTTCGGACTAATATGGATATATTTTGATCTGTGCTTCGGATAACAGAACGAACTATGCCAGCAGCTCCTCAATATCGATTTTACGCTAGGTAGACCTTTAGTTCGGGTCCCGATGCACCTGAGCTCATTTCAATCGATCGATCGGAAAGTTGAAAAATTGGAAATATGGGTGCGGGATCCATATTTGATCGAAAAGACCTCGAATGGAAAATCCGACTTTTCCAACAGATCCAGAATGTCAATTTTAGTGTTAACATGTTTGGTATGATTTTACAGCTTTTAAATTTCATTTCAACCCTTGATTTAGAAAATTGTAATTTCGGGTTTTAGGGATCAATTTTGTGAAAATGATATTTTCTGAAAAATCTGGTATAGTCATCGCGTCCGGAATACCGAATTTAGTATGGTTGCTTAGTTCGTTTGCATAAATCAGAGTCCGAACAAATCCCGGACACCCCGTTGAAGTTCGGATTGAGTTTTAAAAAATAAGTATTTTTTGTTTTAGACAGCAGTGCAGATTTCTGCACTGATAAATAATATTGTTTTGACCTATTTTACTCATTTTTCATCTTGCCACTTGGGACTTAAACCCTAAATAGTTGGAAGATTAAAAGTGAAGTTTGTGAGAGCTTGGAAAGCTAGATTAACATCTTTTTTCTTGGTTTTATTACGGATTTAAGGTAAGAATTCTTTCCTTTTCTTAGTAATTTCTTGATAAATCTCTCAAAACCCCAAAAATTTTAGGGCATGATTTTAAACTCAAATTTCACTCATTTTCACTTGAATAATACTTTTATCTTATAATTACTAGTTTTTCATCAATTTAACCTTCAAAAGAACTCCGATTCTAGATTTTAACCCGGATTTCAAATATTTACCCGATAAAGCTCAAAAATAGTTTTTCTTCGATTTGAACCTCATTTTTTACTCGATTTAACTTGGGTTTTCAGATGTAGGTTCCTAAAAATATGGAAAACATGTTTTTGAAGTAAAGTTCTGATTTTTCCCTTCTTTTTCGAAAACCCATTTTGGGGGTCTGTTTTGACTCTGAACCAAAAGTAGTCAATATGGACGTCGTTGGTTTTGTTTTAACGCATAGATTTCATATTTGATATTTCTAGTGATTTTAGGGATTATTCGTAAAATATAGGGTTGCAGGTTCAAGTGTAGCAGACCGGTTTCGACTTTTGAGGTAGGTTATGACTTAACTCTTCAGACTGGGATGGGTAGTAAATGATAGTGCAAAATTCATGTTAAGGGTTGGAACTAATCAGGAAAAATGTCTATCTATGTGTTGTGCCCGTGTGGGGCCTATATGTGATGAAATTGTCAAAATTTAAATATTTGTGATATATTTGACCGTGTGGGGTCTTATGTGAATTGATAGCCTTGAATACATGCGAACAATTGTATTGTATTGCTTAATGTGGTACCGTTGGTGTATTGTGATTATATTCATACTTTATTGGCATATAAGACATGTAAAAATTCATGGATGAAATGAAAATAACGAGTGGATATTGGCTCATATGGTTGTGGAAATGTATCATTGTGGTTGGTTGTGGAAATACTCATTGTGATGGATTGCGAGAATTACATCTTCATATCATACTCATTCATGAAACATTAGTACCACCGTGACAACATCTGAGAAACACTGGCAACACCTTTTTAAAAATATTGTAATATCTTATAAAACCCTTTCCGAGGGATATGCCGAAAAGGAGATATGAGATATGTGGATTGTATATGGGTTGACGAATCCCCCCTGGGTCCTATGTGGGGAATATTTATCTTCGTGGTGTATACGGGGATTGTGTGACGATCTCGGAGTTTGTGCGACGACCTCGTTCATCATCATCACATACAGTGCACTTATTTTATTGTCTTTGTGTTGTGTTGTATTGCCTTATTGACTTGTCATTTATGTATTCATCTTATCTTCCTTTACTTGTATTTGATGATCTTGTATCTACATGTTCTCTCTTATTCTATTATATGCGACATAATGTTTACTTGTTATTCGTATCTTGGTGTGTTTTTGTAATATATATGAGATATAATAGAATTGTTAGTGCAAGCGGTGTGTTCTACCATTGTGGGACATTTTCTGATTGCAGGTGATGTTCCCTTAGTGTATATTTTATATGCTTTATTTACCAGTTTGCTTGGTCATCCTATGATACCTACTGAGTACAAGTGAACCGTACTCATGCATACTGCGCCCTTTCGGTGCAGGTCCTAGCTCGAGTGCGCCTCAGCTTACTTGATTCAGGCGATTGTTGGAGCTTCCAAGGTAGCGGTTCGACATTCATGCATCCGAAGTTCACTTCTATCTTTCTATACTAGTTATGTCTTTATTAGTATTCAGAGACAGTTATTATTCCTTTGTGGTTATTTTTCTGATGTATTTGACTCTTGGATTTATTAGTAGATCTTACACTATTGACACTTGGTTTTGGGCATGATTGATATTTTGGATAAGACTTTCCGCATTGTTATGATTACTTATATGGTTCGGCTTCATTCTAGAAGCCTTACCGTGAGATATTTCTGTCTTTTCTTTTTTTTGTATTAGTTTGGGTGATAGGCTTACTTGTCAAGGTACGCCACGACAAGTGACATCATGACCCTTATTTTTGGGTCGTGATAAAATACATGTTAGCTTCACAAAAAAATACATATTACCCCAATTGATAAAGCTTTACCGAAATCTCTAAGTATATAACAGTAAATAAAAATACATATACAACGAAAAATACCTTTTCCTCCATGTCTTATTCAGATTCATTAGCAGAAAAGTTCTCAACATCGTCATCAACATTTCTTGACTCTGCAATTTCTTTTGCTTTTGTTTTCTTCTATTTTTCATTTTTTTGTCTTTTGGATAAGAATTTTTTTCAACCTTTTTTTTTTCAAAATATCAGTCATCTTCGAAAAATTCAACCAACAACAATAAAAAATCAACCCAAAATCATCTACAATATCCATTCAACTCCAATTATCCTTCATTAATCGCAACAAAATAAAACAAAGTTTCAATTCTCATCCAATTTTTTTTCAACTATATCAATTCTTAAAACATCAAATTTTGGTGAAAAACAAACAAAAGCAAATCCGATCACCTTGATTCTCCATTACAACTAGAAAAATCAAAACTTTAAAGATGAAGTGGAGAAATTATTTACTGTACAAAATTAAAAAAAAATAATGAGAAATTGATAACATGCAATAAATGAATTAATTAGTTACATGAAATTGTGGAACAATATCCTTATCAGATCGTGCAAAAGACGTTAAGAAGGTTTTGAAAGAGAAAAATCTGAGAAAAAGTGTGATAAATGGTAAAGTAGAAAGCAATTAAAGAAAAGAGAAAGATTTTAAGTGTGCATAATAGAACCTAATTTTGAGAGGCGGTAATTGTGGTCCCTCACTTAAAATAATGTTGAGTTTGCTACATATGGTAATTTCATTAAAGTGTTGCTAGTTTTTGTCATTTAAGACTTAAGTATGCTGCTCTATATAGTTTATCCAAATAAAAATAAATGCAATACACCTAACTTTTAAATTCTTAATTCGCCTCTAGGTTTACATTGTTTTGATAGTCGTATAAAATTTTCAGACGGGGAAGTAATGGATTAAGATGAATTTCTAGAATTAAAAGAGAACTATGCATGCACAGACTATATTTTTCCAATAAAACAATTCTCACCATTCAAGAAAAAATGGGTTCAGTCAACAAATTTGATCCAGCCAGACCAAGTATAATGTTTATTTATAATAAATAATAGCAATAACACTATAGTGTTATAATTAATAAATAAATAAATAAATAAAGACAATACTAGATTCATATATTCGATCACATTGGGGAAAATGAAGTTAGAAGTTGAGTAGTCTTTTTTATTTCCTGAAAGAAGATAGGGAAAGGGAGTGGCTGGTGGTATTGTAATTTTTTTTTTGGTTTCTCATGGTATCCCATAGTCGGTAGGCGTGAGATTAATCCTTCGTTCCTATCTCCACAATCGACAGCCGTGAGATTAATCCTTCGTTCCTACTGTCAGCGTACTAAGCGGTAGGAAACTGGTCACAGAGTTTTTTCCATTCACCAGAGGTGGGGATCGAACCCCAACCTCTTGCTTAAGGGGTGAGATGCTGAATCACCACACCAACCCTTGTGGTTGGTATCGTAATTATTATAGTCTTAATAGCCTCTCCGCTCTGCCAAATGTGATAAGTTTTCAAATTATTTAACACTTTTTCTTATTGAGTAGTTTATCAACTTCTTCTTTAGGTTTGCACTTTGCAGCTGGGTGGACATGGTATGATATATATTAAATTATTATATTAAATTAAAATTTTTAATATTATAGTTTTGGTATTATGATATTTGATATGATATATAATATGTAAATTAATTTTTTTAGTATATGGTATTTGATATTTATAAATAACATATCAAAATATTGAATATATATATATATATATATATATATATATATATATATATATATATATATATATATATATATATATATAATATTAATAGATATATTAAGTATTAGAATAAAAATGGCTGAACATTGAAATTTTTGCTCCACTATCTTGATTGTAGTGTCTTTTTTATGTAATTGACTAACAAAAGGAGCTGTTTGTACTTCTTGAATATTTCTACATGTGTAATGTGAATTTATGATACGATTGAGACGTACTTTTGAAAAATCAAAGTACTAATACTTTAGTATACGAGTATATATTATCGAAATTGAACAAATTATGATTACCGAATACTATACTGCAAAATACCGAAATCAAACATCAAAATACCAAATCATACCAAATTAATATGGTAGGGTAATGGTATAATGTTTTTAAAAATTGTGTACCAAAATTACCATACTAAAGTTTTAAATACCGTACCATACCATATCATGCCCACCCCGAGTTTGCAGAGCTCTGTTGGTTAATATAATATGTCAGTTAAATTTATAGATATAATTTTGTTGCCCCTTTAAGCCTACGTGAAATAATCTAAGTTGTTTAGAGTTTTCACTTTAGTTAGGTGACATGATATGAGTGTAGGATTCATATTCAATTTGGTCAATGAATTTTGGATATATTTTGACCAAAATCAACGGCGAAATTTCAAGCAGATTCAATAATCTTTGTAATCAAAATAAAAGCTTAGGTGAAATTAAAGAAAATGGAGTACCTGTATATAGACATTTCCGTCATTCCTTTTTCTTTTATCACCTTTCAAGATGTTACTGTTGATCAATATTTCTTCTCAGACTATCCACAAAATAATATCTCATATATAGTTAAGATTTTATAACTTTATTTTTAAATATTTGAATTATATTTAATCGAATACCCACATCCATATCAATATATACTTGGATCCGTATTTTCAAATCCTAAAAATTGGATCATGAATAATTCAATTTCTAAATCTCCACATATCGAATATCCGTATCCAAGTCATTAGGATATAATAGTACTAATAAAAAAGTATAAATAATATAAATATGAACATTTTAAAAGTAATTACACTCTCTCTCACATTTTTAATTACTTTACTCTCTCTCCCTATTAATATACATAACATAGTCGACATATACATAGTATTTTGTGTATATGTGAAATTTTTGTAATATGTTTAAAGAGTTGGGATATTTTGTAATATTGAAAACATAAGTTGTGTATTTGTGTAATTTTTAGATAAACAAAAGAGTGAAAGGGAATGAGCTGCTAGTTGCAAACTATGCAACATGTGCTATATCAAATACTTTAAGACAAAACTAAAATAGTTACTTGAAAATTATCCGTGACACTTAGTAGTCGTTTAGCAGTAAAATTTTTTGCTTTTTCCAAAAAATTATTTGACTTTAGTGAAAAAGGTGAAACACATTCCGTTTGACCATGAATTTTCCAATTCCAACTTCAGAAAATTATTTGGAAAAGTGAAAATAAGCTTTACTTGTTTTCACTTCTTTCACTCATATTTCTCTCACAAAATTTAAAAAATAACTTTAATTTATATTCATGGTCAAACAAAACTCCAACTCCAACTTCATCTTCAACTCCAACTCCAACTCCAAGAAAAAAGTAATTTTCATGGCCAAACGGGTAATTTAACAGGAAACAAACATGGTTACTTGATAAGATATGTCATCTTTTACTAATAAAAAAAATATTTTGCATTTTGTTCACGTATGTAAGTATCCAAAGTCCTTTCTGTAATTGTATAAAACAATATTTATATTCAAACTAAAAAAACAGTAAAAACTATTCAAATTATTTCTGAAAAATCGTAAAACAATAGAAAGAAATGAAGAATGAGAATCACTCCCATTAAATTTATAGTATCTCCTTAAGGAGATTATTTTCCTTACTATGTCCGAGATTAATGGAATATATCCTCCAAGGATAGAACGATTCACTCACCGAAATAATGGTACCTCAAACTCTGATGAGCAACGAATCACTCAACAGTAGCAAATCACACTTGAGGTTTTTATAAGAAGAAGAGTAGATTTGATTTAAATTTTCGTATCTAATATACGAGGATGAATCAGAAATATATAACCAGCAAATATCTCTTTAAGAAAAAGCAATAATTCTGAAAAATTACAGTGTTTCAAAACGACGGGGCCAAATGCAGTTCACACTTCCAAATAGAAAGTTTGAAAATCGTTCTGGATCAAACTTCCCATCAGATGTGTTTCATACATAGTGAAGTGCGGTCTACATTTCTGCCACACTTCACTAAATAGTCTGAAAGTACACAACCTTTCGAAGTGTGTTCTACATCTTGCTAAGTGCAGTTCGCGCAAGAGGAAATTTCTTGTTCAAAATTTTTGAATTAAATAAATCACTAAATAATTAACTTTAAATGAATTTTGTCCAAAAAATAATCTTTTGATTGATCAGATTCAAAATTGAATCATAAGCCGCAGTCAGGTCGACGACGACAACGCAAGGCATGTATTCTTCTAACATCACTAACAACATGGGAAAGTGCTTATATATTTAAGCACAAGAAAGTTCCTTTCTCCCACCAATGTGGGAGAAATACTTCTTCAATAAAGTAAAAGAATTATTTTCACTCTCCCTCCATTTTTTTTCATGCTATTTTTCATTTAATTTCAACAATAGAACCCAACAATTCTCTACATGAATGAAAACGACTATAAGATAAAGAAATATCCAGAAAAGTGTGTGATTTACAAGGAAAGACTTATTGCATCTGGATAAATATGTTTTTCTTTGGACTCTTCATAATACATTTATATCAGATGCACTCGATCAATTGATAGATGCGATATCTTTGGATCATCAAACTTTGTTGTATACCTAAATAATAAAATTCACACAACTAGACTTTAATCATTTATGATTGCCATTGTAATGACCTATCCCATTGCTATAACATTGATTAGAGCGTAAATGCACGGGTAGAATTTTCCATTAGATAAGAATTGTTAAAACCTCAGGCTATGGATTTCTGAAGAAAACCCAGAGTTGTGTGACCTAGTGATGGTTGGTGTCAAGTGGTATAGTGTTTGATGGTTTTGTGGTTATATTATGATAGTCGAGGGACATAGTGATTCATAGAAACTTTTGAAATGAGAAGCTGTAGAACTTCAATTATTACAGTTGACATGATAGGAAAATCTTGGTTTTCATATTTTCAGGTGTGTGTGAAATAGGGAAAGTTGAAACCTCCACCGAATATCTGTCAGTTAACGCAGTAACGGTACCTTCACTGCTATAGCTGAATTACTGCAGCGGCCAACTGACCTTTGTAGAGGTCGGTGAGATTATACCTTGGACCGCCATAGCAAGCTGATGCTTACTACAACGGGATTGCTATAGCGGTCATTGATAGTTAATATACTAGTATTTTTAGTCGTGACGTTATTTCTCTCAAACATCTAATTTTTGATCT
Organism: Capsicum baccatum var. pendulum; assembly: GCA_030864225.1. Taxonomy (NCBI): domain Eukaryota; kingdom Viridiplantae; phylum Streptophyta; class Magnoliopsida; order Solanales; family Solanaceae; genus Capsicum; species Capsicum baccatum. Next base: position 47,159,554 of record CM061560.1, read on the forward strand.
AGGACTTAGAGAGGGGATTTACTACTAGCTTGGGTGTTTTCAATTATTGGGGTAAGAGTATTACACCATTCTAACATATATATCAATCCATTTTAATCTATAGATCACTAGAACAAAGAATTTTGATGGACTTTTTGGATTTAAGCCCTAAATTGTTGAATAGGTGAGAATTTACCTATTGGTAGCCCTAAACTACTTGATGATGATTTTAGATTGTTAGATTTTACTTTTAGCAAAGAATTCCTTCACTGTAATCTGAATTTGGGGTGGGCATGGTGTGGAATATACCAAATACCATACCAAAACTAATTTTTTTTATACCATTGTATGGATGTTATGGTATTTCGTAGGAGTTTTAAATTATTTTAAAATTTGGTATGGTATTTGGTTTTTATGCAATAAATACCGAAATATCATATACCGTACCGAAGTTTTTTAATAATTTATAAAATCCATATTTATTATATTTAATATTATTAAATAAATTTATATATCATACATTATCCAATTGAACATATAAGTAACTTTTATTCAGAAATACATTGGAAGCGTATTATTTAGGAGTACAATGCTTAAGTTTAGGTAATGTTGTTTAGAGTTTGCAACTTGAACTACGCAATCATGATTGAAATGTTCTTTTTGTGTAATTGGTTAAAAAATATAGTTGTTAGTATGATATGATTGAGACGTTTTTAAAGTTTAAAGTTATAGGTTTTCTTATATGAATATATATAAGTCGAAATTAAATAAAGTATGGTTACCGAATTACCATACCATAAAATATCGAAATCAAATTTAAAAATATTGATTCATACCGAACTAATTTGGTATGATAATGGTATTGTTCATTAAGCTATCAAAAATCAACGTTACCATACCGAAGTTTAAAATACCATACCATACCGTACCATTCCCACCCCTAATGTAAAATATTGAATTTTTGGATAATTTAATGGGTACAAACTCTCAAATTGCTGATTTAGATTTTGAACAAGGTTTAGTCAATGAATTTTGGTCCCTAATGCATGAAAGTGAAAAGTTAATTGTTGATTACTCTTTTTTGTTACTTTTAGATTGAGACTGATTTAAAGCTGCAAGAAAAAAAACTCTTTGTGAATTAGCTGTATTCAGAATCTTGTTTGGGGTAGATTATGATTTTTATGATAGTTGTAGACTTGATTTATATGTTGTTCTTATTCGTGAATTGAATTGGTCTTGAGACATGCTGTGAATTGTGAGTGGGTTGTCATAGCATGAGTTAAATGATAGTGAAATTGACTATGTCTTTTGTGATGATAAATTGTGTACTTGAATATTGATGTACTATGATATATCCTAGGTGATAGTGACTGCATTTCTTGATGTTGTTATATTTGAATGATCCGGTACTGCACTGAGACAAACTACTTAAGTAATAATATTCATAAGATTTTGTAGCATATATGTATGGTACATGGATGAAGTTGATTCCCTATAAGTCATGACTATCGGGCAAACATAAGTCTTCTTAATGTGTATGTTCAGATTGAGTTTGATAATTGTGATAAATCGTTACATTTGTTAAACTGTTTGCTTGTTCACATAAACTGCATTGTGTTGTGGTGAGTTGAGATAACATTAGAATACTCTTGTGATGATTGTTGATTATGTTGAGATTTAGGTGATAATTTACACTCTGATATTTAAAGTGGTTATAAATATCCTTAATTGATAATATTATATTTATAATGGCGGTTGTGATACCATCGGTAGGATGAAGGTTGATTTAATTGAGAATATTTATTGGATTTACCTGGTCTATTTGTGGATAGTATTGGTTGTTTGGATTACTTGCTATTTGTTGATTGCTAGTTTACTAACATTTGATTTATGTTTATATGTGAGTCTAAGTTTTTGCCAATAATATCTTTCAGTACATAGTGTTTTACTGATTCTATTTTGTGCTTTTCTTTTATTGAATGCAAACAATGTTTCAAAGATTTTTATGCAATGTCACCTCTAGGTGTCACCAAATTTTTATGCTCCAAGGATAAACACTTATCTTCAAGTTGTCGTGGATCATCTCAGTAGATCATGTCCATCTACTCGGATAATGATTCTCATATTATTTCATTACTTTTTTAATATTATTTATAGATTTTTTATGAGAGGTTGTTATAAAATAACTTTTGGGGTCCTTGGAGATTGTAATAGGTAGTTTGATTATTCCACATACTTTATTATTTTATTTGTTTATGATATATTAATCATTAAAGTTGAAATCTGCTATATTTTATCTTAAAAATAGCTAATTGATCAGGTTAAATTTGGGTCAGATGGTTCTCGGCCAATGCCTTAGTTTGGGTACTACTCACAGTCATTTGAATTATGACAAATTTAATATCATAGTCATAGGTTCATCAATCTTGTTATACAAAAACATGTATAGTAGAGTCTTGCAGAACGGTACCGAGACATTTGTATGTTTCTTTGAGAGGTAATAGGAAACTATAAAAACTTACCTTTTTATGCTATTACTTGATTTCAATTGGTATCTGACATCTTTCATTCATATTTTGATTAATATTGAGAACACAATCTATCGAAGTTAGAGCAGAGGCGCTCGAACCAACCATTCGGTTTGTGGTTTGTGATAGAGAAAAGGTGCGAGAAAAGGAGGTAGAAAAAGGAGAGTCATGCTTGCCAGAGCTAGAGTTCAGGCGGCTATTGTGCTAGTTAGAGAAACACCAGAGTCTCCTCCCCCACCGAAGGATATTCCTAAAATTGTTAAGATTAAGTAGCATCGATTCAGGCATAGGGAGCAATAGTTTTGGGAGGTGTGGATCCAATTTAGGTGTATTCTTACATGATACAATAGATATTGAGCTTCTTAAGTGGGTTGACCGGTACTGGGACTACATCCGCAGTTCTTACTTCTTAACATTTGAGATTAGCAGGTTGTTGTCGTAGTTCCCAGAATTAATAAAGAGTCAGAGATATCTATTTTCCCTTGATAGTTTATGGGTTCGGTAAGATATAAATATTGAATAATTAATAAAAAAAGTTTATATGTGACCCATAATGACTCATACACGACTACTTCTAGCAATTTTCAATGATGTCAAAAAATTCTTTTTTAAATACTTTTTCAATTCACTATTGAAAACAAAGTAAATTCTTTGTTACTGGAGAAAATTGAATGAAAGATGTCTTTTACGTATTGAATGAAGGATTGGTGATATTGATCAACTTAAAGGGTCAAACATAATTAGAAAACTTGAATAAGTTAATTGTGGACTTGATTAATATTTGCAAAACTTTCTAATCTTTTTAAAAATTCAAATCAACCTACACCTGTATCATCTCCAAATCATCCATCTCCCCCCTATCTCGATAATTTCTCTCAAACTTTTCTCAACTAATAATTCTACAAATTTATCCCTTCAATCCTCGGCGACTTCAACCTCTGGCAATAAATAGTTGGGCTTTGAGTTCCTTTTGACTTTCAACCATCAATTGATGTGACAACTTTGCTCTCTGGCAACAACAACTTTGAGTCTTTCATCGTTCCTTTTCTTCTTTCACAGGTAAAATATTAGGGCTTTTTAGTTATGAAGAAAAAAAAGAACTTAAGACAACTTCTCTTCTAGTATTGGTTAATAATTTTAATATTTGTTGGTTAAATTTGAAATGGGGACTGAAGAAAATCCTAATTTCTTGTATTTCTTCTCTTCTCTTTTCAGAGTGAAATATGATTTTTATTATTATTGTAGTTCTTGTTGTCGAATTATTGATTCAATTTGTTGGTGTGTGTTGAGTTTTTTGAAATTTGATTTTTATTGTTTGTGTTTGTACAATCAAAACAACAATGTTTGTGTTTTTGGTCACTGTTGATGTTGGTGCGTACGTTGTATGTGTGTTGTGTTGGTGTTACTGGGCTGGTTTGTTGTTATTGTTGGTAAAATTGTGTATTTGATATTAAATGGTGATATTGCTATTGTTCTATTAAATAAAATCTTACAACTAGTTTTTCTCTGTAATAGATTTACCATCTGATGCAATGGATTTACCATCTGATGCAACAAATTTATCATCTAATACAACTGATGAACCATATGTTGGATGAAATCCTATCAACTATTCCAACAGGACGATATGTCCAAGACTTTGATTTATTCCAACAGATTATTCATCTGTTGCGACAGATGACCCTTCTGTTGGAACAAATCTAATTAATATTGACAGGTGATAACAATTTCAATAAATCATTGATATGTTGCAACATATGAATGATCTGTTGCACAGACCAATCATCTATTTCAATAAATGAGTGGTTTGTTGTATGAAATAAACATGGTATTGAAACGGTTTTTATGGCTTCCAAAAGATTAGTCATTCGTTGCAATGGGTTAGTTATATGTTGCAATAGATAACCCATTATTGCAACAGATGTGTTATCTGTTGGAACTATTATTTTACTATGTTGTACATATTAGATTTACTGTTATCCCTTTTTAATGATGCATTAATCAATTATAATCTTTTTTATTTTCTTGTTATTTTAATATAGTATGACTCCTAAAAAAAATCTAATCAAGTCTAAGTAATGGAACAACTGAAACAGCTAGGCTACATACACCACTCTATGAGCTTGCTTTACAAGCGACATGTCAATCAGAAGAAGAAGATAATGAACATGGGATGAGGAATGTTTCAAAATAGATGATCCAAATGTTAATATCCCTTCCACTGAAGAGTTGGTCAAAACTTTCAACATTGATAGTTATCCTGTGAGAATGCAGTGTGATGGTACCATAGACTTAACTGGTGATTTATTGGTTAACTCATCCATAAGAAAATCTTTTGACGCCTTTAGAAAATTACTTTGAGATCAAAAATTCGATGCTTATTTCAGGGACAACTGCTTTGGGTAATATCTGGATTTGCCAGAGGACAACAATGCTTGTTTCCAAATGTCATGGTATATGATTTTCTCAACCGTAGGTTTATGTATGAAAATAAAGATATGATGGATGAGGTGTGGATAAATTACTGTGGCATGCTTTTTTGTTTTGGTTGGAAGGAGTTTGACATAGTTACTGGACTAAAATGTTATCCTCAATCTCCTTCTCAGCTTATACCTATTCTAACCCAAAAAAGCACCCCACTCACCCAACAAATGCAAAGGCAAGTCAAGTGATGGTGATGACTTGGTGTTCCTTCTTAGTCCAAGTTCTAAAACAAAAAAATTGACAGAAGCATTGAAAGGTAAAAGACTTTCAAAGAAGAACAAACAATCATTATGCTTGATTTGGTTTGTACATAATATTCTTTGGGTGAAAGACGTTAACAACAACATACCACTTGATTTAATAAAGCTCTCTGAGGATCATGAGACATTTAACATCTATCATTGGGGTTATGAAAGTTTCAAAATAATTTTCAAATATTTAGTGACTCCATTAATGACAAAGATAGTCAACTTATATGGCTTTTTATGGGCTTTCATGGTAAATATTTCTCTTATTTTGATTTATTTACTTTTTATTGAATAATGCTTTTGATTTATTGATGTTATTTTATAATCTTGGACATTTGAAGATATTCCTTATTTGAGACAATAAGTGAACTACCAGGAAGAAGTTTCATGTCCAAGAATCCTAAGACGGTTGTCGGCCAAATTTGAAAAGAGAAAAATTTCTTGATATCTTCAACTCTGCGCATGAAGAAATAAGTCTAACTCTAATTAAGTTTTTATTTTAATTAATGATTTAATCATCATTCTAATACATGTATTAATTTATTTTAGATTGTGCATCCGTGGTTTGTTCCGACCAATCGAGAGTTGAAGATGCCTTTTTTCTTACTTTAAGATCTGTGCACACTTTTTTGGACCCTAATGTCATTGATAGAATAAAAAAGAAATTGTTTGGAGTAACAACCATCACATGAAAAATAATTTTGGTGGGTGAGCTTATTGTTGTTGATGGTGTTAGTGGTGATGGAGATATTGGTGGTGGTAGTGGTACTGCAGTTGGGGCTAAGATGCTCTTCTTGCAGTTTTTGAAACAACTGCTGAAAATTTTGGTCGGTAGGCTTGTTGTTGTTGATGGTGTTAGTGGTGATGCAACTGTTGGTGATGGTATTGATAGTTGTGCTGCTGTTGGGGCTATTGATGCTCCTCTTTCAGTTTTTGAAACAACTGTTGTTGGGACAGATTAATGCATTAATAGCATTAATTAGTCCATTATGTTTCGCCTTGCAGTTTTGACATATGTATTCATAACATTCATATTAATGCATTAATTGCTTTTGTAAAGAATTGACATCTAAGAGGGATGTCATTCCATCAATGAGGATTTCATATCCATGCACTACATTAGAGATTATGGCGACAAAGAAGAGAAGGAAAGAAGTCTCTAAGGAATTATTAAGTATAAAAAGAGCAAAATTACAACTTTTCTGTCTTTGTCCTGCACTGTTGATCAATGTAAAAGGGCTATGGAGAGCAGCATGAGCTGAAGAAGGTGAAAATTTATCATCTATTCTAATAAACAAATAGACTACACATCTATTTCAACAGATGACACATCTGCTGAAAATTATCAAACAAACAAAGACATCTGTTGCAACAGATGACTAGCCTATTAAATCTAATGCATTATATGTTGCAACATATGTCTCATCTGTTGGAGAAAATGAAACAGGTTATCAGCTATTTTAATTTGTCCAAATAGATGACGCATCTATTAGGACAAATTACATCAAGACTTCCTTACTATTTTAGGTTATTCCAATATATGAGTCATCTATTTCACTAGATGAGTCTTTTATTCTAACAAATAAGTCATCTATTGGAACATATAAGTCATCTATTGGAAATTGTCATATAAGTCTTTCTACTATTTTAATTTATACCAACAGATGACCTATCTGCTACAATAGATGGGTCATCTATTGGGATAGATTAAATAAAAAATTCATACTATTTTAGTTTGTCCAAATAAATAAGTCAATGTTGCAACAGATGGGTCATCTGTTGGAAATTATCATACAGGTCTTCCTACTATTTTAGTTTGTCCAAACTGATAAGTTATATGTTTCAACAGATGGACCATCTTTAGGAAATTATCATACAGGTCTTCCTCGTGTTCTAATTTGTCCCAACAGATGACCCATTTTTTGCAACAAATAAGTAAATGGGACAAATTAAAACAAGATAAAGGCCTACTTGATTTCCTCCAACAAATGAGTTATCTTTTTTCATTTTTTGGTATCTCTGTGATTAACATTGATAATTATGGATTTTCAGGTGGATGTCATAGTAGAAGTTACTCCTAAAAATATAATATCACAGTTGTTAATCTATCAATTGCTTCTAAAGATGAAGAAAAGAGTAAACCTTTTAATTCAGAAGAACAAAAGAATTACCCATTTGAAGGATTCAATATCTCGGACGTGGCTCCAGAAAAACTAACAAAGTTGATCAACGACTGTTCAGAATGGACAAGGCTTTTAAAGCTTCATGCCAGCAGGTGTTAAATCATTTTTAAAATATTGATTTGTACAATTCTTTTTGTAAAAACATGACATTAACATATATAAATCATTCAAAAAACAAAATGACGAATACTACAAAGTAAACCAATTGGATCTTGATTTTGATATGTTAGACTTTGTTGTTGCAAATCCCAGAATGAAGAATTGGTTCTATTTGATGTCACAACCCCAAACTTGCTGGAATAATGAGGTTTAAATGTCATACATCTTACTATTAATACTTTATTTAGTTATATCTGTGTATTCATTTTATTGTCACGTAATCTGAAATGTTTGATATTATGTGCAACACATCAATGTCATTTGTTACTATCTCTGAAAGAAGGCCAAGTTGCAAACACAAGACCAATACAGATACACGACAGATAGTAATTTGTACAAAGGTTGTATCAATAATGTCTACGATAGGTATTGTCAACAATAATCGAAAGATTTTTGAAATGAGGAATGCTTAATCAACATCATTAAAGGTATTAGAATTCCAGCTGGATTACCTTGGCATTTGATGATGAAGTGTACATTCCAATCAATTGTGGTGATGAATTTTATTGGGTGTTGGTTGTTGTCTTTATAAAAGAGAAACACATCCAAGTTTACGAATCGATGACAGAAAGGAGACATTCTGGGCCATCCTCTGAGATACAAAAACTTGCCAAAATATTGCCTACTTACCTTAATATAGGTGTTTTTTTGGACCAAAGGATTTGTACTGATTGGTCGACGATTGAAACATATCGGGATAAAATAGGTAATCCATTTAATGTAAAATATGTTGAAGGAATTGCTCAGCAATCTAGTGGTAGCCTGTAAGTATCATGATTTAGTTTCAGTTCATAAATTTCACAATGATTACATTAATTGCAAGATATGGATTATCTGATTTTTACAAACGTAGGGATTGCGGTCTTTATTTCTGCTTACATCGAGAATTTGAGCGATCGATTAGAAGTACCAAATTATGTACTTGATGACATATTACTCCGTAAAATATATGCTACTCTTTTATGGAAATATGGAGAAGCAAAATCTCAAAAATCGTACGCAAGCGACATTAAAGATCCACAACGACCTAAGCCAAATTCCATAGCACCGGATAAAGAAAACTTGTCCATATTAAGTAGATCTTTATAGATTTAGTATGCCAAAGTAATATCCTCTCCTTAGGAATTGTTGGCATCAAACTTAAATTGTTGATTTATTTGTTGAGTAGATCATCTGTACCCATAACAATTTTTTACATTTCATTTATTAATTGATTTGAACTTATTAATTGAAATAAAATACTATATTCAAATATTGCAATAGATAATAGATCTGTTGCAACAGACGACATATCTGTTGGAAATTATCAAACAGATTTAGACATATATTGCAACATGTAGGTCATATGTTGGAAATTATCAAACAGGTCTTCCTACTATTTTGATTTGTTCCAATAGATGACCTATCTGTTGCAATAGATAGACTATAGTTGCAACAGATAGACTTAAGATATAAATATCTGCATAATACAACAGATGACCAACCTATTGCAACAGATAAACTATCTGTCAGAACAAATAGTTTTCATCAAGCATAAAAAATTGTCCCTACATGTAAAGTGACTTGAAATAAAAATTGCCATAGTGTTTGTATTTGTACATCTTCTTTTTTTACATACACAAGCTCCAACCTTTTAAGTATTACCCCATAAACTCAGACCTTATACATCATTTCCATGATGTTATCACATATAAAGGTCAATGGATTGGTCATTTCTGTGCCAATTAGCAAATATTCGATGTGTGAAAATGCGTACAACCTGTACGCGACACCGGTTTAATTTTTTGAAAGGTCCTTGTCCTTGTTTCGGCCTTTAAAATCCCATTATTCATTCAACACTTTCACTGGCAAATGGTTCATCAGTTTACTCTACCTCAACAAGTTGGAGAACAAGTCCAATAGTGGATGCATCTTGGCAAAAAAATCTGCCTCGTCGAAGATAGCTAAGTTACATTCATAAAACTTCATCATTCCATCCTCGAGTAGTATTGCAAGATCCAGAAAATATTTTATGTCCATGTTCATGACTAGAAAAATTCTCTTTCCCTTGGTCCAATCCGTGTTGTATGGATATGGCCTCTTTTCTCTAACATATTTAATCGTATCTTCATCCTATTCAAACCTAGAAGCTAACGAATCTAATCCCGAGCCACCGGGAGTTGACGCTAGCTAAATGAGTTTATCGTACTTAATCTTGAAGTTATTGTAGAAGTTAAGGTCTATTATCTTATTGCCAATATTATAAGCATCTGAGTATGCTAATTGCCTACCCCTTATGAGGAAGAGAATTTTATCCACATACTGTGATATAAGAAGACAATTTTTAAATAGGTAAGTAATTTTAAAAAAAGAAAAACAAAGTGGAAGATGCAACGGATGGTCCATCTGTTGCACAGGGTTCTCTAAATATGTAAATAGATTACCCATCTAATGCAACTTATGCTACAGATGGATAATCTGTTGTAGCATATGAACACCAGTTTCATCAGAATACCCAGTTGTTGCAACAGATGACACATCTGTTGTGTTGCTTCTTCTTTATGGAGTAGATTAGAAGGAAAAATTAGGAAAAGAAAACTTACCCTGTCCACGTACTACACTTCCATATATGTTATCTTCTTGAAGTCTTGGGGGGGGGGGGAAGGCATTCATGGTGAAGGTTTTTGTGATTTTTCTTTGAATTTGTTGTCTCTCTCACAAAAGCTTTCCATTTGGGGTCAAGTTCTGCATATATGTTCACCTTCTTCAATGGTCCCTGAACTTCATCAAATTTTTGAGGAGGCGAAGTTGTAATATTTTTTGGTTTTCTATTTGAGAGTATATGTTTAATTTTGTTTTTTGTCTTTCTAACCTCAATTGTAGGAGTGTATGGCTGTCTCATCTTCTTAGATGGAATGACACTTCTCTTGGATTTCAACTCCTCGACCATATTAGTGAGAGCATCTATTTTTTTAAAGAGTTTACCCTATCTGTCCATGAAATTTATGTATTGCAATGAGAACATAAGCATGAAAAGGGGTGAGAAGGACCATTGTAAGGAGTGATTTCAAACATATTTATTTTTTCTTAAGCATCAGCATACTCATCATCATGAATGGTAGCAGCATCAGCATCCATATAACTGCCACCAACATCAACAACTCTAACAACAATACCCCAGAAGCAACACTCAGATCTGTTGTAGCAGGTTGATCACGAAGAGCCTCAACATGAGGCTGACCTTACCTAAATACTCTTCTTATAATCCATCATTGGGTATGCTATTGTATCAAAAAGACCTAGATTAATAAAAAATGTCATCCCCAACTCTTTCTTAGTGGGTATGATCCATGGATGCACAACCTATAAAAAAGGGATGATATGTTTAAATCAAAGAGTAATTTGCAGTCAGTTTGGTAATATGTTAACACAGGTAATTTATGCAATAATGATTTTTATTTCTAAATGGATGATTCATATGTGGAATCAAATTAACCATCTATTACATTGGATTTCGCACTTATTGCATAAGTTGCAGTAGATGGGTAATCTTTTAAGTCAGGTTCAGAGAATCATAGCAATAAATAGGTAATTTGTTGTGAAAAATGACTCATCTATCACAAAACATTACCCATTTGTTGCACCAGATGGGTAATCTTTTAAGTCGGGTTCAGAGAATCATAGCAATAAATAGGTAATTTGTTATGAAAAATGACTCATCTATCACAAAAAATTACCCATTTGTTGCACCAGATGGGTAATCTGTTAAGATAAATTAAAATATATGATCCATATGTTTCAATAGATGGACCATCTATTTCAATATTTTTCTTTGATTCAAATTATTCTACTTGAAAGAAGACTTACTGCATCATACAGAGGGTTAAAGAGATCAACCTACTTAATCCTTGTATTGCACTTTGCAGCCAACCACCTAAGGATCCTCGGATGATAAACGTTATCCAACAATCCTTTACCTGCTTTAAGAGGGGAGGAATGACTTCAAATGTGCAAGCCTAAAAAATATAAACAGAAAGCAAACAAAAAAGTCATAATAATTATTCAATATGAATATAAACTAATGCAAGCACAAATAAATATTAATTAAATTTACCATGAAAACCCAAGAAAAGCCATACAAGGAGATCGTCTTTGGGGATAACTTTGTCAATAAATATTTGATAGTCAACTTGTAGCTTTCATATCCCCCAGTTATTATTACTAAACTTTTCTAAATCCTCCGCAAGCACTAAAATATCATTTTTTATTATTTTATAGACGTTTCTTTCCAATATAATGGAATGGGCAAACCAAACTAAGCATAATTGTTCCTTATACTTCTTTGGTATGGATTTATCCTTGAGATCTTCTAACAACATCGTGGCTTTGTAACCACGTCCAGTAATGTCCAATAACCCATTTATGTTTTCCTTTCATTTGTTGCTTTTAGTGGGTAGTCGCTTGGACATTGTCTTGCCTTTATTTGATGCTGGTAGTTTGCCTGTCCTTCTTGCCTTGGACTTTTTGAGGGGTGTTTTCTTGATAAGAGGTTCTTTTGGACGATCGCATCTCAAGCCTTTCATTATGGTAATCTTTTTCATACCAAAACAAATTGGCATGCCACAGTAGTTGATCTAGAATTCATCCATCTTTTTGCCCCCTTCTTCAAATCTTTATAATCCCCTATGTACTTGATCTTGTGCTTGAGAAGACCATATATTATGCTCATTTGGAAACATACATTTTTGTCCTCGGCCAACTTAAGAAAGTGTCCAGAGCATCTCTTTTTAAAACATTCCTCTAGTTTTTCTTTCTTCATAGTATTCCTAAAATCATTAAAAGGTTTCCCCAACAGAAATTTAACTACAAAATCACCAGTTAATTCTGCAGGGTTATCTATCGTCATCTCAACTTGAAACCTGGTAATACTAATAGTTTTCACAGGATCATGCTGGTATATTGATCTTAATTCACGTCCCATTGGTGATGCATTATCATCATGTTGATCATCATTATCTTTCTCACTTTCTACTTTCTTCTCTTCTTGTTTATGTTCTTCTTCTTTCTCCTCACTTTTATTTTCCTCACCACCCTCTACAGACCCTTCTCCACCTCCCTCAACATTATTTTCTTAAATTTTCTCAACTTTACTTTTCCCTAACTAAGATTGTTCAGGAATCTCCTTCGAATCGATCTGTACTCTAGCCTTTTTGGTTAGGTGGTCAGAAGTTGATCCATTTTTAGTTTCTTTTATTTAGGGAGACATCTTTTATCGACAAACAAGAGAAAAATAAAAATACATTACAATTTGTAATGCCTCGAGCCTACACCCTGGACGTCACATGGTGCTTACGACCCCGGAGGATCACAAGCTAACCCATGACTGGTACCTGCTGTGAGCACTGAATAATAATACTAAAAATATATGCAGAAGTGTAACTAAAAATGCCATAAGGTTCTCAAAATATTGAAATAATAACTGAATATACTGATAATAACATCTAAAAAGTGAATAACTAACTAAGCTAGTCTGAAAGCCTCTAACTGTCAGAATATGGAGTTGATGGGACAAACCCCCAACTAACGTTGAACTGGAATAACTACAGAAATACTGAAAGAAATAAGCTTTGTCCTCAAAATATGAGGACTTACCAATATAACTGTTGCTAATAACCTGAGCTGCTAAGTACGGTCAAGAATCTGAGTGCCTGAACCTATGATATGAGACATCATAGTGCAAAGAGATAGTATGCATTAGTACATGGAATGTACTGGTATACAAGATGAGGTGAGGCTAATATGCTTGGGCTCGTATGCATGAACAATAACTGAATAAGAGTACATAGGGAATTAAAACTGCGGTAAACACTGAGTATGCAATACTATGCATATACATATACACATGTCATGTATCTGAGATTATACTGTAATAGAGTAATGAGTTTTGTTGGCTGAATAATTGATAACTGAGTAACTGATAACCGAGTAACTTATATTTGACAGCCATGGTTCTTTAGAACTTGACTGATTTCTATACTGAAGACTGAAACTGAGATTGTGGGAGTGTTCATTTAACCTACATACCCCGATGTAACTGATTTGGGTTCCAACCTGTGACCCCAGTTGGAAGGGTGTTAGCACCTTGCCACAGGGTACTAACAAATTTTGTGTCAACCCTAGTCTGGTAGGAAGACTTATGATATATATATATGCTTGCGTCAACCCCAGTCTGGCAGAAGGATGGCTTACCCTACGCTGGCTACATATTTCTGTAACTCAGGGATTGCTACTAAGGGTCAAACCCTAGGATAACAGGAATACCCCCATCCCTGGGTTCGTTCGGTGCTGAATCCTACTCCCAACTGAAATGACACTGGATCTGATCGTTACTGGACTGGCTTGACTGAACTCATGATGATCGTGGATACTTACTGAATACTACTTTCTTGACCTTACTGAGACTATTCTGTAACTATTGTGATCTAAGTAAACAGCTAGATTTCAGGTATTAAATACCCCCAGGACTCGATAGCGTAAATAGTAAAATATAGCACAATCTTGAAAGCATGATAGCTAGTCACCTAGTAACAATTCATTCATTGGGGCATTTTATCATACACTCGGGGAGCATGACTATTTCACATAATAATAAACACATGCAAACATCATGGCTACAATATTCAACTTGTAAATCTCAAGGTTTTTAACATGAGAATTCACTTAACTCAACATACATGCTAATTGGTTTACAGGAAACATGTGGTAATTCCTGGATTGAAACCCATACATCAATACATACATGACCGTAAACTAATTAAAGCATGTAAATCATGAATATGAAAACTTGTATTTTGAAAAAGGGTTCTTGAACTCCAAGGGTGAAAGGAACCCAAGGATGAACACCTAACATACCTGGGCAATTGGATTCTTGAAGTTACTTCGTAGTGTTCTTGAGATTTGTTCTTGATTCTTGAGGGCTAGGGTTTTCTATTTGAGAGAGAATGTTCTTGATTTGGGAAAAATTTTAATAAACAATGACTAAATCATCTTTTAGGGATTAATTAACGTATTTTAGACTAATTAGGGCCGCTGAAAAAGACCAAATTACCCCTAGAAAGAATTAAAATTGTTGTCGCTGGAATCTCGATTTTTACCTTTGGCGAGATGCAATAAAACCACGTCAGGCCACTATAAACTGACAATCTCCATTTTGTCCAATGGCACGACGCGGTGCCATCACGTTGTGCCACTAGGAAATGACAAGCTCAAACTAGAACTTTACCGCGATGCGTCGCCATCGCGGTGTCTCACTAGGAAATGACAATTGGGAACTTGGAATTCACCATGATGTGGTACTATCGAGGTGATTCACTGCGACACGGTGTTGTTCATATTGAGCTACTGTTTTTACTAAATGTGCCATAGCTTCTCACCCGAGTATCGAATTTGGGCGAAATTAGTATCGTTGGAAAGCTAATTCAATTTACTATAACTTGGTGGGTCTTGTGCTAGTGAGCTTGAAACATGAATCTAGCATTGGTTTGGACTTTCAGGGTAACAATTGATGTCTGCATAATTTAAAAAAAAAGGTGAGACAAAATTCAATAAATTTTTATATGTCACATTACAAAAAATATTTCAATAGATAGCCCATCTGTTGGAACAGATGAATCATCTGTTACAATAGATGCACCATCTGTTGGAACAAATGAATCATCTGTTATAATAGATACACCATCTGTTGCAACAAATGAACAACCTATTTGAAGAGATCAAAATAGTCTTTCTAGTGGTTTGTTTTATGCGAACAACTGAAACATTTGTTGCAACAGATGGGGAATCTATTTGAAGACATATTTTAATATCTTCCAATAGTTGTTCCATCTATTTCAATAGATGGACCACCAACACCAATACCACCAACACCACTACTACCACCACCAACACCACTACTACCACCACCAATACCACTAATACTAACACCACCAACACCAACACTAATACTAACACCACCAACACTAATACCAACACCATCACAAACATCACTAATACAACCAACACTACCACTACCAACACCACCACCAACACCACCAATACCAATACTAACACCCCCTACAATACCAACACCAGCACAACCAACACCACTAATACCACCAATACCAATACCACCACCAACACCACTAATACCAACATCATCAACAATAATACCAATACCACCGCCAACACTACTAACACCACCAATACCGATATCATCAACAATAATACCAACACCACTACCAATACTACCACCACCACCACCAACACCACCAATATCACTACCACCATCAATACTAATTCCACCAATACCAACAATACCACCAATACCAACACCAATACCACACTACCGATGCCACCACCACTACCACCTCCAATACCACCACCATCATAACCACCACCACCAATACCAATACTAATACCGCCAACACCACCAACACTAACACTATTAATACAAACACCACCACCAATACCAATACCACCGATAGTACCAACACCACCAACACAAACACCAAGAGCACCGACACCAATAATACAACACCATCAACAGCCGCCAAAATACCACAAATACCATCCAACAATGCCACGACAGTCAGTA
Organism: Capsicum baccatum var. pendulum; assembly: GCA_030864225.1. Taxonomy (NCBI): domain Eukaryota; kingdom Viridiplantae; phylum Streptophyta; class Magnoliopsida; order Solanales; family Solanaceae; genus Capsicum; species Capsicum baccatum. Next base: position 47,175,746 of record CM061560.1, read on the forward strand.
AAATACTATAATACAAATTACAATTTTCTCAGGTTCTTTCTGCACTTTTTACCATCAAAACTCAAAATTATTAACCCATTCTCAAAGATAATACAACTAAAGTCTTCTTTTTCAATATTAACTAAAAAATCCTATTTTTTTTTTAAAATGACAAATGTAGAACTCCTCTCAAACTATATTACCTGCGAAGAGAGATAAAATGACTAATACAAGTAAGAAAAAAGTCAAAAATAACAACTATGTGATCAAAATGGAAAAAAATCGATCTGTTTTGAGAAATATGTTAAGTAGTTGTTGTTTGTATTATTCAGAGAGAAAGAAAAGAAAGAGAATAAAACTCGAGACTTGAAATGATGAAACATTTTTCCCACAAATGGATGATTTGTATGGATTAATTTGTATTTTGAAAGAGAATAACAAGTTTTGAAAATGTTAATTTGGTCTGAATTGATCTTAATTAATTTTTTAAAAGAGATAAATTTAACTGTTTCATGATAAATTAAATTAATTTTACTAAAATTAGTTTTCAATTATTAATTTCAATTGGATCATTAATGAATTTGATATTAACTTAATAATAATTTAATATGAATCCTTTTAACTCAAATTGATCAATTGATGACTTCGGCCAGGACGAAAACAATGCCAACATCATGCAATTCTAATGACTCAATTGAAGTAGTTGAACCTATTAGTTCATCCCTAATTCTAGCTGGATCAATTTAGATATTTCAGACAATGGCTTGATTTGAATCGTTTTAACTCAAATTGATCAATTAAGGACTCGGTTAGGATGAACACAATACCAATATCATGCAATTGTAATGGCTCAATTAAAATTATAGTTGAACCTATAAACTCATCTCTAATTCTAGCTAGATCAATTTAGATATTTCAAACAATGGCTTAATTTGAATCATTTCAATTCAAATTGATCAATTGATGACTCCGACCAGGACGAATATAATACCAACATCATGCAATTGCAATGACACCAATTGAAGTTATAGTTGAACCTATAAACTCATCCTTAATTCTAGATAATTATTTAGATATTTCAAACAGTTGCTTGATTTGAATCATTTCAGCTCAAATTGATCAATGGATGACTCCGGTCAGGACGAACACAAGATCAATGTCATGCAATTGCAACGACTCAATTAAAATTATAGTTGAAAATATGAAATCATACCTAATTCTAAATAGATCAATTTAGATATTTCAAATAATGACTTGATTTTAATTGTTTTAACTCAAATTGATCAATTGATGACTCCGGTCAGGATGAACACACTACCAACGTCATGAAATTGCAATGAATCAATTGAAATTTTAGTTGAACCTATAAACTTATCCTTAATTATATGTAGATCAATTTAGATATTTCAAATAATGGATTTATTTGAATCGTTTTAACTCAAATTGATCAATTGATGACTCCGGTCAGGACAAACATAATAGCAACGTAATGCAATTACAACAACTCAATTGAAATTGTAGTTGAACCTAAGAACTCATCCCTAATTCTATCTAGATAAATTTAAATATTTCAAACAATGGCTTGAATTATTTTAACTCAAATTGATCAATTGATAACTCTGGCCAGGATGAACACAATACCAACGCAATGCAATTGCAATGACTCAATTAAAATTATAGTGGAACCTATGAACTCATACCTAATTCTAGCTATATCAATTTAGATATTTCAAAAAAATGTTTGATTTGAATTATTTCAACTCAAATTGATCAATTGATAACTCTAGTCAAGACGAACACAATACCAACATCATGAAATTGCAACGACTTAATTGAAATTGTAGTTGAACCTATGAAATAATCCTTAATTCTAGCTACATAAATTTATATATTTCAAACAATCACTTGATATGAATCATTTCAACTCAAAATTGTTCAATTGATGACTCTGATCAGGACGAACACAATACCAACATCGTGCAATTACAACAACTCAATTGAAATTATAGTTGAACCTATAAAATCATCCTTAATTAAAGATAAATAAATTTAGATATTTTAAAAAATCACTTGATATGAATTATTTAAACTCAAATTGATCAATTGATGATTCCAACCAGGATGAACAAAATACCAATGTCATGCAACTGCAATGACTCAATTGAAATTATAGTTGAACATATGAAATAATTCTTAATTTTAGCTAAATCAATTTAGATATTTCAAATAATCGCTTGATATGAATTATTTCAACTTAAACTGGTCAATTGATTACTCCGACCAAGACGAACACAATACCAATGTCATGCAATTATAACAACATTATTTAAATTGTCGTTGAACCTATGAACTCATCCTTAATTCTAGCTAAATAAATTTAGATATTTCAAAAAATTGCTTGATTTGAATAAATAGAGGACTAACCTCTTGTAACATACAATAAATTTGTTAAAAATTATCAAATAATTATAGACATCTATTAAAATAGATGTTCAACCTATTGCAACAGGTGACTTATCTATTGAAATTATCACACATATAAAGACATTTGTTACAACAGATGACTTGTCTGTTAGAAATTATCAAATAGACGTTGTCATCTGTTGTGACAAATGACTTATATGTTGCAATAAATGACATATATGTTTTACTAATTTTTTTTATTTTAAAGCAATTTTCCATTCGAAATTTAAAAGAAAAAATACTAAGGAGATAAAAAATATTTGTTGGATAACTCAAAAATCTCCTCCTTAAGTTATCTTATCTTCTCTTTTCAATGTCACCATCATCGTCTCCTTGTTCTCCTCAAAGCGTTTCACCACCATAAATTATTGATAAATATTTCAACCTATCTCTAGAATTCTCTCTCCTTCAACCACAAAATAATTCTTCTTGTTTGTCTTTCTCTCCTCTTTAGGGTAATCCTAAGCGTCTCCTCTTTTTTCTCTCCTCTTTCGCCTGAGGATCCTTTTGGATCTCAATCAATTTATATCTTTTCTTGACTAAAATTGGTGTTTTGATCCCTTTGCTTTTGACATGGCATGTATGGTTCACTATTGCTCTAGTCTTATTTTATATCAATTTATATCTTTGCATGTTTAATAAAATTTTTCATGTTTTCTATGATAAAAATTGTAAATGTGAATGTCAATTTTTACATTGGTTATTTAAATTAGTTCTTTACATCTTTTGTTTTTATTTATCTACCAAGTTTTAATATCCTATTTATTGAGAAAATTAAAGGAAAGGTATCTATTAAGTCTTGAATTAATGAACGTGTAACTCCCCCGAATCTTATCCCGAAGCGTCACACGGTGCTCAAGGCTACAAGTAGCCTTAAGCTAACCCTTTGAGCCTGCTACTAAATCTCATACTTACCCCAGGGATTCAAAATCAAATAATAATAAAAAATCTCATCAAATCTCAACTGAAAATACTGAAAATATAATGTCTGAAACACGAAATACTGAAAATATCTGACAAACATCTGAAACTCTAGTCTAACAAAGCCTCTACTACTCAAGATATAAAGAGACATTGGAACAAATCCCCAACTGACTCATACTCAACTGAAAATAAATAACCACTGATATCAAATCTGAAGGTCTGAGAAATAGGTCCTCGAACCATGAGAACTCACAAACTACAGAGTATAGATCAAGGTACTCGGAGATCACTGACGATGCTGAGACTGAGCACCTGAACCTACATTATAAGACAGTGTAGCACATAGACGTATATGTAGATCAACACTTTGAGGATGTACTGAACATATGGGGGTGTATGCATTTACATAAACAATATCATTACTCTTTATAAAATCTAGCATGCAAATATGAATGGCTCACATGGCTGGAATAAGTTTGAAACATAAATCTTATAAATCAGGAATGATGAAACATGTAGTATAAATCTCATGAGTCATTATACTAACTTAAAAATTGATATTCTCCTCTCATTCTCAAAACTTGTAAGTTAAAGGAATCCTTAAACTATGTTTTCTAAACTCATGCTTTCATCTTGAGGAGAAAGGAACTTCTTTGAAACTCAAGGACTTAGAACTTTAGAAACTTCAAGACATGGTGAAAACTCTAGACTCTTATGAACTTGGAAGTTTCTTCTAACCGACATAAACCATGTGAGCTACATGGAGTCCAACGTCTCGCCCACGTTGGGGAGAGCTGTTCTACCTTTGAATTCAGAATAGAACCTCAACTCTAGTGATTATTATCTTGGCCTCAGGCCTATAAATCTCAATCCTACTGGGGCACGTAGTTCTGGGGAAGTAGGATGCGCTAAACCCATACTTTTCGCTCGGTGATAAATACTACTCCCATACTCAAGTTCAAAATTTTTAGGAAATCCACCTCAAAATAACTCAAGGGTCTATAGTGAAGACCAAATTATAATTCACTTAGCTTTAAATCATAAAGACTGAATAATGTTGATTCCTTTCTTAACTTAGTCTTAAAAGCAATCTTTCCTTAAAATCAAAGTACTTGTTGATTGAATCATACTAAACAACATACTCTTTAAGAAACATCAAAACTCATACTTGGTTTAAAACTTATACTCATGCTCAAATAATCTCAGTTTCATAATAAAGCTTAAATCATGACATCAATCTTGGAAACATCAAATCGATATGAGGATGTGCAACTCATAGCATAATTTCTCAACTTATGTCATAAAATAGTGAAATAATAATGCAAATAAAGACTTTAACATCTCGTAATCTCATAATCTCAAAATAAAGTAATTTGCGTATAAACCTGCTTGCAAGAATATGAAATTCTTTAATAAAAATCAACAATTTGGGCACAAGAATGAAATGAGTGATCTTGTTCAAACCCCACATACCTTGAATTAGAAGCTTTGGATGAACTCTCGCTTTTGGAACTCTATTTGTACTCTTGAACGAGGGTTCTTGAAGCGTTCGACTTGAGAACCTTGAATCTTGACTCAATTTAGAAAATCTATACTGAACCCTTGAGATTCTTAGAAGAGGATTTGGATACTTAGGGTTTTTGGTTGAGGGAAATTTTGAGAAAATCTAATATGATGCTTGTAGTGGCCCTAACTTCTGATGTTTGTACGATTTAAGAGGCTTAGAAAAAGTCCAAAGTGCCATTTTTAACTTCTATACAAAGCTGGAAAAATTGAACTAAAAACACAATTTTATGGGCCATCGTGATGCGCCACTATCACGGTGGCTCACTGGAAATCGACAAATGGGAATCTGGGAGTCACCACGACGTGGAGCCATCACATTGTCCCACTAGTTGGGACCTAGAACTTCAGTGCGACGCGTCACAATCGCGCTAGTCCACAGAAAATTGACTATTGGGAAATTGGGGTCCTCCGCGACGCGCCACTATCGCGAAGTTCCACTGGAATTTGACCATTGTTAAATAGATCCTCTCCGCAATGCACCAAATACTAAAATGATGGTGTTTTATGACTAGAACTTAGATTATCCATAACTTCTTGCCCGATTATCGAATTTGGATGGATGTTATTTCGTTGGAAAGCTAATTAAATTTCCCACATGATAAAAAGTCAAATTAGGGAAACTCCATATGGTTTAAACGTTAATAACTTAGGAAGTCATTCCTTAACCCTCTAGAGACGAAATTAGGCTTAAGGAAAAGTTCAGGGTATTACAATATCTCCCCATTGGGAACATTCATCCTCAAATGTCACTAGCAAGGCTAAGGATACAGAGAAAACTGAGTATGCACAGCTGAAACAACTTGCTAAACTGACTCCACATCATTCTAAACTCTTGAATTTCTCAGAGAATGCATGAACTTATATTAAGGATAGTTATATATAGATGAAACTTTAATTGGAAAAAGGGGCTGAATTAAGGAAGAATCGTACCTTCGTCTAAATCTAAACTCATTAAGAAGAGATGCAGGTACTTGGATTGATATCCGCCTTGGCTTCCCAAGTAGCACCCTCGACTGACTGGTTTCGCCACAATACTTTGATAAAGGGAACCTCTTTGTTTCTCAATCTACGAATCTGGTGGTCTAGAATCTCAACAGGAATCTCTTTAAACAAAAGACTAGTCGAGATATCAAGGATCTGTGAAGGATCCACTACAATGTAATCACTAATGTGCTTTTAAAGTGTGGAGACATGAAAGATAGGATGCACAACTGACAACTCTATGGGAAACTCCAGCTCATAGGCTATTCTCACCACATGACTCAGGGTTCTATAGGGGCCCACATATCAGGGACTAAGCTTCCCTTTCTTGCCAAACCTTTTCACCCCTTTCATGGGCAAAATTTTCAGATACACCAAATCATTAACTTCATACTCATGGTATCTTCTTCTCACATCTGCATATGACTTTTGACGACTCTGAGCTATCTTCAACCTTTCTCTAATCAAATTTACTTTCTCTATAGCCTCAAATACTACATCAGGTCCAACCAAAGATGGTTCACCTACTTCAAACCAACCTATAGGTGATCTATACTTCCTCCCATATAATGCCTCAAATGGTGCCATCTTAATACTAGCATGGTAACTATTATTATTGGAAAACTCAATCAATGGAAAATGCTCATCCTAATTACCCTTGAAATCAAGAGCACATGCCCTTAACATAACCTCCAAGGTTTGGATGGTCTTCTCAGCCTGACCATCGATTTGCGGATGAAAAGAGAAACTAAGATGTACTTGGCTACCAAGACCTCTCTGAAAGGTTTTACAAAACTGGGAGGTGAACTGAGTACCCCTATCTAAGATGATGGACAAGGGGACTCTATGAAATTTGACTAACTCCTAAATATAAAATCTAGAATAATCCCCAGCTGTATAAGATGTATGCACAGTCAAGAAATGGACTGTCTCAGTTAGCCTATCTACCACAGCCCAGATAGAATCATGATGACGACATGAAGAGGTAAAACAGTCACAAAATCTATGTTCACCTCTTCCCACTTCCAAGTGGGTATACTAAATTCTTGCATTAAACTACCAGGCCTTTGGTGCTCTACCTTGACTTGTTGGCAAGTTGCATAATTCACCACAAAATCTGCTATATCTTTCTTCATGCCACTCGACCAATAGATTTCCCGCAAGTCGCGGTACATCTTAATGGCATTGGGATGAATGGAATACCACGCGCTATGCGTTTCATCCATAATTCTCTGTCTCAGATCGTCAACACAAGATACACCCAATGTATCCTGTGATCTCAATACACCATCTCTCCCTTGGGAGAAAACCTCTATCCTTTGGTCCCTAACTGACTCCTTTAGTCTGACCAAACTAGGATCCCTATCTTGCTTCTCCTTCACTTTCGAAACTAAAGAGGATTCAGAACTACGCTGAACGAAAATATTCCCCTCTACAGAATCAATAAACCTAAAGCCCAATCTAGCCAAATGATGCACCTCACGATCTAACTCTTTCTTGTCTTCCTCTATATGAGTAACACTACTCATAGACATCCTTCTAAGGGCATCCTCCACTACATTAGCCTTTCCTGGGTGATATAACACACTCATATCATAATCTTTTAGCAACTCTAACCATCTTCTCTGTCTAAGATTTAACTCCTTCTAAGTAAACATATACTGCTAGATCTTGTGACCAGTAAACACATCAACGTAAACACCATAAAGATAGTGTATCCATATTTTCAAAGCAAAGACCATAACAGCTAACTCAAGATCAAGGGTTAGGTAATTCTTTTCTTGTGGCTTCAACTGTCTGGAGGCTTAGTATATAACCTTACCCCTTTGCATCAACACATAACCCAACCCAACTCTAGAGACATTGCAATACACCATAAAACCATCTATACCATCAGGCAAAGTCAACAACAGGGCTAAAGTGAGTCGAGTCTTCAACTCCTGAAAACTCTTCTCACAAGAATCTGACCAAAGGAACTTAACTTTTTTTTGGGTCAATCGGGTCTTGGGAGACGCAATAGATGAGAAACCTTCAGCAAAATGGTGGTAATAGCCAACTAGACCCAAGAAACTCCTAATGTTGGATGGAGATATAGGTCAAGGACCATTTCTCATAGCTTCTGTTTTTTGGGGATCGACTCTAATGCCTTTGGCTGAAATAATATGACCCAAAAAAGCTATGAACCTTAGCCAAAACTCACACTTGCTGAATTTGGTGAACAACCGTTGATCGCTAAGAGTTTCCAAAATATCTCGGAGATGGTTTGCATGGTCATTCTCACTACGGGAGTAAACAAAGATATCATCTATGAATACTATGACAAACATATCGAGATACTATTTGAACACTCAATTTATAAGGTCCATGAATGCTACTAGAGCATTGGTTAGCCCAAAAGACATGACAAAAAACTCAAAATAACCATAATGGGTTCAGAAGGTTGTCTTCGGGATATCACATTCCCTTACTTTAAGTTGATGATAGTCGGATCTAAGGTCTATCTTAGAGAAATAACTTGCACCTTGCAATTGATGAAACAAGTCATCTATTCTCGTAAGAGGGTACTTATTCTTGACTGTAACTTTATTAAGCTGATAATAGTCAATGCACATATGCAAAGAACTATCCTTCTTTCACACGAACAGGAAAGGTGCACCCCATGGAGAAACACTGGGCCTTATAAAACCTTTATCTAGAAGATCTTTGTGTTTTTATTTCAACTCCTTAAGCTCTGTGGGTGCCACAAGATATGGAAGAATAAAAATAGGTTGTGTATCGGGAAGAAGGTCAATCTCGAATTCTATCTCTCTATCGAGAGGTACCTTTGGGAGATCTTTTGAAAAAGCATTAGGATACTCATTAACTATACTGACTGACTGAATAGTTAGAGTTTTAGACTTAGTGTCCTTAACTTGAACTAGATGATAGAAGAAACCTTTGGATATCAACTTTCTAGCTTTAAGATAGGATATGAAATGACTCTTAGGAGATACAAAACTACCTGACCACTAGAAAATTGAATCATCTGGTAACAGAAACTTAACCACATGGGTAAGATAGTATATAGATGCATAACAGGAGTAAATCCAATCCATACCCAGAATAAGGTCAAAATTAACCATGTCTAAATCTATAAAATTAGCAAATGTGACTTTATGAAGAACAATAATGGGAAACTTTTTATACACTTGCTTACCAACATCTAACTCACCTACTGGGGTAGATACTAGGATAGGCTCAGGGATATTTTTAGAGGTTTTCTCAAAATTCACAACAACTAATGGTGTCATATAAGAAAAACTTGACCCAGGGTCCAACAATACATACACGTCAAAATGAAATAAATGAAGCATACTAGTAAAAACATCTGGTGAATCCTCCTGATCTTGCTGGGATGGTAAAGCATAGAATCAGTTCTGGCACTGACCACCACCGGTACTACATGAAGTGCCCTGAGGAGGAGCGGGATGGGCTAAAGGAGCTGGTCTACTGGTAGCCTGCATGTGGGGTGAACATCATGGTTCCCCTGCCTAGTATGCGGACACTCTCTAAGTCTGTGGCCTAACTTGCCACAACCAAAACAACCCCTCTGATCAGTTAAGCACTCATGGAGATGATCCCTACCACACTTAATGCATGAAAGACCACGAGGTCTGTCACTCACACTGTTCTAGGATCTAGATATAGAAAGTCTATTCCCCTGCTTCTGCCTACCTCTATGTGAGGGAGAACTAGCTGATGATGGTGCAAGCATAAATGAATAGTTTTGAAACTGAGGACAGTTCCCTTCATGGGATCTAGTCTATCCATACTCGTGCTGCTCTGATCTAGCCCTATTATTTCCCCTTACCCTATTTCTCTTTCTTATCTTATTAGTCTTAATCTGTTGATCATGTGTCATCAATTGAGAAAGATCCATATCTCTATTTAGTATAGCAGTCCTGCACTCCTTCAACACCAACCCTAACATACTAGTCATGAACTTACTCATACTAGATCTAGTGTTAGCTATAAACTCAGGAGCATACTTGGCCAACTGGATGAACTTAAAGAAGTACTCTTTTACATTCATGGTGCCTTTCCTAAAGTTCATTAACTTCTCTACCTTTGCCTCCCTTATCTCTAATGAAAAAACCTTATATAAGAATGCATCCCAAAATACCTGCCAAGTTATAGGAGCAGCATTCTCCCCTCTATTTTTCCTCTACGCCATAACCCAGTCATGAGCAGTATCTTTCAAATGATAAGAGGCCACTTCTACACTCTTCTCCTCATTCACATGCATAACCTGGGTGATTTTCTTAACCTCCTTAAGATACAACGATATGTTCTCACCTACCTTTGGCCCAAAGAACTCAGGTGGGTTCATCCTCATAAAGTCACGAAGTCTGGCTACGGCTATGTCACCCCTTTGCTGATGCGAAGCAACATCCTAATTATTTACTTGCATAGTAGCAGTCACCATTTAGGCTAAATTCTTGAAAGTAGCCCGAAATTTGGCATGTGTCATATTCTTATTTAGGGGATCAACAGGTTGAGGTTGCTCATTATTCCTACAAGCATTTGCTCTTTGAGGAGGTATTTTCTATCATATAAGAGCATGAATTAATTGTAGATAGAGACAGTTGTGGCTATGATAGTCTCTGAAAGAAAGAGATGACTTTTCATAAAATGTCTCGTAGCCTCTTGCTCATAGATGTGGTGCACTACACACCAATGGTCAAGACTCTACATAACGCAACTTGTCAGACTCGCTAGGACTCCTTAAACCTTAGGCTTTGATCCCAAATTTGTAACGCCCTAAAATCTCATCCTGAAGCATCACACGGTGCTCAAGGCAACAAGTAGCCTCAAGCTAACCCTTTAAACTTGCTACTAAATCCCATACTTACTCCAGGGATTCAAAATCAGATAACAAGAATAAATCTCATCAAATCTCAACTGAAAAAACTAAAAATATAATGTCTGAAACATGAAATACTAAAAATATCTGACAAACATCTGAAACTCTAGTATGACAAAGCCTCTACTACTCAAGATCTAGAGAGCCATTAGGACAGATTCCTAACTGACTCATACTTAGCTGTAAAGAAATAACCATTGATATCAAATCTGAAGGTATGAGAAATAGGCCCTCGAACCATAAGGACTCACTAACAGTAGAGTGTAGATCAAGGTACTCGGAGATCACTGATGATGCTGAGACTGAGCACCTAAACCTATATTATAAGATAATATAGCACACATATATATATAAATATGGATCAACACTTTAAGGATGTATTGAGTATATGGGAGTGTATGCATTTACATAAATAATATCATTACTCTTTATAAAATATAGCATGTAAATATGAATTACTCACATGGCTTGAATAAGTGTAAAACATAAATTTCATAAATTAGGAATAATGAAACATGTAGTATAAATCTCGTGAGTCATTATACTTAACACAAAAATCTGTATTCTCCTCTCATTGTCAAAACTTGTAAGCTAAAGGAATCTTTAAACTATGCTTTCTAAACTCATGCTTTCATCTTGAGGAGAAAGGAACTTCTTTAAAACTCAAGGACTTAGAACTTTAGAAACTTCAAGACATAGGAAAAACTCTAGACTCTTATGAACTTGGAAGTTTCTTCTAACCGACATAATCCATGTAAGTTACATGGAGTCCAACATCTCGCCCAAGTTGGGGAGAGTTGTTCTACCCTTGCCATTGGAATGGAACCTCAACTCTAGGGATCACTATCTCGGCTACAGGCCCATAAATCTCAATCCTATATGGGCACGTAGTTTTGGGGAAGTAGGATGCGCTAAAATCATACTTCCCGCTCGGTGATAAATACTACTCCCATACTCAAGCTCATAATTTTTAGAAAATCCACCTCAAAATAACTCAAGGGTCTATAGTGAAGACCAAATTATAATTCTCTTAGCTTTAAATCATAAAGACAGAATAATGTGGATTCTTGTCTTTACTCAGGCTTAAAAGCAATCTTTTTTAAAATCAAAGTACTTGTTGATTGAATCATACTAAACAACATACTCTTCAAGAAACATAAAAACTCATACTTGTTTTAAAACTTATACTCATGCTTAAATAATCCCAGTTTCATAATAAAGCTTAAATCATGACATCAGTTTTGGAAATATTAAATCAATACGAGGATGTGCAACTCATAGCATAATTTCTCAACTCATGTCATAAAATAGTGAAATAATCATGCAAATCAAAACTTGAACAACTCATAATCTCATAATCTCAAAATAAAGTAATTTGGGTGTAAACCTACTTGCAAAAATATAAAATTTTATAATAAAAATTAATAATTTGGGCACAAGAACGAAAGGAGTGTTCTTGTTCAAATCCCACATACCTTGAATTAGAAGCTTTGGATGAACTCTCACTTTTGGGATTCTATTTGTACTCTTAAATGATGGTTCTTGAAGCCTTTGACTTGAGAACCTTGAATCTTGACTCAATTTAGAAAATCTATGGTGAACCCTTTAGATTCTTAGAAGAGGATTTGGATACTTAGGGTTTTTGGTTGAGGGAAATTTTGAGAAAATCTCATATGATACTTATAGTGGCCCTAAATTTTGATGTTTGTATGGTTTAAGAGGCTTGAAAAAGGTCCAAAGTGCCCTTTTTAACCTTTGTACGAATCTAGAAAAATTGAACTGGAAACCTAATTTTATGGGCCACCATGATGCATAACTATCGTGGTGGCTCACTAGAAATTGACAAATAGGAATCTGGGAGTCACTGCGATGCAGAGCCATCGCATTGTCCCACTGTCTGGGACCTAGAACTTTATCGCGACGCATCACGATCGTGCTAGGTGACTGGAAATTGACTATTGGGAAATTAGGGTTCTCTGCAATGTACCACTATCGTGGAGTTCTACTAAAATTTGACAATTGTTAAATAGACCCTCTCCACAATGCGCCAAACACTTAAATGATGGTGTTTTATGACTAGAACTTAGATTAGCCATAACTTCCTGTCCAGCTATCGAATTTAGGCAGATCTTATAACGTTGGAAATCTAATTAAGTTTCCCACATGATAAAAAGTCAAAATTAGGGAAACTCCATATTGTTTAAATGTTAATGACTTAGAAAGTCATTCCTTAACCCTCTAGATACATAATTAGGCTTAAGGAAAAGTTTGGGGTATTACAGAATGGTTTTTTTATTAAAATAAGAGAAAAAAGTCATCTGTTGGGAGAACTTAAAAATCCTTATTGGCAGTATTGATTTTTTTATTTGTCTTTTGATTGTTTCTTTGTTGTTGATGTTGTTGTTGATGTTGGTGTTTGTGGTATTGGTGTTGATGGTACTGGTGTTATTAGAACATATGGTGTTGGTGTTGTTGATGGTGTAGGAGCATATGATGAAAGATATTAAAATAGGTCTTCCAACAGATTCTCCATCTATTGTAACTGATGAATCAACTGTTGGAATAAATCCAAATAGCTCTTCCAATAGATAACCCGTCTATTTCTACATGTCAGTCATCTGTTGCAATAGATGTGTCACCTTTTATAACATGTGACTTATCTGTTGAACAGATGGAAAATCTGTTGCAATAGATAGGTTATCTATTGGAATGCTTGTTATAATTTGTTGTCTTCTTTGAATTTTTTGTTACCCTTTTTTTAAATTAAGCAGGCATCAATTGTAATGTTCTTTTTGTTTTTCTTTTATTTGTAGATAAAAGATGTCTCCCAAAAGAAAAAAATAGAGGATCAACTTTTGACCAATATAAAAGGCTAGAGTAAAGATGGGTTAGGAGGAATAAACTGTTTACAGATGGAACCACTTCATATGTAGGAGGTATGTATTACTGATCATGTTATCGTGAAAATACACAGAGATTATAATGATTTGTGAGTGTTGTTCTTTATTGATTAGGCATTTATCATTCAAACAAGATATTGCATTTTATAATTAAGATTGATAGGTTTGAATTGATAAGGTTAAGGGACCATATAGGTGGTGGTCTCAAGTTATTGGTGGCAATATAAAGATTAAATAGTTATTGGACTTATTTAAGGGCTCAATGGACTTTTAAAAAGCCTCCAAAGCCTTATACTACTACAAACAAGAATGGAAATCAATATCATTATTACCTTGATACAAATTTATATGGCTGGTTTGCTCGGTGTGATGATTATACAGCAGAAGGTGCTTGGAAAATATCTGTGAGGGAAAAAGGAGGTGCTGAAGACTATATATCAACTCAGACCTTATTCAAAAAGAAACACAGGGTACCAAGGAATGTGTAGCAAATCTAGCTGATGAAATTGACATGAAAAATGAAAAAATTGAATGAGCTGATAAAATTAAAGTGTATCCAAAAATGAAAATCCACCACATATTTTTGGGAAGAAAAATGGTGAAGTGGACTGGAGCTGGACACTTTGCTAGGTAATTGCGACTAGTTAGAATGACTTAAATGTTGACCAACAAAATGCAGGATCAGAACTCAAAGAAAGCAGTTTTGCGAGCACCATGGGGTGGGATGGTCAGCTAGGAACGAAACTTAAACCAATAACCCCTAAAGTAAAAATAAGGGATCAAGCCAAGGTGGAAATTTTTTAAGTTAAACTTGCATCCTAGGCCTTCTGATTGTGGTTCTGATTGTGGATCAAGCCAAAAGGGCATGGCATTTCTTCCCAACTTTAGACCTTTTTGTTCTCACTTCCATTGACCTGATTATTTTCACAAACATGAGGGATGGGATGCAAGTTAGAATTCAGAAATTAACGCCTTGGGTTCCCTTATTTTTACTTCAGAAGTTCTTTGCTTTAGTTTCATTCCTGACTTGTCATCTTACCAATTCTTAGTGCTTGAAAAGCTTCTTGCTCAGAGTTTTGATCCAGTGCTTTATGGGTCATCATTTAGGCCACACTAACTAGACGTATTTACCTAGAAATATGTCTAGATCCAGTCCACTTTACCATTTTTCTTTTCAACAACCACTAACAAATTTTAATTTTCAGATACACTTTTAGATTTGCTGCTCATTCAGATTTTTCATCTTTCAAGTCAATTTCATTGGCCAGATTGGATAGAAGTTCCTTACTTGATCCCCTGTGTTTCCTCTTTGACAAGGTCTGATATGATATAGTCTTCAACCTTTCCCGTGCAGGTATTCTCTTACAGCATATTCTGTTGTATAATCACTTCCATAAGCAACCCACCTATAAAATTTGGACTAGGGAAGTTTCTATTGGTTTTCCATTTTTGTTTGTTCTAATGAGAGGTTTTGATGGTCTTCTCAAAGTCCATTGCACCATTAAAACCAGTCCAATCACTTGAATCTCTACACTGCCATCAAATACTGATCCCTTCTTAAAACTGGACACACATAAACATAAGCAAAATCATCATTAAATTGTAACAGGGTATCGACACCATCTTCATGATCCCTTAGCCTTATTAATTCACACCTATCATACTTATCTATAAAATGTTGGATCTTATTTGAAGTATAAAT
Source organism: Capsicum baccatum var. pendulum (assembly GCA_030864225.1). NCBI lineage: Eukaryota > Viridiplantae > Streptophyta > Magnoliopsida > Solanales > Solanaceae > Capsicum > Capsicum baccatum. Next base: position 47,191,164 of record CM061560.1, read on the forward strand.
GCCTAATCCATGAAAAATTGCATTAAAAATCATTGTGCTTTATGTGTGTTTTCATGATAATGTGATCAATTATACATAACTCCCACGCATAAATGTGGATCCATCCATCTACACGTACCTTATTCTTCTTACCCTATCAATGTCAAACAATACTTAATCTTTAGTTCCCATCGTGAAGTCGTGCACAAAACTATGGAAGCTCAAAGGGTAATCATCTTCAATCTCAATGGACTCCATACCCGTCAAGAAAAAAACAAGTGCTATGTATATAATGCACCATGATTGTTGTAACAGTAAACTTGTGTTGTTATTATTATGGACCTTGATAATTTTAACTAATTGTTGGGGATGTAAATGTTATTATTGATTATATAAAATATATTTTTATTAACTTGTGCATCAATAAAAAGAGGTAAAATAGTAACTAAATACGATAGACTACAAAAAATATTTTCAGCAGATTACCCATTTGTTATAATAGATGGACATTGGTTGGAAAAACACAATACAGTTTATTAATCTGGATTGCATTCAACCAACAGATTACCAATATGTTGCAACAAATAAGTAATCTATTGGAAAAACTCAAAGCCATTTTCTTCCAACGGATGACACATCTGTTGCAACAGATCTGCTGGAAGAATAAAATAGAATTAATTCTTGCCACTGGTTTGTGTTCTTCGAATGGATGATAAATCTGTTTCAGTAGATGGTCCATCTGCTGGAAAAACTGACTAAAAATGGTTATTAATAACAAAAGGGTTATTAAAAGGGTGAAAATCATGACTTTTTGATTATTTAATAAAGAAAAATGGTTCATAAATAAATAAAAAAGAAATAAATGATAAAAATAATTTAAAATCACAAAAAAATAGTTATTTAATTTTTATAACGAATGTTAATATTAAATAGGCAAAAAGTCATGACTTTTATCTTTTTTATTTTTAAATTTAAATAATCAAAAAGTCACCAGTTTAAATTAATTAAGGGATATGATTATTAAAAAAGAGGTGAATAGTCATGACTTTTTGTCTCACATATTCAAAATAGTTGATAAATCAAACTCTTCATCTGTTGCAACTGATTAATCAACCGTTGGATGAAATCAAAATAGCTCCTCTAACAAATGGTTCATCTATCATAACAGATAACTCATCTATTGCAACAGATGGCTCATCTGTTGCACACGTGGACCAATTTTTGACATGGATGGTAAATCTCTTGCGACAGATGGGGTTATCTATAACAACAGATGGACCATTAGTTGCAACAACTCAATAAAAATGATTATTATTAAAAAATGATAATTGAAAAGGTGAGATGTCTTCAATTATATAATTGAGAAAAATGGTTATTTATTTTTAAGAAATAATTAATATTAAGAAGATGAAAAGTCACGAATTTTTAGAATAACTAAAAGGTCACCAGTTTGATTTAATTAAGTCATGGCTTTTCACAGAAATTAAAGTAACCAGGTTGAATGTAATTAATAAAATAGAGGTGAACAGTCATGACTTTTTGCCCAACACATTTAAATTCAATCCTCTATAAATAGGTCCCTCCTTACTCGTTCATTCCACTCCACTTTATTTATTTCTTGCATCTTGTATTTTATATTACAACTTCAACCACTTCTCTTCAAATAGAAGATTCCTTTTTCATTGAGGTAAGTTTTATTTTGAGTATAAATCTACTAGTTGGTAGTATACATTATATTACATTTGGACTCTTTTTTTTTTTACTTTTGTGTTTACATATTTTGTCATGCGTGTTCTAGAAATGACTGACCCTATTTGGGACATTGATATTTTGTGCGACACCATCCGGGAACTCCAGTGGTAGGTTAATGACCTCCAGTGGGAGTTGGACACCATGAGAGCAAGGATGCTCTGATAGATTCGTAGTTTTAGGAAGGCCCTTCTGCTTTCGGTTGACGATTGATTGGTTGACAATAATAATAATGATAATGATAATTCGATCTTATATTTTTTAGTGTATGTATTTTTTTTTATTTATATCTGATCTACCTACCTAATTTATTTTATTTTTATTTAGAGAAAAATTATGTTTGATCGATTTTGACTTTTTAATTCTTATTTAATTTTCATTTTATCTATTTCTTCTTATCTACATGTTGGCAGTTGGAGGTAAGGATTGAGAGTTTGAAACAATTTTGAATCTAGTAGCAATAACAAGAGTTTTGATTTCTTTTAACAAATGGGCCATCTGTTGAAATAGATTGGTCATCTATTGGACGAACACAAACCAGTGGCAACAACTGTATTGTGTTGTTCCAATAGATTATCCATCTGTTACAATAGATTGGTCATGTGTTGGAGGAACACATTCCAGTTTGATGAACTGTATTGTGTTATTCCAACAAATGTCCATCTATTGCAATAGATGGGTAATCTGTTGAAAATATTTTTGTACTCTATTGTATTTAGTTCCTGTTTTACCTTTTTTATTGGTGAACAAGTGATAACGCTCAATCTACAGCTCTCGTAGGAGTGTAAAGCGGTCGTTAGCAAATATAGAACCCAACTGGGTTGGGTATCGATCCCACAGGGAATAGCTTGGTCAACAAGTAAGCAAAGATTACTAGACTTTTAGTGCAAGTCTCGTAAAAAGGGGGGGATTGTAACGTGCAATTAATGTAACCAAAGTAATAAAGTAAAAACAGAAAGTAAAGGAGTAAAAATGGTTTGCTTGGTTGGTTTACGATCAATGAGAATTGAGAAGTTGGGGTTATGTCCACCTTATGAGTTGTACGTCTCTATTGGCTATGAGTTGTGCGGAATTTAGACATGCATGTACTTATAGAGAATTGTATTCGATGGTAAATCCAAGCGTCTTTCGACCTCAACAAGGACTATTTCGCTTTAACTCTTTCGAGCTTAAAGCGTATCTAACGGTACAAATTCTCCAAGAGGTTAATCCAGTTACGGCACTAACTTTTTAATAGGGGATGGGACCCTACTACCTTGACATTATCTCTTTTCCAGACATATAACTTTTCTTTCGAACAAGTTAATGCTATACTGGCGTTATTCTATGCGTCTGCAGCCATAAGAATTTGCATTAAGATGAAGAGAATAATGATATAAGCAACACACGTGTCACAAATTCACAAACTCATAGCAATAGATAGTAGCTCATATGGCTTCCATGACCCCAACAGAGAAGTTTAGTTACCCATGAGTGCGAAGGAAATCACAATCGACATTGTTATTATACCACAATAAAGATCTCGTGTAGTAAAGTGTGGTAGGCGTTAGGCGTGAACTCCCTTGCAAAGTAACGTTTCTCTTGTTGTGGAAAATCAGAATTGAATAGATGAAAAATAATGTCAACAATGAATTAATAAAGAGAATTGTTTTGATGGATGGATGGATGGTGGATGGATGGGAATTGATGGAATAGGGGAATGAATGGGTGAATGAATAAAAATCTCTAGCAAAATAGGGTATTTATAATACCCATATCCTATTCCTATTAAGCTAATGAATTACTTAACCCAATCCTACTAGGTTAAGGTATCATTATCCTAATCCTAATAAATTACTGCTAGTCCCCAAAGTCTTCAGAATTGCTGTTTTTGCCCGGGACAGGTTTTCCATGCATCACTTTCAGTCCATAGGCGCCCAAATGCTGCTCTCCTTCTTTTGTGAAGCTTTCTTTGGCATCAAGTTATCCATAAAATGCTGAATTTTGCATCATTTATACCTGAAAACTTGCTAATCATGTTCGTTAGCTCACTTACAGGAAAAAGGACTAAAAGTGCATGAAATATATAATTTGTTCTCAAAACTTGGCTAAAATATGAGCAAAATCTAGTGCTATAGGCGTGTAAATTCGCCTATCATCAACACCCCACACTTAAAGCTTTGTTCGTCCTCGAAAAAACTATCATGTCCATCTAAACATCAACTTAGGGTTTCACAGTATCAACACAAAATATTCGTCAAGACATGCACAACAATTATCAACAAAGAATAGTTTTCCGATCATTAGTAGAAACGATTCAACCTCTAACATAGACTCGTGATGGTAGTTAATTCGTATCCAAAAGTTAAGGTACAAAGAATCATACACCCCTACCCAAAACTCATCAACCATGTGTGTCTCACGATATATTACCCATAATCACTCTCAAGCATAGTATATTTATCAAACATGGGTATAGAAATATCCTTGCTCTCGCTCTCACAAAGAATTCATATGCTGCAACTGATGACCATAGGTTTGCCCTTAGTGTAATGCTCCACTAAATGTCAAAATACTAAGCTTAGGATTAAATAGGTCTTTTGATGGTTGTAATATAGGCTAAGGGACGGGTAGGACTATTTTGGCCAGAAATAGTGACTAAGTTCCCTAAGTGCTTTAATACATCACATTATGTCATTAACACTTTTCTTTCAAACAACCTTTTTGCTTTCTTTTAATCTACCTCCCTTTATCACCTCTTTTGCTTTTCATTTTTTGAACATAACTAACTTTTTAGTTTTCTTTTCCTTTTTCTTTTCATCACATACCTCTTATGATAGCAATTCTTTTTCATAACAAATACAAGCACCAATACATTATAAGGCATCATACTCATCCAATTACCTCTTATTTTGTCACATGAATCTTTCAATTTAAAGCACTTAGGAATTTGGATCAAATTATGGTCTTGAAAAAAAATAGATTAGGCTTACATATGAGGTTGTCAAAGCAAATAGGCTAAAGGCTCAAAAGGGGTTATCTAGGATAATGTCCACAGGTAGGTAAAAAGAAGGTAAACAAGTATAGGTTGCCAAAGAAATGCCTAAATCATCTCCTAGACTTGCACTCTAGGGTCCCATCCCCTATTAAAAAGTTAGTGCCGTAACTGGATTAACCTCTTGGAGAATTCGTACCGTTAGACACGCTTTAAGCTCGAAAGAGTTAAGGTTAAATAATCCTCGAATAGGTCGAAAGACGCCTGGATTTACCATCGAATACAATTCTCTATAAGCACATGCATGTCGGAATTCAACACATTCATAGCCAATAGAGACATATAACTCAGAAGGTGGACATAACCCCAACTCTTCAATTCTCATTGGTTACAACTTAATAACTATTCTTTCTTTTTACTTTGCTATTTTCAGTTTTACTTTAATATTTTGGTTACACATTACAATCCCCCCTTCTTACGAGACTTGCACTAAAAGTCTAGTAATCGCCGCTTACTTGTTAACCAAGCTATTCCCTGTGGGATCGATACCCATCCCAGTTGGGTTCTATATTTGCTAGCAACCGTTTTACACTCCTACGAGAGCTGTAGATTGAGCGTTATCAAAAACTTTTTAGTTTTCTTTTCCTTTTTCTTTTCATTACATACCTCTTATGATAGCAATTCTTTTTCATAACAAATTCAAGTACCAATACATTCTAAGGCATCATACTCATCCAATTTCCTCTTATTTTGTCACATGACTCTTTCAATTTAAAGCACTTAGGAATTTGGATCAAATTATGGTCTTGAAAAAAAATAGATTAGGCTTACATATGAGGTTGTCAAAGCAAATAGGCTAAAGGCTCAAAAGGGGTTATCTAGGATAATGTCCACAGGTAGGTAAAAAGAAGGTAAACAAGTATAGGTTGCCAAAGAAATGCCTAAATCATCTCCTAGACTTGCACTCTAGGGTCCCATCCCCTATTAAAAAGTTAGTGCCGTAACTGGATTAACCTCTTGGAGAATTCGTACCGTTAGACACGCTTTAAGCTCGAAAGAGTTAAGGTTAAATAATCCTCGAATAGGTCGAAAGACGCCTGGATTTACCATCGAATACAATTCTCTATAAGCACATGCATGTCGGAATTCAACACATTCATAGCCAATAGAGACGTATAACTCAGAAGGTGGACATAACCCCAACTCTTCAATTCTCATTGGTTACAACTTAATAACTATTCTTTCTTTTTACTTTGCTATTTTCAGTTTTACTTTAATATTTTGGTTACACATTACAATCCCCCCTTCTTACGAGACTTGCACTAAAAGTCTAGTAATCGCCGCTTACTTGTTAACCAAGCTATTCCCTGTGGGATCGATACCCATCCCAGTTGGGTTCTATATTTGCTAGCGACCGTTTTACACTCCTACGAGAGCTGTAGATTGAGCGTTATCAAAAACTTTTTAGTTTTCTTTTCCTTTTTCTTTTCATCACATACCTCTTATGATAGCAATTCTTTTTCATAACAAATTCAAGCACCAATACATTCTAAGGCATCATACTCATCCAATTTCCTCTTATTTTGTCACATGACTCTTTCAATTTAAAGCACTTAGGAATTTGGATCAAATTATGGTCTTGAAAAAAAATAGATTAGGCTTACATATGAGGTTGTCAAAGCAAATAGGCTAAAGGCTCAAAAGGGGTTATCTAGGATAATGTCCACGGGTAGGTAAAAAGAAGGTAAACAAGTATAGGTTGCCAAAGAAATGCCTAAATCATCTCCTAGACCTGCACTCTTTATTTTCGCTTTACATACATACCAGGCAAGTTCTAGCATCAGCCACAAACATAGAATATATAATATCCTCACACACACAAGGCATATGGTCGACTTTATTGGGAGTAGTATAGACTCTTGACCCAACAGATGAGGGAATTGAACCACACAATATCACATAGTGAGTCACAATTAGAGCCTAAACGTCTCAATAGTCATGATTTTAGCACGTACTCTTGTTATAATCTCATGCTACCTATTGGAATAATTTCATGCAAAGTTAATTTTTTAAAAAAAATTCAACTAAAAAAAAAAGAAAAACAAATAAACATAAATGCAAATGCAGATAGAGAAGTATAGCATGCAAATACCACCACCCCACACTTAGACGGGACACACTGCCCTCAGTGGAATATAAATAAGAAGAACCTGGTTAGTCTGACTCATCCTCTATGTCTGGGGTCATACCCCCTTCATTGGAATCATCATCAGAGTCGTCATCCTCAGAAGTTCCTCATAAGTACCCCACTTGTTTCCAAGAGTGCGTCGAGGTATTTGCAGCACGGAGGATTCACCTTGCTCTTTTCTTTCCCTTTTTTGGCCTCTTTGTGAAGTGGTTGCTTTTCTTGTCTTTTGGTGCCATTGTACCTGAGATCTCAATAGAGTCATGTTAGCTTCATCTCAGAAGATTCAATCAACAAACAGACAATAGTGGCACCACCCCAAACTTAATTTGTTGGCACAAACTAGTGAAGTGAAAGTTGTCGATTACTCAGACTTCATCAATATACGTTTTAGGCGTTATATTCCAACAATATAATCAGTGCAGTCATACTTCTTGAAATCTTGGCAATACTTTCATGTTTGATATATCAGGACTACTACATAGAGATTGAATCAAGGTATAGCATCTAGAAATAATCGCAACCTCATATGTTGGTAGTCAACCTTAATTCTCATCTCGATGAACAAGTCATTCCAACATGTAAGCTTTCTATTGACAAGAGTATGCAATTTTCGTGACCATGTCAATTCCGCAAAAGTATGACAGTGCATCAAAATCAAATACAAGTTGGAAACATGTTAAGATTATTCTTACGTATTCTTTCACTCACTTAGTTGTATCACAACACATCAACCACATTCAAATCACCAATACTACTTCAAGATTTAGCAATTCATAATATGCGTAGTAGTGTAGTATTTACGGAATATAAATGAAGAACAAAGAAGTACTTACTTGGTTGATGACCTTGGATGATGTTCTAGCAAGGTAAAAGAGCAAAAGAAAAATTTTTGAGAGGATTTGGAGGCTATAGGCGGCGCATAAGCTAGGTTTCCAATGTGTTTTTGGTTCAAGACTAAGTCTTATATTTATAGGAAAAGGTTGGGTCGGGTTTTGACCCATTTAAACTCGGTTTTGGAGACAAAAAGTGACCATAGGCGGCGCCTAATGCAAAGCATTTGCTAGCATAGGCGGCGCCTTTAGCATGGAATATGAGATTCTGAGACCAAATGCTTTAGCATAGGCGGCGCCTATGCTATAGCATACTTGAGCATGGGCGGCGTCTATGCCTTTGCAAACTAGATTCCGAGACCTTAGGCTATAGTATAGGCGTTGCCTTGTTCGTGGCCTAGTTTTTCCTAGGCCTAGCCTTGCTCGATACCTATTTTGTCATGAGCAATGCTCAATCCATAGCCTTTTGCATCTTTATTCCTAACTTACCACCTTCAACATGCAATCCTTCCAAATCAAAATTTGAAACCAATATCCTCTTTGACACCTCTTGTACCTACATTCACTCAAAAATAACAAAAACTATTAGAACAATGGGTTGCCTCCCATCAAGCGCCTTAGTTTTGGTCATGGCTCGACAAAATCCTAAGAAAACAAAAACAACAAGAACATTTAAAAATGATGGGTTGCCTCCCACCAAGCGCTTGATTTATTGTCGCGGCACGACATAGCTATCTCGATTACTTAGTCTTCATCGAGATAGATGGGGCATCATTTTCTAAATGGATTTAGACGACGTTGATACTTACTTGTAGGCATGCAATCTTCTTCGATATGACTCTTGTGCTTACATACCTTAGGAGAGATACCAATTATATCATCAATCTTCCTACCCATAGCTCTCTTGTACCTCATCAGAGCAAAGATGAGAGCCTCTACATGCTGTTCACTTAAATCATCCGCAACACTCTCCAGAAGTGTATTTCCACATCCCAAGAACGTATACCTTAGGTAATTGGGGAGCTCTTTCGATTCTAGCATTGGTGGCTCTACAATGGAAGTCTTCGCTATTTGTGAAGGTTGATTTGTAAGATCAAGGTCCAACTTCTTAGGAGCATGAGAATATGACCCTATTTATTTTAGATCACACATAGTTTCTTTATAATCTCCATCGTCCTCATGCTCAACATTCAGCAGTGCAGCAGACAGTGAATCAACAATAAGCGGCTTTTCTACAGATAATGCTTTCTTATCCTCATAAGCTACGGAGAACACATCCATATCGCTGGGTTGCTTCATTGCTTTGCATATATCAAAACGGACCACTTCGTCATTCAACCGAAATAAAAGATCATTAGCTCTCATGTCAATAAGCACACTTTCTGTTGCAAGGAAAGGACGTCCCAAGATTATGGGAACTTCAGAATCCACCTCACAATCTAGAATAACGAAGTCTGCAGGAAAGATGAATGAAGATACCTTCACCAACACATCAGTCAGGATACCCACAGGTCGTTTTACCGACCTATCAGCCATCACGAGCCTCATATTGGTTGGTGTCGGATTGCCTAACCCCAACTTCCTGTAGACGGATAGTGGCATCAAATTGATGCTTGCTCCCAAATCGCACAATGCCTTAGCAAAATTCATAGATCCAACCGTGCACGGAATAGTGAAAGCACCGGGGTCAGCCTTCTTCTGAACTAGTGATCGGGTAGCGATTGCGCTGCAGTGATGAACAGTATCCTTCAACTCATAGCTTGCTGCTCGCTTCTTTGTCAAAAGATCCTTCATAAATTTCGCATACCCAGGCATTTGTTCTAGTGCCTCTACCAACGGAACATTAATGGTCAACTGCTTTAATATATTCATGAATTTGCTGAACTTTGTTTCATCCGCAATCTTCTTCAATCTTTAAGGAAAAGGTGGTGGTGGATAAGGAATTGTTTTCTCCACGGCTTTCTTCTCCTCTTGCTTCCGTTTTTCAGTCTTTTTAGGCTGCAACGTACTTGTTGTGACGTCATGGACATCGTGATCAGCTTTTGCGGCATCTTGACCTTTAGCCTTATCATCAATGTCCGCTACCTCATCAACCACTTGCTTGCCTTTGGATGAAGTTTCCAGCACCTTACCACGTCGGGTAGTAATAGCCATGCATGATCCATCGTTCCTTGGATTTTGCACAGTGTCGCTACGTAAAGTGCCAGCCTTTCTTTGATTGAATGCCGCAGATAATTGACTCAATTGTTACTCCAGCTGTTTTATTGAAGTGGAATGCGAGTCAACCAATTGCTTCATTGAGGACAAGTGGTTCTTTACCTCATTCACTCCCATATTAGTTGCCTCTACTCCTTTCAATAGTTTAGCCATCATATCTTCCATTGACATATTTCCAGAACCAGATGCAGCGGCGTCACGTCTTCCAGGAGGAACATACAAACCACTCCTGTCAGTCTTATCCTTCTAACTACCTTGATAACGGTCCTTATATCCTGAATTATCATAATAGTTCCGACCTTGGTTTCATTAGGCATTGCCTTAGAAACCCCCCTGATTTTTCAAGTAGTTGGCTTCTTCCTCGGAATCGGATTCCTCTCTTCCTTTTGATGCAACAGCTTTAACTTTTTTGGTCTTCCCTGATAATAGATGCTTTAAAAGAAGATCCATCTGCATTTTCATGTGAGCCATGTCTTGGTCACGATCCTCTTGTCTTCGCCTCTGCTCTACAGTCATGCCAAAAGATACAGTAGAGCTTGCTACCTCAGAATCACATGTATACCAAGCTCTACTTTGCTTTGTCATCCGATCTAGCATATTGCTTGCCTGCACAAAGGTGAGGTGTATAAATGATCCACCTACTGCATTATCTACCACTGGCTTAGTCACCGAATTCAAAGATCTGTATAATATCTCCATCAAGTGGACATTGGTCATATGGTGATTTGGGCACCGCATAAGCTTCGTCTTGAACCTCTCCCATGTTTCGTGGAGGGCTTCAGTTGGAAGCTGCCAAAAATTTATGATCTCATCTCTCAACTGTGCTCTTTTGGATGGCGGAAAGAATCTTTCTAGGAAAGCGTCTTTCAATTGCCTCCAATTAGTAATAGAATCACGAGTCAGCCCATTCAACCATAGAGTTGCCTCCCCAGACAGAGACAATGGAAATAAGTGCAGTCGAATTGCATTCTATCCAGCGCCAGGATTGTCGAATGACTTGCATGTAGAAATAAAGTTGACTAGATGCATATTCGCATCATCACCCACAAGTCCACCGAATAATCCCTTAAGCTGCAATAGTTGAATCATTGTGCTAGTGATATTGAACTTTGCTCCAGGTGCCAAGGGTGGCAGAATAATGGCTCCTGTGGCACCAGCTTCATCCAAATCATCATCATCGTCATCAAAAGGAATCTGCACAGCTCGGCGATCAGGCCTCAATCGCGCTTGACGATCTCTCCTTTGCATGGGTGCCGCCACCTCAGTAGTATGCCGTGGGTTTAGTAGCTCCTCATCGCCCAGGTCCTCATCATCAGGATTTGTTGCACAACCTGGGTTATCAATATTCTGTTGATGCACTTGAGCAGCTGCCAATGCAGCTAACCTAGCCTGCTCCTGTTGAGCAGCCATTCTTTCTATGCCACGTTGTGCATCCATTCTGTCAACAGAACCTGAATAGAACAAAAACAAAAACTAAAAGTAAAAGTACGAGAATCTTTGACCAAAGGGTCTAGTAATTATCACAAACTTAGTTGACACTCGTATTCCCCGGCAACGGCGCTAATTTTTGATAACGCTCAATCTACAGCTCTCGTAGGAGTGTAAAGCGGTCGTTAGCAAATATAGAACCCAACTGGGTTGGGTATCGATCCCACAGAGAATAGCTTGGTCAACAAGTAAGCAAAGATTACTAGACTTTTAGTGCAAGTCTCGTAAAAAGGGGGGATTGTAACGTGCAATTAATGTAACCAAAGTAATAAAGTAAAAACAGAAAGTAAAGGAGTAAAAATGGTTTGCTTGGTTGGTTTACGATCAATGAGAATTGAGAAGTTGGGGTTATGTCCACCTTATGAGTTGTACGTCTCTATTGGCTATGAGTTGTGCGGAATTCAGACATGTATGTACTTATAGAGAATTGTATTTGATGGTAAATCCAAGCGTCTTTCGACCTCAACAAGGACTATTTCACTTTAACTCTTTCGAGCTTAAAGCGTATCTAACGGTACAAATTCTCCAAGAGGTTAATCCAGTTACGGCACTAACTTTTTAATAGAGGATGGGACCCTACTACCTTGACATTATCTCTTTTCCAAACATATAACTTTTCTTTCGAACAAGTTAATGCTATACTGGCGTTATTTTATGCGTCTACAGCCACAAGAATTTGCATTAAGATGAAGAGAATAATGATATAAGCAACACACGTGTCACGAATTCACAAACTCATAGCAATAGATAGTAGCTCATATGGCTTCCATGACCCCTACAGAGAAGTTTAGTTACCCATGAGTACGAAGGAAATCACAATCGACATTGTTATTATACCACAATAAAGATCTCGTGTAGTAAAGTGTGGTAGGCGTTAGGCGTGAACTCCCTTGCAAAGTAACGTTTCTCTTGTTGTGGAAAATCAAAATTGAATAGATGAAAAATAATGTCAACAATGAATTAATAAAGAGAATTGTTTTGATGGATGGATGGATGGTGGATGGATGGGAATTGATGGAATGGGGGAATGAATGGGTGAATGAATAAAAATCTCTAGCAAAATAGGGTATTTATAATACCCATATCCTATTCCTACTAAGCTAATGAATTACTTAACCCAATCCTACTAGGTTAAGGTATCATTATCCTAATCCTAATAAATTACTGCTAGTCCCCAAAGTCTTCAGAATTGCTGTTTTTGCCCGGGACAGGTTTTCCATGCATCACTTTCAGTCCATAGGCGCCCAAATGTTTCTCTCCTTCTTTCGTGAAGCTTTCTTTGGCATCAAGTTATCCATAAAATGCTGAATTTTGCATCATTTATACCTGAAAACTTGCTTATCATGTTCGTTAGCTCACTTACAGGAAAAGGGACTAAAAGTGCATGAAATATATAATTTGTTCTCAAAACTTGGCTAAAATTTGGGCAAAATCTAGTGCTATAGGCGTGTAAATTCGCCTATCATCAACAAGTTAATAAAAAGATATTTCATATAATAAATAATAACATTTACATTCATAACAATGATTTAAATTATTAAAGTCCATAACAAACAATAACACAAGTTTTACTATTATAGCTATCATGTTGCATTATGATTCGATCATGTATTGTGGCCAAAATTCTTATATACAGAGCACTTATTTTTTCTTGATGAAAATAATTCTCCTACTCCACACCTCCTCTTAATCACCTTTTTTCTGATTTGATACTACTTGGGTCAATATATGGAGGAGGTATTAATCTCTCCAAAATATCTATAGGAAAAAATCAAGATTCTTTAGGAGGCACCAAATTAATATTCTCACTATATTCCGTTACATATCTTTTCACCGAATAATATAGAGACGAGTACTCATAAGTTTGAGTTTCATATTATGTACCGTATTGGAATCCAAGAGCCGCCATAGCATGTTGATAAGGTATTTTATCTAAGTTTCATATCTTGTTTGAAGATCGATCATGGAAACATTACCATGACCATCGATACTAAACATGTAATCTGTTATTTGATGAGCAAATAACCTATTCTCCAAATTGGTATTCATTGATATTTGTTTTTCTGCTTCTAGAGTAAATCTATTTCTTATGTCCACATACTGCATGCGCCTTTCGTGAAATTATTAGGTATACCTCTTGTTTATTTCCTTAAATATCACCATAATAGAAAAGTTTCTTTCAATGCCAAACATTGAATTCAATGATTCAGCTATGTTTGACGTCATAATATTATACCTATACATAAAATCACTTAGTACGATATCATACAGTAAGTATTACAAAGTTGTAACTTAGAAAAGACATTAAATTTATAAGAATGTACTTATTTTCTGGACAAAATGCCCGGCTCCATCTCTCGAAACTGACACATTCAAGATGTTGTGCTGCCTTGGGATGCATATCCCTTATTTGATTGAAATGGTAAAAAAAACTCAACTCTATTATATCTTTTAGCTTCTTTATAAAAAAGTGTCACTATCCTTTCATTGTGGAAGTTATTTCAAATATTTTCTTCAAGATGCCTCATGCAACAACCAAAGTAAGCTGAAGTGAAGAAGATTGAACCTATCTTTCGGATACTTGGATGCCTATCTGAAATTATACACAACTCTTTGGTAACTTCAACACAGCTTTGTATTTTTTCAAAAAAATACGCATACGAGGCATTACATTCCTTGTCTAGTACACAAAAAGAGATGGAAAATGTGTGAGTCTCGGCATCCTATGCCACCGCCACTATCAAAACTACATTATACTTGCTCCTCAAGAAATACCGTCGACGGCTATGACTTTTCTCAACTATTGAAAACCAAGAATCCAAACACCATAGGATACAAAAAATTACTTGAACCTTTCATTCTCATCAACATGCAATGTTGTCTTACTTTTGGGATTTGTAGACTCAAACTTGTAATGGTTGGCGTCGAGAACTGCATTCTTGTGCTTATGTGTCCCCTAACCAAGTCCTTGGAAATATATAGCCATATAAATCATCCAATAACTGATCGTAACACCCAATTTTGTATGGAGTTGATTGTCCATATCAACTGTAGAAGGGCCTTTGCCATTGGAAAATCTATTTTGGAAATAACTACCAACGACCTTTGTCGTGGCATGAGGATTTTAGCTCATAATATGATCCCAACCACATGTATGATAATTTTGATAAACATTAATGAAGAATTTGTCGAAACTTAAGTATTTCACAGCCCTCAACTACCACTTGCAGTTTGGATTAGTACATCTAAAATAAAAGACTTTGCTCGAATTAATCACCTTCTTTAGTCTGAAATCTTTTTTCAATAAAGCAATAAAAAAAAAGTAGATAGTTCTACCTTATCCTTGAATGACATTTCCTTGTAAAAAACAGTTTCAACATCTTCACGATTACTCGACTGTGTTGATTGAAGAACTGTACACCGTATTGCTCGCAACAATAGGCATAGATGTTTGATCATCATCTCGAATATTTATGTCCAAATCATCCAATTTATCATGAAACATGTCTTGTTGTTATTCTTATATATTCTGGTTCTCATTCTATCTCGGTTTTTCAACCATGAATACCCTTAACATCGGCCTAGCTGAATCACTTAGATAAGCACGTAACCGAATCTAATCGGAGATCTTGAAAGGTAATACCCTTTAATTTTCAAAGGAGCTATGCATGTAGTTGATTACGAGTTCTTTTGGTTGATAATTCATTCCATAATAACTGATGATTAAGTTCACACAATCATCATACAAAACATCACTTTAGACTGTCATAGCTATCGTCACTAACATTTTACCCTTCTTCCAACGCCAAACATATTGATTGCTCTTCTTGATCCATTCACTATAAAATTCCACCCCTATCATTATTTATCCCTCCATTAGTGGTACCTAAATAAAGACTTTGTTAAGAAAAGTTAATAAATACATGATAATAAAATTAATAGTAGTTGTATAGTACTATAACATGAACCCCAACAGATGAGTAATTTATTGCACCAAGTGAGTTATAAGTTGCAACAGATGACTCACTTATTGGTATTCCTATTACGGTACTATAAAATATAAAGTTGATTCTAACAGATGAGTCATCTATCAGAATAGGTGACTCCTTTGTTACAATAGATTACATATCTGTTGCAACAGATGACTCATCTATAGAAATATACTACAGAACCTTTGAAGCTGATTCCAACAGATGAGTCACCTATTGTAAAAGATCAATAACCTGTTGCACTAGATTGCTCACCTGTTGTAATAGATGACTCATCTATTGGAATCGACTTTAGGTTCTATATTCTGTGAAATGAATATCAATAGGTGAGTCATTTGTTGGAATCAACTTTAGGTTCTATTGCAACAGGTGAGTAATCTGTTTCAACAAATGACTTTTATATTTCAACAAATAATTCATCTGTTTGATTTATGTTATGACACTATAGAACTATAAACATGAATCCAACATATGAATCTTCCGTTGCAATAGATGACTTATCTGTCACAACAGATGAATTTTCTGTTGAAATAAATGAATCTTATCGTTGATTTATGTTCGGGTTCTATCTATTGGTGAAAAAACAGCAGTAGCAGTGTACCCAGATAAGAAATTCAACTAAAAAAATCATAATTTTACTTACCAAAGTCACTTATGAAGTAATGCAAAAGTGATGTATGAAACTAAATTTGACCTAAAAAATTGATCAAGTAGCAGCAGTAGTGGTAACAACACAATGGTCAACCAGAAGCTGATGATGATAATGAAGAAGAAGATGATGATGATAAAGCAGAAGATGCTGAATAAATCAACAACAGCAATGAATAACAAACATCGCAAAGAGAGATAAAACAACAATGTTTTTAGTTATATTAGGTTTTACTTGGATCAAAATATAAATTAAAAAACTTGTGGGCTATTCTCAAACTTTCTCAACTTTCTTAATCCCTAATAAAGTAATTATCACCTACACTCAATTTTTAAAACTTTAGTCACCTACACCTCATTTCAAAACTCTTTTGTCGCTTTTCATAAAAAAACCCTTGGTACGGCTTCACTCTCTTATTAAACTAGATGATGTATTAGTATGGGTACAATATTTTTTTATTTAATAATATTTTATAATTTATTATCAATTAAATAACTTATAAATCTTTAAGAAAAATATAAATATTCTTTTTGGGTTATGACGAAAAAGAGACAACTTTTCATATATTATTTTTTCATTATTTTTATCTATTTTTTTTTTTAGATCTTAGTAATATCTCAAAATTGTTAATTACTTTGTAATAATACTTATCAAATATGACACTTTACATGATAGTTTTAGTATATTAATGTTCTTAACACAATTTATAGTATTATTATATAGGTTTAAAATTTTTTATTTTATTTTTAAAAAGGTTTCGTTTTACCTTATCGCTCATATTTTGTATTTCTCTGATTTATATTTTATTATTTCTTATGCCCTTTTTGTTATGTCATACATCCCCTTGTTTATTATTCTTTATCTTGAGCCGGGGGTCTATAGAAAATAACTTCTCTACTTCTTTAGAGATAGTGGTATGGACTGCGTACATCTTAACCTCCCCAGACCCTACTTTCTGAGAATACACTAGGTTATTTGTTGTTGTTGTTGTTATTTTTTAAAAAGTTGTACACCACTATATTTAAAAATTGATCAAATTGTCCGAACAATATTATTTGTAACATGATTTTTTATTAAATTTAAAGTGCATCATTATATTTGTTTAGCATTTTCAATTGTTTTAAAACTTTTAGTTCCTTTATAATAGAAATTATTCATATTTCATAGTTTTCTCTCTTTTTGTTTCTTTTTTCATTGAAAGAATTCTTAATTATATATGCATGTATTTTGAATTTATGTAATATTGATTTTTTAGTGAATCGGAAAAAGTTTCAAATTAAGTTTGATCATAGATGAAGTAATATACTTCTACTTAATTAATGATACTTCTCATGCTACTTATATGTAATGATTATATATTTTTCAAAATTTTCATTCAAATTATTTTCAAGTAGTGTATTAGGGGGGGGGGGGGAATCTTTTCATATACAGTTTGAGAGTATTTTAATATTTTATTACAAAAACAACTTGAAACAAAATTTTATAATCTTTTTGATTGAATAATTGCCAACTAAATGTAGCAATTATAATTCAAAACTTGTTAAAATAATATTAACTTGAAATAGTATAATAAACATTAAATTGTAGATTATTTTTAGAATTTTTTTTTGGGTTATGTAGCTAAAGTAAGAAGTGAGAAGTAGTGTCTTTTATAGAAGAGAGAAAAGATTGAATAAGAAATGGGACCCACAAAAAGAGATGAATTTTAATGCTCTTGATTGTTCCATAACTCACTCTTCTATATAATAAAAATAAAAATATAATAAAATATGTTTCCCATTTATTCTACAAACATGAACTAATTAATTTAAAAATATTTTTCGTAACCTACACACAAATACATTTACTTTGCAGTTTACAACCTGCACACAGATACATTTACTATGCGGTTTACAATTAAAGAAAGGGAAACTACCCGGATTAGCCACTATTGGAATTTTATTACCACTTAAAGCTAAAGTTTTTCATAATTACATTATGTAGCTGGACCTGTGAATAAGTTTTAACTTAATTACACTTTCTGGCACATGTTTCACTTCCTTGAACCAATACAACAACGATACCATTTTCACTTGACTCAATTCACCAACTCTCTCCTTTTATCCCTAAATCACTCTCTCTATTTACCCCCATGTTCTATAATTTTACAAATGGTTTCTTCTTTAATCCATATCTCTCTCATGATAACAATCCATAAATCCTCATAATCAATTAACTGACATTCATATTTTAGGTTAGTTTTAACCTACTTGTGTGTGTATTTCATTAATTTATAATTTGATTACCTACATTGTTATTTTTTTGCAGATCATTCATTTTGATTCATCAATGGTGGATAATACTCCTACGAAGATGGTTACTAGAAGTATATCACGTAGTGACCCTGATGTACATATGGTTCCAACGTCTGTGTTAGAAATTTCTCAAATGGAAGAAGAAGATGCATTGCCTTCAGAAGAAGTTAGAGGTATTGGGCATATAAGAAAATCTACAGATAATGCTCCGGGTTCAAACAATGATGATGATGAGTTGGTGAAAGAGGTATTTTGTTTTTCAAAATTTTTAGTTCGTTAAAGTTTTTGAAAATTTTGATGCGTGTAAACAGTCTATTTGATCTATTTTGTTCCATAACTGATGCATGTATTTAGATAAGTATTTTACACACTGTATGTGTATCAATTTTGTGGTCCATCTTATGCATATGTGTCAATTTTATAGTATATATAATTTTACTTGTATTGTGTATTTGATATATTTTTTTGTATGATTTACTTGGTATTGTATGTGTATATATGTATTTATCATTTGCTTTGTACTAAATGATTGTCATTTGTACAGTATGTATTTTTATACTATATACATGTATGTTGATATATGTATTTATCTGTTAATGTGTACTATATGCATACTTGATATTGTATGCATGTATTTATGTATATGTATTTATCTCATTAATGTGTACTGAATGATGGTTATCTGTACTGTATGCATATTTGGTACTGTATGTATGTATTTATGTATATGTATTTGTCCAATTAATGTGTACTGAATGATGGTTATCTGTACTGTATGCATAGTTGGTACTGTATGCATGTATTTATCTATATGTATTTGTCCCATTAATGTGTACTGAATGTGGTTATCTGTACTATATGCATATTTGGTACTATATGCATGTATTTATGTATATGTATTTGTCCCATTAATGTGTAGCGAATGATGGTTATCTGTATTGTATGCATATTCCTTGTATTCATATGCTACTGTATTTGTATTTATATTCATTGTGTGATATTCATATGCTACTATATTTGTATTTATGTTTATTGTATGATATTTTTATGCGGCTGTATGTTTATATATGCAGAATGTGCGATATTATGTTAAGGAACTTCCTTTAAAATCATCTCACATGTGTTGTTATTCCAGCAATAACATAATAGAAGATTTGAAGAAAAAACTTTCTATTAAGTAGTTTAAGATGCTTTTCAAGAGTTGTTTTAGGGTGTATATACGTATGCATGATTGTTCTATTTAAGAACAACTAGTTAGGTGCTTTATCTGGTGTTGGAAGATAGTTTGAAAGATGCTCTAGTGATATATGTAAATGGATCGACACTTCGATTTACGCTTAGAGAATTTACAATCATAACAGGATTAAATTGTGTTGGTAATACAGATGATTTTTTGATTGAAAATAAAGAGCCTAACCGTATTGTTTCTCGGTATTTTAGAGGTCAAAAAACCATTAAAAAATCAGCTTTGATCAAATGTTTTGACAACCGGAAATGGGGTGAGGGTAATGATGATGATGCTATCAAGATTGCTATATTGTCTTTCATTAATACCTTCATTTTTTCAAGTGAGAAGCATTGTGTATCTATCCCTAAGATTCACTTTCATTTGGTTGAGAATGGTAAATAAAAGGATTACCCATCGGGTGAAAAAGCTTTTAAGGAATTGTGGAGTGAAAACTAGCATGTAACTCGGGGGTAAGGACAACAAAATATCATGATCAACAGTTTAAAATCATTCCAAATTAATGCATATAATCAAATGCATATATATATATATATATATATATATATATCACATGTCGGGATAAGAAACAAGCCTTAACATTCACTTTAATACTTTAGCTTAGATTACGTAGCTCAACCATCATAACATACAAGGAACCCATAGGCTATATGGGCTCATCTCTCCCCTGGCTGGTAGGGCCCCAGTATGTGTGGTAGCACGAACCAGAGGGTAAAAATATTAACTATGTGGGACTCAAACCTTCCTACATACCAAGGTGACACAAGCATCAAATTGTGTAATAATATAAAGAGGGACTCAAACCTCCCCGTCATATGATAATAAGAATAAGGGTAAATCAAACCACTTGATCATATAGACTCTGCATTAGCAACTACAATTTCAAGTGTGGGCACCTCGAGATGTAACATCCCGTATTTTTGGGCTAGTCTTTGAACCTTCGTTACTACATGTATAAGTTATAATCCAAATTATTTCCATGTGAATATGAGTTTCATGATCTTTATACTCATGTTTGATATGCTTTCGAGGTGAAATATGTTCATAAGAATCACTTACAGCCAAGTTGAGCTAAGAACCTTAGATTCGTCCAATGTTTGTGGTTCGATTCTTTAAGGGTCTACTTTGAACATGTATAACCTTTTATATACGTGGAATTTTGAATCTAAATACCCACTAAATTTTATATAATTGAATTAGCTTTCCAACGATACCAATTTCTCCTTAATCCAATACCCGAGCAAAAAGTTATGGTATTTTTTGTGAGAGGCAGTACGCCGATGTGATTGGGATATGAAACATCGATCATCGATGCGATTAGAAACGCGACGCGATGAAAACCAAATCACTGAATTGTTTCACACACTATTTCAGTTCCTAAGGGGTCTAGGGAACTTTGGTCACTTTCCTTTACCGAAATCCGCCCATAACACTTAATTTCAATCCCCAAAAGCATTAGATACATGATTTCTCATATTTTTATCTCCAAGAAATCCCTAGCCCACTCAAGAACTCCAAGAACTTCATCAAAGTTTCTTTAATGCAATCAAGAAAATAAGGTTTCTAATCCAAGATGTTCAAGAAAAATCTTTCAAGAACATTCCCAAGGCTTCCAAGTCAAGCTTTCAATTTCAACGTCAAGATTTCTACCTCAAATTCATGATTTCTTCAAGAATCCATCTAATTAAGGTATGTGGGATTTCATCCATGGGTCCTCTTTTGCCCATGGAGCCCAAAACCCTTTTATTTCAATTAAAGAATAAATTGTTCGATCATTATGCTATTTTAAATGTTCAAGAAAGATTGAATTGAATGTTTACATGGTAATTTTAGTTAATTTCATCCCATGTGTGATTTCATGAAAGATTTGAATTCCTTATGCTATGAATTTGAGTTTTCCATGCTTTATTCAAGTGAATTCTATGATAGATCCTAAATTCATGATTTTTAGTAAAATTCCCACGTTTTAAATTCAGGCTTTCCACATGTTTGATGAAATTCCCATATCATGTTCAATCAATTTCAATATGAATCCCCAAGTTATGAATTTTGCCATGTAACTCTATTGTTCACCCATGTTTAAGACATTCTAAGGTTCAAGCTATGATTTGTACATATATGATTAAACACCCATGTCCTATTTCAAGTGAATTTCTTGTGAATTCCTAAATCTATGATTTTAGTTATGTAATTATTCTATGATCCCATGTTTAAGATATTCCCATATCCACGTTCATGATCCTCATGTGTTTGGTGAATTACCCCATGTTAAAGTATTAATCTCCATGTGCTTGATGAAAAACCCAAGTGATGGATCTCTTTAAATAATGCTTACTTATTATGGTCTCAAAAGCTCTCATTTGTCCTTATTATCTATGCTATCGAGTCCTTAGGGTATTGAATACCCGAAATTTAGCTATTTATCTAGTCTCCAGTTTAAATAGAATGATTCCGTAGTATCCCAAACAGTAGCATTCGGTCAATAAACAAAATTAGTGTGAGTTCAGTCAATCCTAGTACAGTCTAGTGATCAGTTTAGTACCGATACAATTGAGAGTAAGATTCAGTATCGAGTGAACCGAGGGATGGGGTATTCCTGCCAGTAGAGGGTTTGACACTTCGTAATACCCCAAAAAATCCAAACCATTATTAGAGCAATGTACCAAGCTCATGCATAGTACATCATGGTTCTTTTATAGTTTTATGGGAGTTAGATGTATATTAATGCTTCAAATAACTCTCAGCTATCAGATGAATCAAAACATTCCTTACCGATAGAATTCTTGAGAAGGACATTGGTATAGTTAACTTTAAAAGAGTATATCTCTCATTATACTTGGAATTTTCATCTCATGACCTATCAGCAGATAGATAATTGAATTAGCTTTCCAACAATACCAATTTCGCCTAAATACGATATCGGAGCAAAGAGTTATCCCTATTTTATTCCAGCATGTCAAGCTGGAAAATGGTGATGACGTTTCTGACAGTCTATCATGTTTCTGACGACCTTTTTGAAGACGTCGTCACATTCTGACAACATTTCTGATGACGTCATCAGACCTGGGCAGAAAATCAAGAATTTGGACACCTTTTGTGACGACCATTCGTGACGGCCTATCACAGACCTGACGGCCTGTCACGGATGGCGTCAAGTATATTTTTCCAGCAATTCAAGGGCATTTTTGCAAGGGTATTATGGTCATTTCCTTCACCTTCCATGACTTATAACCCTAAAGACAGGTAATGTTTCCCATTTTTCTTCAGTTAAGCATCTCAAGAAAACCCTCTCTTATGCTCTCAACCACAAGATTAGGGTCTCCATCAAACTATCTCTCAAAATCAAGATTATAGCCTTTTTCCAAGATAATCGATAATTAATTTTCCCAATCCAAGAACTCTCTATCAAATCATCAAGTTCCCCTTTCTAAGGTATGAGTAGTGTTCATCTATGGATCCAATCCTTTCATAGAACTCAAGAATCATGTTTTAAATATTATTTTGTAAACTTTTTGTGGTGATATGAGTATGTACATGTTGACGATTGTAGTTTAAGTTTCAATGTGATGTCTAAAGGTGTTTTCATGGAATATATATGTTAATTGAAAACCATGAAATTTAGGTGGTTTAATATGGTGCGAGTATGAAACCCACCTATGCCTTAAAGAATGCATGCAAGGTGTTTGATAAAATTCTTAGGATGCTAGAAATTCATGTTTGTATGGTTCTATAATGTCTAAA
Organism: Capsicum baccatum var. pendulum; assembly: GCA_030864225.1. NCBI lineage: Eukaryota > Viridiplantae > Streptophyta > Magnoliopsida > Solanales > Solanaceae > Capsicum > Capsicum baccatum. The sequence goes on from CM061560.1 coordinate 47,214,508, forward strand.
TGACAAGTCCATGTTAGCTATATACTTCAATATAAATTCCATGCTTTTCATGTGTTGCTATTAAGGTGGTATGAAGCATGTAAGATAATGGAGATATATAATATATACATGAAATATATCTATGCATTCCCTACAATGTTTAAGATGTTGAATAACTATATGAAATATGATATCCCCTACTTATGATATTATGAATTGTGGAAGTCATGTCGTATATGTCAATTTTCTTCTATCGAGTCCTGGGGGTATTCGTACCCAAAAAATATAGTTGTGTGCCTAGATCCATGTCATGTTATCATGATAATCTCAATCAAGCTATAATCTATAGAACTTAGTCAGCCATGTGACTCAAGAAACCTCAGAAATCTCATGATCTCAGTTAACTCTCAGATAATAGTACTACAGCGTCAGTCAATGGAAGTCAATTAATCTATCCATGTACAGTCAGTTGAATCATGTTTAGTCTCTTCATATGGGAGCAGAATTTAGTATCGAGTGAACCCAAGGATGGAAACTCACCTACAAGTTTAGGGTGTGATTCTTAGCAGTCATCCTTATTTTATAGAACTACATAGCCAGCATACGTTGAGACATCTTAGCCTATCAGATTAGGATTGATGAGGTGTCTTAACCTATCAGTTTAGGGTTCCCACCATTCTTCTTTCGAATACCTGTCAGCTAATGGTCACCCATAACTGTCTCTACTAGTGGCACAGTATTGACACCCCTCTAGTCGGGGCAGATATTGGACCCCAACTTAGTTATATGCGTTATTGGGACATGTCGGTTAAACAAATACCTCACACAGTTTCAGAATCAGTCCATTAAAAGAACTCAGATAGGTCTTCAAATTTTAGTATATCAGGACTGTCAGATAAAGTCAGACTCAGTTACAGTATGAAACTCAGATAGTTCCATCAAATTCAAGATTGTCAGATATAGTCGCCCATGTTATCGGAATTTCAGTATCAGTCATGTTAGCCATCAGTAAACTATGTATTAGCATACAGTACTAGCTATCATGCACCCACTATTTCAGTTACTATGTATGCATATTTGTACTCTTATGTTCATATCAGTTAGACAGTTAGCATTGTTCATGCATATAAACCCTATTTATATTAGACTACCTCAGTTGTGTACTCAGTATATTCCCTCGTACTGACGCATTTGCTCTATGGTTCTTTCTTTTCATGTTACACCATAGGTTCAGAGACATGAGCTCTAGATCAGCAGTAGCAGTAGCATTTCCAGTTTTAGAGATTCAGTGAATCCTCTTAATTCAAGGACAATATAGTTTGATTTATTCATTATTATTTTAGCCAGTTATCAAATTACGGAGTGAGTTGGAGACATGTTCCTTCAACTCCTTATTCAGACAATACTTAGAGGCTTTCAGATTCAGTATTAAGACTTATGTTTAGATTTGATTCAGTTTTCAATTGTTTTGGGTGTCTTTCACCCATATGGATATTATGTTTTGACAGATTCTTTATTCAGTTGAACCCTATGGCCTACATGTTCATGTTTTCTGCATTATTACGTTATATATTATAGTGTACAGGTATAGATATCAGTCATGGGTTAGCTTGTGATCCTTTGAGGTCATAAGAACTGTGTAGCATTTCGGTTCAGAAAATTGAGGCATTACAAACTTTGTATCAGAGCCAGGTTTAATAGAGTCCTAGGAATTCTAAAAGCTGCATCTAGTAGAGTCTTGTGCATGTGTGTGTTGCGCGCCACATTTATGTACAGGAGGTTATGAGATGTTTTAGGAATAGTTCACTTCAGTATTTATGTCGTGCTAGTAAACATAATTTTAAGTCAGTCTCTCAGTCTAATCCGCTCTTCTCTTATTTCAAAAACATGCCACCAAAGAGAAGAAATCAGCCAGCTTCTCAGCCCAAAGATCCTTTGGGCGAAGATATTTCTCATGCGAAGTTCAGGACCGCATTTACCACTCTTGATCAATCTGTAGCTGCCCAGAATAAACAACCAGCAGTCGTTTTGGCCAATTCAGCAACAGCTAGGATTTGGGACTTCACCCGAATGAACCCTCCGTCCTTCTTTGGGTCTAAGCTAGACGAGGATCCTCAAGAATTCATTGACCAAGTCTAGGAGGTCATTGATATCATAGGAGTCACTTCTTCTTAGAGTGCCGAGTTAGCCGCATACCAATTACATGATGTCCTTCATACTTGGTACAAGTAGTGGTTAGCAAAAAGGTTAGAGGATGCAGGTCTTGTTGAGTAGGAAGAATTTGTCATGACTTTCTTAGATAGATTCTTTCCCCAAGAGCTGAGAGAGGCCAAAGTTCTTGAGTTTATCAATCTCGGGAAAATAAATATGATGGTTAGAGAGTATTCTCTTAGATTTACTCAACTAGCCAAATATGCCCCTCATGTGGTTGCAGACAACAGGGCTAAGATAAGAAAGTTTGTGTAAGGGGTGAATGATAGCATGGTAAATGAGTGTAGGTCTGCGATGCTAAACAGTGATATGACTTTATCCAGTCTGATGACCCACGCTCAACAGATAGAGGAGCAGAAGGTTAAGACTAGGAAGAGGTAGAACAAGAGAGCAAGATCAGGCAGTTTCAGTTTTATTCAACCCAAATTAGAGGAAGGAAATCGTTCACAGTTTTGTCCTAAGTCAGCAGTTCCATCCCCTTCCTCCGCTAGTGCCCCAGTTCCAAAGTTCAAGGACGGCAATAGAGATAGAGCACCAGGCTCTAAATATCAGGACAGTGTTATCAGTGCCCGAACAAATCCCCTTTGTCAGACTTGTGGTAAGAACCACAGGTGTATTTACAGAGTCGGTAGTGATGTCTATTTTTATTGCTGTAAGCCAGGCCACAGGATTAGGGAGTGACCTCAGCCAGACCCTCAGGGTCAGCAAAATCGTTCCACAGCTCAGTTCGATTGCCCAAACCAGCAGGGTGCCACTTTTAGTGCTACTAGTGGGCAATGACCAAATAGACTCTATGCTCTTCAGACCTGATGGAATTAGGAAAATTCTCCTGATGTCGTTACTGGTACATTAAAGATTTTCCATGTTCATGTTTATGCTTTGCTAGACCCAGGTGCATCCTTATCTTTTGTCACTCCATATATAGCAGGAGATTTTGAAATCAGTCCCGAAATTTTAGTAGAGCCCTTTCAGTCTCTATCCCAGTGGGCAAAACCATCATAGCTCAGTGGGTATACAGGAACTACCCGATTATGATATTTTAGAAATCCATGTTAGAATATTTAGTTGAGTTAGAGATGACTAATTTTGATGTCATTCTCGGTATAGATTAGCTTCATTCCTTCTATCCCATAATCGACTGCAGAAATAGGATAGTTCAGTTTCAGTTCCCGAATGAGCCCGTCCTAGAGTGAAAGGGTAGCACATCGTATTTTAGGGGTCAGCTTATTTCCTACCTTCGGTCAAGGAAAATAATTTCTAAGGGGTGTTTGTATCATCTCGTGCATGTTAAGGATTCCAGTTCTGAATCTCCCAGTCTCGAATCATTCCCAGTGGTTAATGAATATTCAGATGTCTTTCCCGAAGATCTTCCAGGTATTTCTCCCGAAAGAGAGATAGACTTCGGCATAGACCTTCTCTAAGATACTCAGCCTATTTCTATTCTACCATACAGAATGGCACCAGCAGAACTCATGAAACTGAAAGATAAGTTGAAGGATCTCTTAGATAAGGGATTCATCAGTCCTAGTGTATCCCCATGGGGTGCGCCAGTCTTATTCATGTGCAAGAAAGACGGTTCTCTCAGAATGTGTATTGATTACTGTCAGCTCAACAAAGTCATGATTAAGAACAGGTATCCGCTGCCTAGAATAGACAACTTGTTTGACCAATCTCAGGGTGCTAGTTATTTCTCCAAGATAAACCTCAGATCAGGCTATCATCAGCTCAGAGTTAGAGAATGTGACATCCCGAAGATAGCTTTTCGTACACGGTATGGTCACTTTGAATTTCTAGTCATATCCTTTGATCTTACCAATACCCCTGCAGCTTTCATGGACTTGATGAACCGGCTGTTCAAGCAGTACTTGGACACATTCATCCTAGTCTTCATACATGGACTTAAGAAACTGTCCTCGCCCTATCTCTCTATCATATATCAGGAGTTTCTTGGGTTTGGCTAGCTATTACAGGCAATTTGTTGAGGGATTTTCTTCTATTGCATCTCCTATGTCCAGATTGACTCAGAAGAAGGTCAAGTTTCAGTGGTCAAAACCTTACAAGAAGAGTTTTTAGGAGTTGAAGACTTGACTCACCTCGGCTCTAGTTTTAGCACTTCCCGTTGGTTCTGATGGATTCATAGTATATTGTGATGCATCCAGAGTAGGTTTAGGTTGTGTCCTCATGTAGCATGGTAGATTCTTAGCCTACGCCTCCAGACAGTTAAAGCCCTATGAGAAGAATTATCTTACTTATGACCTTGAGTTAGCAGCAGTTGTCTTTGCCTTAAAGATTTGGAGGCATTATCTATACGGTGTTCATGTACACGTCTTCACAGATCATAAGAGCCTTCAGTATGTCTTTTCCAGAATGATCTCAATCTTTGTCAAAGAGGGTGGTTAGAGCTCTTGAAGGATTATGACATGAGTGTCCTTTATCATCCTGGCAAGGCCAATATAGTGGTCGGCATACTCAGTAGACTGTTCATGGGTAGTGTTTCCCATGTTGAGGATAGTAATAAGAAATTAGCTCAAGAGATTCATCAGCTTGCCAAACTAGGCATTTGCTTAGTTGACTCTTCAAAGGGTGGTGTATATGTTCAGAGTAGTTCAGAGTCATCTCTAGTTTTCGAGGTGAAAGAGAAGCAAGACAGGGATCTTAGCCTTGTCAAGATAAAAGAGTCAGTTCAGAGTTAGGAAATAGAGGTTTTCTCCTAAGAGGGAGATGGTGTTCTTCGTTGTCAGGGTCGGCTGTGTGTTCCCGATGTAGATGACTTGAGGCAGCAAATTTTTGCAGAAACGCATGGTACACGATACTCTATTCATCCAGGGGACACTAAGATGTATCGCGACTTTCGGGAGATCTATTGGTGGAGTGGGATGAAGAAGGACGTTGTAGAGTTTGTTGATAAGTGCTCTACATGTCAGCAGGTTAAGATAGAGCATCATAAACCTAGTGGTTCCATGCAGGAGTTCACTATTCCTACTTGGAAATGGGGAGAAGTGAACATGGACTTTGTGATGGGTTTGCCTAGAACACGTCATCAGCATGATTCAGTTTGGGTCATTGTAGATAGAATGACCAAGTCTGCTCATTTCCTTCTAGTATTTACCTCTTACACAGCCAAGGATTATGCCAAACTCTATATCAAGGAGTTGGTCAGATTACATGGTGTTCCACTATCTATCATCTCAGACAAAGATACCCAATTCACCTCTCACTTTTGGAAAGTGTTCCAAAAGGGTCTTGGTACCTAAGTTCATCTCAGTACAATGTTTCATCCTCAGACAGATCAAAAGGACTATTCAGACTCTAGAAGATATCCTAAGGGCGCATGCAATTTATTTCAAGGGAATTTGGGATGACCACTTGCCTTTGATTGAGTTTGCATACAACAACAGTTATCACTCCAGTATTCAGATGGCTCCATTCGAAGCTCTCTATGATAGGAGATGTAGGTCTCCGATCGGTTGGTTTGAAGTTAGTGAGGCTGCATTCATAGGGCTTGACTTAGTATTCGATGCCTTAGAGAAAGTTTAGTTGATCATAGAAAGACTTCGGGCTGCTCAAAGTCGACAGAAGTCTTATGCGGATGTTCATAGAAAGGATCTCAAATTCAAGGTTGATGACTATGTCTATCTCAATATCTTTCCCTGAAGGGAGTGAAGAGATTTAGCAAGAAGGGAAAGTTCAGTCCCTGATATATTGGTCCCTTCAGGATTCTCATTCGCTTTGACAAGGTAGCCTATGAGCTCGAATTACCTTCAGATCTAGCCTTAGTTCATCCAGTCTTCCATGTCTCTTTGCTCAAGAAGTGCATAGGTGAACCAACAGTTGTAGTCCCTATTTTGAGCATTGACATTCAGAATAGCCTCTCTTATGAACAGAATCCAGTTGAAATTCTCGACTATCAGACTCGTAGGTTGAGGAACAATGAAGTCCCTCTAGTCAAGGTTCTTTGGCGGAATCAGTCCATGGAGGGAGCTACTTGGAAAGCAGAAGCAGACATGAGAACCAAGTACCCTCATATTATCTCCACTAATTCATACTTAGCTCGAGGTAACCATTTTCCTTAAGCTTATTCAGTTACATGTTCAAAATTCCAGTATAAAATTGGTATAAAGTATTATTGCATAGCTTATCAAGTATTCATGAGTTTAGCTTATCAATCATGCATCAAATATGCATGTTCAGTTGGTCTATATTAAGTTTAGAATTGAATTCAGTCCTAAAATCATGTGCCAGTTGAGCATGATCAGTGTATGCGTCATTTTTTCTCTCCTCTCAAGCAGTCATCATTCGAGGACAAATGTTTCCAAGAGGGAGATATTGTAATACCCCAAAAAATCCAAACCAATATTAGAGCCATATACCACACTCATGGATAGTACATAATGGTTATTTTACAGTTTTATGAGTAAGTTAGATGTATATTAAGTCTTCAAATAACTCCCAGCTATCAGACCAATCAAAACATTTCTTACCGATTGAATTCTTGAGAAGGATATTGCTATAGTCAAATTTAAACAATAATATCTGTCATTATACTTGGAATTTTGATCTCATGACCTAGCAAAAGATAGATAATTGAATTAGATTTCCAACAATACCAATTTCACCTAAATTCGATATCGGAGCAAAGAGTTATCCCCATTTTATTCCAGCATGTCAAGCTGGAAAATGGTGACGACGTTTCTGATGGGCTATCACGTTTCTGATGACCTTTTCGATGACGCCGTCATATTCTGACGACAATTCTGATGATTTTGTCATCCCTGGTTAGAAAATCAAGAATTTGGACCCCTTTTGTGATGGCCATTCGTGATGGCCTAGCACGGACCTGACGGCCTGTCACGGATAGCGTCAAGTATATTTTTCCAGCAATTCAAGGGCATTTTTACAAGGGTATTTTGGTCATTTCCTTCACATTCCAAGACTTATAACCCTAAAGAGGCATAATTTTTTCCATTTTTCTTCAGTTAAGCATCTCAAAAAGACCCTCTCTTATGCTCTCAACCACAAGATTAGGGTTTCCATCACACTTATCTCTCAAAAGCAAGATTCAAGCCTTTTTCCAAGATAATCGAGAATTAAGTTTCCCAATCCAAGAACTCTCCATCAAATCATCAAGGTCCCCTTTCTAAGGTATGTGTAGTGTTCATCTATGGATCCAATCCGTTCATAGAGCTCAAGAACCATGTTTTAAATATTATTTTGTAAACTTTTTGTGGTGATATGAGTATGTACATGTTGACGATTGTAGTTTAATTTTCAATGTGATGTCTAAAGGTGTTTTCATGGAATATATATGTTTGTTAATTGAAAACCATAAACTTTAGGTGGTTTAATATGGTGCAAGTATGAAACCCACCTATGCCTTAAAGAATACATGCGAGGTGTTTTATAAAGTGCTTAGGATGCTAGAATTCATGTTTGTATGGTACTATGATATCTAAATGACAAGTCCATGTGAGCTATATACTTTAATATGAATTCCATGATTTTCATATATTGCTATTATGGTGGTATGAAGCATGTAAGATAATAGAGATACTCAATATGAACACGAAATATATCCACGCATTCCCTACAATGTTTAAGATGTTGAATAGCTATATGAAATATGATATCCCCTACTTATGATATTATGAATTTTTGGACACAAATCTTGTGATCAAGTCATGTCATGTGTGTCAATTTCCTTCTCTCGAGTCCTGGGGGTATTCGTACCCAAAAAATAATAGATGTATGCCTAGAGCCATGTCATGTTGTCACGATAATCTCAGTCAAGCTATAATCTATAGAACTCAGTCAGTCATGTGACTCAGAAAACCTCAGAAATCTCATGATCTCAGTTAACTCTCAGATAATAGTACTACACTGTCAGTCAACAGAAGTCAGTTAATCTGTCCATGTACAGACAGTTGAATCATGTTTAGTCTCTTCCGATGGGAGTATAAGTTAGTACTGAGTGAACCCAAGGGTGATTCTTAGCAGTCCTCCTTGTGTTCCAGAACTACGTAGCCAGCGTAGGTTGAGACATCTTAGCCTGTCAGATTAGGGTTGATAAGGTGTATTAACCTATCAGTTTAGGGTTCCCACCATTCTCTTTTTGAATACCTACCAGCTAAGGGTCACCCACAACTTTCCTTACCAGTGGCGCAGTATTGACACCCTTCTAGTTGGGGCAGAGATTAGACCCCAACTTAGCTATATGTGTTATTGTGGCATATCGGTTAAACAAATACCTCCCACAGTTTCAGAATCAGTCTCAGTAAAGAAAATCAAATAGGTCTTCATATTTTAGTATATCAGGACTGTCAGATACAGTCAGACTCAGTTACAGTACGAAACTCAGATTGTTCCATCAGATTCAGATTGTCAGATACAGTTTCCCATGTTATAAGAATTTCAGTATCAGCCATGTTAGCCATCTGTAAACCATGTATTAGCACACATGACTAGCTATCATGTACCTACAATTTTAGTTACTATGTATGCATGTTTGTACTCTTACGTTCAGATCAATCAGATAGTTAGCATTGTTCATGCCTATAAACCCTGTTTATATTTAGCCTACCTCACTCGTATACTCAGTACATTCCCTCGTACTGACGCATTTGTTCTATGGTTCTTTCTTTTTATGTTACACCACAGGTTCAGATACACGAGCTCCAGATTAGTAGTAGCAGTAGCATTTTCAGTCGCAGAGATCTAGTTAGTCCTCTTCATTCAAGAATAATATGATTTGATTTATTCATTATTATTTTAGTCATTTATCAGTTTACGGAGTTAGTTGGAGACATATTCCTTCAACTTCTTATTCAGACAGCATTTAGAGGCTTTCAGATTCAGTATTCAGACTTATGTTCAGATTTGATTCAGTTTTCTGTTGTTTTGGGTATCTTTCACCCATATGGATATTATCTTTTGACAGATGTTTTATTTAGTTGAACCTTATGGCCTATATGTTCATGTTTTCCGCATTATTACGTTATATATTGCAGTATACAGGTATAGATATCAGTCATGGGTTAGCTTATGATCCTTTGGGGTCATAAGCACTGTGTACCATTTCGATTCAAAAAATTGGGGCATTACACACTTAGTAGAAGTCCTTGAGTTTCAGAACTATGTAGCCAGCACAGGGTAAATCGTCTTCCTGCCAGACTAGGGTTGACATAACCATATACATCACATGAGTCTTCCTGCCAGATTAAGGTTGACCTAGCAACTGTTAGTAACCCATGGCACGGTGGTAACACTCTTCTAACTGGGGTTATAGATTGGACCTAAAATTAGTCTATAATCAGGGTATGTCGATTAGATGATAACTCCCATAGTTACAATTTTAGTGTTCAGTATTTAGTTCGGAACTCAGTTCAATTTCAGGTTTGCTTGACCATAGCATACATTTATCAACTATTTAGTTATCAGTATTTCAATATCTTAGTTTATAAAATATTTCAAAATTACGTTATACACTTGGTCTTGCATTCTCAGATAATACAATTTACATGCATTCATGTTCGATTATCTCAAGTTGTTTAGTTAGTCCTTGTCTTATATGCATAGTACTCCATAATTTTAGTCCAGTTATTCAGACTAAGTACAGTCCATTCTTACATGACCAATATTCTACTATCATTCATTCAGTTAATCAGATAAGCTTAGTATATGTTATGTTTAGTTCTGTATAGTTAGGTATTCGTGCTCAGTATAATTGTATATTCAAATCCCCGATGTGATGTCAGTTTTCATCATGTATTTTCAGAATCAGTATTCACGTTTTACTGTATCCCAACTTCATTTCTACTTATATCATTAAACTAAAGTTTTACAGAAACAAAGTATAGAAATTCACCATCTTATCAGAGTATGTTTGTCACTCATGCTTTAAGATGTATTCAACTTTCAGTTTATTCCAGCCTATTGGTGAGTCTACTTACACTTAGCATGTATGTTTTAAGATTATGTATGAAATTTTTTTTACTTATTATTGTAAGACCCTGCAAAATTCTAAGCTTAACTCAGTCTGTTAAAGTTTGAAAAAAGGTCCCAGACTTAGAAATTTTAAATAAGTGTTTATACTTAAAAGTATTTTCGCCTTTGTAAGTTGGTGATCCTATTTCACAACCCTTATAACCATAAAAAATCAATTTTTAGGCTGATTCATGATCAGGAATGTCAGTAGGTCACTTTGGCTGAGTTTTGGATTTTTTAGACCTCGTTTGAACCATGTTATGGTGACCAAATCAGTGGGTCCACGCGATCTTGATGCGTCGTGCCGCCCATAGCATCGATAGATAAATTTTCCCCTAGCTTTTAGTGCAATTCCAGCGAATCAATTAGAACTCGATGCGGTACATTGTCCATTGCGTCGATGTCATCAATGTAGTGCATCGGTCTACGCGTCACTAGGCACATTTTTTTTGCTCTTTTAATTCCACATCCAGACTGGTAAATGGGTCTTTATCCAACTTCTACTCAGCCCCAAAAACATGAAATTAAGTCATTCTTAGGGATAAAAGACTCATTCTCGCTAAAATCCTCTCAAGAACAAACCCTAGGGGATCTAATTTCAAATTCAAGATTTCAAGAACGTACCATCAATCTTCACGGATTCAAGCACCAAGGTATGTGAAGTGTTCATCCAAGGGTTTCCTTCCACCCTTAGAGTTCAAGAAACTATTTTAAACTACAAGTTAATTGATTTCAAGAATTCCATATGGGATTTGAGTGTATTCATGATTATAATGGTAATTGTGTTGTAATCCATGGTTTATTCCAAGTTTTATGTGAAAATATTTATCATATCTGTAGTATCATGTGAATTCATGTTAAAAGCCGTTGATTTTCGAATTGGGATTTAAAATTATGATGCTTACATGTTGTTTAGTATCATGTACATAGATTATGTTCCCCAAGTGCTTGATAAATTACTCATGTGAATTAAATATGAAAAATCATGACATAGTAGCATATGTGCAAGCTTATATCTTACAAATGTTTGATAGAATGCCTCTATGAATGAGTTGTGAGCAAGTGAACATTGTGATTTTTTCAAATTTATGCTATGCTTTACCTTTTATGCTATCGAGTCTTGGAGGTATTCAATACCCGAAAATCTAGCCGCTTACCTAGAGTTATAGTAGTTACACAATAGTCTCAGTATTATCACAAATAGTAGTACTCAGTAAACAGTCACAATATCAGTTCAGTGTAGAATTTAAAACTCAGTAGTATTCCGTTAGTCAACTGGACTCAGTAAACTTAGTTTAGTTTAGTTAGATAACATAATCAATAATAGCTCAGTCCAGCATAGTACAGTTTAGAAATCAGTTTAGTGTCTATTCAATTGGGAGTAGGATTTAGCACCGAGCGAGTGCAGGGATGACGGCATCCCCGTCAGAGAGGAAGAGCCATTAGTAGCAGTCCCTGTACTCCAAAACTATGTAACCAGTACAGGATGAAGAGTCACCCGTCAGACTAGGCTTGGTTGCCTTCCAGGGGTCACCCATTAGATTAGTCTTGACTCTACCCATGTGTCACCCATCAGTTAGGCTTGGCATCTTGGTTTTTCAGTGTTAGTACCTATGGCATAGTATTAGCACCCTTCCAACTAGGGTCACAGGTTGGACCTCTATCAGCTCAGATTTGGTGCTAGTTAGATGATTACCTCCTACAGTTTTAGTTTCAGTCTCAGTATAGAACTCATTTCAATTTGATAGAATCAGGACTGTCAGACACAGTCACCCAACTTAGTATAGAACTCAGTTCAGTTCTACTGAATCAGGACTGATAGACACAGTCACCCAACTTTGTATAGAACACAGTTAAGTTGGACAAACTTAGGACTATCAGAAACAGTCACCCAGCTATCAGTAATAAAGTTATCAGTCAACTCAGATATTAGTCATTCAGTTATTAGTACTCAGTATCCAGTGTTACTATGATCTCAGACACAGTACATATAGATATGTGCAGTACTGCATAATCAGTGTTTCATCAGTTTTTAGTTATACATGTACTCTCATTCAGTTGTATTCATTTTAGTCAGTCAGTTATTAATCATGTATATAAACCCTTTCATATCATCCTACCTCATTTAGTATACCATTACATTCAAAGTACTGATGCATGTTTTTCTTTTGTTGTATGATGTCTAATATCATAGGTTCAAACGCATGGGCTCCTGACCACACTTAGCAGCTCAAATTATCAGTAATAGATTTAGTAGTGAGTCCTTATCTATCGAGAGAATGCTTTTATTTTAGTTATCAGTTTATCAGTATTTTAGTAGTTGGAGTTAGTTGGGGGCTTATCCCATCAACTCTATATTTAGACAGTTCAGTTAGAGGTTTTTCAGACTAGACTTTCAAATAGTATTCAGTTGTATAAATTATTATTACAGATGGTATTCTTTATCAATATTTTAGATTTTGAATCTTATGGGATTTCAGCCTATTTTTCCATATTTTTTATATTATTATTATTCACTACTCACAGTAGATATCAGTCATGGGTTAGCTTGTGGTCCATCAGGGTCATTGGCACCATGTAGAATCTGGGGTACAGACTCAGGGCATTACAAACTTAGTATTAGAGCCTAAGATTCAAAAGAGTCCTAGGAAGTCTGAAGTCGCATCTAGTAGAGTCTTGTGTGTATGTGTGTAGTGCGCCTCACATATGAACAAGATGCTATGAGGCATTTTAGGAAAAGTTTCCCTTCTTTTAGTATTCATGTCGTGCAAGTGAGCATGATCTCAAGTTAAACTCTCAGTGTAATTTATTCCTTCCTTCCATCTACAGAATATCCCTCCCATAAAGTTAATGAAAGAAGGAATAAAAATCAGTCAACACCTCTACCCGTTCAGGTAGATCCCCTGAATGAGCATGTGTCTCACTCCAAAATTAGGACTAATTTTACTACCATATCTTATTCAGTAGTAGCCCAAAGCAATCAGGTGGCTACAATCCTATCTAGGCTTATGACTAAAGCTCCACATAGTGAGGAGAAGAGATATAGGAAAAGAGAGAGAAAGAATAAGAGGGACAGAATGCCAAGGCCAAAGAGTGGCTGGACAAATCCAGCAAGAAATATGGCAAAAACCATTAGGAAGTGTCTAGGGCTAGTAGTGGGTTGTGTTTTGGATATGCCAAGCCAGGCCATAAAATCAGAGATTGTCCTCAGTCTGGTTTATGGAGTTAGTATATCCATCCCTTAGCTTAGATTGGTCGCCCAAATTAGCAGGGAGCCACTTCCAATGCCATCAGTGGGCAACGCCCAAATAGGCTTTATGCACTTCAGTCCAAAAAGGATCAAAAAAATTCTCCTGATGTGGTTACTAGTACGCTATAGATCTTCCATTTACATATTTATTCCTTATTAGATCTAAGAGCTTCTTTGTCTCTGGTAACTCCTTACATAGCAGTCAACTTTAAAGTCAGACTAAGAATCTAAACAATACCTTTTTAGTGCCTAGCCTAGTAGGTAAATCTATTCCAGCTAGACGAGTATTCAGAAATTGCTTGGTTACTGTATTTCAGAAAATCCTTTTCGTTGATTTTAGTAATAGAGTTATTTTGTTCTAGTTTCCTGAAGGACCAATCATTAAATAAAGGGGTAGTACCTCAGTTTTAGTTGATTTAAGCTTGAATTTTTTTTAGATTGAACCAGTAGAAAGAAGAGTTGAGAATTCGAAGTTAGTGTTGAGATTGCTATATGAAGAGTTTTGGGGCAATAGAAAGCTAAGAATCATGTATCAAAAGAAAGTACTAGCAGTGGACCTTACATTATCAGGGGTAGTCCTTCAGAATGAGTTTAGCTTTTTTTATTAGTGTTATATCTCAAGCTCTAGAGTAAAGTGGTTCTAGTTCGATTTAAAGTTTATTGAGTGGTTCACAGACTTAGAATAATGACTTTAAGCTAAGGGAGAGATGGTATAACAAGCAACCAAGTCAAGATTCTAGATGTTTTTTGTAGTAATGTCAGTATGTGTATAAAAGCAGTGGGAAGGGATGATACCCAACCCATAGTTACCTCAATGCAAAGTTTTGCACTTCAGCTATCATGATATCTACTCACGCGTTACATGTCAGCTCTATGTTCATAAATCATATTCATGCACATGATCAAAAATCATGTACACTTGCCTTTCCTAGTATAAGGAGTTTCAGTTCACTCAACATTATGAATCATGTTCCATGAATACAGAAACTCCAAACTCAGGTCATGCAACTCATGACTTGTGTACTAATGCTTTACAGTATTCTCAATGCCCATGACTCATTCTACACTTCTAACGGTCGGCTAAATTTAGATTATGTCATGTATATCCTCAGTTTAGATGTCTTGATAAATCCATGGTGTTGATATTATATTCCTCAGGACTCAGTTAAGTGTTGTGTTTGAAATAGTATTCATTCACGCTTTAGGTCCTCATGTTTTAACCCTTTAGTGAACTCTCTTTATGAAATAATATAGTGATGAGCGATTTCTTAAATAGGAGAGAGTAAATATTTCATGATAAGGAAAGATTATTTGCATGATTGTTTTACATGAGTCTATAGTTATGAAAATAGGCCTGAATGTCAGGTTAGTGTGCTAAGTAAATGGCTAGAAAAAAGTTGTAATTAGTTATTGAAGGGAGGGAAATTAAAATTTTTCATGATATGAGAAGTTGAGAAAATGTTGAGTATGGGTGTCTATTTAGATCCTCAGTTTATGTTAGTATCTATTATGTAGTTATCAGAACCTAGTATTCAATTCCAGTGTGAGTCTCAGTTACAGTCCCAGTTATAGTACCAGTTACAGTCTCAGTTACCGTCTTAGTCACAGTCTCAGTCGAGTAATCAGTTCAGTAACTCAACTTAATTTCATGTTTGCTTGACCATAGCGTACAATTATAAATTATTCAGTTATCAATATTTTATTACCTCAGTTTATAGACTATTTCAGAATCATGTTATATTCTTGGTCTTGCATTCTCAAATGATACAGTTTTCACAAATTCATGCTCATCTATCTTATGTTACTCAGTCAGTCCTTACAGCATATGCATAATACTCTATAGATTTAGTATAGAATAAGTAGAGTTCAATCCTATATGACCAGTACTCAGCTATCATCCAATCCTTTAATTAGATTAGTTAGTACATTTATGCATTCATGCTCAATGCCTATGTGAGTATTCTCAGTATCCTCAAGTGAAATGCAGTGTTAAAGTAGAAATTCCAGTTGAGGGAATAGTTGACAAATATGGCTAAGATTGCAAATTAGTAGTTGTAGTGCATAAGGCTTAGTAACTTTATCATAGATGACGTTTCGTAGGCCTTGCTCCATATTATAGAATTGTAGCCACGTGGTAATTTCTTATTCAAATGTCGTATTCAGACCAAGCCAAGATTTTCTTTCTCCCTAAAGTCAGTAGAATTTTTAAGAAAAAGTTTCAAGAAATGCTCCATTTGAGTATAAGTTTTCAGTATGTGTTAGTCCGTAAAGCCAGAAATTTAGTTTAGCACTCAGGCGGATAGGTTCATATGATTTCCCCATCTTTTCACCTAGTTGTACTATCCACATTTTTGTGAATATGACTATTCCAAGATAGAGCATCCTAGTAGTTATGAGTCCAGCCCAGTTGATGTATCATGCCTCAGTTTCAGATCTTAGATATTCAATCACGATTTAGTTTGTAGGTGCTCGATGTATTATCTCAGCCTTTCCTCAGTATCCCAGCCAAGTCAGCATTCTTCAGAGGACATAATGCCCACGGCGGTGATACACTATAACCCTCGAGCTTTCATGTCCAAGACCTTCCAGTTTCTCTTCATGTAAAAATGTCCAGTTAGAGTAATGAGTACTCATAAGTTGACTTTCTCCTTCCAACTTAGTCGTATGACCATTCCCATGTCATGGCATGTATCCAAGGAATCATCTCAGTCCACGATATTCAATTCATGTATCATATTTCAGACTAAGTTATGTTTTCATGTACCCATTCATGTATGTTCAATAAATGATCTCAAGTTCATCAGTATTCTCAGCTTAAGGTAACAGTCTTCCGTAGATTGGCTTAGTTCTATGTTCAATTACAGTTATGAACTTGGCATCCATTATCGTTGCATATTCAGTTATGCATTCATGAATTAGTTCAGTCATGTACTCATGTATCAGATATTCATATTCAATATGAAAACTCAGCTTATCATTTTTTTCAGTCATGTATTCCATGCATCAGATATGCATGTTCAGCGTATAAACTCAGTCCATCAGTATTTCTTAGCACAATCAGTCTCATTCGAGGACGAATGTTCCCAAGGGGAGATATTGTAAGACCCCACAAAATTCTAAGCTTAACTTTCTCCATTAAATTTTTAAAAGAGGTTCTAACACTTAGAAATTTCAGCTAAGTGTTTATACTTAGAAATATTTTAGACTTTCGTTAGTTGGGAATCCTATTTCACGACCCTTATAACCTTAAAATATCTTTTTTATAAATTTTCCCCCAACTTTCAGTGCAATTCTAGTGAACCAATGCTAACTCGATGCGGCGCATTGGCGATCACATCGATGCTATCGATGCGGCGCATTGGTCTGTGCATCATTGGGCCCATTTTTTTTGCTCTTTTAATTCTACATCTAGAGGGGTAAATGGGTCTTTATCTCACTTCTATTCAGCCCCAAAAACATGAAATTAAGTCATTCTTAGGGCTGAAACACTCATTCTCTCTAAAATCCTCTCAAGAATAAACCCTAAGGGATCTAATTTTAAATTCAAGATTTCAAGAATGCACCATCAGTCTTCACGGATTCAAGCACAAAGGTATGTGAAGAGTTCATCCAAGGGTTTCCTTCCACCCTTGGAGTTCAAGAAACTATTTTAAACTACAAGTTTATTGATTTCAAGAATTCCATGTGGCATTTGAGTTTATTCATGATTATGATGTTAATTGTGTTATAATCTATGGTTTATTCTAAGTTTCATGTGAAAATATTTATCATGTGTGTAGTATCATGTGAATTCATGTTAAAAGCCCTTGATTATTGAATTGGGGTTTGAAATTATGATGCCTACATGTTGTTTAGTATCATGTGCATAGATTACGTTCTCTAAGTTCTTGATAAATTGCTCATGTAAATTAAATGTGAAAAATCATAACATACTAGTATATGGTCAAGCTTATATCTAAAAAGTGTTTGATAGAATGCCTCTATGAATGAGTTGAGAGCAAGTGAACATTGTGATGTTTTTCAAATTTATGTTATGCTTTACCTTTCATGCTATCGTGTCCTGGGGGTATTCAATACCCGAAAATCTAGCTGCTTACCTAGAGTTACATTATTTACAGAATAGTCTCAGTAGCGTCACGAATAGTAGTACTCAGTAATCAGTCACGGTCTCAGTTCAGTGTACAGTTCAGAACTCAGTAGTATTCCGTCAGTCAGCGGGACTCAATAAACTCAGTTTAGTTCAGTTAGACAACACGATCAGTAATATTTCAACCTAGCCTAGTACAGTTTAGAAATAAGTTCAGTGTCTATCCAATTGGGAGTAAGATTTAGCATCGAGCAAGTGCAGGGATAGTGGCATCCCCATCAGAGATACAGAGCCATTAGTAGCAGTCCCTGTACTCTAGAACTGCATAGATGAGGAGTCACACATTAGACTAGGCTTTACTACGTCTAAGGGATCACCCGTTAGATTAGGCTTGACTCCACCCAGGTGTCACCCATCAGTTAGGCTTGGCATTTTGGTTTTCCAGTGTTAGTAACCGTGGCATGGTATTAGCACCCTTCCAAATAGGGTCATAGGTTAGACCCCTATTAGCACAAATTTGGGGTATGTCGGTTAGATGATTAACTTTTACAGTTTTAGTTTCAGTCTCAGTATAGAACTCGGTTCAGTTCTACAGAATCAGGACTGTCAAATACAGTCGCCTAGCTTATTATAGAACTCAGTTTAGTTCTACTAAATTAGGACTACTCGACACAGTCACCTAGCTTAGTATAGAACTCAGTTCAGTTCTACAGAATCAAGACTGTCATAAATAGTCACCCAGCTATTAGTAATACAGTTAACAGTCAACTCAGGTATTATTCATTCAGTTATCAGAACTCTGTATCCAGTGTTTCTATGATCTTAGACACAATATATGTAGATATGTGAAGTATTGCATAATCAGTGTTTCATCAGTTTTCAGTTATACATGTACTCTCATTCAGTTGCATTCATGTTATTTAGTTAGTTATTAATCATGCATATAAACCCTTGCATATCAGCCTACCTCACTAGCATACCAGTACATTCAAAGTACTGACACATACTTTTATTTTTCTCCATGATGTCTTATATCATAGGTTCAGATGCACGGGCTCCTACCCATACTTAGCAGTTCAGATTCTCAGTAACAGATCTAATAGCGAGTCCTCATCTATCGAGGGAATGCTTTTATTGTAGTTATTATTTTATTAGTAGGTCAGTAGTTGGAGTTAGTTGGGGGCTTGAGCAAATCAACTCCACATTCAGACAGTTCAGTTAGAGGCTTTTCAGACTTGACTTTTAGACAGTATTTAGTTGTATGAATTATTATTACAGTTGGTATTCTTTATCAGTATTTCAGGTTTTGAACCTCACGGCATTTTAGCCTATTTTTTCATATTTATTACAGTATTATTATTCAGTGCTCATATCAGATATCAGTCATGGGTTAGCTTGTGGTCCTTTGGGGTCATAGTCACTATGTATCGTCTAAGGTACAGACTCGAGGCATTATAATTGCATTCACCCCTGCATACTCAGTACATTCCAGAAGAAGTGATCCATATATAAGTTTGTATGGATACATTATTTCATAATGAAGGTACCATTTGTAGCTAGCACATCACAATCAGACAGTTGCAGATTCCATCTAGCAGGTGATGAGTTCTCCTTCTTCGGGAACTCCAGGCAGCTTTAGTTCATGTACAGTCCATTTATTTTTATATCTATTGATTAGTGGTAGTTGGAGGCATGTCACAACTATCTATAGTCAATATAGTAGAGGTTTCATAGATGTTAGTCAGAGTCAGTCATGTAAATTTTAGTTTCTTCCTTCAGTTTTATCAGATTGTAACTTTATCAGTAGTGAATTTATTCATATTATGCCATGATTATGTTTCCGCATAGCAGAACTTGTTATTTATTTTATTATAATTTAGTTGCTTAATAGTATGCCAGGTCATGGATTTGCTTGGGATCACTTATAGTTCCAAGCACCGTGTGACCACTAAGGGGTAGTCTCGGGTCGTTACATGGACCACCACATTAACGACACAGCTACACAACCCTCATTAAATCTCAATTAAAACATTTATCACTCAATATGATTCATTGAACTACAATACACATATAGGCATACATTGTTGGTACCATCATACCAACTACACTTGCAAAGTAATATCAACACGCCACACTAATTATATTCACTTGGGGGAATTCACAACTCCCTTGGTTCAATTTTACATTAGCTAAGGGAATTACATAACCCCATAAGGTTCAATTCAAAATCGTAATGCAATAGTTCAAGTATAGTTAAATTCCCACATTTCTCATAATTTAAAACCACTTTCACAAATTAGTGTTGGGGTCATAACCACTTTAAAAGTCACAAGTTTGGGAAAATCAAAATTCCCTAGTTCTGTCACCATACCCATGCACCCATAAGTTCAAAACTATAACTAAAGAATGAATAATCATATCTAATCCATGGGAAAACATTATTCAACAACAAGCATTCAAAACCCATAACCCTTGATTTCAAAACAACATAAATACCTCATGAAAAATATTTTTAAACATATGCTTTTAATAAATTAACATTGAGGGAAGAGTAACATGCCTGAAATATCATGTTTTATGAAAGAATTTCAACCCTTGAGCCCTTGGATGATCAATCAATGGAGCATCTTCTATCCAGAGTCACTCCTTATGCCTGGCCTTTACCTCGATCATGATTGTGACCCTTTCCCCATACCCTAATTGTGGCTCCTATAGTGGTTGCTAGGTGAACATCCTAAATGAATCTTAATCTAGTCTGCACCATTTCTGCTAAAGTTTTGAGAGGCAAGTTTAGAATATCAATTATGAACAACACATACAATAAAGAATTAGAGAAATTTCCTAAATATTGTCTCATAGCCTCTTGGAGAAAGATACAGATGTCAACATATCTATCTACCAGACTTTATTAGACATTTTTCTATTTATTCATGAGACTAATAAACCTAGCGCTCTGATACTAATTTGTCATAACCTAGAATCCAAGGTTATGATGGCATCTACATATCCCAACCTTGGTAGGTAAGCCCAATACTCAAAAGAAAATGAATGCACAAAAAATAATAATAAGAGAATATAAAATGAGACTTTTGAATAAAGACAAATAAAATATGATGTCAAGAAAAATATTCAAATTAACATCTCAAAATCCCACGGAAACTAGTGCCATGAGTAAAGAGAACTTGAAATCCAAAATAGAATATGAATACAAACATTTGTATGTCTCACAACTAAAATAAAGACAACATAATAATGAAGAGAAACTTTAGAACATGCTTCATATGAGAATTGCACCACGGCTTCAAATTACTCTCAGCTTAGCATGAATACACTCCATAGGCTACACACAAACTGGAATATACCCTAAAAGAGTATGGAAAGGTATCAGTGAGTATTTTCCAGTTGTAGATAGTAGGAATCATAGACTGACCAAAAAAGGTAGAGAATTACAAAAATAAAGGAAACTCTAAGAAATACTTCCACTTGCATATAAAAAAATCCTAACAACAGCTCAAGTCATACATCTCTTAATAGTATAAATATGCAATGTCAATAATAGTACAAGAAGTATCAACACGATATATTAATATAAGTAAGAATAAGACTCAAAATATCAATCACATAAGAGAGATGCAAGTGATGAAATTCAAATAAATGATAGTACACAATGTTTATATGTTAACCTCGTATACACCTTTCGAGCTTAAGCTTCCAAAAGAGGGCCTATGAGAGGGGAGTTGGTTCAAAAGACATATACTATCATAATTTCATCAATCAACCTTAATAGCAAATCCTTTGGATTAGGCATTTCATATAGTGTCTCATTTTCTTTCAAAATGAATAATTCTTAGTGGTACCAATTTCTTGAATATGGATGAATGAATGAGGATACATGTTCAGAACCAACTGAACATTATATAATAAATCAACTCAAAATATTATAAATAAACTCAAGTCACCTCAAATCTCAATGGATCATGGTACAAGTCATCTCATGGCAACACAGTAGTAATGAATCATATAAGACATTAATAAAGTCAATCCAATCCCCCGCACGAGCATCACAATAATGATAAAGAACAAATAATGCTCAAATAAAACCAATACTAGCCTCCACACAAGTTTCTCAGTGATAATAATCCCCCAATAATAATAAGATTTACAGTTGCCCCTACATGGGAAACATAATAAAGTAATAATCTTTAAACACATGAATGATTATTGATCCAGCCTAGACTGAAGAAAGTTAAGTTATAACCTAATTTTTCATCCAAATATACGAGCCTGGACTCCCTAACAAGCAGTCTTCTCCTTTAGAATGAATTCAAAAAATCCAAATTTATTTAAAATAGATTCTATACATAAATATGATGCTATTTACATCCCTATTAGCATAATTTGGTTTTGAATCCAAAATTACTTCAAAATTCAAATCTAAAAATAAAAGGATAAAAATAAAATTTTATTAAGAAATTATATTACCCAAACTTTAGGGATTCTAAATTTGAAATCCCATAGAAAACCAAGTCAAAATCAATAAAGAAAATATTGAAAACCTATGTATTATTTTTACATTACTGGATAATATCCAAAATGTCAAGTTTAAAATCCAAATTTTGAAGGTGTTTTTGCAATAAAATCAATGGTTAATATTAAAAATGAGGTTTAGAAGCTCACCAAAATAAATTTGAAGCAAAACCCTCATTGAAATTGCCTATCGTGAGGTCTCAAAGCTCAAAAGTGGTGAAAATAGAGTTAGAATTGTGAAAATGATAATTTATACTCAACGATCACCATTTAAGAATTCATCTAACCACTCAAATAATTATCATTTATGCAACCAGACTACCATACAAGCGGTGGTCACTTGCCACGTAGCTGATCATTTAAGCAATTAATAAGTCTCTAAAGCAGGAAAATGGTCACTTAAGTGACACCAACTAGTCAGTCTAGCTTTGTTGAAGTGGTAATTTGTCTATTTAGTGATCATTGCTTAAGCGGCCCAAGGTTCGTTTATGTGGCTGCACCAGTTCAGCTAATTCACAATAGAAAATATTATTAAAATAATTCTGATGGAACTCTCATGATTTGATCAGGATCTCACAGAAATAAACCAGTAATGATACTAGACTAATTTTAAAGTTCTAAACTAAATAGGACCAATAAATATACTTTAAAATGTCATTTTTAAAAAGTTTCGCCCCATAAATATCTTTAGGCTAAAATAACTAGTTTTTTTTAATCTAAATGATCAAAAGTTAAAATATAGACTTAAAACTTAAACCAACTATGCTACTAATCAAAAATTGATATTTGGAATCTAATGGAATTGATAGAATTACCGTCCGACTCTCAAATCATAAAATATTGATCGAAGTAAAATATATTACTTTAAAGGCTCTACAAAATTGTAAGACCCCAAAATTTCTATAATTTTACTGTGCCACCGCCTTTGTGTTTAGTGGTGATGCTTGAGTTAAATTCCGATGAGGGATGATAACAAGACCATTAGGAAGTGTTTTAGAATTTTCAAAATGCATTTGGATCATTTTAGGACCCCAAACTTGTGAGGACGATAAGAGTGTGCCATACCCTTGGAGTGGCGCAATAAGGGCATGCCATGTCCAAGGGTGTACAAAAGCCAGTTTCATTATTTTTTAATTTGGAATTGAGAACTTTTCTTCTTTTACCTATTAAAAGACTTTACAATCCTATTAAACATAATTTCCACCCTCGCAACTCCAATTATCTGATCCCTCTTCTTCCAAAAACCCTCAAGAACACAAAAGAAAAGTTTTCACCAAAATCAAGCTTGCAAGGTCCCAACTTGAGTTTCCCTTAATACATTTACTAAGTTTAGGTATGTGTGGTTTGAACAAGGATATTCTTTCATCCTTGTGACCAAAAGTTAAGTTTTACATGAATTTTTAAGAATTTCATGACTAAGGTTTATACCTACTTTTATGATTTTGAAATTATGATGTTTTCATGTGATTTAAAGTTTATTAAGCATAAAAAATTTTATTTATCCATATTCTATTCACATGATTGATATTATGAGATGAGCTTTTAATATTTTGACATGAAATTCCATTAGTGAAAACGTGCATATATGATTTAGCATGATTTACTCAGTTTAGAAGAAGTTTAAGTTACAAATCATTACAATATCGTGAAAGTTTCAATTTTGATCTTATGATCTCAGATAAGACATGAAATTCATAAGTTTGTTATGAGTATGATTAAGCAAGATAAGTGTAGTTGGTTTTCAATTTGTAAACCCATATGCTATTTTAAGATGAATTTCATAAGTATGATCATACGAGTATATATTTTGGGAGTAGTATTTAGAACTTAGAGGAAAATATAGGTTTTGCACATTCTATTTTCTAGAAACTGTGTGCCACCATAGGTTAAGGGACCACGCTAGAGAGTGTATCCTCGCCTCAAATGGTCCAAGTTTAGTGTTCACTCTAAGTTAAGATTCTACGCCGATGGCATGGATATAATAAATCTCATCAATGTAGGTAAGACATTGGACTCCATGATAACTTACACAGTTTATGTCAGTTATAAGAATCTCCCATAAAAGTAAAGATTTTAGAAATAAGTGTAGTGACTAACAAGGCTTATTCAGATGTTGTTTTAAGATTTATGCTTGTATTACTTAATCTTTCAATTTTACTCGTGATCAAGGTGAGTCTATTTATGCTTAGCATGCATTGATTCAGTTTTACTTGAGTAGTAAATTCTAATTCCTCCCAAAATGATGCTCTAAGATTTACTATTAGTAACTTCAGAAATCACACAAACGGTTTAAGAGGAACCTGATAATATGTTTAAAGCCCTTTAATTTGGAAGCTTATGACCACATCCATATAAGTTGTATAGTTACGACATAATATGGCATCTATTTGTCTTTCTCTTTAAACCTTCATTATAGAGAGTGTATATACCTACATTATTGAATATAGTTTTCCTTTAGGGATATTATAACTTAGAGTGTTATTAGTCATAAGTTTTAGAACATCCTTAGAGTTTGAAGTATGGATTTAGAAGTGTAGTATCCAAAAACATAGGGATAGCAATTGGCTAAGGCATATAGATACATCTATGTATGCTATTAAGTTAGGACTGAGGTAAGATATCTTTAGGTGTTAACTAAGGAGTGGTAAGTGTGGTATAAATTTCATGGTGGATGAAGAGAACGAGATGTATTAGTTAAGGTGAATTGTAGTATGCTTGAAGTAGGAAAGGAATTCTTGATGGTATTTCATTATGTTAGAAAAGAATAGGTTATTAATATATGTGGTGGTTAAGATTGATAATCTAGGATTCCTCTTCTAGTTGTAAAAAGGAAATTGGTTTATGCTTATAGAGCCATGAATATAATTTATACATATGGATAAATAAGTAGTAGTGATGCATAAAAGAAGGATATGCTAAAGGATTATAATAAAATAGACCATAAGGTTATGATCAGTTATTATTAATATGAGGTTCTAGTGGACTAGTGTTTATCAATGTCTTTTATATATAGTTGCCAAGCAAGAATAGTATGAAAAGATGTGTTGTTAATCATGTCTAGTACTAGACAGTGAGTTTGAACAAAGGATGATTATCAAGGTGGAAATAAATTATAATTTCTTGGAATAGTGATGGTAGTTATATGGAAAATGAGCTAGTAGGCTTGAAATAATGTATGCAAGCATTTAAGTACATTCATTTGTAATTAAGTATGATGGTATAGGTATGATGTAGAAATGTACTTAAGGTAGTATGAAGCTGCATTATTGTTTTAAGATTATTAACTGTCGTGTGTTCTTAGATAGTACCCTTGAGTTGCTAAGTGTGAATAAGGATAGTTATATAGTATATGGTGTTCTTAATAGATGAGTTAAGGAGTTGTAGATAGATGATGTTGAGTCTAATTCTCATAGTTTAGGGAAAAATATAAGCTTAGAGGTGTGATTGTAGTAAATTAAGAAGAAAGGGTAGATTATATGTTTAGAGAGACAGATATATTTATGAAGAGGAGTGGACAATGATTATTGAAGCTAGAGAAAATTAAGAATGGTATATATGAAAGGAGTGTCCAGGGATAAAGTTAGTATTTTCAAAATATAGTTTATCCGGGGAAATTAAAAATTCTTGTATAGACCATTACAATAAAGAAATTATGGCTCAGACTTGAGATATGGAATAGACCCATAGGCTTAGAATGTTGTCTTTAATCTAAGAGGGAGATGATAAGGTGAAGAAGCAAATCATGTTTTTTGAATTAGATTGGGATGCATTTCCATAAGAGTTATGATGAGATAAAGATTCATTCTTACACTAGCATATTTCTTGAATTTAAGTTATTATGGTACCCTTTCCGTGTCTTGCATGATAGATCCAAGACATTGACCCATGCTTATACACTTCATGCATATTCATCATTATTCTCAGCTCCTAGTAAAAGAAGTAATAGCTTCACTCTGTGATCCTAGTCATCCCTCTTGAATTTATGAGTTTCAGTCTTATGTTAAGTAACTTAACTCATGGTAAACCCTTAATGACCAATTGTATTTGTATTATTTTATTTATGTACTCAGTTTAGGTCTCTTTAATGAATTCATGTCTATGATACTCTATACTTCAGGCCGCATCAAGTGTCAAAGTTATGCATATTATTTTTTCATGCTTTAGGTCCTCAAGTTCTATCATTTAGTAACCCTCGTTATCTTAAGATAGTGGTAATGAAAATGGATGGACAATGGTTTAGATAGGAGAGAGTAGATGTTCTTTATAAGGAAAAAATAAATGATTATATGTTTGTTTTATCTAAGACTGTAAGTGTGAAGGAAGGTCAAGGCAAAGCTTTGGTATATGTCATAGTTAGTTGAGAATTTTTGGTGTGACTTTTGTGGATAATTCATGAAAATTTGTTTGTGGTAAAGAATATGGAGAAATTCTTTTCTAGCTATGTTGGTCTCCTAGAAGTTCATATGTAGTTATAACAATATGATTGAATGTCATGTTGGTATCTAAGTGGATGAATGCATTGTGCGCTAGTGAATTCCTAATAAGTGCTCGGAGTTAGTTGTTGAAGTGGTAATGAGTATTATTCTTGATATAGGAGCTCAGAAAAGACATATGATATTGAATCCCGCAGTTTAGACTAGTATTAT
The DNA here is from genome assembly GCA_030864225.1 of Capsicum baccatum var. pendulum. Taxonomy (NCBI): domain Eukaryota; kingdom Viridiplantae; phylum Streptophyta; class Magnoliopsida; order Solanales; family Solanaceae; genus Capsicum; species Capsicum baccatum. The sequence goes on from CM061560.1 coordinate 47,241,188, forward strand.
TGTGTCATGTGTAGTACCTTATGACTTTAAGTTAGGCTTGAACATGGTGAGAGTATGTAGTTCAACTCAGACTTTGGTAGGAGTAGTCACCTCTACCCATGTAAAGGTTATAAGTTGCATCACATGAAACATAGTACTTAGTAGGAAGAGTATAGTTGAGAAAAGTGTTTGAGAACTGTTGCTAAGCTGGAAAGTAAACAGTTGCATTAGGTAAGGCAGAGTAATCCTTTCTAACTTCTATTATATATGCCTATATTTTATGTTATATAGTTATAGCCATGTTGCGATTCTTATTCAAATTTCATATTTAGATCGTTCTCGAAATTCCTCCACTTGATTGCTATTAGAATTTATGGTAAGGAGAGTCTGAGGAGACTCGTATTTCTATCTTAGTAACTCTTGGAAAATCTTATCGTATTAGCTATCGCTTCACAGTTCTATATGTACGATCATGTCATAAATGTTTCAAGTGAATTCTAAACTATCAACATGAATCAACTCCTTATAGTCAATCATGTCAACTCAGAAATCAATAATAGAAGTTTTATCATTTCAGCTCAGTTATATCTTTCAAAAGCAGACATGTCATGTCTACATTATCCATACTATTCCTATGTATTTGTACCTATTCCATATGTATCAGTTGAGTCAGTAACTTATCAAAAGGTGATTCCAATTACGAAACATGATCAATTTTAGAAATTTAGTTTTATGTTCCCCATCTTAGAATAAAATAAGTTCTATATCTTAGCCTAGCGAGCCCATGAGATAGTTGGTATTCCTTCCCAACTTCATTTGAGGACGAATGGTCCCAAGGGGGAGATAATGTTAGACCCAAAATTTTACAACTTTATTATGACATTTCCTTCATATTTAGCAGTGATTTTAGAGTTAAATTATGATGAGAGATGATAACGGACCATTAGAGAGTGTTTCAGAATTTTTGGAATGCGTTTAGGGTCATTTTAGGACCCCAAAACTGTGAGGGCCTGCGATAATGGTGTGCCATTACCTTAGAGTGGCGCGATAAGGGTGTGCCATGCCTAAATGCGCAGAAATGCAGTTTTATTTTTTTTAGTTTGGGGTCGAAGGATTTTTGGTCTTTAACCTATTAAATGACTTCTCAATCCTATTTAACATAACTTCCACCCGCAAAACTCCAATTATCCGATCGAACTTTTACCCAAAACCCTCAAGAACACAAAAAAATAGTTTTCACCAAAATTCAAGCTTGCAAGGTTCCAATTCGAGTTTCCCCTGAGAAATTATCTAAGTCTAGGTATGTGGGGTTTGAACAAGGATATTATTTCATCATTGTGCCCAATAGATAAGTTTTTAATTGAATTTTTAAGGATTTCTTGACTAGGGTTTACACCCACTATTATGCTTTTGAAATTATGATGTGTCCATGTGATATAAAGTTCATTAAGAAAGAATTTGTATTTATCGTGTTTTATTTCACACAATTGATATTATGGAGATGAGTTTTTAGTATTTTGACATGAAAATCCATTAGTGGAAAATTGCATATATGATTTAGTATGATTTACTCAATTTACAAGAAATTCAAGCTTACCAGTTTAAGTTACAAAGTATTACATCATCATGAAAGTTTCTATTTTAATCTTATGATCTCAAATAAGATATGAAATTTGCATGTTTCATTATGAGCATGATTTAAGCAAGAGAAGCATAGTTGGTTTTCAGTTTATAAACACATATAATATTTTAAGGTAAATTTCATAAGCATGAGCATACGAGTAAATATTTTGGAAGTATTATTTAGTACCGAGAGGGAAATGTGGATTTAGTGCTTCCTATTTATGAAAAACTACGTGTCAACGTAGGTTAAGGGACCACGCTAGAGAATGTCTCCTCTCCTCAAATGGACCAAGTTCAGTGATCACTCTAGGTTAAGATTCAATTTCAACGGCAAGGGTAGAAAAGCTCTCCTCTTTATGGGTAAGATGTTGGACTCCATGATATCACATATGGTTTATGTCAATTATAAGAATCTTCCATAAAAGTAAAGATTTTAAAAACTAAGTGTAATGACTTACAGGCCTTATTCTGATGTTGTTTTAAGATTTATTTTTATGTTATTTCATCTTTCTGTTTTACTCATGATCAAGGTAAGTCTATTTACACTTAGCATACATGTTTTAAGATTATGGATTGATTAAGTTTTACTTATTGCATTTACCCCAAATACCAGTACATTCCAAAAGTACTGACCACATATACGTCAGTGTGGCTACATTATTTTATGATGTAGGTATCAGTTGTAGCCCACAACATCATGGTTAGGTAGTTTACAACTCCCAGCCAGCAGGTGATGTCATGACTCAACCTCTAGCCTAGCTATAACGGGCATCTCAAGCCCATCATGGGCCAGAGACTACCCCCATAGTTTGTCCAATCCCAACATGATAGTATAATAGCAGAAATAGTCCAAACCAACATATGAAAACCAAGACAAAAGTTCTAAGATTCCACACATATATCCCAATCTGCAGTTATTCATAAAAGCCACAAAAAAAATCCAAATATCAACTAGGTCAAGACATGCTCCAGACCATGGACAAAGGAATCCAAAATATGAAAAGAAACTTATAGGATTTTCATACTCATAAGGAAAGCAATGAAATATCCAGCTTTTCGGAAGATGGAGTCTCACCACTTCAATGCAAACGATCAATGAAACAGAATCCACCTAACGCTGCACAAGGGAAAAAGAGGTATCCTTGAACCCTATATTATGAAACAATGTAGCATCCTAGGATGGTTAGCGAGGTGAACGCTAGCATGTAACTCAAGATACGGATAAAATAATTTCATTTCAAAATCAAGTCCAAACTCAACGTACATGTTCACATACATTAATACATACATATATAAAAGATGTTTGGATAGGAAAAAAGGTTTAGCATGACATTTAAAATCATTAACCTGGACTATGTAGCTTCAACTATCATAAAGGCACCCACGAGCTATATGGGCCCGTCTCTCCCTACCAGAAGGACCCCAATGCGTGTTAGCTGCACGAACCAGAGGTATCACTCAAGGATAGGGAATCCACGACCCTATGACTTCCCATGATACAGATATATATAGTGTGTGGCACATGCATACGGTCATTAATACCATCCCCACTCTCACAAACATGGGTTTCCAGTATCAGTTCCTCGAGACATCTACCTCCACGATGAGCTACACAACCCCTTCAAGCATAATTAAAATATTTACACATTCTCATTCATAAAACCAAGAATCATCCATTAAGGTATATGCCGATGGTATCATCATAACTAGTATGCTTGCAATTATATATCATTATGCCATTTTAATTATACATCAACTTGGGGGAATCCATGGCCCGAAGGTCCAATTTAAAATCAAAACACGTTCCATTAACCTTTTAGGCAATGCAAGGTTTAAAAATTTAGTTAAATTATGCATGTATCCATGTTTCAAAGCCAATTTCATAAGGTGGGTTAAGGTTACTACCAATTCCAATACTCAAATCTATTTATTTAGGGGAATACATGAACCTCATTTCATTATTCATAAATTTTTGGGAATCCATGACCCCCATTTCATTATCCATACCTATGCACCCAATGAGTTCCCAAAAACATAAGATAAAACATGATTAACAATTCCGAAACCATGGGAAAATCAACAAGTAATAAACATTCAAAACCTTCAACCCATCATTCAAAACCCAACATTTAAATTCACATAAATCATGATTAAAATGCATGCTTTTATACAAAGACAAGTTAGGGAAGAGATACATACCTAAATATACCAAGAATTTGGAGAATAAACCACACTTAAGCCCTAGATGACCAATCCCTCGAAACCCTAGTCTTGCTTTTGATTAGGGAATTTGAGAGAAGAGAAATGTGTTTTGATTTTTTTATGGATGATAGTAAGACCCTAGAAGCGTTTTTAAGACGTGGATTGTAATTGGGGAAGGAGGTAAATGACAAAACTTCCCCAAGTTAAAAGTGCAAAAAAAGTAACGTATAGTTGTTTCAGATTAGGTAACGACTCATAATGCTTGGCTATGACTTGTTGCCTAGACTTATAGCCTAAGCAGAGAGTTGGGGCATCCACACTGTTATGGTCATGAGTACAGCCTCATGGCTCATGACCTTACACTATATCTTATGAGATCTAGTCGTGATCAAAATAGTAACTAGGGCCATGTCACTATTTTGGCATGAGTCACACCCTACGACTCATAGGGTTCCAGTCTTACCCTGAATAGAAACTTAAGCAACATTACTGTCATGACTATGATAGGTACTATAAAAGTCATGAGGAGTATTCATTACTCATTACCTGAGTTGCATCCTGAGCAGAAAGCATAAACACTGAGAATATTTTAGAGGCTAGAACCTGGAGTATTACATTCTCCCCTCTAGGATCATTCATGCCCAAATAAAGTATCAAGGTACCTATTTGCACGAGTAATAAGGAAGAACATACAAATACCCAAAATACAAATTTGAAAAGATATAAAAAAAAAGAATGGAAATCATACCTCAGGCATTGTCATGCAATGCAGGGAACATGAATGGATATTTAGACTTTATGTGATCTTCAGCTTCCCAAGTAACTCTTCCACATTTTGATTACTTCAAAGGACTTTTACCAAAGCCATATCCTTAGTCCTTAATCTACAAACATGTCTATCCAAAATCTCAACCAGTACTTCCTCATAGGACAAGGAATACAAAATACCAACACCCTCAAAGGGACAGTCAAAGAGGGATCAACCATGCATTTTTTCAACATCAACACATGGAAAATCGAATGAATAAAGCCCAAGCTTGCATGCAAATCCAATTTATAAGTAACATTACCGGCTCTACTAAAAATCAAATATGGAACAACATAACGGGGACTGAGTTTCCCCTTCTTCTCAAACCTCATCACTCTTTTCATAGGAGATACTTTTGATAATGCCCAATCACCTACATCAAACTCCAACTCCCTTCACCTCACATCCACGTAAGACTTTTAGTGACTTTAGGCTATCTTAAGTATCTCCCTAATCACCTTCCCCTTCTTTATGTCCTAATGAACTAACTCAAGACCAAATAATCTAGTCTTGCTAACTTAAACCACCCAATGAGAGACCTATACCTCTTACCATAAAGAGCCTCAAAAAGAGCCATTCTAATGCTAAAGTGAATTGTCATATACAGTCTCAATGAGAGGCAAGGGATCAACCCAACTACCTCTAAAATGAATCATACAAGCCTATATCATATCCTTCAAAGTCTGAATAGTCCGTTTCGCTTGTCCATCCATTTGAGGGTGGAAATCGGTGCTAAGGTTCACCCTAGTTCCCAAACCTTTTTGAAATAAATGCTAAAAGTGAGATGAGAATTATGTACCTCAGTCTGAATTAATGGACATCAGCACCCTATGAAACTTGATGATTTCCTAGATAAACAACTTAGCATAGTCATCTTCAGAGTAGATAGTCCTCACGGGCAAGAAGTGACAGACATAGTCATCCTATTTAGAATGACCTAAATCAAATTATACTGATTGCGAGATTGCGGAAGACCCATAACAAAATCCATATTGATCATCTTAAACTTCCACATGGGTAACTCAGTCTTATGAGACATACCATCATGCCTCAAGCGCTAAACCTTCAGTTGCTAACATACCATATACTTAGCCATGAAGTTAGCCACATCCCGCATCATATTGTTCCACCAATAAATCTCTTTCAAATTATGATACATCTTAGTCAAACCTGGATGAACTGTATACTCTACTCAAGAGCCCTAGTCAAAATCCCCTCTCACAGCTTATCGACATCAGGAACACACAACCTACCTTGGTACCTCAGGATACCATCACTGCCAATCTCAAAGGCCATAACCTTTTACTAACCAACATCATCCTTAATCTTTATAAGAATGAGATCCAAAGCTTTCTTCTCCTTTACCTTAACTCCAAGAGATGATTTAACCACTTTTTGAACAATCACTTATCCATCCTCAAAGTTCAAAAGACGAACTCGTCAATTAGCCAAATGGTGAATATCCTTATCTAATCCTCTTTCTCCTTATTCTTATGAGATAAAATTCCTATGGACAATCTCCTAAGAGCATCAGCAACCACATTAGCTTTACTTGGATTATAGTGAACACTCATGTCATAGTCCTTTAGAAACTCAATCTATCGCCTCTACTGAAGATTTAACTCCTTTTGAGTAAATACATATTGGGGGATTTTATGATTTGAATAGATGTCTACATGCACCCTATACAAATAATGGTGCCAAATATTCAAAGAAAATACCACGACTGCCAACTCCAAATCATTAGTCGAGTAATTCCCTTCATGAACCTTAATATGCCAAGAAGCATAGGACACAACCTTACTGTGTTATATCAACACACAACCCAGTCCCACACGTGACGTATCATAATAAACAATGAATCCATCTTTACCCTTGGACAGGGTCAAAACTTTCATAGAGGTAAATTTATCTTTCAACTTCTCAAGTTTCCCTCATACACATCAAACCACAAGAACTTCACCTTTTTCTTTGTCAACATCATTAGTGGAGAAGCTACAGAATAAAATCTATCTATGAACCTCCTATAATACCTAGCCAAGCCAAAAGTGCTCCGAATAACGGTTGGAGTCATGGGTCTAGGCCACCTCTTTACTGCCTCAAATTTTTGTGGATCTACTTTGATCCCTTCACTAGAAACAACATGATCAAGGAAAGTCACTCTATTTAACCAAAACTCACACTAACAGAATTTAGCATACAACTTTTGATCCTTAAAAGTCTGCAACATAATTCAAAGGTGATTGATATGATCCTCCTCACTCTTGGAATACACAAAAATATCATAAATAAAGACAATAACAAGAAAGTCCAAAACTGCCTGAAGACCCTATTCATAAGATCCATAAAAGCAACTAGAGATTAGTCAATCCAAATGAAATAACTAGGAACTCATAATGACCATATCGAGTTCTGAAAATAGTCTCAGGTAATCAGTTTCCTCAATCTTCAACTGATGATAACCCGAGAAAATATCAATTTTAGATAATATGTAGCACCCTAAAGTTGATCAAAAAGATCATCTATCCTAGGAAAGGGATACTTATTCTTCACCATCACATTATTCAACTAACGATAATCTATGCATATCCAAAGAGACCCATCTTTCTAATGCATAAAAGGTACAGGGGCACTCCACGGGGAAAATAGGTCAAATTAAGACCTAATTAAAGAGATCCTTTAACTTCTCTTTTAGTTTCTATAACTCAGCCAGAGCCATATTATATGGAGTAATAAAGATAGTACAGGTATCTAGTAACATATCAATCCCTAAGACTATTTCCTTATCGAGAGAAATACCAGGAAAATCACTAGGAAAGACCTTAGAAAATTCACTAACCATAAGGACATACTACAAAGAAGGGCCCTTAGAGCTAAAATCTTTAACCCAAACCAAACGATAAAGACATCTTTTGGAAATCAACTTTTGGGTTCTAAGATAAGAAATGAACCTCTCATTAGAAACTGAGGAACGCACTTCCCATTTTATTGTTAGATCATTAGGGAATTAGAAGTTGACCTTTTAGGTCCTACAATACAGTAAGGTGTAGCATAAATAGAGCCAATCCATCCCCAAGATAATATTAAAATCCACTATGTCCAACTTTATCAAATCCACCAAGGTATTCCTATAAAATACGAACACTAAACAACCCCTATAAACCTTTCTAACCATAATAGAATCACCCACCAGGATAGACAGAGAGAAAGTCTCAAAAATGGTTTATAGACCAAATTCAAAAAGCACAGGTACATAAAGGGTCACATAAGAAAGGGTAGACCCCAAATCAATCAAATAATACACATATTAAGAGAAAAGCGTTAATGTACTAGTGATAACATCAGGAGATGCCTTGAATTCCTGATGAGTTCCAAGGGAATAAAGACTATTCAAACTAGTATTGGCACCAGAAGAAGTGTCTTTTGGTGCAGGATCTAAAAAGGTAGAAAATGGGACATTATTATCTGCAGTAGCCACCTTCGCTAAAGGACAATGTTGCTGCATATAACTAGGTTGACCATAATTATAGCATCGCTTTCTCCACTAGTCATACTGACCATGGTGAAGCTTCCCACAAAATTAATAAGAAGGATATGATGAGGCTGACTGAACTTCACTAGCTTGAGATTCGGAACCCTGTGCCTTAAAACCACTGCTAGCCTAAAAACAGTGATAACTCAAAGGCTTGGGTTAAGGAGAACTTACCAAAGAATAGGAATTAGAACAATCCTAATTCTTTCTCATAGACCATTGTGTGGCATGAAAACATGACACTTTCAATGCTTAAGGCCGCAATTTATGCATGAACTTAGGTTATTTTGGTAGATATTATGCACTTTGGTGTGAATTATAGGTAAAATAGGTCTACAATAGTATTTTAACAAAAGAGAAGAAAAAGACCAACTCTGATTAGTATACGAGTCAGCTCTTAAGTTGTAACCACCTGATACAACTCATACTCTAACTCATATGAGTAACAGAACCAAAACCCAAATCAAGGAGCCAAGTATGAGAAAGATAAAACTCAAGTATCCTGGTCATAGGCCAGGATACGAGCCGTATACTGAATTCCTGAGCATAACAGAAGCTAACCTACCATTCAGGAATCAAAGTATCAAAAATATATAAGTTGGAAGTCTAAGTACGACTCATATATGTATGTTGAATACAAACCAGTTTTTAAGACTTGAAAAGACTAAAGTCCTAGGTGAATACAGATGAAAGAAATGAGTCATACATTCAGGTACGACTCGTAAGTAGAAGTTGTACACTGAACAGAGAGTTGAAGCCTTAGGAAGATTAGAAACTAGAACAGATATGAAAAGACAGGGTATGACTCGTAAGTAGAGGATACAAGTGAAGACTGAGTCGTACCGACTGCCGACTTAACTTTACATTTTCCATTTTAAGTAGGATTTGTATGTTATTTTGAGATACTAAAAATACCCTACGGTTTATCTTTTATTAAGTTACACTCTTGAATATTCTTTTAGATTCCTTTACATACTATTACAATATTCTAACAATTGTTCTTGATATGTTAGGGTTTATTCAATTAAAGAATTTGGAGTTTATTCATCTTATTCCTGTGCAATTGATTTGATGTATTCTTTATTGATAATCATGATTTCTTTCACAAACTTGAGCATTTAATCTCCTTAGCTAGGGTTGTGGTAACCTTCATGAATTAGCTGCGTAGAGAAAGTTTTCATATTTCACCTTAAATTTTTAGAGTTCTATGTAAAATGAGTTGTGTATGCAATTGAGATGAGTATCACAGGGGCTGATGTAGAGGGGGCATACTTTATGTCCAATAAATTTTTTTAGTGTTAGAATGGAGAAATTTTATAGCTTGAATCTTTAGTATTATAAGACCCCGCAAAATCCTAGTCGTTTCGGTCCTATATAGGATACCAAAAGATGTTTGAGAATTAGAAATTTCAGCTAAGTATTAACACTTAGAATCACTTTTAGCCTTCAAAATTGGATGATATTATTTTTTATCTTTCCAATCTTAAAATATCAATTTTCAAGTTGATTCATGATCAGGGATACCAATAGGTCATATTGGGTGAGTTTCAGAGTCTTTGGACCTCGTTTGGGTCATGTTTCGAAGAGAAAAACAGCAAGCCAATGCAATATTAATGCGTCACAGTGGCTACTACATTTTACCCATCAATGAGATGCATCGGTGATTGCGTCGACCCCATCAATGTGGTGCATCGGGTATCGCATTGTTGGGCAATTTTGTGTGTTAAATTTTGAGTTTCCAAAGGCATTTAGGTCCTTTTACCCTTACCCAATTTAGCTAAAACACAAGATTAACCCTCAAAAATGAAAAATGTCATTCTTTATTCTCAAAATCCTCTCAAGAACAAGACCTAGTTTCAACAAGCTCAAGAATCAAGTCTCAAGAACTCATCACAATCTTCATGAAATTAATAATCAAAGTATGTTAGGTGTTCATCCTCCGGTTTCCTTCCACCTTTGGAGTTCAAGAACCCTTTTTAAAATTATAAGTTTAATGATTCATGATTGACATATGCAATTTGGGTTGTATTCATGTTTGTGTTGTTGTACGGGTTTCAATTCAAGATTTAATTACAAGTTTCATGAGCATAAGATATCATGTATGTTGATTGGTGTAATTCCCATGTTACAATTCTTGAATTTGCAAGTTGCATATAATAGTATGATGCCCTATATGTTATTTTTCATGTATTACAATCATGCTCCCCAAGTGTTTGATAGAATGTCCATGTAAATTAAATAGTGAAATCATGACATGTTAGTATGTGTTCCCATTCATGTACAAGTTCATGACCTCCAAATGTTTGACTAACTGCCCCAATGAATGAATTGTGAACAATTGACTATTGCTATGCTTTCAGTATTTTTCATGTTTTATTATCATGCTATCGAGTCTTAGGGGTATTTATTACTCAAAATCTAGTTGTTTATTTAGTTACAGTAGTTATAGAATCATTCTAGTAAAGGTTAAGGATAGTAGTACCCAATCAGTTATCAAAATGTAGTGAACTCAGTCCAGTTCAGTTAGTTAACATGATCAGTGTCAGTTCAATCAAGCTTAGTACAATTGAGTAATTAGTGTCTATTCAATTGGTAGTAGAATTCAGCACTGAGCAAATGCAGGGATGGGGGCATTCCTTCTAGTAGAGGGTTTGACCCTTAGTAGCAGTCCTTATGTTATAGAACTACGTAGCCTATGTAGGGTAAGTCGTCTTACTGCCAGACTAGGGTTGATGCAAACATGTATACATCACATGAGTCTTCCTACCAGATTAGGGTTGACACAGCATTATTAGTATCCCTTGGCAAGGTGCTAACACCCTTCCAACTGGGGTCATAGTTTGGATCCCAACTCAGTTTATAATTGGGGTATGTCAGTTAGAAGAACACTCTCACAATTATAGATTTAGTATCAGTATCCATTAAAGAACTCAGATAGTTTTACAGAACTATGGCTATCAGTTATCAGTTACTTAGCCATCATAAATTAGTACTTGAGTTTCAATCTAGTTTAGACAAATATTATATGCTAAGTATTGCATATTCTGTATGTTTAGTAGTTACAGTTTTGCATGTACTCTCATCTAGTTACTTCATGATGTTCATTCAGTCAGTTATCATCTCATGCATATGAACCCATGTATATTAGCCTACCTTACATAGTATATCAGTATATTTTACGTACTGATGTATACCCTTTTCTTTCCGCTATAACTTCTCATATCATAAGTCTAGATTCTCAGTTTTCTGACCGTACTTAGCAGCTCAGGCTATCAGCAGAATATAGAGTAGTGAGTACTCATCCAACAAGAATATTATTTTATTTCAATGGTTTAGTATTTTAGTTAGTTCAATGGTTAGAGTTAGTTAGGTACTTGTCCCATCAACTTCATATTCAGACAGTTAGAGGCTTACAGACTAGCACAGTCAAGTTTTAGTTTTCAGATGTTATTATGAGTACATTCACTTATTATTTCAGTATTTTGAGAACCTTATGGAATTTTAGTTTTTCTTCCACATATGTTTTCAATACTATTATCCAATGCTCACAACAGGTACCAGTCATAGGTTAGCTTGTGATCCTTTGGGGTTGTAAGAACCGTGTGATGTCCAGGGTATAGACTCGGGGCGTCATAAACTTTGTATCAGAGCCTAAGTTTCTAAAGAGTCCTAGGGAGTTTGAAAGTTATGTCAAGTAGAGTCTTGTGTATAGATATGTAGTGTGCCACACTTATGGAAAGGAGGTTATGAGATGTCTTAGAAAAAGTTTACCTTCTTTCAGTATTCATGTTGTGCGAGTGAGCATGAGCTCAAGTTAAACTCTCTGTCTAATCCAATTTTCCTTTCTGTTTATAGGACATGCCTCCCAAAAAGACTAATGGAAGAAGAACTAGAAACTAGCTAGCACCTCCGCCCGTTCAAGAAGTTCCCCTGGGCGAGCATATCTCTCATGCAGAATTCAGAACAGCTTTCACCACTCTAGCCAATTCTGTAGTAGCCCAGAATGAATATCCAGCTGTTGTTCAGGATAACCCAGTAGCCAATACTACTACAGCTTGAATTTGGGACTTTATCCGAATGAATCCTCCATTATTTTTAGGGTTTAAATCTTAAGAGAACCCACAAGAATTCCTTGACATAGTGCAAAAGGTAACAACTATTATGGGGGTAACTGCTAGTGAGAGTGCTAAGTTAGATGCATATTAGTTTCAGGATATAGCTCATACATGGTTTAAGCAGTGAAAGGGAGATAGGGTTGCAGATGTAGGGCCTATAAAATAGGAGGAGTTTGCTACCACCTTTTTAGATAGGTTCTTTCCATTGGAGTTGAGGAAAAAAAGGGTTTAAGAGTTCATTAACTTAGAGCAAAGTATCATAACAGTGAAGGAGTATTTCCTCAAGTTTACTCAGTTATCTAGATATGCTCCTCATGTAGTAGCTGATAGCAGATCTAGGATGAGTAATTTCATGTTTAATGTGTCTGACAGTATGGTCAAGACTGTAGGAACATAATTCTGATAGACTTGGCTAGGTTGATGGTACATGCTCAACAAATAGAGGAGCAAAAGACTAAAGAGAAAGAAAAGAAAAGTAAAAGGGCTAGAATAGGTAGCTTCAGTTTTGCTTAGCCTAAGTTAGAGGGTGGTAATAATTCATAATTCCATAAAACATCTTTAGTTCTAGCTCTGTCCTCAGCCAGTGCTTCGGTGCCTAAGTTCAAAAATGGCAATAAGGATAGGGCGCTAGGCTCTAAATCTCAAGGTAGTGTTAGTAGTGCCCGAACAAATCCTCTTTGTTAGAAGTGTGGAAGAAACTATCAGAGTTTCTGCAAGGTTGGCAGTGATGAATGCTAAACTAGGCCATATGATCAGAGAGTATCCTTGGTTGGGTTCACAGAGTTAGCATAATCGTCCCTCTTCTCAGCCCAATCGCCCGTCTCAGCAGGGTATCTCTTCTAGTGCCACTAGTGAGCAACACCCAAATAGGCTCTGTGCACTACAGTCTTGATAGGATCATGAAATTTCACCTAATGTTGTCATTTGTATGTTACAATTTTACCATTTACATTTTTATGCTTTGCCAGATCCAGGAGCTTATTTGTCCTTTATAAGTCCTTATATAGTTGTTGACTTTGGAGTGAGTCGTGAAATCCTAGCAGAGCCCTTCTCAATCTCTACCCTAGTGGGTAAGTCTATCATAGCCCAGCGGGTATATAGGAACTGTTCGGTTATGGTGTCTCAAAAAGTTACTTCAGCAGACTTAGTAGAGTTAGAGATGATAGATTTTTACGTCTTTCTCAGCATGTATTGGCTCCATTCATGCTATACTTCAGTTGATTGTAGAAACAGAGTTGTTTATTTCCAGTTACCAAATGAACCTTTCCTAGAATTGAGGGGTAGTACTTCAGTACTAAGGGGTCAGATTATTTCATACCTTAGAGCGAGAAAAATGATATCTAAGGGGTGTGTCTATCATCTCATTTGAGTTAAAGACTCTAGTTTGAAGACCTCTAATCTTAAGATAGTTCCAATAGCAAGTGAATTTCTAGATGTGATTCCTGAAGATCTTCTTAGAGTTCCTCCTAAAAGGAAGATTGACTTTGGAATAGACTTCTTCTTAATACTCATCCTATCTCTATTCCGTCATACAGAATGGCTCCAGCTAAACTCAAAGAGCTAAAGAAATAGTTAAAAGACCTTCTAGATAAGGGATTCATCAGACCCAGTGTCTCCCCGTGGGGCACACCAGTTTTATTCGTGCCAAAGAAATACGGTTCTCTTATAATGTGCATTGACTACCGTCAGTTGAACAAAGTCACTGTTAAGAATAAGTATCCACTTCCTAGAATCAATGAATTGTTTGACCAACTTCACGATGCCAGTTACTTCGCTAAGATAGACCTCAGATCAGCCAATCATCAGCTCAGAGTCAAAGAATATGACATTCTAAAAATAGCTTTCAGAACTCAATATGGTCACTTCAAATTCCTAGTTATGTCATTTGGTCTTACCAATGCCCCAGCAGCTTTCATGGACTTGGTGAACAGAGTGTTCACGCAGTACTTGGATATATTCATCATAGTCTTTATATATGACATTCTTGTTTACTCCTGCAATGAACATGATCATACAAACCATCTCAGAATAGTATTGCAAACCCTCAGAGCCCATCAGTTGTTTGAAAAATTCAGTAAATACAAATGTTAGCTAAGGTTAGTAGCTTTTCTTGGTCATATAGTATCCGGTGATGGCATTAAAGTTCATTCTCAAAAGGCCAAAGCAGTGACAAATTGGGCCAAACCCATTTCTCCATCAGATATTAGGAATTTCTTGGGTTTGGATGGCTATTACCGATGGTGTGTTAAGGGATTTTTGTCTATTACATACACTATGTCCAGATTGACTCAGAAAAAAGTCAATTCCAGTGCTCAGTTTATTGTGAGAAATATTTTTCAAAAGTTGAAGACTCGACTCATTAAATCCCTAATTTTAACTTTGCCCGATGGTTCAGATAGGTTTGTTGTGTATTATGATGCTTCTAAAGTTGGTTTGGGTTGTATTTTCGTGCAGAAGGGTAAGGTTCTGGCCTATGCCTCTACATAGCCGAAGCCCCATGAAAAGAATTACCCTACCCATGATCTTGAGTTAGTAGCTATTGTGTTTGCCTTAAAGATTTGGAGGCACTATTTGTATGGGGTGCATGTTGATGTGTTCACATACCACAAAAGCTTACAGTATGTGTTTTCTCAAAAATACTTGAACTTGCGTCAGAGTAGATGGTTAGAGTTATTGAAATATTATGACATGAGTTTTCTGTATCACCCAGGAAAGGCCAATATAGTGGCAAATGACCTCAGTAGGTTGTCCAAGGATAATGTTTCTCACGTTGAGGATGGCAAGAAGAAGCTAGTTCAAGAAGTTCATCAGCTTTCTAGGCTAGGTGTATGTTTGATTGAATCGGCAGAGGGCAGTGTTCGAGTGTAGAATAGTTTGGAATCATCTTTGGTTTTTGAAGTAAAAGAAAACCAGGACAGAGATCCCAGTTTAATTAAGCTGAGAGAGTAAGTCATAGACCAAAAGATAGAGATTTTCTCCTAAGGGGTAGATGGTGTGTTGAATTTTCAGGGCAGATTATGTGTGTCATATGTAGATGTCATGAGATTGCAGATTCTTGTAGAAGCGCATGGTGCGCATTACTCAATTTATCTAGGGGCCACTAAGATGTACCGCGACTTGCAGGAAGTCTATTGGTTAAGTGGGATGAAGTGAGACATTGCAGAGTTTGTAGCTAAGTGCTCCACATGTTAGCAGGTTAAGATTGAGCATCAGAAGCCTAGTGGGTCTCTAAAAAGTTTAGTATTCTCACTTGGAAGGAGGAGGAAGTAAATATGGAATTCATGATGGGTTTGCATCGTCAGCATGATTTGATTTGGGTCATTATGGATAGGATGACCAAATCAGCCTATTTCTTACCAATTCATACCTCTTATTCAGCCAAGGACTATTCTGGGCTCTATATCAAATAGTTGATCAGGTTGCATGGTATTTCGTTGTCCATCATATAAGATTGAGGTACGCAGTTTATCTCTCACTTTTGGAAGTCCTTCCAAAAGGATCTTGGTACCCAAGTCTACCTTAGTACAGCCTTCTACCCTCAGATAGATGGTCAAGAAGAAAGGACCATTCAGACTTTAAAAGATATGTTGAGAGCATGTTGTTGACTTTAAGGGCATTTGGGGTGACCACTTACCTTTGATTGAGTTCTCATATAATAATAGCTATCATTCCAGTATTTAGATGGTTCCATTTGGGGCTCTTTATGGGAGGGGATGTAGATCTCCTATTGGTTGGTTTGCAGTAGGTGAGGCCGCAGTAGTAGGGCATGTCTTAGGGTTTGATGCCTTAGAGAAAGTGCAGTTAATTAGAGAGAGGCTTAAGACAGCTCAAAGACGACAGAAATCATATACAGATATGAGAAGAAAAGATCTTGAGTTTGAGATTGGCGACTTTGTGTATATGAAAATCTCTCCCATGAAGGGAGTAAAGAGATTTAGCAAGAAGGGGAAGCTTAGTCCCCGATATGTTGGTCCTTATAGGATTCTCAGTTGTTTTGGTAAGGTAGATTATGAGCTTGAGTTACCTACAGACTTAGCATCAGTGCACCCAGTGTTTTACATCTCCTTGCTAAAGAAGTACATTGGTGACCCATCAGTTGTAGTCCTTATAGAGAGTAGATGTTTAAATTAGTCTCTCTTATGAGGAAATCTGATGATAGGCGAATTTACACGCCTATAGCACTAGATTTTGTCCATATTTTAGCCATGTTTTGAGAACAAATTATATATTTCCTGCACTTTTAGTCCTTTTTCCTGTAAGTGAGCTAACGAACATGATTAGCAAAGTTTCAGGTATAAATGATGCAGAATTCAGCATTTTATAGCTTACTTGACGCCAAAGAAAGCTCACGAAGGAAGGAAAGGGAGCTTGGACGCCTAAAGGACCAAAAGTGATGCATGGAAAATCTGTCCTGGGCTAAAACAGCATTTCTGAAGACTTTGGGGACTTGCAGTAACTTAGTTGGAGTTGGATAATGATACATTAACCTAGTACAATTGGGTTAAGTATTTCATTAGTTTATTTGGATTAGGAGAATGTTACATTAACCTAGTACAATTGGGTTAAGTATTTCATTAGTTTAGTAGGATTTGGTTAAGTATTTTATTAGCCTAGTAGGAGTAGGATATGGGTATTATAAATACCCTATTCTACTAGAGATTTTTATTCATTCCGCCATTCCATACATTCCATTCATCCCCCATTCCATCAATTCCCATCCATCCACCATCCATCCATCCATCAAAACAATTCTTTTTAATTTTGATTACTTTCTCTTCATCTATTCAATTCTTAATTTCCACAACAAGAGAAACGTTACTTGCAAGGGAAGTTCACGCCTAAACGCCTACCACACTAAACTTCACACGAAATCTTCATTGTGGTATAATAACAATGTCAATTGTGATTTCCTTCGCACTCATGGGTAACTAAACTTCTCTGTTGGGGTTATGGAAGCCTTATGAGATACTATCTAAGGCTATGAGTTTGTGAATTCGTGACAAGTGTGTTGCTTATATCATTATTCTCTTCATCTTAATGCAAATTCTTGTGGCTGCAGACGCATAGAATAATGCCAGTATAACATTTAACTTGTTCGATAGAAAAGTTATATGTCTGGAAAAGAGATAATGTCAAGGTAGTAGGGTCACCCCCTAAATTCCCTACTAAACAGTTAGTGTCGTAACTGGATTAACCTCTTGGAGAATTCGTACCGTTAGACACACTTTAAGCTTGAAAGAGTTAAAGCGAAATAATCCTCGAATAGGTCAAAAGACTCCTGGATTTACCATCGAATACAATTCTCTATAAGCACATACATGTCTGAATTCTTCACAACTCATAGCCAATAGAGACGTATAACTCAGAAGGTGGACATAACCCCAACTCCTCAATTCTCATTGTTTCACAACCTACTAAACATTCTTTCTTTTTACTTTGCTATTTTCAGCTTTTGCTTCAATATTTTGGTTACTTTACTTGCACTACAAAACTCCCCCCTTTTTACGAGACTTGCACTAAAAGTCTAGTGATTTTACTTACTTGTTGGCCAAGCTATTCCCTGTGGGATCAACACCCAACCCAGGTTGGGTTCTATATTTGCTAACGACCGCTTTACACTCCCACGAGAGCTGTAGATTGAGCGTTATCAAAATCCCAGTCGAAATCCTTCATCATCAGATTCTCAGACTAAGGACCAAAGAAGTTCCTTTGGTCAAAGTTCTTTGGCAAAATCAGTCCGTTGAGAGAGCTACTTGGGAAGAAGAACCATACATACGAATCAAGTATCCTCACCTCTTCTCTGAAAACTCATACTTAGCCTAAGGTAACAATTTTCCTTAGATTTAATCTATTTCATGCTCAGTTACAGCTGCATAACATTCTCATATCATTCATACATTCATGAAATAGTTCAGTCATGTGTCATGCCTTCAGAATTTAGTCATGCTTCAGTTATGCATGTTAGAGTAATTATAGTTCCTCAGGTCCCCTTAGTTTAGTCTATCTCATTAGAGGACGAATGTTCCCAAGGGGAGATATTGTAAGACACCATAAAATCCTAGTCATTTCAGTCTTATATAGTATGCCAAAAGAGGTCCTAGACATAGAAATTTCAGCTAAGTGTTAAGACTTAGAAATATTTTTAGCCTTCCAAATTGGATGATCTTATTTTTTACTTTAGAATGTCGATTTTCAAGTTGATTCATGATCAGGGATGTCAATAGGTCATATTGGATCAGTATCAGAATTTTTGGACCTCGTTTGGGTCATGTTTGGATGAGCACTATAGCAAGTCAATATGATCTTGATGCGTTGTATTAACTACCACATTACAACCATCGACGCAATTTGTCGGTGATTGCATTGACCCCATTGACGTGATACGGTGGGTATCGCATCACTGGGCAATTTTTGTTTGTTAAATTCTAAGTTTCCAAGGGCATTTAGGTCCTTTTTCCCTCACCCAATTCAGCTAAAACACAAGATGAACCCTCAAAAGGAGAAGATTTCATTATTTATTCTAAAAATCCTCTCAAGAACAAGCCCTAGTTTCATCAAGCTCAAGAGTCAAGTCTTAAGAACTCACTGCAATCTTCACAAAATTAACAATCAAGGAATGTTAGGTGTTTATCCTTGGGTTTCCTTCCACCCTTAGAGCTCAAGTGCCCTTTTCAAAATTATAAGTTTATTGGTTCATGATTTGCACATGCAATTTGGGTTGTATTCATGTTTGTGTTGTTGTATGGGTTTCAAATCAAGAATTAATTACAAGTTTCATGAACATAAGATAGCATGTATGTTTATTGATGTAATTCCCATGTTACAACTCTTGAATTCGCAAATTACATGTTGTAGTATGATGCCCTATATGTTATTTTTCATATATCACAATCATGCTCCCCAAGTGTTTGATAGAATGTCCATGTGAATTGAATAGTGAAATCATGATATGTTGGTATGTGTTCCCATTTATGTACAAGTTCATGGCCTCCAAATGTTTGACTAAATGCCCTAATGAATGAATTGTGAACAAATGACTATTGCTATGCTTTGAAGATTTGTCATGCTTTATTAGCATGCTATCGAGTCCTAGCAGTATTTAGTATCCAAAATCTAGTTGTTTATTTAGATGCGGTAGTTATAGAATCGTTCTAGTAAAGGTCAAAAATAGTATTACCTATATATTTATCAGAACTCAGTAAACTCAATCCAGTTCAGTCAGTTAACACGATCAGTGTCAATTCAGTCAAGCTTAGTACAATCAAGTAATCAGTGTTTATTCAGTTGGGAGTAGGATTCAACACCAAGCAAACCTAGGGATAGGGGCATTCCAGCTAGCAGAGGGTTTGACCCTTAGTAGTAGTCCCTATGTTACAAAACTACGTAGCCAGCATAGGGTAAGTCATCCTCCTACCAGACTAGGGTTGACGCAACTATGTATATATTCCATGAGTTTTCCTGTCAGATTAGCATTGACACAACATTGTTAGTTTCCCTTGGAAAGGTTCTAACACCCTTCCAACTGGGGTCACAGGTTGGACCCCAACTTAGTTTATAATTGGGGTATGTCGGTTAGATGAACACTTCTACAGTTACAGTTTCAGTCTCAATATTTAGTAAAGAACTCAGATAGTTTTACAGAACTATGGCTATCAGTTATCAATTACTTAGCCATCAGAAATTAGTACTTTGGTATCAGTCTAAACTTTTAGTTATCAATATTCAGTTATCAGAACTCAGTACTTTAGTTTCAGTGTAATCCAGACAGATGTTATATATGCAGTATTGCGTATTCTGCATGTTTGATAGTTACAGTTTTGTACATACTCTCATTCTGTTACTTTATGATGTTCATTTAGTTAGTTATTATCTCATGCATATGAACCCATGTATATCATCTTACCTCACTTAGCATACCAGTACACTTCACATACTGATGCATATTCTTTTTTTGCTCTATAATGTCTCATATCATAGGTTAGAAGCTCAGCTTCCTGACCATACTTAGCAGCTCAGGCTATCAGCAGCAGTTATAGTAGTGAGTCCTCATCCAGCAAGGATATCATTTTATTTTAGTAGTTTAGTATTTTAGTTAGTTCAGTAGTCGGAGTTAGTTAGGGACTTGTCCCAAAAACTCCATATTCAGAGAGTTAGAGGCTTTCAAACTAGCACAGCCAATTTTCAATTTTTTAGATGTTATTATAAGTATATTCACTTATTATTTTAGTATTTTGAGAACCTTATGGCATTTTAATTTTTCTTTCGCTTATCTTTTCAGTATTATTATCCAGTGCTCACAACAGGTACTAGCCATGGGTTAGCTTGAAATCCTTCAGGGTTGTAAGAATCGTGTGACTTCCAGGGTGCAAACTCGGGGAGTTATAAGTTTATCTTATTTATTAACAAGGAATTTCACTCTTAGATGGATGGTCAGTTAGAGCATACTATTCAAGTGTTAGAAAACATACTTTAAGTGTGTGTTATGGATTTCGGTGGTTATTGGGACCAGTTCTTGCCTCTTGCAAAGTTCGCCTCCAACAACATTTATCATTCTAGTATTCAGATGGTGCTTTTTAATGGTTTATATGGGAGAAGGATAGATCCATTTTACATCATCAAGGTTAGGCCTTGGGGAAGAATTTGTTGAGAGATTCGATAAATCGAGTGAGATTAATTCATTAGAGGATTATGGCTACCTTGAGTAAGTAGAAGAGTTACACCAATCAATTGGTTCATGATATATCATTTATGCTTGGTGAGAGGGTTTTGTTGAAGGCATCACCTATGAAAGGTGTGATGAGATTTGGAAAGAAAGGAAAGCTTAGTCTGAAGTTCATTGGACCTTTTGAGATTCTTTAAAAGGTTGAAGATGTGGATATAGGTTGGATCTTTGTTCAAACCTGTCAGTTGTTCATTCAGTATTCCATGTTTTGATGTTGAAGAGATACTATCCCAGTGGTTCTCATATGATCCGGTGGGATTCAGTTGCATTATTTTATGATTTGTCCTTTGAGTAGGAGCCTATTACTATTTTGGATAGGCAGTCTAAAGAGTTAAATTTGAATAATATTGACTTTGTAAAAGTTCAGTGGAGACGTCACTCTTTTGAAGAGACTATGTGGGTGGTTAAGTCCAATATGCGGAGCGGATGCTCTTAGCTTTATATTGATTCAGTTACTTCCTTTGTTTTTTCAGTTGTAGATGAATATGTATTTTAGTAGTGGATAATGTAACAACCCTCGTGGTTATTTATAGATTTTTTTTTTGCATTTTGACTATTTTGCCTTTCTTCATAGTCGCTTTATTCCATTTGAATTGTGGGAATGGTTACCACAATCCCCAGAGTGTTTGATAGTGATTTATATGAGTTTGAGATTTTGAGTAGCCTTTAAAGTGATATATTTTACCTTGTTCATATTTTGTGATTTAAGAGTCGAATAGTGATTCCATCAATTCCATTAGATCTAGAATGTCAATTTTGGATTATTTTTTCTTTATGTGTTTTGACCATTTTACCCCTCCCCGTGATTGTGCTAGCTGATTTATGAGTTGTAGGAATGGTTGGCACGATTCTTAAGGCCTCCGGGAAGGTTTTGGATGAGTTTGAGATCATGTTGAGTCTTTAAGAGCTAATAGTTGACTTTGGTCAATATATCAAGATCTGAGTACCATACAGCAAAATAGACTGCGCCAGTAGATCTGGAATTACAAATTTGGGTTAGTAGTGGGATTGGTTCAGTTTTGTGGCTTTTACATTTTATTTTGATCCTTGATCCAAAAATAGTGTAAACAGGGTTCGAGGGTAAATTTTTTGATAATGATCTTTTTCATAAATCTGGTAATTCCATTGGATCCATAAGATGTTTTACAATCAATTTGAACTATTGGATCATGTTCATAGGGTTTCAATTGAATTACGGGGGTTAAAAATAATTTTTTGAAATTATTGGTGCTGGTGTGGTCGTGAAAGCAAACTTTTGACCGCATTCGTGGTACTTTTTTCATTTGACCAGGTCATAAAAGAAAACTTTGTGTCATGTTCGCGACCATTGTTGATGTTTAATATCCAAAACAAACCCATTTCATATTTTTGGAGCTAGGAAGCTCCAATTTAGATAATTCCTGAAGATTTTTCTTGTATAATCGTTGTATATCCAATTATAACTCTATTTATTCTATTTATAAAGAGCCTTCATTTTATTTTTCATGATTTCTACCCTAATTGAGAATCAAACCCCCACTTTCACCATTTTTGGGGCTTGGGAGCCCAGATTTGGGCTATTTCAAAGAGATTTTCAAGATTTATTCCATGGGTAAGTTTTTTAACATTATACTTATCATTTTCCCTTGATTTTATTTTCAGAACAACTTCAAATTCTTGATTTCAAAATTGGTTTTGGGGGCCTTTGCCAATAAAGCTTGAAAATGATTGTTTGTTGATTTAAACCTCGTTTTTAACTCGTTTCTACTTAGGTTTTTACGGTAGACTCCTATGAGTATGGAGAACATATTTATCAAATAAAATTACTATTTATCCCTTTCATTTTTTAAGTCATTTTTGGGGTTCGTTTTTAGACTCATCTTGAATATAGCCAATATGGGTATCTTTTATTTTTGTTTAATGTGTAGATATCATATTTGATAGTTTGATCATGGTTGGATATGTTTCAATATATTTGAGGTTTCGATTGGGGATTTGTGCAGTACTTGAATTTGTCGATCATCGATTAAGGCAAGTTGAGATGTACCTCGATCTTTTTTCAAAGTGTTTATGTGTTATTTTCTTGATTGTCGGTATGTTGTGATTCGTTTAGGTTGGGATCCCACTTTGATGACATGGTGAATATCTTTGCGGTTATCAGAGTCTTAATAATGAAGTGTAGTTAGTTTATTACCTTAGTTTTATTGCTTGTAGATATCCTTAGAATAAATTATAGTTAATAACTTAGGTTTGGATTATTATTATTGTTGAATGCTTACTTTAGAGCTTTAGAACTTTTATAACGGCCTTTATTGTGATGATTGAGGTTTGGTGAAATCTATGGACTATTATGATATTACTGAAATGATAGAATGATCGAGCATTAGATAATACCTAGAGTATAAATGAGCTTATATTGGTTGTTAAGGCTTAATGTATGAATGATCTAGGTTTGGGTAGTTTCACAATATTTTTTCATTGGGTTTTGTATTTATTTTGTGTTGCCATGTGGAACTTATGTGACATATCTATGGAATTAAGTAATTAATTAGGTTCGTATGTCATGTCGGGACATAATAATCTATTATTACTATTATGACGTTGTATGGGTTCCTATATTATTGTTGTTGGTGACGTGAGATGTTATTCATTGTATGTTGCCCGTGTAGGGGTTTTCACTAAAATTATTGGCCTTGTAGTTGCATTTTGTGCCTTGGTAGTTGACATAATGCCCGAGTGAAGGCTTCAAATGACATTAATGATTTCTTAATTGCATGAATATTTCAATGCTACATTGCTTATATCAAATCATGGATAGTTGACATATTGAGTGAATTTTGAGTTCATGTGTATATGACGAACAGATTCGAGATCTTTATACTAGTTTGTTTGTGAACATTACATCCTCATATCATACATGCATTCATGAGACATTGGTATTACTATGAAAACACTAATTTTTGATAGAAATATAACACCTTCAAAAAACCTCTGCGTATCCGATGAGTCGGGGATGAGATATGGATATTGAGATTACGATTAAGTATTGAGATTATATATAGGTTGCAAACCCCTATGGGTCCTACCTGGGAGCAGTGCTCGGTAGGCGTATATAGAGGTTATATGATAACCTCGAGTATATCACATCATCATCATTATCATCATTATCATCATTACATTATATTCCACCACTTTCATCTCATTATCCTTGTTAGTATGGTTGATATTGTGTTATTATTTACTCTTGTACTGTATTATTATGTTAGAAACTTGTTTTTGATATTGTTTTTGAGCATCCATTTCACTTTATTGCATTACTTAACATCATCTTATATGGATTTGGAATTTGAGATATTATGAGATATTGGGTAAGGCTATGGGTTAATCTAAGAGATTTGTTGTATTGCAACTTCGGTAGCATGTTATTGAATTTTTATATAATCTTTTATTATTTGATCCCATAATTATTGGTTGATATCATGTGATTAAGCCTGAAATATATGTCCTGAGTAATAAGTCTTTTGTACAATTGTTTCTCTATGATCGTGGATCATAAAGTGGTTAGTGTTGACTTACCTAGGTTATAGTGCCTACCCTATTTTAGTTATGGTTTTGACAGTTGTTTTGGGTTACCCTGGTAGGATTAAATATTATGATTTGGCGGGTTATAGATTAATTTAATACCTCAGGTAGCCAGAGTGGTGGTTCTCAACATCACTTTGGATTAGGGTCGGCTATTGATGATGCTTGATGAGTAAACATGAATTTGCATACTCACCCTTACTTTTCTTCTCTTTTTTCTGTCTCTGTCCAGGTATTGGATCAAGTAGCGGTTCGTCGATCATTTCTTATTGCATTGATGTTGCAAAGATTGAGGTAGTGTCATATGGACTTCGAGCTTACTCGGATCTCTTCCTTATTATCTTGTGCTTACTTTCGCATACAAGATATATTAGTACACTTGTTACAAATTTGTAATAGAGACTTGTATTAGTGAAAACCAGACCCTATGCATCAAGAATATTATTTCTTGTGTATTTATATTTAGGGTTTATTTCTTTGGTCTTCCACTTCTTATTTCTTAAATTATGTTTTTGGGTTGGGATAGGCTTACCTTTACTGAAGAGTGCATAAGTGTCATCAAGTACCTATTTTGTGTCGTGACATAGTTTTGAGTCTATATTTATTTTGAGCATTTAAATGAGAAATTTGTTATTTTGGCCTAAAGGGTACCTAAAACCTTTTGAAAATGACATCTTTTGCTAAAATTAGATGTTTCTATTGAATCCAAAATATTAAATTTAGCGTAGTAGCATTATTGATTTATTTCTGAGGGATACTGATCGAATCTTCAGGGTTTCATCAGAATCATTGTTGATAATATTTTTTGTTGTGGCTTAACTGAGCTGGTGTAGCCGTAAAAGTGGACCTTGGACCCCTTAAGTGGTGATTGCTTAAGTTTACAAAGAAACACATTAGCAGAGTTGGGTCGAATGGATGGTTTTTCTTAAGAGATCACCTTTCCACTTTAGCAGCCTTCGGTTTAACAACTTATTGACTGCTCAAGTGGTCAGCTGCATGGTAAGTGACCACCTCTTAAGCAGTATTCTAGACTCTTAAGAGATAATCGCTTAAGCAACATATGACTACATAAGTGGTGATTGTTGTGTATTGACAGTGCCCAAGCGCACACGCAAGTGTACATAGTCTTATCAAGTAATATAGTGGCTTTAAGGAAGCCCAAGTATCGATCTCTCAGAGACTTGCGTTCGCCACCTATCTAATTTTAGTCTAACAAATTGAGAAAAAATAAATAAGAAGAGAGTTTGTAATTTTGTAAATTAAAAATAAAATAAATAATGTGAAAATTAAATTCTTGGGACAATCAATGGAGAAAAGCCCAGGATTAAAGCACTTCGAACAATCATACTATGTTATTGAATTTCATCCGCTAATTTGCTTATCTTGGTTGTTGAGTCATAGGGGTAATTGTATGATCATGGTTTTCCAACATCTAATCTTTTACCGAATTTGGACATTACAACTACATCGTTGAGTTAGGATGTCATAATCCAATTAAGTTAATTAAAGCTATCATCCTACGTATGAATCAAGTAAGGCATCTAAGTACATCCCTGTCCTAGACGCTAAGTATAATTCTTTATTTTATAAAAGAATAAAATTCAAACTTTGTTTATTCCCATGTTCTATCTTCCTATTCCCTCTCCCGAGATCAAAAGGTTGACAATATATTTATTCTAAGGTTCACGAATCCTTAAAATAATTAAAACAAGAATAAACAAACAATAAATTATGATAAGCAAAATTAACGAATTTAATCTAAAATAATAGTAATCATGTTCTTGGCTTTAACCCCGGAAGGAGAGTTTTTAGCCACTAATATTCATAATCGTGATCCAAATAATTGAATACATGATATAAAAAATTAAAGACTAAATAAAAATAATAGAACCTAATGAACCATGTAGCCACCTCCGCTTTTTCTCCAAAATAGCGTCCATAATCTCCTCCCTAAATTGACGTGTCCAGGTGGTGTTTTATATCTTACAGTTGACCAAATTTAGTCCCAATTATGCTAACGTGCTCCAGTTGTATTATATATATTACTCCCTCCGTTCCATTTTATGTGTCATCATTTGATCGGGCACGGAGTTTAAGAAAAAGGGAAGACTTGGTAAAGTTTACCAAATTATCCTTTATCAAAAAATGTGCCAATATATTTTTTTAATTAAGTGGGACCAATAAGGGTAAAAGGGTAATTGTGCCTTTAAAAAGTTACCTAATAAGGAAAGGCGATACTTATTTTGGGACAGACTAAAAAGGAAATGATGACACATAATTTGGGACGGAGGGAGTATTTTCCCAATTGTAGTGTTGGTTTAAAAAAAGAAATGGCACGTGGTCCCCACCATCCGCCTCATGATTGCTACTTTGATCATAAATGGGACAAGTCCTTTTTGTCTCGGCTAACTTTACTTTTCTGTTTTTGAACCAGTGACGCAACGCATCATATTTGCGTCGCTGTATTGGAATTAACATTGAAAAATTTTTATCAGTGTAAATTGTGTGCTCATGGACGCGATGCGTTGACTCACTGGAATTTGCTTTCAAAATTTGGTTAGGTGTTGAGTGTCCTTTCCTTTATCCATGCCTTTTGTAGTGTATTTTCAATGAATTTCGAGCCTTTAAATCATCAATATATCACTGTATTTAATTCACCAAGCCTCCTACAATATCATACACCATATATTAAAAATTAAAACAACACAATATTCTCAATGACAAATCAAAACACAAGCTAAGATAAGGCAAATTCGTAATAATCTTCCACTTATTATTTCGACTCTTGACTTAATCAAATTTAAATTTGCACATTACAAACAACTTATTACACTCATAATTATACAATTAAAATATTTGGAATAAATTAAACACATTAGAATCCACCGAGACCAACTAGACACACAACTAGCTCAAGCTAGTAAAACTAGTTTTCCGGGTTGAACTCTAAATTACTCAATTAAGCACAAACTTGTTTTAAAAATACTTTGAACTTTGTAATCACACACTTGGACACTTAAATTCTTATTTATATCAATATGAACACATTAAGCACACGAATTGCTCTCAAAACAAGGCGAAATAGCTAGAATAATGATACCAAATTGTATAAAACCACCTCAGATCAAGTATAAACCCCCATTTACATGATTCTAACTTTATTTTCACCATTCTTTAGATTTACGACCTCGAGATAGGTGATTTCAAATAGGGTTTTTCTTCAAATCTTTTTGGACAAGCTTTTAAATTTAATTTCTATCATTACCCATTTATTTTATTGAAAAATATCTTCAAAACTTGAATTTTGAGTTTTACCCAGTAAAGTAAAAAATGGAATTGTCAATGATTTCAAGCTCGATTTTAACTCACTTTTCAATGATATTTCAAATTTAAAAAACCTACAATATGGGTATTGTAATGCCCCAAAAATGGGTCTCGAGACGTCACACGGTGCTCAATACTACGAGTAGTCTCAAGCTAACCCTTTAAGCCTTCTACTAAAGATGTAACTCATAATACAGGAATCTAAGTGTAATACCCCATACTTTTATAAGTTTAGTCCAGCTTATAATTCATGTATAAGAGGCTTAGAACTTGAAAAATTGGCTAAGTGTTAGGGACTTAGTCTTATTTTTGGCCTATGAAATTTGATAATTTTTAAAGTGACTTTCCTAACCTTGAGACATAAATTTCTAAGTTAATTCATGTTCAGGGGTGCAAGTAGCATGTCTCGGGGAAGTTTTAGAATTTTTGAATGAGGTTTGAACAGTGTTTGAATTGCATTCCAGTGGTCCACTGCAATTTCACCGCGTCGCTGTGACAGGCTAAATTGCATTTGCTTTTTTTCCCGTGAAACCCCGCGATGGCGCTGCGTACCAAGGTAGAAAATTGCACTCGTCCATTTCCATTGACTGAACGCGATAAGTTCATATCACGCCAAGCCATTAAATCGCACTAGTCCTTTGAATGGAAAAGTCAAGTAGCTTAACGCGATTTCGCCGCATTGCGGTGAAGGTGTATTTTCCATGTTCTTGATCCATAATTTGAAATGCATGTTTCATGACCTTTATAATATTGTGTGGAGTGATTATTAGGTGAATAATGTTCTTATAAATCACTTAGATCCAAGTTGACCAAATTTGGGATACGGGTTACAAATTTTTAGTTTAAATGAGTGAGGGGAAATTGGGTCTTTTTCCACCTCAACCCAGGTCGTAATAACACGATGTTAATCCTTCATTAAGGCATTATTTTCCCTCATTATCCTATTTTACTCTCAAGAACAAACCCTAATCAATCATCTTCAAGGACAATCAAGAATCAAGAATCAAGCTTCCCAATTCAAGAAAGCTTTCAAGATTTTGTTTCTTCTTCAAGATTTAATATTTTATGGTATGTGGGAGTTCATCCATGGGTCACCTTTCACCCATGGAACCCAAAAACCCTTTTCTTTTAATTAAAGAATGAATTTTTCGATCATTATGTTACTTTAAATGTTCAAGAAAGATTGAATTGCATGTTTTCATGGTGATTTTAATTAATTTCAGCCCATGTGTGATTCCATGCAATAATTTGAATTCCCCATGCTATGAATTTGAGTTTCCCATGATTTATTCAAGTAAATTTCATGATAGATCCTAAATTTGAATTTCCCATGCTATGAATTTAAGTTTCCCATGATTTATTCCAGTAAATTCCATGATAGATCCTAAATTCATGATGTTTAGCAATATTTTCATGTTTTAAATTCATGCCTTCCACATGTTTGATGATATTCCCATATCATGTTAAGTCAATTTCAAGATGAATCCTCAAGTTATGAATTTTTCATGTAATTCGATTGTTCCCTCGTGTTTAAGACATTCTTATGGTCAAGCTATGATCTTTACATATTTTGATGAAACACCCATGTCCTATTTCAAGTGAATCTCATGTAAATACCCCCAATTCATGATTTTAGTTATGTAATAATGCTATGCTTCCATGTTTGAGATATTCCCATGTTAAAGTTCATAATCCCATGTGTTAGATAAAATGTCTAAATGTTGGGTTTTGAATAATGATTCACTATTATGGATTTTAAAGCTTTCATGTTTCCTCATTGCTATTGCTATCAAGTCCTGGGGGTTATGAATATCCGAAAACTTAGCTATTTACATAATTTTTCAGAATATTCAGAATTGTTTCAGATAAACCATGAGTCTTGTCATTTAGTTAGTATCATGTTCAGTTAAACTCAATTCAGTTTCAGTTCTAGTATCAATTTACACATTAATAATTACCTCAGAATTCGTATGAACTGTCTTTTCAGAATACCATGACCTGAGCTTATCATTTATTAGTTATCAGTGCATACACCAGTTAGCATTTTAGTGTATTTCAGTTAGGATTAGGATTTAGCATCGAGCAAATACAGGGATGGCGACTTCCCCATTAGTTAGGCAAAGTCGTTAGTAGCAGTCTCTGTATTCCAGAACTACGTAGCTAGCGCAGGATACGAGGATTCACCCATCATCTTAGGCTAGACTACATCTCAAGGGTCACCCATCAGTTTAGGCTTGACACCCTGATCCTTTGGGATATCAGTATAGTGGATCCACGTAACCACTATTAGTACCCATGGCACGATACTGATACCCTTCCAACTAGGGTTACAGGTTGGACCCCGATTAGCTCAGATTAGAGCATGTCAGTTAGATAATACCTCCCACATTCTCAGTACAGTATTCAATGTCTTTTCAGTTTAGGTTTGCCTAACTAAGTTTATAGACTTTCAGGTATTCAGGTTTAACAGTTTTCAGTCTTTCAGATTATCTCAGTACTATAACAAATATACACTTAGTCTTCTATTCTCAGATATTACAATTTTCATGCATTCACACTCAGTTACAGCATATTGTTTTGATAGTCCTTACCATATAAGCAGAGTACTACATAGTTTCAACTTAGTTACTCAGACTAAGTACAGTTTAGCCTTACATGACCAGTATTCAGCTATCAGTCATTTAGTTAATTAGATAAGCTTAGCACATGTTATGTTTAGTTTTGTGTGTTTATGCATTTGTGCTCCATATGATTGTATATTTAGATCCTCACGTTATGTCAGCCTCCATCACGTAGTTTCAGACTCAATATTCATACAGTATCTATGTTTTACCATACCCCAGCTTCAGTGCTACTTATATCATAAAAGCAAAGTCTTACAGAAACTAAGTGTAGAGATTCACTTGCTTATCATATTATGTTTGTTACTGATGTTTTAAGATATTTCAATTTTCAGTCTATTCCAGCCTATTGGTGAGTCTACTTACACTTAGCATGCAAGTTTTAAGATTATGTATGAAATCAATTTTACTTTTTGCGTTCACCCCAGCATACTCAGTATATTCCAGAAGTACTGATCCACATATATGTCTATGTGGCTATATTTTTTCATAATTTAGGTACCATTTATAGCCCGCAAATCATGATCAGACATTGTAATTTTCAACCAGCAGGTGATGAGTTCTCTTATTTCAGGAACTCTAAAAAATTTTAGTTCATGTACAGTCCATTTATTTTCCATGTGTATTGATTAGTGGTAGTTGAAGGTATGCCCCATCTAATTATAGTCAGTATAGTAGAGGCTTCATAGATGTCAGTCAGAGCCAGACATGTAATTTTAGTTTCTTTCTTTAGATTTATCAGATTGTAAAGCTTTATTAGTATTTTATCTATTTAAGATTTTCAGTATGATTATATTTCCGCACAGCAAAACAGCTATTTATTATGTTATAATTTAGTTTCTTAATAGTATGCCAATTCATGGGTTAGCTTGGGATCACTTGTGTTTTCAAGCATCATGTGGTATCTAGGGTGTACTCTCAGGGAGTTACAAACTGGGTATCAGAGCACAAAGTTCAAGTGTCCTAGGGTGTCTATGAAGTCGTGTCTAGTAGAGTCTTGCGGAACGGTACTGAGATATCTGTACTTTTCTTCGAGAGGCTATAGGGTATTTAGAAAATATTTCTCTTCTTTCATGTCTCAGATCGTGCTATAGCAAGGTCCTCTAAGAAACTTACATAGATTCTTATCTTGCTCTATTCATGCAATCTCTACCTTTTTTTAGGTAACTGAAGTAGTCAAGCTCAAATTTCTACAGACAAAGTTTCCTCAGACAATCCCCACAGATAGTTATAGAATTACATGTTGTCTTAGAAAGTACCCCATCAGTTCTCTTATGTCCTAAAGTTTGAAATATTTTATTCATGTTTATAAAAATCATGTGTTACGCCAGAGTCAGATGTGCTTTCAAATCCCTTTTACAGTATGTTATTTAGAGTTAGAAGTATAAACCCAAAAGTTTAGCAATAGTAGAGTTGGGATAGTGTTATCTGGATTGAGCAGATTAAGTATTCATGGGGCTAATTGTACGAAAGGTGAATTAGTAGGCTTGAATAGTGTATGCAAGAATTTAAGTTTGTTGATTCAAAATTAAGTATGATGGTGTGGATGTGAGTTAAGGGATGTGATATTAGTAGTCTATGAAGAAACAAAAGTAGATGATAAGCTTAGTGAGGAAAGTATGTGTCGAAAAGAGTGTAGGTATGTGATGATGATTGCAGAAGCTAAAGAAAGTTAATGGGTAGTATATTCTATGGAAGTTTAGTATTCATGTGTATTATTATACCCCCAGACTCTAGAGTAAAGTGATTGCAGTTCAGTTAGAGTTTATTAAGTGGTTCATAGACTTAGAATGATAGTTTAAGGCTAAGGAGGAGATAATAGAACAAGTAACTAAGTCAAGCCCGGCCCTCAGATTTTAGTAGTGATGCCAGTATGTGTAGAAAAGCAGTAAGGAAGGATTATTCCCAACCTATTCTTATCTTAGTACAAAGATTTTTATTCTTCACGACATCTACTCATGCCTTACATGTCGACTCCATGATCATAGTTCATGTTCATGCATATAATAGAGAATCATATACTCTCCTAGTTCCTAGTATGAGGAGTCCCAATTTACTCAGTAGTACGAATCATGTTCCATGAATTCATGAACTCCAAACTCAAGCCATGCAGCTTATGACTCATGTACTCATACTTTACAGTATGTTCAGTTCTAATACTCATGCTACACTCCTAATGATTAGCAAAATTCAGTTTATGTCATGTATTCGCTCATTTTAGATCTCTTTGATAAATCCATGATGTTGATACTCTATTCCTCAGACCTCAGTAAAGTGTCAAGTTATGCATAGTATCCCTTCGTGTTTCAGGTCCTCATGTTCTAACCTTTCAGTGCCCTTTCCTAATGTCAAGATAGTGATGAAGAGAAATTGTGAAAGCTCAGGGGGTGTTAAATTCATGATTCAGATTAGTATTACAGTGTTATGGGTTCCCTTTGTAGATTCGAGTAGGGTTGAACATAGTGAGAGAATTTAGTTCAGCTCAGACTTCAGTAGGTAGAT
Source organism: Capsicum baccatum var. pendulum (assembly GCA_030864225.1). Taxonomy (NCBI): domain Eukaryota; kingdom Viridiplantae; phylum Streptophyta; class Magnoliopsida; order Solanales; family Solanaceae; genus Capsicum; species Capsicum baccatum. The sequence goes on from CM061560.1 coordinate 47,274,177, forward strand.
TTATCAATTCCCATATGAATATTTTAAGTAGCCTTATGTGAAGTACAGTTTTGAAGTGGAATGTATCATTGGGCTTAGGCTTTCAGTATAATTCAGTCCGTATAGACAGCAATCCAGTATAATAATCAGACAAATAAGTTTCTATGGTTTCCCATCTTTCTTGTTCATGAGGTAATTTATTCACGACCATGAAAGTTGTAAATTCAATTTAGTTCATGTGTCAGGCATCAGATTCAGATTCCAGATATTCAGCCATGATTCAGTTCGTAAGTGTTCTGTACATTATCTCAGTCTTTCCTTAGTACTTCAGCCAAGTCAGTATCATTTAGGGGATGAAGTATCTTAAGGGGGAGATGTAATACCCTGAATATTCATGTCTTAAATCTTTTATCTCTTCCTCATAAAACAAGATCCAGCTTGAAGTAATAGTTACTCATCAGTTGACTCTCTCATTTCAATCTTAGACTTATAATCATTCCCATGTCCTAGAATGTATTCATGAAATCAGTTTAGTTCATGTATCATATTTCAGACTCAGTAATCCAATCATGTTGCAAGTCATGTTTGTTCAGTTTATGATCTTATTTACCTTAGTACAATACTTTCAAACTAACCAATCTAATTCGAAGACGAATACTCCCAAGGGGAAGATATTATAATACCCCGTACTTTTCTAAGTTTAGTCCAACTCATAGTCCATGTATAAGATGCTTAGAACTTGAAATTTGGCTAAGTGTTGGGGACTTAGTCTTATTTTAGGCCTCTCAAATTCAATGATTTTTAAAGTAACTTTCCTGACGTATATTTTTAAGTTAATTCATGTTTAAGGGTGTAAGTAGCATGTCTCAGGGAATTTTCAAAATTTTTGGATGAGGGAATTACATTCCAGTGGTCCACCGTGATTTCACTGTGTCGGGGTGACAGCCTAAATTGCACTCGTATTTTTTCCCGTGAAGCACCGCGATGGCGCCTCATCACACCAAGGTATAAAATTGCACTCATACATTTCCATTGACTCAAAGCGATCAGCTCGCATAGTGCCAAGCCCCTAATCACACTCGTCCTTTCAATGGAAAATTCAAGTAGCTTAACGCGATTCCACTACGTCACGGTGAAGGTGTATTTGCCATGTTGTTGATCTATAATTTGAAATGCATATTTCATGACCTTTATACTAGTGTGTGAAGTGATTATGAGGTGAATAATGTTCCCAGAAATCACTGAGAGCCAAGTTGAGCTAAGGACCTTAGATTTGTCTAAAGTTTGGGGTTCGATTCTACAAGGGTCTAATTTAAACATATATAAATTTTGATATACATGAAATTTTTCAGCTCAAGACCATCCAAATAGTAGATAATTAAATTAGCTTTTCAACAATACTAATTTCTTCATAATCCGATAATCGAGTGAAAAGTTATAGCGGTTTTAGTGTGAGGCAATAAGTTGCCGCGATGGTACCGTGTCATGGTAAGGTGCAAAATCGGGATACGGGTTACTAATTTTTGGTTTAAATGAGTGAGGGCAATTGGGTCTTTTCCTACCTCAACCCAGGTAGTAATAACACGATGTTAAGCCTCCATTAGGGCATTACTGGCCCTTATTTTCCTATTTTACTCTCAAAAATAAACCCTAATCAATCCTCTTCAAGAACAATCAAGAATCAAGCTTCCCAATTCAAGAAAGCTTTTGAGATTTTGTTTCTTCTTCTAGATTTAATATTTTAAGGTATGTGAGAGTTCATCCATGGGTCTCCTTTCACCTATGGGGCCCAAAAACCCTTTTGTTTTAATTAAAGAATGAATTTTTCGATCATTATGTTATTTTAAATGTTCAAAAAAGATTGAATTGCATGTTTTCATGGTGATTTTGATTAATTCCAGCACATGTGTAATTCCATGCAAGAATTTCAATTCCCCGTGCTATGAATTTGAGTTTTCCATTCTTTATTCAAGTAAATTCCATGATAGATCCTAAATTCATGATGTTTAGCAATATTTTCCATGTTTTAAATTCATGCCTTCCATATGTTTGATGAAATTCCTGTATCATATTAAGTCAATTTCAAGATGAATCCCCAAGTTATGAATTTTGCCGTGTAATTCTATTGTCCCCTCGTGTTTAAGACATTCTTATGGTCAAGCTATGATCTTTACATGTTTTGATGAGACACCCATGTCCTATTTTAAGCGAATCTCATGTAAATCCCCCAATTCATGATTTTAGTTATGTAATCATGCTATGATTCCATGTTTGAGATATTCCCATGTTCAAGTTCATGATCCCATGTGTTTGATAAAATATATAAATGTTGGGTTTCGAATAATGATTCCCTATTATGTATTTTAAAGTTTTCATGTGTCCTCAGTGTTATTGCTATCGGGTCCTGGGGGTTATGAATACCCAAAAACTTAGTTGTGTACATAGTTTTTCAGAATATACAGAATGGTTTCAGATAAACCATGAGCCTTGTCATTTCGTTAGTATCATGTTCAGTTAAACTCAGTCCAGTTTCAGTTCCAGTATCAATTGACACATTAATAAATTACCTAAGAATCCGTATGCACTATTATTTTAGAATACCATGACTTGAGCTTATCAGTTATTAGTTATTAGTGCATACACCAGTTACTATTTTAGTGTCTTTCAGTTGGGAGTAGGATTTAGCACCGAGAAAATGCAGGGATGGCGGCTTCCCCATCAGTTAGGCAGAGTTGTTAGTAGCAGTCTCTGTATTCCAGAACTACGTATCCAGCGTAGGATATGAGGAGTCACCCGTTCGCTTAGGCTTGACTACCTCTCAGGGGCCACCCGTCATTTTAGGATTGACACCCTGGTCCTTCGAGACATCAGTATAGTGGATCCACATAGACAGTGTTAGTACCCGCTGCACGGTACTGACACCCTTCCAACTGGGGTTACAAATTGGACCCCGATTATCTCAGATTGGGGCATGCAGATTAGATGATACCTACCACAATCTCAGTATAGTATTCAGTGTCTCTTCAGTTCAGTTTTGTCTGACTAAGTGTACAAACTTTCATATCTTCAATTTAACAGTTTTTAGTTTTTCAGATTATCTCAGTACCATAACAGATATACACTTAGTCTTTTATTCTCATATATTATAATTTTCACGCATTCACGCTCAGTCATCTCATGTTATTTTGATAGTCCTTACCCCATAAGAAAAGTACTCTATAGTTTTAGCCCAGTTATTCAGACTAAGTACAGTTCAGCCTTATATGACCAGTATTCAGATATCATTCATTCAGTTAATCAGTTAAGCTTGGCATAAGTTAGGTTTGGTTGTGTGGGTTTATGCATTCGTGATCCGTATAATTGTATATTCAGATCCTCGCATTACGTTAGCCTCCATCATGTAGTTTTAGACTTAGTATTCATACAATATCCATGTTTTACCATATCCCAACTTCAGTTCTACTTTTATCATAAAAGTAAATTCTTACAAAAACTAAGTGTAGAGATTCATCAGTTTATCAAATTATGTTTGTTACTCATGTTTTAAGATATTTTAGTTTTTAGTCAATTCCAGCCTATTGGTGAGTCTATTTACACTTAGCATGTATATTTTAAGTTTATGTATGAAATCAATTTTACTTATTGCATTCACCCCTGCATACTCAGTACATACCAGAAGTGTTGATCCACATATATGTCTGTGTGGATACATTATTTCATAATATAGGTACTATTTGTAACCCGCACATTATGATCAGATAGTTGCAGTTTCCAGCTAGCAGGTGATGAGTTCTCTTATTTTGAGAACTCCAAAAAATTTTAGTTCATGTACAGCTTATTTATTTTCTATGTGTATTGATTAGTAGTAGTTGGAGGCATGTCCCAGCTACTTATAGTCAGTATAGTAGAGGCTTCATAGATGTCAGTCAGAGTCAGTCATGTAATTTCAGTTTCTTTCTTCAGATTTATCAGATTGTTAAGCTTTTTTAGTATTGTATCTATTTTAAATTTTCAGTATGATTATATTTTTGCACAGCAGAATAGTTATTTATTATGTTATAATTCAGTTGCTTAACAGTATGGCAGTTCATGGGTTAGCTTGAGATTACTTGTGGTTTCAAGCACCATGTGGCGTCTAAGGTGTACTCTCGGGGTGTTACACTAAGCATGCAAAATAATAATGAACTGCTGAATACTATCTGAACTGAACTAAAATTCACTAAGTATAATTTCTGAAAGTATTTAACTAGGAAATCTAAATAACTGACACTATAAGTCTAAAATGTATCTAATTATTGGACAAGCCTCTAACACTGCTAACTAGAGAGCCGTTGGAAACGGACGAGTGTACATTTGCACTTCACCACGATGCGGTGCTATCACGTTATGTCATTGGAAACAGATGAGTGCAAATTTGAACCTCATCGCGATACATTACCTGCTCCACCGCAATTTCTAGCGCAATACGAGCCAATTGCGGTGAGCTACTGGAAAGGACAATTGTGATTTAGGGGCTTACCACGATGCGGTATAATCGCGGTAAGTTACTGCCTCACACAAAAAATGTCATAACTTCTCACTTGGGTATTGGATTAGGGAAAAATTGGTATCGTTGGAAAGCTGACTCAATTATCTACAATTTGGTAGGTCTTGAACTGGAAAAATTCTACATACATCAAGAGTTATACACTTTCAAAGTTGACCCTTATAGTATCAAACACCAAATTTTGGACGAATCTAAGGTTCTTAGCTCAACTTGGCTCTAAGTGATTTCTATGAATATTCTTCACCTACTAAACACTTCACACACTAGGAGATGAACTGAACTAGGAAAGTATGGGGTATCAGAGGTATTATGATTCTTTATTAAAAATTTAGTTCTACCCTTGTATTTTAGGGTTTATTTTTTATGTAATTTTGAACCTGAAACCAAAGTATGCTAATATGAGTACTAATAGACTCCTACTTATGTATAGAATCTATTTTTGATAGATTAGGAGTGTTTTAAAGTTGCTCGAAAGGGAAGGATTCTTATTGAAGAGTCCAATCTTATGTTTTCAGCTTTTGATGTAGGTTATGGTTTAACTTTCTTTAGACTGGACTAGTTAGATAATCATTCATGTAAAGTATGCTATAGATTGGGGATTTTATTGTAGTATCCATCTTTTGAGATTATTATTTATCGTGTGACACATATGGGAGCTTGTGTGAATTTTATTATTGATTAAGAAAATTATTATCTTTGAGATTCCTATGCAGGGGTTGATACTGGTCTTGTTTGAAAATTATTTATTCTTTATCATTATTATGATGCTCGTGACGGGTCTTGAATTGATTTTATTAATGTCTTACATGATTCTTTACTACTCTGTTACCATGAGAGGTCTTGTATCATGATCTATTGAGATTTGTGGTTGTGTGAGCTCATTTATACTATTTTCAAGTTAATTTATTGTATGATGTTGAGTTGGTTATGAGCATGCATCCTCATTCATTCATCTATATTCATGGAACTGATAACACTTAGAATTACTAATTTTGAAAGAAAATGAGACACTTTATGAAATGTCTTAGTCGAGGGATGTGCCTGTAAGGTTGATTAATGAGATTATGATAGTATATGGGTTTCGACCTCCCTCCCCCCCCCCCCCCAGCTTATTGTTCATATATTGGAAGCTTAGGTTTGAAAGGTATACACAAGGTGAATATTTGAACATTGCATACATATCATCTTTCTTATGTGATTGATATTGTGTGTTTTAATCTTCCTTATATTATATCTATGGTGCTGTTAATTCTTATACTGTTATTATAATTATATTATTTATATTAGTAGGAGAAATACAACTTGAGCCGTTGTTGGATATTTTTCAATATGCAGGTCGACGTTGCTCATAGTTTTCTTTATATGTATTGGTAGTTTTTCAGATTGGATAGTTTTGAATTGCTGCAATATTAATGAACTTAGAACTTAAAAAAAATTCATCATAAAGTTGGGAATATGTTTCACAGCAAGAAATGTCGTCGAGATTATGAAACTGTTACTCAAAGGTTTGAGAAAAAATTCCATCTACTTAAGATAATAGATTTAAACCATATTTTAAATTTTAAATCAAATACCATATCAGGTGAAGACTTTAAATTAAGATTATAGATGACAGTGGAATCGTCTCTTTATTGCTTTGGGATAATGAAGCAACCAAACTCATCAGAAATATACTTTAGAATTAAAAGAATGTCCTTTAGAGATTTGTGATTTGCAAAAAAATATTTTGTTTATCAGATCATAGCATTACCAAAATTTAATATACATTTAGATTTTTTATTCCCTTTATGAGTGTTCCTATCTGGTAGTATGAATGTCTTTTAGGATAGAACTGTCATATTTAGAGTAACTGTTAAACAAAAAAACATTGAATCTCATGATGAAGTCTATGGAATTACGAAGATCAACAATGACAAAAAAACTGATAAATCGATAGAAAAAATCGTCGTCAGAAGTTGCACTCAGAATAGGTATGATTTTCTTATAAATTGTGTAATTGTTATAGTGTATTAAAGTTTACCATAAAATTGATGCTTAATCCCATTAAGTTTTTAAAATAGAAAAATGATTTCAATGTTGAAGAAGTTGCATATGTTGACAAGGTATATTACTTTTCGTGATTTAAAAATTTTATTTGTGACTTCTCATAAATAATATTTTTGTGATTATACAATTTGATGCATTTTGAAAATGACTAGTCAATGTTCACCCATTTTAAGATTCCATGACTAATAACGAGAAAGTGTCTCCTAAAAAGCTTTCTACTAAGAGAGGTAGACCAAAAAATAAATGATTATAGCCGATAAAGAATAATATTTGATAAGATGTTAGCCATTGATTTGCAATACATTATTTAGGATATTGTTTTTAAAATTTATTTATTATATTTGAGTTGTTTAGTTCAAAATTTTAAAAAAAAATAGCAGGAAGTACATAACTTTTCGTTCTTTTCTTTATATATAAATTTTGTAACTTCTTTTACGGTCTTCAATGTTGTTTTAAGTGAAACAAAAATCATAAATTCACTAGTAAAATTTTTTGGAAACTCAAAATTTTTCGGGTCTAAAACAAACTCTCTACTAGATTCACCCTTGAACCACCCCTTGGACATTGCACTGGAAGACACGTTTCAACAACCTTTATGTCAGTTTCAGCAAATTGATTCTTTTTTGATTGATTTTTTCCTAGATGCTACTTCGATGTCTGGATTTGGAGAACAATTACGAGAAACTAAAAAAAAAAAACTAAAATGGATCATCTGAACATTTTGAAGTGTGAGGGCTAGGGGTGTCAATAATGGCTCAAAAATTAATAGCCCCCTAAAAGGTTTTGGGTTGGACTCAAGATAATTTCATATTAGGCTGATTTTAACTCAATCCAACATAACTCATTTTTATAATTATCTTCAATTTGCCCAATACTAGACCAATTTTAGCCTATATCTAAACTTTACTTGAATATGAACTTATTACTCGAGACTTATTTTGATTTCTTTTATTGGTCACGACATGAATCTTGAGTCATGAATCTTAGTCTAGGGTAAGGTCTCGAGTTAGGGTTGGATCTAGGGTGTCAAATTTAAAGTTAGGGTCGAGATAAATTCTCAGGTGTCCGTTAGGATCTGATCTTGGATCAAGTCCTAAGTAAGGGTCAGGATCAGTCTTGAGCCTTGGATATTGGGTCAAATCTGAAGCTCAAAATTCAAAATAGGATTGAGATTCAGGTCTCACATCTCAAGTCCAGGTTCACGGTCAAAATTGGGTCAAGTGTCAAATCTTGGGTCAGGCTCGGTTCTCGAATCTCAAGTTTTGGGCTAAGGTCGGTTCGGATCTTGAGTCTATTTCGGGTCTCAAGTCGTGGGTGCATATTTCTTTTTGTAAACTACCAACCTTCGAAGGTTAATTTTGTAGCATCGCATCGGGGTTGGGATCTTAATTCTCAGGACTCAAGCCTCTTGTCATGGTTCGAGGTTTGATTCTCAAGTCTCATTTCATGGTCAAGTGGGCCATTCAAAAAATAGGTCATATTGGGTGGGTCATGGCTCAACAAAATTTTAGCCTATTTCAGTCCAACTCATTTAACCTAAGTAGTTTTTTGACTGATTTTAACCCAATCTGTTTATTAACTCAGCCTATTTTAAATTGCTAGATATCAGTCTAATTTGTTCATTAGATACTCTTATTATAAAGAGTAAAAAATGGATCAAAAAAATTGGCACTGAGGTGGCATGTCACATGACCTTCACCTCACTCAAATGTCTGGCCATGTGAATTCTCACCTTGCCATGATGAAAAAAATATTAAAAAATAAAGTATTTGTGTATACCTTGATTAAGGCTGGAGTATATTTGGCCTTATAATATATGTGTGTGTGTGTGTGTGCGCGCGCGTGTGTGCGTGTGTGTGCGTGTGTATGTGTAAGTAAAACTAAAACAATGCAAGATGTCAAGTGGTAAGATATTAAAATAGCCACGTGGCAGTTTTTAGGACAACATGCCATGCATGAATAATATTCAAATATTATTTTAATCATTCATATTGAAAAAAAAAAAAGTTGTATGTTTTATTATTTCCAATTTAGGACAAGATGTCATGCGCGAAAAATTTAAAAGAAGATTTTTAATTGTATGTGTTGGGTTCTTTAATTGAAAATAGTGAAATTTAAAATTTGGAATTAGTAGTTTTGGAATTGACACAATTATATATTTTTAGTGTTTAAAATGGAATTAATAGATAAAACTTTTTGAATTGAGTGTATTAAGTTGTTGAAGTTGGGTTGATAGAGAAAAAATGAAATTTGAAATTAAAGGTAAGAAAAGTAATTACATATTTTAATTTTTTAAAAATAAAAAGGTAAGCGTTCAACAATAAAATTAATAATTATTTAATATTTAATATTTTATTATTTTTAATAACCAATTAATGGAATGTCAATATTAAAACATCTAAAATAATTGAAATTGTGATTAGGTATTCAATATAAGTTGTAATTTAAATATTAACAATTATTTCTGATATATCATAATCAATTTAAATTATGTTAATGCGATACAATAAAAATTAAGTTTGTACTTGATATAATACAATAATAATATGCTACAATAAATATACTCCATTATGTAAATGAAAATATTTAACTGAGAATTTTAGTCAAATTGATAATTTTAAATGCTAAATTTTGTGAATATCTTTACATTATTATTATTTCATTAAAATTCTTAAATTGTATACAATATATTAGAGAAATATATAAAATATAAAAAGTTTTTTTGCAATTGCATGATTATTTTTACTCATATAGGTTTAGTTTAAAAGGGGAGGGGAGGAGTGGTGGAGGAAGTAAGGTGGGGATATTAACAATCTAATATTTTTAAATTATAAATAATATAATAAAAAGTATAAAAGATAATATTTTTTGTAATTATATGATTGTTTTTGTATAAGTTTGGTATGGAGGGATTGGGTGGGGGTGGAGGCGTGTGGGGTTGGGGGGTGAATCTAAAAAATAGATCCAAATTAGGGTGACTTTTAAATTTTAGCCTCAGATAAAAAAGCTTCCTTAAAATAGCCTTTACTTATTAACTAATATTTTTTTAGAAAAAATTTCCCCTGATCAATGGAATAAATTATATAAATGATCTTCATAATGGATAACAACTCCATATTTATATCTTTCAACTTTTATTTTTTCTCTTTTTAATTGTACTTTGATTTTTATTTTTTTTCTCTTTTTATTTTTAATTTTCTCAACCCTTACTTTTTTCCTTTTTTCCTCTCAACTTCTTTTTTTTTCTTTTTTATTTTATATTACTTTTATTTTTTATTTTTCTTTCCTCTTTTTTTTGTTCTTTTTAATTTTTCTCAACCCTTACTTTTTTCTTTACACCTTTCAATGTCTACTTTTATAAAAAAAAAAAAAAAAAAAAAAAAACTTTTTTTATTTTTCTTTGATTTTTATTTTTTTTGTTTTTAAAATTTTCTCAACCTTTATTTTTATTTAATATTTATTTTTTATATCAACCTTTATTTTTTTTCCTATTCTCTCTCAACTTCTAAATTTTCTTTGATTTTTATTTTTTTAATATTTTTCTTTATTTTCTTCTTTTTTTGCAATTTTTATTATTTTTGTCCTTTTCTTCGATTTCTTCCTTTCTTCGATTTCTTTCATTTAAGTTACATCTCCTGAGCAAGAGTTGACATTATTACATTATAAAAGCAAGACTTACGACTTTCAAAGAATAAGCTACGTTTCATGGGAAAGAGTTGACACTACTACACTGTAGAAGCAAGACTTATGACTTTCAAAGAACAAGTTATGTTTCATGGGCAAGAGTTGACACTGCCACCTTGTATTTTGATTTATGAGATGTTTAATAACTCTTATCTTAAAGGCTAGACTTAGCTCAAGGACTTTCAAACAACAAATTATACCCCACGGGCAAGAGTTGACTCCACCACGTTATATTTTTATTTATGAGATATTCTACAACTATTGTCTTAAAGGCAAGACTTAGTTCAAGTACATTCAAACTAAAAATTATGCCCCACGGGCAAGAGTTGACTCTACCACATTATATTTTCATTTATAAGATATTCTACAACTATTGTCTTAGAGGCAAGACTTGGCTCAAGGACTTTAAAACAACAAATTATGCCCCACGGGCAAGAGTTGACTCTACCACGTTATGTTTTCATTTATGAGATGTTTTATAACTACTGCCTTAGAGGCAAGACTTAGCTCAAGGACTTTCAAACTACAAATTATGCTCCCACAGGCAAGAGTTGACTCTACCACCTTATGTTTTTATTTATGAGATGTTCAACAACTATTATTTTAGAGGCAAGACTAAGCTCAAGGATTTTCAAACAACAAATTATGCCCCACGGGAAAGAGTTGACTCTACCACGTTATGTTTTCATTTATGAGATGTTCTACAACTATTTCCTTAGAGGCAAGACTTATCTCAAGGACTTTCAAACAATAAATTATGCTCCACGGGCAAGAGTTGACTCTATCAGGTTATATTTTCATTTTTGAGATGTTCTACAACTATTGCCTTAGAGACAAGACTTAGGTCAAGGACTTTCAAACAACAAATTATGCCCCACGGGCAAGAGTTGACTCTACCACATTATGTTTTCATTTATGAGATTTTCTACAAATATTGTTTTAGAGGCAAGACTTGACTCAAGGACTTTCAAACTATAAATTATGCCCCATAGGCAAGGGTTAACTCTAACACGTTATATTTTCATGTATGAGATGTTCTACAACTATTTCCTTAGAGGCAAGACTTGGCTCAAGGACTTTCAAACTACAAATTATGCCCCATGGGAAAGAGTTAACTCTACCACGTTATATTTTCATTTATGAGATGTTCTACAATTATTGCCTTAGAGGCAAGACCTGGCTCAAGGACTTTCAAACTACAAATTATGCCCCACGGGCAAGAGTTGACTTTACCACGTTATCTTTTTATTTATGAGATGTTCTACAACTATTGCCTTAGAGGCAAGATTTAATTAGCTCAAGGACTTTCAAACTACAAATTATGCCTCACGGGCAAGAGTTGACTCTACCACGTCATATTTTCATTTCTGAGATGTTCTACAACTATTGCCTTAGAGGCAAGATTTAGCTCAAGAACTTTCAAACTACAAATAATGCCCCACGGGCAAGAGTTGACATTACCACGTTATGTCTTCATTTATGAGATGTTCTACAACTCTTGCCTTAGAGGTAAAACTTAGCTCAAAGACTTTCAAACTATAAATTATGCCCCACGGGCATGAATTGACACTATCACGTTATGTCTTCATTTATAGGATGTTCTACAACTCTTGTCTTAGAGGCAAGACTTAGCTCAAGGACTTTCAAATAATAAATTATGCCCCATAGGCAAGAGTTGACACTACCACGTTATGTCTTCATTTATGGGATGCTCTACAACTCTTCCCTTAGAGGCAAGACTTTGCTCAAGGACTTGTAAATAATAAATTATGCCCCACGGGCAAGAGTTGGTACCATATTATGTCATTATTTATGATATATTCTACAAATCTCGCCTTAGAGATACGACTTATCTCAAGAATTATCAAAGAACTTCATAACAATAATTCATGCCCTTAAATTTTCTTTGATGTTAAAAAAAGAAGATCCCTTTGCGGATTATCCAATTTTTTATTTATTAGCAAAATATAATAGAAGTTGAGAAAAAAGAAAAAAGTGACCAAACAAAATAGAGAAATAAAAAAAAAGATTGAGAAAAAAATAGAAAGAAAAAACAGAAAGATCAAGAAAAAAGCGAAGAATTAAAAAAATTGAGAAAAATAAAAATGAGAGGAAAAATAAAAATAAAGTTTGAAAAAAATGATGAAAAAAAAAGATAACTAAAAAAAGAAAAAAGTGATCAAACAAAATAGAGAAATAAAAAAAAAGAGTGAGAAAAAAAATGCAAGAAAAAAATAAAGATTAAGAAAAAAGCGAATAATTAAAAAATTGAGAAAATAAAAAATGAGAGGAAAAAATAAAAATAAAGTTTGAGAAAAATGAGGGGAAAAAAAGAGAACTGATAAAAAAAAAGAAAAATAAAGGTTAAAGACAAATGAATTAAATATATATATATATATATATATATATATATATATATATATATATATATATATATATATATATATATATATATATATATAATGCTTGAGAAAAAAAACAAAGGTAGAGACAAATGAATTAAAAAATGAAAATAAAATTAAAGAAAAAAATAAAAAGTGAAAATAATAAAATTAAAGAAAAAGTAAAAATGTGAAAATAATAAAAAATAGTATAAAAAATTAAAGAATAAAATAAAAAGTGAAAATAATAAAAAATAAAATTTGAGAGACCAATAAGTATGAAACGTTTTAAATATATATTTGAGGTGTAGAGGGGTAAATGATACTTGTACTATACTTAAGTAAAATGATACTTGTACTATAATTAAAAAGTAAGAAAAATTATTTTTTAAAGACATTTCTTATTTGGGTCAAATATCTAAAGTTACCCATATTTGGGTCTATGGCATGGAATTTCCTGATTGTGGTGGGGTTAGAAAAAAAAATTTGTTATTATTTTCTTAAAATTGAGGGGTAGGAGGTGGGGGGGGGGGAGATAGTAGAGGTGGGTGGGGATAGATTTAGAAATAATATGGTAGTTAAATTTTTTTTTTAAAGATAATAATTTAACATGTTTGAACGAGACATTTTAATATAAAATAATTAAAAATAATATTTTATTATTATCTGTACATCGCATGAATCCGTATACTAGTATTACATAACTAGAATGTAGTTGACTTGTTGATAACATTATTATCTCTCAATCTTATATTCCACCCACTTTAAATAGAACGAATTCTGTCTTTTTTAGTCCTTTTAAAAAAGAATGAACTTTTTTTGGCAATATTTTATTTCTAATTTTCGCGTGACAAATATAAGATCACAAGATTTAAGGACATTTTGATATATTTGACATTGTTATAAAATAAGAAAGAATAAAGAAGAAGAGTAGAGAGAATACAGAGAGTGATTCTTATTTCTTCTCTTGGGGGATGATTTACAATGAAGGAAGTCTTCTATTTATAGGGGAAATTTGCCTAGTTTCACACTAAAAGACAAATACATTAAATCCTAATAGATATCAACTAGATCTTATTAGATCTTGATAGATATTCACTATAATGTAAATATATTTATAACACTCCCCGTTGAATGTCTAGATAGATAATGTGCCTCATTAAAACCTTACTAGAAAAAATCCAGTAGGAAAAAAAATCTATTGAAGGAAAAAGAGTACACATTTCTAACAATACACATATCGGCTGCCTCATTAAAAACCTTACAAGGAAAACTCAGTGGGACAAAACCTCGTAAGGGAAAAAGAGTACAGCGCATATTAACTCCCCCTAATGAGAACATCTTTGAACCTTTGCATCCCGATCTTGTAAACCATCTTCTTGAAAGTTGCAATTGAAGGAGACTTGGTGAATAAAACAGTCACATTGTCACTTGAACGAATCCGTTATATGTTAATATCACCATTCTTTTAGAGCTCATGTATATAAAAAAGTTTTGATGAAGTGTGCTTCATTCTATCTCATTTTATGAATCCTCCATCAAGATGTTCTATGCATGATGCATTATCTTTGTATAAAATTGTGGGTAGATTGTCATATGTCACACCATATTTTTCTCGAATGAGATGTATCATGGACCTCAACCATACACATTCTTGGCTTGCTTCATGAATAGCTATTATCTCAGCATGATTCGATGAAGTGGCTACGATAGACTGCTTTGTATATCTCCAAGATATAGCCTGCTTTGTATACCACATATGAACACATAGCCTATTTAAGACCGAGCTTTATGTAGGTCAGATAAGTACCAAACATCAGCATGACCAATAAGATCGGGACTACAATCTTTAGAATAAAATAAACTCATGTATTTTATCCTATTTCGATGTCTCCTAGTAGGAGTAGAAATATACCTTTCTAACATATTAACTGAAAAGGCTATAGGCCTTGTAGTATTTGCAAGGTACATGAGTGCATCAATTGAACTAAGATATAGTACTTCATAACCAATCCAATTCGATATATTTCGAATTTCAGCAAATAATCTATTGCTTTGAAAACTCTCCAAGAGTTCCAATGATTTTCAAGTTATAAGCTTATACAATATAAGGATTATAAATAAGTTTCCCAGAAACTTTTATATTCTTCAAGCATTTTGAATCCTTAAAAGTTTTTCACATAAGTTTTGTCAAGTGACAATATTCAGCATTTCATGAGTGACATCTTCAAATATCTGGACTGCAAATCAAATAAGTTTAATACTTACCAAAATGCATCCTTTTATGTCACTTGATAAATATTTCTACGTCAACATGCTTAAATTAATGTAGCATTAAGATCCTCGTAATCTTTCACAATATTGCGCCAATATTGTGTCAAAGATATTGATGATATATAATTTAGTATCGGTTCACAATGCGACATAACATTTTGAGATCTCATTACTTTATTATTTTCAGGTACCTGAACCTCTCATAAGGTTTCATGAAGTGTTATGTCATAGGCTCTTCAAGCTCATATTACCTTCTTATTATGATTATTTGCTCCTTATCCTTTTCTAGGATTATTTCATTTGGAACCGATTGGTCTATCATGCTTCACGCATGCATAGACTTTATCCTTTAAGGACACAAAATAGGAGCACTTGCATCTAAATATAAGATGTTTTCGGCATTTGACTTGAATTATCTTTTGAATGAGGATCTGATGATAATTCCTAACATATTTCTTAGCTACTTATAATCTTCCCCTTATGTTAGAAAAACTAACATACATCCTCCATCTTCTTTGAGGAATCTATCTTTGTGCATCATGGTATATTCATTAATCGTATACCACACATCAAAACTATTAGATGGAATAGTTGGTTCATGACCTTGAACCGATTGTGGGGAAAGAAATAATCATAATTTATTGGTCTAATGCATACAAGTGTTATTGTATGCAACATATCATATTTTAAACCAACACATGAAACTTTGTTCTCATTAGCGATGGTTTAGCTATTTATCGAAGGCATTCAATGCCAAACCATCATCATCAAGATAACTTTCTTGATTGCACAATCTGAAAATTATGTTCTTAACTCAATTTTATTGAGCAAACAACTTTATGAATGTCAAACTGCAGGTTGTCAATGAATGTACATGTGATCATCTTATTGATGCATCTTTTCAACATATCACATGATAGGTGAACGGGCCCTTATTCACCTTTTATATTTTTATGATTTAAGGAATTCAATTCCAACATTAGTTGGTCCAACCAACTTATCATGAGAACAAATGCCATAAACAATTCTCAAAGAATCTTTTAGTTCTTTAATACATGTCTAATATTCAATATGCACATCTTCGAGATGTCACAATTGTTCATATCAATTTATGAACTTTTATTCTAGTAAACTTCAAGTTTACCATGACATGTACTTTTTTTTCTTTAGTAAATTTCAGATTTACTATTGCATGAATAAATTTCAAATTTACTACTGTAGAAGTAGATTTCGAAATAACTCTTCTCAGTTATTCTGCCTCATTCGGAGGTGAGTTGTGATACCATCACAATCAAGTGCACGTTTGCATTAATAAGCTTCTCATTCCCCAGGAATGGAATATAATCGTGTCTTAAGCCTATCAAATTATGATAGCTTATAACCTCTTTCAAGATTTTGCTACTTCAGAAGCAAATCGAGGCATACATATGATGTAGAGAATTTTTTCATATCATATCTTATGATTATAATACGTGTGTGAAAATATCATCACTTTTGATGATCATAATCATATTGTCCCTTCACGCTTATATTCGTGCATTCAATTACTTGTCTCCTTTCAGACATATTATCCACTGCTGCCACATACACCTCAAGAATGAAGTAAGTTGTCATATTTCAGACTTATCATATATTGCTACCACATTCACTTCATGGAATGGAGCATATTCAATGGGTCGGATTTTATAACTTTTCACCAAATACCCATTATTTTGTCTTAGCCATCATAATATCATCAGTATGGTATATTGAGATTCAAACTCAATGTCTTATCCATATAAAGGCGTCTTAGGCAATAAATCGATGGGGTTTGAACCCAACATCTTATTTTCATAGTGTATGCATCCGTATCGTGCTTTGGGGATGATGACCATCTTCAAGAGGTCAAATCTTTCTTTTAGGCTATTCCACAAAACAAGTGGATCCTTAGTAGTAAGGTATTCAATTTTTATAATTTCGTCAAGATGATAACACAAGAAAATCATAGCCTTTGCACGATTTTGGTTAGATGTTGTATTTTCTTTCTTTATGGCGTCTCCAAGACCCATAACATCTAAGTGGATTTCAACATCCAATACCCGTGAGAGGTAGTTCTTGCTCGAAGCAACGAACTCAAGTTTTGTAAGATTATTAGTCATATGAAAAGAAATAAAATAACACCTTAACCTTCAAATTTGAGACGACAGTGTATAAAATTTAAATCTATCGTCTTACCCTCAATCAATAATATAATTTTTTTGTTAAATTAGCTTTTGTAAACTAACATTAAATTGCATCACAGAAGTTGAAAAAGTATACATACATACAAATAAAACAATATTTAAACCATTAGTAGCAAAATATAAATAAATAATAAATTAAAAAATAATTTTTATTAAGATTCAGTGAATACCAAACAATGCTTATAGGCTAAAACATCTTGACAGAAAATGATTTTCTTGCAAAATTTATTCGTGTGTACTTGACTATATTATATTGTTGCTTTTGATTCTGTGAAACATCTGGATGCTTACCAACGAGACTGGTGGTCTTAATGCGCTGTATTCAACTTAAATATATTATATTATTAGTAACAAAAGACAGATAACATAAGGAATTACTAACCTTGAAATTACTTTTACATTTATAATCTCATCTTGTTACCTTTACATTTATAATCTTATCTTGTTTGGCAGGGTCTCGTGCTGATAACGTGTTATAAAACAAGAAAGAATAAAGAAGAGTAGAGAGAATAGAGAGAGTGGTTCTTATTTCTTCTCTTGAGGGATGATTTACAATGAAGGAAGCTTATTTATAGGGGGAATTTGCCCCTAGTTTCACACTAAAAGACAAATACATCATATCAACTAGATCTTATTAGATCTTGATACACATTCACTATAATGTAAATATATTTATAACAGACATAACTTTAATCTAAGACTATAAGATTCAAAAATTTGCTTTATTTTTCTTAGTCAAGTCAAAACATGACAAATTTTGAAACGAAGGAAATACATTTCTTTATAGGAAAACAAATTCTTCTACATTTGTGGTGATCACAGGGTTCTAGTCACAATAGATGTAAAACAAATTCTTTACAGGAGTGTGTCTCAATACCAAATTAGTTAAACTTACACGATGCAGAAAAGCCTTCGGAGGCAAAAATATATACAAGCGTGGATACAAATCTAGCTACGGCAGCTTTGAGAGCGCCAGAATGTTTGAAGGGGCATTTTCTTTTCCTATTGTTGGTTGCTCCTTTTTTATTCTATTTATTGTTGCATGTTTTCTTTCCAAATGGTGCATTACTTGTCCTGAACTTGTTGGATTGTGTCACCACTTGAAGGAGATTCTAATATGATGTAACAAAGTGGTGGTATGGTGTTTAAATGGAGGCAAGTTTCCTGCTTAAATTTTAATTTACTTATGCCTTGTCTTTTTAGCTAAATTACTTGTCCTTAAACTCCTTGGATCATTTCACCGCTTGATGAAGACTCGCATGTGATATAACAGTGTTTGTATCTATACATCAATGAATTGATATGACTAAATGAATCTTGTACATCCGATTACGATTATAACAAACTAGTTGACTTCACTAACACACACCTGAGTAATAATAGGGAGCTGCTCATCATGATCAGTTTTCTGGCCAACGAAGATCGTTTCATAAACCAAAGCAGCAATGGCAACACCAAAGTGTCAAGCCAGTAAACCTAATGACTTTTCCATGTCTAGCTAACCACTGCTTTCCCAAAAGGGGGGCAACAGGGTTCATTGCGGCACGATAAATGTCACCACCAGATAAGATGTTGGCACCAAACAATAAAACCAATTGCAATTTAGGCAATGACTCCCAATTTACCTCTTCTAGAATCAATCATAATTTCACAAAGTGTAAATAAGTCCTAAGGCCAAAGATCATTATCATCTCAAAAATAACTGCATTCCTTGGTGTTGGACGTAAGGCACTACTTCCAATACCATTTTATGTAAGAATTTAATTAGATCCCACGGATAATATATGAAAACCTACTAATAGGGTCTAATGCACCTAGAAGGAGCAGTATCACTTCTTAATCAATCATTTAATTATTAATCAGTTTTTGTTATTTTTAACTAGGAAAGTCTTGTGTTATTTTACTAGACCCCTAACGTGCCTAAGGAACATGTAATTTAGTGTTTTGTTTAGTCATAACTTAACTGAAGTAAGATAAAGCAAGTAAAGTGAATTACACGGTATTTAAACTTGTCCAACACCTTGCTATAATATGGTAGGTGCAATGGGTTGTGTCATTAGTAAGGTATTCCTTGATAACTAGAGGTGATTCAGAATTTAAACTTGATATATAAGTTTTTAAGTTTTTTTGAAATTACGAGTTCAAAACTTAAATATTCCTCCATATCAATATTTGTGACACTCCAAAAGAATAAAGATATCTTTCTATATTTAATGATAATTTGACTTTATTTAAAAATATCTAGTATGTATAGAATATGCCTTAGTGTTTTAGCGATTTGCAGACAATTATTTTCTATGGATGAAATGGGTTATCTAATGTGTTCCACTAATGTGTTGAAAGCAGTAAAACAAGAACACCATATTTTACGTGATAAAAATCAGCTCAAAGTAAGTGTGAAAATCACGACATGTATCTCTATAAAATTTATCCGGATTTCACTAAAACAATGAGCCACTCGACCAACGATTACAAACTTTGTAACCTATGAAATTATATACTCTAATTCCTAACAACATACAAACCTCCCAAGGTTTGTGTTCCTAAGTCTTTTAAGTTACCCTAACTTAACGATTAACTTCCAATCCAGTTTATAATACACTGAAACTATGAAAGCGTAAACGATTATAACTCGAAAAACAGTCATAATACAGTTAAACCAAACCTATAGCTAGACTATGCTATGTGGACCTGTTCCTTCTTGGAGTTCTTTACGCAACACCTCAAGAATTCGATCTTTGAATTGCCTTTGATATTGTATGAGTTCGCAAGCGACCATGTGGAAGCTCTTGGGTATTTATACATGTGGATACTTGCTTCCTTTAGGTTGTCTTGATTTTCCTTCTAAGGAATCTCATTTCTTTTTGGAGTCCTTCTATTGATTAATTTCATTCCTATTTGGAGACTCTTTGCCGCCTTCCTTTTACTCTTTGACGTCTTGCTTTTAATTCTCTTCCTTACATTGATTCATCTAATTTTGATAACCTTTTATAAGCAGGAAATTATTTCTCGATTTAGCATAATCACTTTCCTTAGCTTGTGTTGCATGAGTTCAAAGTCAACTATCACTCATCTCTCAATACAGGTTGAACTTGTGCACGATGGACCAGGTGAATCTACATGTTTCTTGCTTCTGTTCCACTGCTTTGCCTATCTTCAAAACAACTCACATTCCAACACACACATAGAATAAGCTAAGCTAGACAATTCAAGTCATGATGATGCGGTTTTATATATATATATATATATATATATATATACATACTAGTTTAGTCGCACGTGTAACTTTGAATTATTTAAAATTAGACGATTTTATCTATTACGAAAGTTTATAATGAAGTGCAAAAAGTTCAAAACATATATTTTATTGTAAGCACATCTATATTTTACCATCAGAAGTTTTAAGTGGTTAATGAATTTAATATATTATAGATATAGGTTTATAGACTTTCTAAATTTCTTAAAATCAAATTTAGTAGAGTTAGAATTCTTAAACTGATGAAAACAATATTAGTTGTCATTAATTCTGATAACGTTTAATAAGGAAAGGTTGGCATAAGTATATTTAATTAATTTTCAACTATTAAATATTAAAAAAATAGTAAAAAGACAATTTTATGTAAAACAAAGACTTTTACTAGAGCGCAAAAATTTCAAACGATATTTCTAAGCCCCTTCACACTTTTAATATATTATAGATTATAGATTATAGATTAGAGATTATAGATTATAGATTATAGATTATAGATTATAGATTATAGATTATAGATTATAGATTGATTATAGATATAGATTATAGATTAATAGATATAGATTATAGATTATAGATATATATTTATTAAAAAAATAATTTTTAGTCTATCTCATTAATATTATTATTTGAAACGACCTAATATTGTGTTAATCATAAAATTAAAATCGTTGGTATTAACTTTGACGTCCATTGTGCATGTATCGTGTATGTGAACTAAGATTAATGCTATACAAATTCTTAATGAGCTAATATATGATAATCCTAGGATGGACAAAAGAATTCACTACAAACGAAATATTGATAAATTATTACTTTCATGTATTTAAAAAATTCAACTTTCTTTGTGGGTGATTCACTGTCACGAATCGAGCCGGGGCCCTAGCCGTGACGAGCATCCCAAACCATGGAGGTCTGAGCGCCCTTCTAAATTTGGTGATCATGCACAATATTCATACAGTATAAGAGAATTTGCAGAAATACAAAACAATACGGAATCATGGTCACACTCTGAAATCTGTTCAACAATGCGGAAATAGGTTTATCAACATTTAAACATCTTTCTCAGACTGCGAAATCTCTACTACACATAACATCAATAACTTTTTGAAACCTGGGACAAGGCCCCCAGTGGACCAAAACCAAAGTAAGAAAAATATGTCTAAAAAGAGATATACCTTAAGGAATAAAGAAGGCTCACCACCGCAAACTTTACTTCTGTCTGAAAGCTCTACAGATTAGCAGGACCTCTAGACTGATCCTCAGACCCTGAAAGGTAAGGGGTCAATATAGTTTTACTGGTACGTAGAGCAATCCAAAATAATAATTTCTATTCAACATATATGAGAGCAATTTAAAGCAGTTCATAAATATATCATATGGTAAGAATCACATGGTCATATTTAAAAGATTTTGTAAAATCATCTGAACTCTGTGACACTCTTTATATTACTTCTGTGCTAGGTGGTTACCCTATAACTCTGAAATTCTATGGGCTGAATGGAATCTTCCATTAACTCGGCAGTCAATCCCCCAACCCAAGTTTTCCGCAAGGGTCGGAGTCTCTGTCTCTACTACGCCACAGGGTCGTCGCCAGCATACAATAATGATATACCCGTATCAGCAAAATATGGTTTTGGGCTAAGAGTTACTTGAACTCAAGCCTTCTTCGGGTAACCACCTAACCCTCTTTAAGTCCATTTTTAACTCTTTAAAACATTTCATTCTCTGAAATCAAATTCTAAAAACTCTAGCTCTGTAATGGCATACATTTATATGGTATCGTCATACCATTGACTTGCAAGTCGCGTCTCTGAGCCATTAATAGTATATTATAATCTCAGTTTTCAAAACATAATGTTTGGGACCACCATATCAATAAATCAATTCAAAGATCTCTTTCTTAAAACTCATGTAAACACATGTAAGAAACTCTCTTTTTCAACATTTCAACATTCAAGAACCCGGATCTTGATCCGTTTCTTGGAATTCTTGATTTGGTCTTTAGGGATGAATTAGGGTTTTTATTTGAGAGAAAAATTGAATTATAGAGTGTATTATGGTTTTTGGGGCGCAAATCTTATGTTATGGACCGATTTTGGGTGAGGAGAAGTGACCAAAATGCCCCTAGATCCATTAGAAAACTGATTTAACGAGTAAAACAGTTTTGTAACGCATTGGCCGACGCTTCGGCTTACTGTCTCACATGGAAAATGTCATAACTTTTCACTCGGTTATTGGATTTTAGAAAAATCGGTATATTTGGAAAGCTAATTCAATTATCTACAATTTGGTTGGTCTTGACCTAGAAAATTCTATGTGTATCAAACGTTATACATGTTCAAAGTAGACTCTTGTAGAATTGAATATCCAATTTTGAATGAATGAAAGGTTCTTAGCTCAACTTTGCTTTAGGCCATTTCTATGAACATTTTTCAACTCATAATCACTTCATATACTAGGAGAAAGATCATGACACATGAATCTAAACATAAACTATGGAATCAGAGCTTACACACGTAGGAACGACGATTCAATTTCTAGCTCAAAAATGTAGGGCGTTACATTATCTCCCCCTTGGGATCATTCGTCCCCGAATGATAGGTAGGGACTTTTGAGGATCTAAAAGTATAGAATAAAGAACCTAATCTCGCATTGAATAATTTTTCTCAACAAAACATACAAAGGCATCAAACTAGTTTCATGGTAACCCCGAGCAAAACGTGTAAGAATGAAACATGAGCCAATGATACTTTACATAGGGATGATCTTGCACGTGAGCTCTGTGAACCATAATCATCACTACATAAGGCATGAGTCAATTTGGTGATCATAGATCTGATTTATATTGGTACTAATAATGAAATAAGATTTCGTGGAAAATAGGACTAGAAGCATTCTCTACCTTACAAAGTACCACGAATAGACTTAAACTTAGACGCACTAATGTCTATACCCCTAAATAATAAATAGCATACTTCACACTCGCCAACTTACAATTCTCCAATCACACATCTATCCATAAGAATTTGAGTCCCACTACTTAGTACTGCTATGTTGAAGCCTAACTCGGAGTAAAAAGGTATAACTTAAACTATAGGACCCTGTACTTTATATCCCATTAAGAATATTGTCTCACCTTATCACTATCGTCAAACACTCTCAGATTTTAATTCAAGGAAACTAACCACATAGTATGGGTTGAGTTTTCATCAATCAGAACATTCAAGCCTATCATTACTACACCTACTTCATGGATTTCCCCTACTAAGACCAGCAAATTCAATTACATTCACAAAGATTTTTACTATATATCTCATTCCCAACTATTTCTCATAATAAAAGTCCATCCCCTACTTAGCTATTTCACACAACAAAAGTTCATCTCCTTCCTTTCCCTTTCACTTATAACCTTAGTTCGAGAATTCACATCAATTTGTTTTTTACCTTCAAGAACATCTACTCCCCTATCTAACATATCACCACGCTTCCACATCCACCATCATACTATCATATGGAGGGTCATTAAGGGACCCAAGCATAAATATCATGAATGGAAGTAACACTATTAGACCATAACTTATACCTATTGCACTACTCAAGGAGAGACATAAAATGAAGATACGATAGAATAAACACGAAGTGCTCCATATAACAAGTCTCTGGATCATAAGTAAAGAGTCATTTGGAAGACACAATACAGCATGAATTCTTAGGATAGAGCACAGTGAGAAACATTGGTGCACATATTAAGGCAACACGAGGGAAAGAGACTAAATTACCCTCCTAGACTCAAAAAATCAGTAAGATGAACTGGGCACCCAACGCGATTGGAGCGCGATGCATCGAGATTGCATCGAGACACTGGTTTGGCCAATATGATTACCGATGCGGTGCATCGATATCGCGTTGATCCATTAGTTTACTCCGTCAAACACATCTCAAACGCGGTCTGAAAAATTTGAAACTTTCCTGGAACAACCCCTTTACACTCCTGAACATGAATCGACTAAAAAATCTACTTCTCGGGGTCGGAAAGATCAATTTGAAAATGATGAGAGTTACAAGCTCATAAATATGACTAAGTCTTTTAATAATCATAAATTTTTTCGGGTTGACAGCTCTCCATATATGCAACCAAGAGTAGTACTGAGTGGAGAATGCTACAGGGTGTTACATTACAACTAAGACAAAGATTTCTACTTGAAGCAATTTCTCCTCGCTTAAGGAACTGAGATTTTTTCATGAGTTTGCATAAACCTTACCACTTGGGCTAAACCCGACATAGGATGAATTGGTGATATATAGAAACATATTCTTTTAGAACCAACCATGTTGAGAGACATAGATCTTTATGGATCACGAACAACATAACATATGGATTGAATACATGAAACACTGAATTACTGAGAGACATAATTTCTTCTAGTTTGGAGGTCAAATCATAAACATAAGTCCATAGAGTACTCGAACCATAGGCATAGGCATGACTTGAACAAATGATGTAATACATTAGCAGGAAACTCTCTTAAATTGAAGTAGGAGGATTATACTTGAGTAGGAATAGATTTATCATGTCTCCTCCCCGCAACTTGCGATATTGAGAAAAATTTGGGAACTAACTTAATTCCCCATCCCTCCCTTAGATCAAAGTCACAATCCTAGACTTTTGGACTTATCCCCTTATCAAATCTATAGTCACAACGCTCAACATAAAAGAGACATCACCATACAATTAAACTCTAAACTCTCCCTGAAGAACTATACTCTGAAGCCTTGGCTTTTCTGTAAATGCTACTCTTAACTTCTGCTAGCCTCTATAGCCATCACTCTACAACTCCCACTCTCATGAGCGCACACATCCACACTCCTTATCACAAAAAGGGGGTATCAGTATATATATGAACATAAAATCCTCTCATTAATCTCTAATACAAAAACACTAAATTATTTTCTAAGACATCCCCTTTTAGGGACGCTAATCGTAATATCTTCTAACTCCCAAAGTCATCAACTTACGACTAACATTTTCATTGGTATAAACACCCATTCTTCTAAACAGTTAACATTCCATCTTCAATTCCTTAGAATACTATCATTACACCTCTGATCACATAACTTGCAACTTCACAAACTCTGTAAGACTATACTAAGGGCGCATATTGAATACTTATTTTTTTCTCAATTCAAATCTAAAGAGAACCATACAAAAACTTCCCATACTTATACATACTACGAGATTCGATAATAAAATCTAGGTGCTCGTAACACTCACACACTTCACTCCTTATCTAGCAACATGCTACCTCGGGGTTCAACTTATTCCTATATACTCATGTTCTTATCCACTTAATGATTCAACCATAATTCATGATTTTAACACTATTCCTCATGTACACATATACCTCAAGATAACCACTTAAACTTTTTCTAAATCATTAACCTAGGCCATTTTGCACATCACATCAAGCCCGCTAATTACTGCACAAAACATGCATCATTAATCTCAAGCTATTATTCTCACCACTATAATCCACATCTAAACACCACATATAAATTTTAAGCATATTTTCTATCCTCAATTATATACCACTGGTAAAGTTGTAATACCCATACTTTTTCTAGCTTGAAATTTTTCCCAAATAATGTCAGAAGTTTTCTTTGAAAGATGAATCCACTTTTGTACACGTGGTATTTTTAAGATTTTCACTTTTAATCATGTGGGAAATCAAATAAGATTTCTATCGATACCAAATTCGCCTAAATCCGACACCCGAGTGAAGAGTTAGAGCCTTTTTAGTGAGATAGTGTATCACTTGAGCCTTCAGCGCATCGCAAAGATAGCTCAAATGGCAATAGTCAATTTTCAGTGTTGCTCTGCGATAGTGGCGCGTCTCGCCAAACTTTCATGTCTCAAGCAAGGTGGCAACGTGATAGCTCCACATCGCGCCACCATGCAGATTCCTAATTGTCTAGTGCAGTAACTTGGTGAGATAGTGGCGCGTTGCGCCAGGGATGAAAATTGGGAAATTTTCACAAAAATTAAAATATGTGTCCTAGGGTTAAAAGTGTCAATTTTCCTACCCTATATAAGCTCAAAAACACTGATTTGAGCCTCAATTACACCTAAATATACTCTATTCTCTCAGAATTCTCTCAAGAACACATTAGGGTTTTTCATAGAAGATTCAAGTTCAAGAATTTTCTCCATCAATATTTGTGTATTTACGAACCAAGGTATGCGCGGTGTTCATTCATGGACTCTTTCCCTCCATGAAGCCCAAGAATCTCTTTTCCAGCTTCAAGTTTATGGATTTCTTTATGAGTTTCATGTTGGGTTTGCTTTGTTCATGTTGAGAATGATTAATTGAATTCTAATCAATGTTGGATGATCAATTTTATGTGGAATTGATTAGTATAGATGTATATTCATGTAAACTTACGATTAAACCCTATAATGATGAAATTAGAATTGAACCATGATGTCTAATTATTGTACAATGTTGTTTACATATACTATGCCTACCATGTGTTTGATTGAATACCTATATGAAGGAAAAGTGACCAACTAGCATGATATTATAAAATCCCCATTTATGTACAAGTTTATGCATATCACATGTTTGATGAAGTGCTTCAATATATGAATTATGAATTGTGTTGTTGGTCATGTGTTTGAGTAAGTTATGTTATGTCAGTTTCTTTCCATCGAGTCTTAGGGGTATTTATACCCGATAACTTAGCTATGTTCCTAGAGCCATGTCATGTTTTCACGATACTCTCAGACAAGTCACGATTCATAGAACTCAGTCAGTCATGTGGCTTAGGAAATCTCAAAAATCTCAGTAATCTCAGTAGCTCAATAACCTCCGTGATCTCAGTATTCCTAGTAAGTCTCAGTAACTTCAGTACTCTCAGTCAATCCTCAGATCTCAGTAGCATTCTGTCGGTTAACGAAACTCAGTAAATTCAATTTTAGCTCCGCTAAATGATACCATCAGTTAATCAGTTCAGTTCAGTTCAGTTAAATCAGTTCAGTTTAGTTAATCAGTTCAGTGTCTATTCAGTTAGGAGTAGAATTCAGCACTGAGTGAACCCAAGGATGGGGACTCACCTGTTATTCAGTAGAGGGTGTGATCTTTAGAAGCAATCCTTGTGTTTCAGAACTATGTAACCAGCGTAGGTTGAGATGCACCCTACGCGTTTAGGATATATATATATATATACATCCCATTTGGGTTACCTACTAGGAGAGGTTGACGGAAGCGCTCCGTATCAGCTAGGGTATACTCACAGCAGGTCTTTACCCGTGGCACGGTATTGACACCCTTCCAGCTGGGGTTACAGGTTAGACCCCACCAGTTCAGTTCCGGGGCATGTCGATTAAATGATTACCTCTCACAGTCTCAGTCTCAGTCTTAGTCTCAGTAAAAGAACTCAGATAGTTCTTCAGATTTTAGGACTGTCAGATATAGTCAAATTTAGATACAATACGAAACTCAGCTAGTTCCATCAGATTCAGGAATGTCAGATACATTCACTCATGTTATCAGTTATATTAGTTCTTAGAACTCATGTTATTAGGATTTAGCTTCAGAACTGTCAGAAATAGTCAACCAGACCAGTTCTTCATAATCAGAACTATCAGAAATAGTTATTCATGCATCAGTAACATAGTATCAGTCCCTCAGTATTCAGTAATACAGTGTTAGTCTTTCTCACTTATTAGTGACTCAGATGTCAATATCAGTAGACACAGTCATCAGAACTCAGGCCTATCACGATCTCAGTTACAATTACGTAGTCATGCATGTCTTCTCACGTTCATGTTAGTCAGTCGTTTAGTATTGTTCATGCATATGAACCATTTGCATTCAGCCTACCTCACTTGCATACCAGTACATTCAAAGTATTGACACATTTGTGCTATGGTGTCTTATGCCATAGGTTTAGAAGCGCAAGCTCCAGAGCACTAGTAACATTCCAGTTTAGCAGTCAGAGACAGCTGTGAGTCCTCATCCTTCGAGGAAATGATGATTATATTACTATTCCAGTTTTCAGTTTATTTTAGTAGTCGGAGTTAGTTGGGGACATGTCCTATCAACTCCTTATTCAGACAGTTTAGTTTAGAGGCTTTCAGACTACAGTATGTTCAGACAATTATCTCAGTTGTTTTGGTATCGTTATACCATATTTTTCAATTATGTACTAGTATTGAACGTAATGGCCTTTTAGTTCATGTTTCCGCAGTTGCGATATTATTACTATTATTCAGTGCTCAGTTACAGATATCAGTCATGGGTTAGCTTGTGGTCCTTCGGGGTCATAGGCACCATGTAGCGTTCCGGATACCAGATTCGGGGTGTTACAAAAGCATTCCACATACTATACTAGTTCATCAAATTAGGAAATCAGCAAAAATACTTCATTTCACTTAGCTACTACCTACAATCACAACCCCGTCATAACCTCATTATTACAACTCAAAATCCACTACATACCTTCTCGCATGAAATACTAGTTTACTACTACTAAAGGAAATACCACCAAAGGGGTAGATTCACACGATAGGATTAGTCAATCTTAATCATGTAATATAACCCATTTCAGTCTTATCGACATATTCTAATTCCTCACATCATACTCACTTACCTAATCATACATCACAATGATCTTCCAAATTCAATAAACACTAATGAGCCTCTACCAACAACTTATTAACTAATCTACCCCTTTCCTCCTGCCACTTATAAATGATTTCTACAACCACCATAACTATCCATTTTGAGCTCCCTCTCTATTTTGAACAATTAATAGTCATATCCAGTCACTTCCTTCGCAGATTACCATACAATCTATAATTATTACTACCACATTAGTCTATCACTATAAAATGAAAAATCATCCCTCAATCAACAGTTATACAACTAAAACTCTCTATTTACACAAAAGTCATCCTCACTCTGACTTCTAACCTTGTGACTTCATATCACAAATTTTTGGACCAACTCACTACCAATAGGTCATGAAACTTTAACATACACTACTACTCAGGTGGAAATATAGTTTCAATATTCTGCTACACATCATTACCCTTATGGAACACATCTGCAATAAGAATTTTGAAAAAAACAGAATAGACTTTGTACCTCAGACTGAAAAGTACGATTTCATCAGAATAAAGGCATACACTTAAATCAATACACCTTGAAGCACTAATGGACTCCTCTCAAGTCCTTTTGATATCTCATAACTTTATCGATAACTCAATCATAGAAAACCACACCGATGAGGAAGCTAAACTCTTAGACGTGTATCGCCTCGACAATGAGGCATGACCCATGAAATTAGAACAAGGAATGAACTTGGATAACTTTCTTATGGATGACTCTATAGCACGAACTAGAGTATGAAAGAATGGGAAACAACTCCTAAATGCCCGGTAGCCTCCTGATTATAAGTGTGGTGCACAATACACCCATAAGAAAGACTCTATTAGACACGATTTCGCAGACATCCTGAGACCATGAATCGTGATCTAATACCAAGTTTGTCATGACTCGAGCTGGGGCCCTAGCTGTGACGAGCATCCCAAACCATAGAGGCCCGAGTGCCCTTCTAAATCTGGTGATCATGCACAATATTTATATAGTATAAGAGAATTTATGAAAATACAAAATAATATAGAATCATGGTCACATTCTGAAATCTATTCAATAATGGGGAAATAGGTTTATCAATATTTAAACAATATTTTTCTCAGTCTGTGAAATCTCTACTACACATGACATTAATAACTGTCTAAAACCTGGGACAAGGCCCCTAGTGGACCAAAACCAAAGTAAAAAAAACATGTCTAAAAAGAGATATGCCTTTTGGAATAAAGAAGGCTCACCACTGCAAACTTCACTTCTATCTGAAAGCTCTACGGATTAGCAGGACCACTAGACTGAGCCTCGGACCCTGAAAGGTACGGGGTCAATGCAGTTGTACTGGTACGCAAAGCAATCCAAAATAATAATTTTTATTCAACATATATAAGCGCAATTTAAAGCAGTTCATAAATATATCATATGGTAAGAATCACATGGGCATATTTAAAAGATTCTGTAAAATCATCTAAACTATGTAATACTCTTTATATTACTTCTGAGCTAGGTGGTATACCCTACAACTCTGAAATTTCATGGGCTATATGGAATTTGCCATTAACTCGGCAGCCAAGCCCCTAACCCAAGTTTGCCGCAAGGGTCGGAGTCTCTGTCTCTACTACGCTACAAGGTCGTCGCTAGTATACAATAATGATATACCCATATCGACAAAATACGGTTTTGGGCTAAGAGTTACTTGAACTCAAGCCTTATTAGGGTAACCACCTAACCCGCTTTAAGCCCATTTTTAACTCTTTAAAATATTTCATTCTCTGAAATCAAACTCTGAAAACTCTAGCTCTGTTATGGCATACATTTATATGGTATCGTCATGTCATTGACTTGTAAGTCGCGTCTCTGAGCCATTAATAGCATATTATAATTTCTGTTTTCAAAATATAATGTTTGGGACCACCATATCAATAAATCAATACAAAGAATTCTTTCTTAAAACTCATGTAAACATATGCAAGAAACTCTCTTTTTTAACATTTCAAATACCCAAGGTGGTCATATCAAAGTTCTCAATCACATGCAATTCTTTCTCTTTAACACAAGAACATAATTATATCAAGAAACTCCCTCTCATAATCTCTAAATCATAATCAAATACTATGATATTGAGAAAACTATTTTCATACCATAAATCATGCATTTCAAACCATTCACAATAAGATCATAAACTTAAATTCATCACAAGAGAGGAATTTCATAATTTGTGCTCTCAAACAAATCTTGAATCTCAATTTTCATACATATACATATACGTATAAATTAATTTAAGGGGGGAAGGACTAAAGGACAAATCAATAATATCATTGAAACATCCAAAATGCCTAATTTAAAACATAGATTCAAAATCTCTTTTGAAAATTCATGCTTGATAAACTTTAAATCATGTTCAAGCGTTTCAACAACCCATATAGTTTTTAGGATGAACCCCACGTACCTTAGATTATAGGATTTGAAAGATGGAACCCGGATCTTGATCCGTTTCTTGGAGTTCTTGATCTTAAGGATGAGTTCTTGATCTTTGGGGATGAGTGGGGGTTTCGATTTGAGAGGAAAACTAAATTATAGAGAGTATTATGGTTTTTGGAGCGCAAATCTTATGTTATGGACGGATTTTGAGTGAGAAAAAGAGATCAAAATGCCCCTAGACCCATTAGAAAACTGATTTAACGAGTAAAACAGTTCTGTAATGCGCTGGTTGACGCGTCGCATCGACATCGCGTCGACTTACTGCCTCACACAGAAAATATCATAACTTTTCGCTCGGTTATTGGATTTTGGCAAAATCGGTATTGTTGGAAAGCTAATTCAATTATATACAATTTGGTGGGTCTTGAGCTGCAAAATTCTATGTGTATCTAATGTTATACACGTTCAAAGTAGACCCTTGTAGAATTGAATATCCAATTTTGGATGAATGAAAGGTTCTTAGCTCAACTTTACTTTAGGTCATTTCTATGAACATTTTCACTTCATATACTAGGTGAAAGATCATGACACATGAATCTAAACATAAACCATGAAATTAGAGCTCCTCACGTAGGAACGACGATTCAATATCTAGCTCGAAAATGCGGGGCGTTACATTCACTTTGTTAGAAACTAACTATAATAGCAATTATACTCCATGTAATTGTAAATCAAAGTTCAAATAATACTTAATGAAGATTAAATTAAAATAATTAATGTTTAAAAACTATATAATGAATACATATCTTAAGACAAAAACAATAGTGGAATAAGAAAGAATTGTGTCAGACGAACAAAAACCATATGTTTAAAAGGAATACTAAATACTATTCCATACTTAATAAGTTTCCTACTTAGGTTATACTTATATCATTACTTTTTCCCTTTGAATCCTAGTTAGACTATTGTTCTATTATTATTTTTTTCTTTTGATCCAACAGCAATTTGACTTCTTCTAGAAAAATAATATTAAATTACTAGTTATAACGTAGGACAATTACAATAAGGAATAGATACACCGATAGAATTATATTTAGCAGATGATAGAATTATAAAACCTATAGAAAAAAGCATAATAACTGCCGTAAAAGAAAATTTAATATACCAGAAATTTAAATTTATAATAAGTGCAAATTATTCAGTAGCGGTAACAGATAGAAATATAGATAAATCACTAGTATTATATTGGAACAATTTTTTAATTAAAAAATAATTAAATTAAATAATAATTGGAGAAAAAAGTGAAAAGATTATTTTGTCTATTACGGAGATTTTAAATGAAAGGCAAAGAGTTCAAATCACGTTTTCATCACTTTATTTTTATCTCAATAATTTTTGTTTTTTTAATGTAAGTATGATTTTAACAAAAGAATTACGCCTTAATGAGAAGTAGAACTAATATGAATAAAAAAAAAATTAGAATAGAAAAAACACACCTTAACTTCACTTGTAATTGATACGAAGTTTTGCCTGCATATTTCACATAAATCTTTCTTTATCTTCACAAATATATTAAAGAATCAATCAATAATGATTTACTTACCAAGAAAAATATAAATAATAAAAGATTATGAAAAAGTCATCTTAGAAGTAAAAGGACAAAAAAAGGTAATGTCTACAGCACCAACTTATGGCTCTTCTAGCTTGCCCGAGTCAGACTCCCAATGCCAGCTGGTCAAGGAGGTATGTTAAGATCGATTATATGTAGTGTTTTCAAATAGCGATTGAGAAATTTGTGGAACTAAATTAAAATTACTAATGGGTAATATTTATTTGTGGCACGATATGTAGGTGACTGATGAGAAGTCACGAGGTTGCAATAAAAAAAATGTTGAAAAAGGTAAAAAAAAAATTAATGTGATTCTTTACATATATTATTTTAGGACTGCTAATGTATATTCATATATTTTATAATTCATAAATATTTTAGGATTCATATGTTTTATGTAATTTAGGATTCTTAATTTTTTCATATATTTATTTTGTCAGGATTTTTCCATATATTTTAGGAGTGTTTGATTTAATAATATAATAATTGAAGGAAATAGGTGAACAGACGATTTTGTCTATTGCAGAGAGTTTTATTGAAGGGCAAAAAGTTTGAATCAATATATATATATATATATGACTTATTTTAGACCGTAAGTTTAATTCTAAAAAAATCATTTCTTTCTTGAATGTTGTATCCTATCAAACATCATATATAAATTAGAACTAAAAAAATACTGATATTTTTCAAGATTTTCACTTGTAAATCTATGATCTAAGTAGAAAATGGTAAGTCAATTGAACCCATATTTAACACAATAGGTCCGCTCTTAGCTTTTCTTTAAACTTTATTTTCTGTTTTACTTAAACCAACATTATTCTTTTTCCTTCCCAAAGCCTCTCAATCTTATATATCTAAAAATTACACAAATACAAAACTTATGTTTTCAATATTATAAAAAAATCCCAACTCCCTAAACATATTACAAAAATCTCAACATATACACAAAATGTTATGTATATGTCGGCTATGTTATGTATATAATAGGGAAAGAGAGTAAAATCTATATGTATAATATATTAAAAGTGTGAAGACCCTTAGAAAAGTGATTTGAACTTTTTGCCCTTCATTAAAAGACTCTTCTTTAGACAAAACTGTCTTTTTCACTAATTTTTTAATTTATTATTTAATTATTTTTATTATATTAATTAGATTTTCTAAAATATATGAAACTCCTAAAATATATGGTAGGAGAATTAATTAATATTTTGACTTCTACAATATAAAAAGACTCCGAATATGTATGGTATATTAAGGAGAGAATTGTTGTAGGTGTTTTTTTACTAAAATACATGAAAGAAACGTGTTAAAATATTAGGAGAGTAATGCCAATTATTTATTTTTGTTAAATCATTAACTATCAATTTTAAATCAGCCATGTTCACAAGGTACACTATGTTGATGGTTTCTTCATTGCTGGAGATGATTTGGACAAGAGAACTATGGAGTACTTCATTAAAATTGATTAAGAAGCACCGCTTGAAAAATTTAATGTAAGTGGAATAGCTCCAATAACTCTGTGTTTGCCTTCCCTTTTCTTTATTTCATTGTGACTTGAACTTCATTTCGAGGGGGTGCGGATAACTAAGCTGATGTGCGGATAACTAAGCTGATAAATAGATTTATTATAGCTGATGAATCTATTCTTTTTTGTGCGTGGATATTTTTTAGATTTTGTTTTAATAAATTATTATTTTTGTGAGATGTATTCATTAATTTATTTAGTTTATTATTTTATCCTGTAGTAACTGTTGAGTTACAAATTTCTGTATAATAAGTTATTCTTTCTGTACTGTAGTGTATATCTAATTCTAGATTTTCTATGTCATTTATTATCTTGTGTTGTTCTTCTCGTAGTGAGTTTTTTATATTATATAAACTGTCACATGTGCTTTTTTCTAAATTTTCTAAGGTTTTTTCTATCCAAATTAACTTTTCTTTTAGATCTTCCATTATTTTTCTAATATGGTTTCTATAATTAATTTCGTTATTTAGATTATCTTGGTTTTCTCTAGTTTTTCTAATATATTCTAACATCCACAATCTTGATCTGAATAATATCCTTCTGGGTATATGTCTTCGTATATCTGTTCTAAGGCATTTATCATTTCTATTTCGTAGTTTATTACTTCTTCTAATATCATTTTCTTAATATCTATTATTTCTATATCTTTAAGTATATAAGATTAAAACTCTAAGGTAGTCTAAATGAGCTATTTTCTAAAATTGATATTTTATAGTTATTTGTTTTAGACTTAGTAGTTTTTGCATATTTATATTAAGAGATTTTATATATTTTTTATTTTCCATGTATCTTACTATATTTATTTTTATCTGTTTTTCTATTAACTGTATATTTCGCATATCTTTAAAATTTCTACGTGATCTTAACATAATAAATATTTATAAGAGTAGTTAGGTATGTGTGGTATATAACTTATTCTATCCGTATAATTTT
Organism: Capsicum baccatum var. pendulum; assembly: GCA_030864225.1. Classification (NCBI taxonomy): domain Eukaryota; kingdom Viridiplantae; phylum Streptophyta; class Magnoliopsida; order Solanales; family Solanaceae; genus Capsicum; species Capsicum baccatum. The sequence continues at coordinate 47,309,698 of CM061560.1, forward strand.
CTCCATATGCTTTTTCTAATATAATTTTTCTTATATCTGCAACATCTATATCTCTAAGTACATACAAAATAAGTATCTTAAATTTATTTACCATGACATCAGATATATTATCATTCATTATCATAAAATTGCTTTTTTCAAAATATTCCCTTCAACCATGTACATCATAAAATATAGTCATCTCAGATTACTATATACTAGATTATTCTTAAATAACATGTTCTTCGGTCACTATTAGCATGGTAATTCAGATACTTTTTCCCTTAAACAGCGCCTCGACTTTGGTTACTCCCCGCCACGGCTTCTTGCCTCATTGGTTTCACCTTTAGGATGGCATAGTTCCTAGAGATTTTTCTCCGTTTCGACTTTGCTAATAAACTTCTTAACATATTATTTTTCGAATAATTCTACTATAAAGTAACTAATATGAATTTATTTTATCATATCATGATTGTCGGGAATTATGAATTTAGCTATTCATAATCATAAATAGATATACCTGTTCCAGTAGCTTTGATATTTCTGAGGTTTGTTGTTCCATAGCTTTTTCCATTGCAGTGTATATATTTAATTAACTGGGCTAAATATTTTTGAACGGAATGGAGAGAGTTTTTTGGCTAATGTGAGAAGGCTTGCCTTGCAATGCCTTCTTGCTTCTTTATTTATAGAATGAATTTTACAAACACTTTACATGTTTTACAACCTTACGTAAAGGCTAAAAAGCTAAAAAACAAAAAAGGCCTTAAAAGTCTTAAAGGCTATACATAGGCTACCTAAAAGTCTATGTAGCCTTAAATGATCCTAAAGTCTACATAAGAATCTAAAAAGTCTATGAAAAAATAGTAACTTACAATAATTTTAAAGACTTTTACGTAAATAAAATCTGTACAATGAATATCTTGTCTCCGTTGATTTTGTCGTATCTGTCATATCTCCATTATTGCTTCTTATCTTATCTTCCAGCTGTCATATTGTCTTCTTGATTTTTTATTCTAGATGTACCTCTGAAATAATATTATCTTCTCCATTACACCTCGAACATTAGTGATCTGGATATTTATGCCCAATTATTTTACAGTATCTTGTTAGTAATCCGTCAGAAATAAATCCTTTTTTAATGGCTCGTGCAGTAGATGGTTTCTCTGGATTGAGTAGCGTCATTATCCATTGTCTTACGTCCTCCATATCTGTTGGTCGTAGCTCTTTCGAATTCGAGTAAATCATTTGGTGATCTCTCGAGTAGTAGCTCCATATTGGATTTCCATTAGCATAGTTATTTGCTAGTTCTTGTATAATCGTAGATAGTCCAATAAGTCTTTTATTTGCGTAGAATTCTGGTATCTCGATTCTAGGTATTTTCGGTTGCTGCGCAATATCTTCTGGTATAATCATATCTCTTGTTAATCCTATCTTTACGACTTGTATAACTGGTTTTATCTCGTCATATAATATCTCCGCGGGTGCAGTATAACACTTTATATAAAATAGAGTGTCTTTTGTTATTCTTTTATAGGTCGTGAATATCTTATGTAATTCGTCCATAGCTGTCAATTCTGCTCCGTCTTGGGTGTATATGGTGTTTAGCAGTCCATAGTCAAAACATGTTTTCACTAGGCTTGGGTTAGTTTTTGGTAGTGCGATTAGCTTATTATATCCCTGTAATTTCTGGGTTATATAGTTGGTATTTGGTTCTTGGGTGTTTGTAGCTTTTGGGTTATGGTTTAGGAAGTTTTGTACTCTATAGATGTTTTCTATATATTTCTGGGCTGTATAATTGTAAACTTTTTTTCTTGGTTCAGGCTATCTTGGTATGTGTTAACTTGTGGGGGTATGAATAAATGGTCTTTTTGTATTTTTGGTGTAAATGATTTTTCAAATATTTTATTCATGTTCGTATTTTGGTATCTTGGTCGACTAACTCCTTTGCTTGTACCTGCAGAAGTAGATTGATAAATGTTATGGATTTTATGGAGTATCGCAACATCTCCTTCTAGCTCTGGAATTTTATTGTCTTCCGATCGACATAGCTCTGCGCACTGCTGAGTTAGTTGATTCATAGCTATAGACTTCAGTTTATCTTCATTAGTCTTTAGCTTTAGCTTTTCTATCTCAGTACCTATTAGCTTCATCTCGGTATCCATACTGTCCACTTTCAATGAAAGCGTAGTCAGGGCGTTGAGTATCTTTTCATGTATATTTTCGTCTATCATTTCAGTTTGTGTAGCTTTGTCTTGATATATAATCTGCAATAACATTTTTGTTAGTACTGATTACTTCTATTATAAATGTAAAATTTAATATGTTTAAAACTAGTCTCCGAATCTCTTTTGTTGTAACTGAATTTTGTATTTTCTTTGTTAGCCACCAGCGTACCTGTGTATTATCTGTTCGCACAATAAATTTGTTATATACAATATATGGTTCAAATGCTAACAAACATTTATATAATGAACATAATTCTTTTCTATTTATTTCCCATTTTATTTCTGTCTCGTTGAACGTACCTGAGTAGTATCTACAATGATGTTCTATTTTTTCTGCTTCATATCTATATTTAAGTACTCCTCCGTAACTATATTCACTGGCATCTGCTTCTACTATGTATGCAAATTTCCTATTTTCATCCGGAAATTGTAATTTTGGTAATTTCTTGCAAAGTAATTTTATTTTTTGAACTTGTTTTTTGTCTTCTTCATTATAATTATATTCTATATCCTTTTTTAATTTTTTCTGTAGTGGTTTTAAGTTTTCTGCTAATTTTGGAATATATTCTCTTACTTGGTTTACTAATCCTAAAAATGATTGTAATTTCTTTTTTGTATCTAATTCTTCTTTCGAATTTATTATTTTTTGTACTATATGTTGTTGCATTTTTACTCCACTTTTATCTATTTGTATTCCTAAAAATTCTATCTGGTTTTTCATAATTTCGGCTTTCCTTTCGCTTAGACTTATTCCTGATTTTTCTATTATATCTGTGAATTGTTCCAATAATTTTATATGTTCTTCTTTAGTTTTTGTATATAATAATATATAATCTATGTATACTATACAGTTAGGTAATTGTTTAAAATAATTATCCATAAAATGTTGATATCTACCTGGTGCATTTTTATATCCAAATGGTAATACATTCCACTCATAAAATCCTTGTGGTACCGTAAATGCGGTTAATTCTTTAGATTCTTCTTCTAACTTTAGATGGTAAAAACCTAATTTACAATCAAATCTGCTAAAATAATTATATCCTTGTATCTGTCTTATTTTTAATATCTTATTTGGTATTGGATAATTATATGTTATAGTTTTTGCATTTAAATTTCTATAATCAATAACCATTCTACTTTTTCCTCTTTTTTGTTCACTATGTTTATTTACTATAAATGCTGGACTATTATGTTTACTATTATTGTTTTGTATATATTGTTTTTCTAATAATTCATCTATATGCATTTTAAATTCTTTTAAATCGTCAAAATTATATGTTAATGGTTTTTGGGTTATTATACTATTTTTGTCTATTAATTCAATTTTTATGGTAGTTTTATGTTTTTTCCATCCTTTTAATGGATCTTCACTATATAATTGTTCTAATTTTTTCTTAACTATTTCTATCTTATTTATTGAAAATATAGTTATTTCTGTTTTATTTATCGAAAATACTACTAATTCTATTGTATCTTCAGCGTTTTTTATATTTTCTAACTTTTGTGTAATTTTTTCACTTCCTTTTATCCAATCAGTTTTCTTTCTTATTTTATTATTAACTCTTTTTGCTCTTACTTTTTGTCTAAAAATGGCATTCCTAAAAGTATATCTTTTGATGTTAGTTCATAATTATAAATTTCTTCTATTGTCAATATCTTATCTTATATTTGTGCTTTTACATTCCTAGCTTTATAAGTAATTAAGCTTCCTTCATTATTAAATCCTTTAACTACTATTGGTATTTTTAATTTATCCCATTTACTTTCTGGTAAGCAATTATATCTGCATAAATTAGCTTCTGCTCCTGTATCTATCATAGGCGTATAATATCTACTATAATATCCTTCCACTACTATCTTCATTAATACATATATTTTCATTTTATGTTAAGGCTCTTTTTAAGAATAATCTTTCCCTATTATATGTTATGGCTAATTGTATATGTTCTATATTATATGGTTTTACCTGTTCTAACCATTTTATTCCTAATATTATATTTGCTTTTTGCATTTCTTTTTTTACCACAAATTCTATTTTTATTTTTCTAATTCCTCCTATTATTATTTCTTTTTCTGCTATATCTTTACTATTTATTAAACTTCTCGGTAGATCTGGGCATATATCATTATCAGTTTTTATTTCTTCATTTTTTACTAAACATTTTGCTATATAATTTTCTTCTTGTCTTGTGTTTAATAGTATTAAATATTCTTTTTCATTTATTTTTTCTGTTATATAATATTGATTTAGATTACTTATTGAATTTGTTTCATAACTCGTCCTTTTTTATGAGGTTGATGATTCTGGTTTTTCATTAGCTATTCTTTTTGTTGTACTTATTCTATCATTTACTATTTCTAAATTTTCTTCTATATCTATGTCTCTATAGCTATAATCATTATAATCTATTGTTTTTACAATTTGTTCAAATGGGCTATCTATTTGTATTTTGTTAATTTTATTTTTTCCTGTTATTTTATGTTTTGTTGTTAATACATATAAATTTTTACATCTTGCTGTAAATATTTTACTTCCTGGGGTTAATTCTATTCCTGATATCTTCCAATATAATACTAGTGATTTATCTATATTTCTATCTGTTACCGCTACTGAATAATTTGCACTTATTATAAATTTAAATTTCTGGTATATTAAATTTCCTTTTACGGCAGTTATTATGCTTTTTTCTATAGGTTTTATAATTCTATCATCTGCTAAATATAATTCTATCGGTGTACCTATTCCTTCTTTAAAACATGCTTTTATTAATATTTTTGTACCTCCAAGGTGTACGTATTTTATTGGATCTCCTTTACTTTTTATATCATTTATTTCTTTATTAATTTTTTTTTAGTTACAAGTGGTATACTAGCTTTTCCTTTTGCATATCTACAGTCTATTACATGTTCTTTTTGACATACTACATAATATTCATCTTTTTTCCTACTAAAAATATTTTTTATTGTTGGTATTTTAAATATTTTTTCTACACTTAAATCTAACTCTTTTCATTTTATTTCATCAAATATATTACTATCAAATATTATTTTTTGTTCTGTTCCTTCATCATTTAAATATTCTTCCTTTGTTATTATTTTTATATCTTCTTCAGTCATTCAATTCATCTATTTCACTATCTGTTTCAGTATCTGTTTCGTTTTCTGAAATTTCATATATACTATCTTCACTTTCTAATTCATAATCTATACAATCTATTTGCATATATTCTGTATTTTCTATTTTTATTTTTGATATTTGTTTATTTTTTGAATTTTTAGGTAATTTACAATCTCTAGCTAAATGTTCTAACTTTCCACAATTATAACATGTACATTCTTTTATAGATTTTTTCTTTCTATATGGTCTTTTATTTTTATAATTTTTTACATAATATCTTTTTCTTGGTTTCTTATATTTATATTTTGATTTTTTATATTTCTTATATTTCTTATGTCTTTTTCTTTTCTTATAATATCTTTCTTCGCATCCAAATTGGGGTGCTATTTTATTTTTGCAACATGCTAAATTTCTTATTAATGTTTTTTCCATTTTTAATTCTTCTCTATATTTTTCACATAAATTTCTATACCATTGCTGTAAAAATTTTATTCTAGCTCCTAACGTATCTACTATTTTTGCTTCTTCCCAACTTTTTATTATTTTTGAACTAAATGGTTCGGGTAATTTATTAAAATATAATTTTCTTATTTCTTTACTTTCTTCTATACTATATGCTCCTTTATAATAATATTCTTTAAATGCGCAAGTATATTCGTCTATATAACACATATTACATATTGTTAATTTTATCATTAAATTCCTGTTTGTATCTTTTTCTTCATCTTGTTCTTCTTCTAATGTTGTCATACTACCAAATTCATCTTTTATAGCTGTTTCATATTTTTTTAATAATTCTATAGGTGTTAATTTAGTTGTTGTTGATGATGTTCCTTCCATAGGTTTATTAGTTCTTAATACTTTCTTACTATTTTCGGTTAAGTTTGAAAACCATAGTTTTACTGATCCTATTAATGTTTTTTCTATATATTCTGGTGCATCTGTTATGTTTATATTATTATCTAATAATTGTTTTGTCATATATCCTATCCATAATTGTATTGTTTTTTCTGTATCTATTACACAGTCTAGGTCTAAAAAGTTATAATTTTTATTAACTATTTGTTTTGGTTTCCATTTGTCATATTTATTATATCTTTTAAATTTATTTTTATAATATATAGGTTTTCTTATTTCTGTTGTCTTAGATATTATATTTTCATCTTCTTTTTTGTCAAGAGTATTTATTTCTGTATTAGTATTTTCTAAGTTTTCTTCATTAATTTTTTCTTGTTTTTTGTTAATTTCTAAATCTTTTATATTTGTTAATATTTCCGTATATGTTTCACTATCTTCTGAATCATAATTATCTGTCTCTTCGACCTCTATATTATTTATTTCTAATTTTTCCTTAAATTGGTTTATCTCGTTTATTAATGTTTGTTCTTTATCTTTTTCTTCTTTTTCTTTTTGTCTTTGTTCGTAGAGATCTTTTAACATTTGTAGTTCTTTTTCTAGTTCAGCAATTCTACTATTTTTAGTTTCTTCTATTTTTCGTATTTCTTCCGTAGTTTGTTGTTTAATTTTTTCTATTTCCTTTTTTCTATCTATTTCTTCATTTTCTTTTTCTATTCTTATCATTGCTGTTAATTTATCTTCTAATTTTAATTCTTCTTTTTCTAAAATTAGATATAAATGTTCTCCTATTTTCTTATATCTTCTTCCTAGATTAGAAAATACTATTTTTATTTTTGATCCTTCATGATTTTCATATATTTTTTCATCTATTATAAATTCTTCTTTATTCATTTTATAGTGAATATTTTATGTTGGTATATATATTCTAAACTATCTATTTGTGATTCTAATTTTGATATTTCATCTTTTTGTATATTTATTGAATTTTTACTAACTCCGGCAAATATATTATAATGTAATCTTTCTTTTCTTATTTTTAATTCTTTACGTTTTTCAGAGATAAATTGTTTTAGTTCTTTGTATTTTTGCTCTTTATTCATTTAAATTATACTTATAATATTTTGGTGGATATCTGAATCTACTTTTATCATAATTAGGTGGTATATATCTCATTCTTCTAGATTTTAAATGGATTATTAATTTTGCTTCAATACTAGATATTAATGTAATTAGGTAAGCTAATCTTTCTGGATTTTCTTTTGTTTTATTTAGACTTATATATTCTGAATAATTACTAACTAAAAATTCTTTAATTTTTCTAAAAGCTTCTCTATTTTTAAATGGTCTTCTCATAATTAATTTAATAAATAACTAAATCTAACTTAACTAAATTTAATCTAACTAATTCTAACACGTATCTCACTTTCATTAACCTTTTCGTCTTGGTCTTAATTAATTTCTCACTGGGCAGTACTTTTGCACAAAAAAATTGACTCTATATAAAGAACACTTTCAACCATATATGAAGACATTAGCGCAAGTATACGTTTCAACTTTTTTATTAGAGTAAAGCATCTTGAAACAAATTGGTTTGCCTATTGGCAGAATATGGTTGATGTTCATCTAACTTGATTCGATTGCATGTCTAGATTGATGGATGCTTGATTTTCTAACCCTCAACTCCTTCACTATATTTGTCAGCATAATAGAGTTCAACATGTATATAATATATATATATATATATATATATATATATATATATATATATATATATATATATATATATATATATATATATATATATATATATATATATATTCTTTGTGTTCATTCAAATCATTCTTTAGAGTCAAAATTTTCATCCAGACAAGAATTAGTTGGATCAAAATCGAAGCTTTGTGATCACTATTATATTATTTTTTTATAGTTTAAGGAGGTTTTAGATGAATGTCGGTTAGCTTTGAAGAATATCTTGTGTAAATGTTAGGTTTAGTTATATTGTTTTGATATTTTTATAATCTTATTGTTTTATTTTAATTTCCAGTTGCTAGATGAATGTGGGTCGACTTTTTAGATTTAATTGTATTATCGTAATATCTCTATTAGTTTGTTATTTTGTGGTAGTTTATCGTTCATAGATGAATCTCGATCGACTTTGAGAATATTTGTGTGTAAAATTTAAGTTTAATTGTATTATTTTTATATCATTTTTGTCTTATTATTTTGTTGCAGTTTGCAGGTGATAGATAAATGTTGGTCGGTTTTGAGAAATTTTATTATGTAAAGGTTAGGTTTGGTTTAGTTGTATTATTTTGATATCTCTATTATCATATTATTTTGTTATTGTTTACAGGTAGAAGATGAGTGTCGGACGATTTTGAAAAAAAATTGTCTGTAAAGATTAGATTTAATCGTATTATTTTGATGTCTCTATCATTGTATTGTTTTGTTGCAATTTATAGATGGTAGATGAATTTCAATCGATTTTGAAAATATTTTTGGTAATGATTAGGTTTAATAAATAAATTATTCATCCTTACATACTCAAAATATATTAAATTTAGTTATTGTATTCATCTTTATTATCTAAATAAATATTCTGTTTAATATAATATTTGAACTCATTAATGTGAGGTACACACGCAAGGCGCATACACCTAAACTAGTAATTGAAAAAGTGGGAGAGAGTGTAATTACTTTCAAAAGGGTTGGTATTTATGTTATTTATACTTATTTTATAGAAACATAATTCTTATACGTTTGTTATACGAGGGCAGATTAGGCTAAAAATTATGATATTTCAATATTTGTTAAGTTTAATTTAGAATAAGTATAATTAAATAAGAAATGTATATAAATTTATATAAGATGGAAAAAACATTCGTAAAATCAAGAAAATAGATGGTATGCATTTTAAAAATATTTTTGGTAAAGATTAGGTTTAATAAATAAATTCTCCATCCTTATATACTCAAAATATATTAAATTTAGTTATTATATTCATCTTTATTATTTAAATAAATATTCTATTTAATATAATATTTGAACTCATTAATGTGAGGTACACGCGCAAGGCGTGTACACCTAAACTAGTAATTAAAAAAGTGGAAGAGAGTGTAATTACTTCCAAAAGGGTTGGTATTTATGTTATTTATACTTATTTTATAGAAACATAATTCTTATACGTTTGTCATACAAGGGCGGATTAGGATAAAAATTATGATGTTTCAATATTTGTTAAGTTTAATTTAGAATAAATATAAATAAATAAGAAATGTATAAAAATTTATATAAAATGAAAAAAACATGCGTAAAATCAAGAAGATAGCTGGAATGTGCTTTGATTTTCAGGCAGAAGCTTAAAGATTTGGGTGTCAATATGTGCTTGAACCTCCCGAGCACCCATGTTCCCTAAATCTTGAGTCCGGTACAGCAAGCAAGTAGGGGCGGACCTAGGTTAAAAATTATAGTGCTCCGACATGCATCGTTAAACCCAATGCAGAATAGGTATAATTATATAAAAAATTATAAAAATTGATATAAGATAAAAAAAAATATTATTCAAGAAGATAGTTGGATACTTTAATTTTTAGGTGAAACCTTAAAATTTGAGTATCAATAAATATGTTTGAACCTCTCAAATACCCATGATCCCTAAATCCTGAATCCACCACAACAAACAAGCTTCGATAGATCCAATCAATTCAGCAATCTAATATAAAATACTCCTACAAAAGGTGATGTAACCTCTCCTAAGGAATCAAACGTGACCTCAGGATTTAGAAAAATTTTAATATGCATCTCATTCGCCACATTATAGTTGGATGAGGCATTTGTTATTTGGACAAGTGGACTTTTTAGCCCCACCTGTCAGACCAGTGTTTCTTTTTCCTCTCAACATTTCCTTTCATGTTCATTGTAAACTATTTTTTTCACAAATTATTTTTTGCTCTACTTTTTTGAAGTTATCTTTTCTTTATTGTATTGTTTTTCTTTTTCTTTCAATTATTTTACTGTCTATCCAATACAAAGCGTGCGTAAGGTCATGAATATTATCACAATATCTTGAAATATAATTTTTACTTTATTTTGAAATATTTATTTGATTATAAATATTTTAAAATATGTTTTCACAATATTTGAATCTTTGAAAAATATATCAAGAGGTGTTTTTATTATTTTTGAATTCACTTTTTACATTTTTAATTTTATTTTTTAAAATTTTAATTTATTTTCAAAAAACAACCCCATTTTTATAAAAATGTAATTTTTTAAAAATCTATTTTCACTTTTTCTATTTTCTTTTAACTTCAAAAATATTCTATCTCCAAAATACTTTGTCAAACACAACTCCAACTCTATTTTCAACTTCAAAAATATCAAAAAGAACCGTCATATATTTTTAAATTATTAAATGTATTTTTCGTATAACAAAATTAATTCAAACTGGTTGGATTAAGAATTGGGTCGAATTTAAAATGGGTTCGGTCCTAAATAAATTTAAATATTGAATTTAATTTTTTTCTCTCAAAATTAGAGTTGTCACATCATTAAACGAGTCAAAAAATTATAGTTCAAGCTAAAATAACAATGAAAGTTAATTAAACAAAGTTGAGTGACTTGGCGGTTAATTATTATAAGTTGAGTGATCGTTCGTAAATTTAATTGATGAAAAGAATATTCTCTTTTTTTAATATATTTTGTCTAATTTTTATTTTGATACAAAGTTTAAGAAAGTAAAGAAGATTTTTAAATTTTTTAATCTTAAATTTAAAATATGTAGAATATATCAAAATATCTTTTTTAACCTTTGTGATTTTAAGTGTGTTATATGAAAAACGTAAATTAAAAATTTTAAAAAAATATTTCTTTTGAAATAGACTAAAAAAAGTGAGGCAAATATATAAAATAAAAGGAGTATTATATAAATTTGATTTGTTTAGTATAATGAGCACGGAAAAAAAATGAAAGAAAAAGATAAAGAAAGACAATAGAAGAAAACTTAAACCCAAGAAAAAAAGCAAAAATTGAATTGTGAAAAAAGAAAAGTTAAAAGTGCAGTGAAAATGTGGCAAAAAGAAAACTGCCTGACAGGTGGGGCCAAAAAGTCCACTTGTCAAAATAACAAATGCATTATACAAAAATGATGTGGCGAATGAGATGCATATTAAAAAATTTCCAGGATTTATACGATATTCAGATTTTTTGCCACAAAAAGTGTGAAGGCATGGTTTATCGCCCGCAAAATCATCATGACTGATAGTAATTGATTAAATAGGTAATTAATATTTTTAATAAAAAGGTGTGACTTTTCTTAAAAGGGTGTCCCTTATTAAAAGGGTGTGTCTTTTATTAAAATAGTATGTGTTTTATTGAAAAAGTGTATCTTTTATGAAAGGGTGTGTTGATTAAAAGTTTAACTATATATAAATTGCTCAAGCGATATTTTGCAGAACTTTTCTTTCTCATCAACTCCGTATAATTGAACTTTTTAAACTTTTTTTTTCCCACACAAAAGTTTAATTTTTTTATTTCTTGCTTTCCAATAGGATTTCTTCACTATTTGTTTGGTGTAGAAATTTAAAGACTTGTGATATCTATTAAAATTATTTGCATTGAATCTCATAGTAATCTTGTAGACGAGAGAAAATAAATATCATTTTTATAAAAGCGTTTTATCTGTGTTCTAATCCTCCAATCCAGTATTTACTATTCATATTATCCAACACTCTAAAAATGATCTACCAAAGTATTTAATTTTCCTGTTTGTAAAATTATGGTCTCTCAAAATGTTGGTTTCTGTCCTTGGTCAGTGGGTCTAGAAAGAATTTACTAATTAGTGGTTAATTTTGATTGGAGTATTTCAATTTCTGTCCGGATAAGAAAAAGCAAAATTGTTGGACTTTTCTCTGTCCCGTGGATTTCCAAACAACAACATCCTTGGGGTATTAGTTTGGTTGAATAGAAATTAAAAGTTATTTTTTTCTTGAAGTTGGTCTTTTTTTTTATTTGTTCTTCTGTACTTCTTTCAAGGCTGTGTTGCTTGTTTACTCGGTTACAAATTGTTGGTTTGGCAACCATATTTTTTATTATGAATTCTAACACAATTAAACTGATGAATGAAGATTTTATTCGTCTTGATCGTTTTGATGGTGTAAATATTACAAGATGGAAAGATAAATTGAAATTTATGTTGACTGCTTTGAAGATTTTTATGTACTTGATTCAGATATTACTTAACTTTTTCATTAAAAAATGATTTTGAAGAACTCAAGGCACAAAGAAAAAAGAGGGAGGAAGATGAAATCATGTGTAGAAGCCACCTTTTCAACACTCTTTCAGATCGTCTTTATGATCTCTACACCATCGAACCTTTGGCAAAGAAAATTTGAAATGCATTGAAATTCAAATATAAAATAAAGGAGGAAGGTACCAAAAAATTTTTTATTTCTAAGTATTTTGAATCTACGTTCGTAATGATAAGTCTATTTTAGCACTAGTACATAAACTACAGGTTATAGTAAGTCAATTGTGGATTGCGAGAATTGATTTTCCTGAAAGTTTTAAAGTTGGAGCAATTGTAACAAAATCACCAACATCTTGAAAGAGTTATAGGAAGAAAATTCTCCATGATTTAAAAAAAAAAAAATCTTTAAAAGAAATTCGAAAGCACCTTCAAATCGAAGAGGAATAGAGGGAGAGAGATAAGAATAGAAAAATTTGTAATCGCAATAATAAGGCTAATTCCTTGGATAAGCCCTCACATAAATCCAATAATAAAAAATAAAGTAAAGACAATTTTCTTTATTTTAAAAAGGATAAAAAAAATTCAAGAAGTCCAAACGAGAAGACTGTTTTGTATATGGCAAATCTAGCAATGCTAGAGATTACAAGTACAAAAAGATCCAGAAATCAGAAGTAAATTCAACAAAGGAAGATGAAGAGATCGTTGCTACTGTGAGCAGGATCTATGCTATTAAAGACAATTTATGATTGGTTATACAACACGTGTGTCACTGTTCATGTTTGCTCTGACAACTCCCTCTTCCAAACTTACGAAGAAACTATTGATGAGTAAGAGGTTCAAATGAAAAATAAGAAAGGTCCAAAGTTTTTTGAAAGAAAAATGTTGAATTTGTATTTACTTCGAACAATGTGTTTACTCTTACAAATGTCTTACATGTTCCTGATATGAATCGAATTTTTTTAGTGGGGTACTTTTGAAAAAATCAAGTATCAAATCTGTAATGAAATCGAAATAATTAATTTTATCCCAAAATAATATATTTGTTAAAAAAAGATATTCTACTGATGGAATTGACAAGTTGTCTATAACTAAATAAATTTATTAATAATAAGAATGTTGCTTTTGTTTATATGTTGGATTCAATTTTTCATGGCACTATATATTAGCATATGTTGACCTATGTACTGTGAAAAGAATGATTATAAGTGGACTAATATCTTGCAACTTTAACGATTTTTAAAAATGTAAATTACGTATTAAATTCGAATTGATTAAGAAGCTTTTTAAAAGTGTTGAAAGAAATATTAATTTGTTAGATTTAGTACATTCTGGCATATGTGAATTAAATGGCATACTAACAAGAGGAGAATGATATTAAAATACAAAAACGAGACCTTTAATGCCTTTAGAAATTATAAGCTGAAGTATAAAATTAATTAAAAAAAATAATTTAAAAAGTGACAGAAGAGGAGAAAATTTTTTCAAAGAATTTGATACTTTTTGTGAAGGAAATGATATTATTCAGAATGTTCTACACCTTGTACTCCTTACCAAAATGATTTTGCAGAAAGAAAAAATTAAACTTATTTAGAAATAATTAATGCTTTGTTACTATATGTTGAATTGCCACTTAATTTGTGGGGAGAAGCACTTCTTACTAACATATCATATATTCAATAAAAATTTTATGAAGAAAAATCAGATTACTCCATATGAATTTTGGATTGAAAGAAAACCTAATAAAGAATATTTTAAAGTATGAAGGTGTCTTACATATTATAAAATTAATAATTCGAATCAGATCATGTAGAATCCTAGAGGAATTAAGTGTGCATTTGTAGGTTATACCTCAACTAGCAAAGCTTATCGATTTCTTATTAGAGTCGAACATGATTATTGAATTTAGAGATGTAAATTTTTTTGAATATATGTTAACTTCGAGTAAAAGATTAAATTCCTCATAACTGTTGTAACCATTGAAGAAACATCTCAAAGGATATGTTGATCAATCTAGTTCACAAGAGGTTAATACTCAACCTAATAAACAAAAGAGAAATACTAAATCATGAAAGACTAAAATACTTGGATCAAATAAGATTGACTCTCAATGTATGAAAATTGAATATAATTGTGAGAACAGTTTCGATGTTTCTTCAAGTGAAAAATAATCCTAACACTTATTAAGAAGCTATGGTTTCTAGAAATACAGCCTTTTGGAAAGATACTATTAAAAATAAAATGGATTTAATTATGTCAAATCACACATAAAAACTTGTTGACTTGACTTCAAATTCTAAGCCTATTGATTGTAAGTGGGTGTTTCGAAGAAAGTACCACACGGATGGGACTTTACATACCTATAAAGTTCGATTAGTTGCTAAAGGTTTTCGACAAAAAGAAGAAATTAATTATTTTAATACATATGCATCCATAGCAAGAATAAGTTCGATTAGAGTTATATTTGCTTTAACATCTATTTACGACTTACATGTTCATCAGATGAATGTCAAAACAACATTCCTAAATCACTACTAAAAAAATAGGAATGTGATCGATTTTTCTCAATTTTCGACCACAAAATCGATCAAAGCGCGTGGTTGATTTTTAAGTGGTATCTTTTTAAAAATATATATATATTTTTAAAAGTCATTATTATTTTATTAAAATAACAAAAAATAATTTAAAAATAAAAAAATTTAAAATAAATCGATCATAAGTGATCGATTTTTTTTTAAATTAATTTATTAATTTTATAAAAAAACCGACCACTTGTGGTCAATTTTCTTTTAAAAATAATTTATTTAATTTAAAAAAAGCCGACCACTAATAATAATTTTATTAAAACTAACCACTTGTAGTCGGTTTTTCTGAATTTTTTCTTTTAAAAAATAAAAAACAACAAATGAAACAATACAATACAACAACAATAAAAAAAAAACAAATGTAATCCCACTCAACATACAAAATGCCACTACAACACATACAAAATGTCGAACAAAAGTGTAAAAGTGTAACAACTACAACAATACATACAAAAGTGTAAAAACTTCAACAAAATGTCCAAATTCAAAGTAAAACACATACAAAAGTCAAAAAACTAAAAGTCATCGTCATCGTCTTCCGCATCTTCATCTGAGCTGATATCATCCAGTGGGCCTAGACCTTTTGCAGCCTAAACTGCATCACCAGGACATGGAGGAATAACTCCTACAGACTGAATGAAAGAGCCGAACTGCTGCTGCAGCATCCTGAGTTGTGATGTTGTTTCATCCTCCCTCTTCTGCGCCCTCTCTCCCTCTCTGCAGCAAGCTCTTCAGTGAGTTTAGAAATCGTATTTTCTAGTCTTTCAACAGTTTCTCTATCAAGTGAAGAGTTATAGGATGATGTAGGACCGAACGAAGACCTAACATTCTCGCCAAAAAAATTCCTGTGGTATCCGTAGAAATGACCTCTAACTACAGGACCCACAGCTTGTTCCCATAACTCCTCCTCTACATATTGGGGTATTGGGTCACCCTGACTATCAGGAGGCTGACTACTACGAAACTCACTAAGGAGCTACCTATATTTGTCATATATTTAAAGTAAAGTAAAAATTACTAGTCAAAAAATATTTAAAAACTTATACCTGAATAATATCACCTTCGAGAAAAAGATTTATAAATTCAAAATTTGATTCTTACATGGGCAGTTTTTGCATGAAGTTCAACCCAGACATCTTCATAAGTCGGGTTCTTTTTTTTTGCAGATGCGTCTCCTCGAATAGCTCATCGTGGGGTATCTTCCTACCCTTTTCTATTTCCTGCATATGAAAAAATTACCAATCTTCAAATAATTAAAAATTTAAATAGAAACAAACAATTAAAACTGTAAAGGTTACATACCATTTTTTCCTCCACGACATTTATACTTTTGGCATCCGCAGTATGTAGGGACCCACCCTTGGATGGTGCTCGGACTTTCTTTCCTTTGTCGCTCAACAATTGGTATTCTTCGCTATTCCAATAGTGTATACTGTTTCCATAAGGATTCACTTATCCGGTCAAGCTTTACCAATTTGATTCGGGCAAAATCCAACAAATCGTTAAATATGGATCTACATCTTCTACAAAAGTTTCTCTTTATAAGACATGCATTTGCATCATCCCACCAGTAAAATTTCTACTACAAAAATAAAAATATAATATTCAATCTTTTGTTCTAACAAGTTTTTTAGTAGTCGATAAGTTAAATCCTTACCTAAAATTCTTGAAACATTCTTTCCCTGTCAAGTTTTGAAACCTTTTGCCAACTGGTCCAGTAGCCATTGAATTTTGAAAAATGCATTTTCTCGCAGTTTGTCCAACTCCAGCATCCAGCCTAAACCTACAACACAAGATCAAACATTAATTTCATAAAGCATAGTAATATAGTAATGAAAAAATGAATAATGTTATTATATTTAGAAATCTTACCCATTCCTATATGAAATAAGATAACTCCTCCCATAATCATCACTGTCTCCATGCTGCGAAGCAATGGATGGTGAATGAACCAGCGTGGGTGGATCTGAAGCACCGGATGGAATGCCGCCAAGATGAAGATCTGACAACCCAATAGATCCAGCAGAATCACTGTGCGAACCTGGGTGATTTCTACAGGAGGGTACTGACGATGGTAGATGTCTAGATGTACTAGTGGTCATCCGATAGCACTGTGGTGGCGGTGGAGGTAGCACGGTTATAGGAGCAAAATGAGTCGGTGTAGACTCATGTAGTGGCCCCAAATACGTATGAGCAGGAACTGAATGTTGAGACGACCTAGAATATGAGGGTCGTGCTGTCGTGTCAGCAAACCGACCCTCAGATATATGAATACCTGTCGATCATCTATAAGGTGGAGGTTGTTTCTTATTTTTTATTTTTGTAGGATCAACTTTTTTCTTACCTTTGGCACCTCTACCTGACATCTAAATTATGTAAAGTTAACAAGTAGTTAGTTCCTACAAAATAAATTTATAAGAAAACATTCCAAGTAACTAATTTCAAGTTACTAATTCACATTTCAAATCGCTCCAACAACACGAGATAGACATATTTTTATTACTATATAAATTATGGAAAAGTGAAAATAACAATCTTAAACAGTATATTACATATCAATCTTAAACAAGAAACATAAAGGTAAATATATAGTACAAAGCATAAAGACATCAATACATAATAAATACAACCTACACAATTAATCCTCATCTTCTGAAGACTCTTCACTAAATCTTTCACCCTCTTCGGAAGTTTCCTCATCTCCTACCCACTCAGCCTCTTCTTCCATAATATTAACTTCTTCAAATATATTGTTCGGGCGATTCAAAGTATCCATTAAGTCAATATCCACTAGCTGGTGATCAATCTGCATTTCATTTTGATACGGAGTCTCCAACACATTCTCAACTTTCACCCGTCCTATAGGCTTTGTTTTGATTACATCCCACCAATCAAACTTATCACTATAGAATATATAAGGAGCATAATACACTTGTTTAGCATTTTGCGCTAAAACAAATGGATTGTAAACAGGATACGACCTATTGTGCTTCACTTCAATGATGTTATGCTTCTTATGCACTCTTGTGCATTTTGTGCTTGTATCAAACCACTTACATAGAAAGAGGATAATTTTTTTATTGTGAAACCAGCATACTCCAGTTCTACGATCTCGTGTATGATGCCAAAGTAATCAACATTATCATCACCCTTAACCCAAACACCACTATTGTTTGTTTTCCTTGTTCTGGAGTGTTGTTCGGTGGAAAATTTAAACTCATTTACTGTGTAATGAGATATTGCATGGGCTTCAACTGGACCTAAAGAAATATCTCTCAGGAGTTGATCGTATGCGGCTGCATTTGGTGAATGGTGTACCTAAAAATATTATACATATATATATATATTATGAATATGTTAGTTGAGGAATGTGTAAATGTTTAAAATTTGTAGAAATATTAATACACTTACGAACCTCATATGCAAACCATGTTGTAAAGGATGCATACACTTGATTTTTATGGAATTGAGTCTTAAATGAACTGAAGATCTAACATGCGAAATACAATTAATTTCTTTAAGGTAATGAGTAAACAAATAAGACATTAAAATTTTAATCTTCTTACTTCAGAAAGGGCTCGACTTCCGGAAAATTTAGCAAGACATACAAAGTTGCTGATTTGCCCTTCGTGGGAGTGAGCCGACGACGTATAGTCTTTCTAGACTTACAACCAGATTGATTGAAAAATTATATCATCTGCAAATAAGGCTTATTCAGACTGTTCTGGTGACGATTCGGTCGGTTTCTTAAACAAGTAACTTCATTACGAAAGTAGTATGAAAAAAATTGAGATGCTTCTCTTGCAAGATATACCTCAACTATAGAGCCTTCCACCCTATGTTTGTTTTTGGAACCCTTTTTCAATTTTCCAATTGCCCTGCACAATGTTAAGATTAGATGTTTACTATATTAAAAAAACATATGTATGAATTTAAATATGTTGTAATTGCTTATCGTTCGAATGGATACATCCTCCTAGTTTTAACTGGACCACCTAGCCGACCTTCGTGCACAACGTGAATGGGAAGATGTTTCATCACATCGAAGAATGCTGGCGGAAAAATCTACTCCAGCTTGTTGGTGATAACAACAATATTACTTTCCATTCGCGTAAAATTTTCTTCTTTTAATGTGGTGGCACATAAGTCTTTGAAGAACAAACTGATCTCTGCTATTGGTTTCCATATGTTTTCAGGTAAACCAATAAAAGCAATTGGAAGTAATTGTTTCATCAAAATATGACAATAATGGATTTTCATTCCATGCAAGATTCCTAATGCCATATCAACCCTCTTTCTCAAATTTGAGGCATATCCATCAGGTATCTTCAAACTTCGGACCCACTCACATATTTAACGCTTTTGGTCTAACTTGAATATAAAAATAGCCTTGGGCTTAAGAAAATTGCCATTAGGCCCCCACTGTAAGTGTAATTCTCTGCGTTTGCAATATTCTGGTTAGTCAATTCTGGCCTTAGGATTATCCTTTATTTTGCCAGTGACATCCATAATTGTGTTGAGCAAATTGTCAAAATAGTTCTTCTCAGTATGCATGGCATCAACATTATGTCTAATTAAATTATCTGGTCAATATTCTAACTCCCAAAATATACTTTGCTTAGTTCAGTTATGCAAAATGCCATATCCATCAAGCCTGTACAATGGTTTCTCGCTGGTTTTAGGCAAATCCTGAGCTATCTCCCAGACGTCATGTCCAGAAAGCCTTAGAGGTGGATCATCATGTTCCTTTCTATTTTTCTGAATGTATTCTTAAGTCTCCTAAATTCATGATCAGGTGGCAAAAAAACAACGATGACAATCAAACCATGAATTTTTCCTGCCATGTCTCAATGTGAAAGATTTTGTTTTTTCCATGCAGCATGGACAAGCCAGCTTTCCAGCTATCATCCACCCATACAACATTCCATAAGCAGGAAAATCATTAACATTCCATATTAGATATGCACGTATTTTGAAATTCTGTTTAAGTGAGATGTCCCAAGTTTCAACCCCCTCATGCCATAAAATTTGAAGTTCATAGATCAAAGGTTGCAAGTAGACATCTGTTCCACTTTTTGGATTACGTAGGTCAGGAACAACACAATTCAAAAATATACAGGGACTAGTCATTAACATTTCAGGAGGAAGATTATACGGGGTGACAAATACAAGCCAACATGAATATGGCGCAGCACCAACTGAAAAAGGAGAGAAGCCATCCACATATAATCCCAAATGATTATTTCGTGGCTCAGCTGCAAAATATGGATAAGTTGTGTCAAAATGCTTCCAAGCCTCTCTATCAGATGGATGACACATAATACCAGTGAGCCTTCTATTTTCACTGTGCTATCTCATATGAGAAGCTGAGTTGTTTGAAGCATACAACCTCTTCAACCTTGGTATTAGAGGTAAATAATGCATCGCCTTAATAGCAATTTGATTTTCACTAAAACCACGCTTATATCGAGGGCGCTGACAAAACTTACAGGACTCTAGGTTAGCATCTTCCTTAAAGTATAACATGCAACCATTTTCATAACAATCAATTCTAACCAAGGAGAGACCTAACTTTGACACCAATCTTTTTGCCTTATAGAAAGAATATAGGAACCTCCAAGTTGGGGTCAACTAACTCTTTAATAAGGTCTATCATTGAGTCCATTCCTCCTTCAACAATATTCTAGTCAGATTTAATACTTAATAATCTAACAGCAACAGACAAAAATGAGAGTGCGAACACCCATCAAACAAAGGATGACTAGCAGCATGCAATTGTTCATAGAATTTGCCCGCTTTGCTATTAGGAACATCTTCGACATTTTTTCTAAAGTCGCCCCCGTATTGCATACCAAAAGCATCATACACTATTTCTGTTATTCTAGTATCTTGATATTCATTAAGCCCTGCAGACCTACCACTTTCTCCAACAACAAAGTTATTTTGCGCAACATCACCATCAAAACTACACAATGTTAAAAAGTCCTCGTGAAACCCCTTTATATAAAGATGTTCCTTCACATCTTCTTCTTTTAAAAGATTTATACCATCACATCTAACTTAAGGACAACAAATAGCCCCAAAATATGACCAAACATCAATTGTCTTAGCATGTTCAACAAATCATCTGACACCTTCAACAAATTCCTCCGTAATACCCATTCCATTATCATTGTTCCGTTGATATATCCAGCTATAATCAGGTTCCATCTACGCAATCAATCAGATTCATCTAATTAGATTAAGTCACAAAAAAGTTTTCAAGTAATCAAGCATAACCCCATTCAAAACAAAAAAATACCTTTAAAGTACCTACACTTAATCATTTTCAACCTACCAAGTAACCAAGCGTAACCACATTCAAAACAAAAAAATCACCTTTAAAGTCCCTACACTTAATCATTATCAGCCTACCAAATCACATTTAAAGTCCCTACAGTTAATCATTTTCAACCTACCAAGTCACCAAACATAACCACATTCAAAACAAAAAAATCATATTTAAAGTCCCTACACTTAATCATTTTCAACCTATCAAGTCACCTTTAAAGTCCCTACACTTAATCATTTTCAACCTACCAAGTCACCAAGCATAACCACTTTCAAAACACAAAAACACCTTTAAAGTCCCTACACTCAATCATTTTCAACCTACCAAGTCACCAAACATAACCACATTCAAAACAAAAAAACATCTTTAAAGTCCCTACACTTAATTATTTTCAACCTACAAAGTCACCAAACATAAACACATTCAAAACAAAAAAATCACGTTTAAAGTTCTTACACTTAATCATTTTCAACCTACCAAGTCACCTTTAAAGTCCCTACACTTAATCATTTTCAACCTACCAAGTCACCTAGCATAACCACATTAAAAAAAAATCACCTTTAAAGTTCCTACACTTAATCATTTTCAACCTACCAATTACCTTTAAAGTCCCTACGGTTAATCATTTTCAACCTAACAAGTCACCAAGCATAACCACTTTCAAAATAAAAAAACACCTTTAAAGTCCCTACACTCAATCATTTACAACCTACCAATCACCAAACATAACCACATTCAAAACAAAAAAATCACCTTTAAAGTCCCTACACTTAGTCATTTTCAACCTACCAAGTCACCTTTAAAGTCCCTACACTTAAATCATTTTCAACCCACCAAGTCACTAAACATAACCACATTCAACTAAAAAAATCAACTTTAAAGTCCCTACACTTAATCATTTTCAACCTACCAAGTCACCTTTAAAGTCCCTGCACTTAATCATTTTCAACCTACCAAGTCGCTAAACATAACCACATTCAAAATAAAAAATCACCTTTAAAGTCCCTACACTTAAGTATTTTCAACCTACCAAGTCACCTTTAAAGTTTCTACACTTAATCATTTTCAACCTACCAAGTCACCAAGCATAACCCCTTTCAAAACACAAAAACACTTTTAAAGTCCCTACACTCAATCATTTTTAACCTACCAAGTCACCAAACATAACCACATTCAAAACAAAAAAAATACCTTTAAAGTCCCTACATTTAATAATTTTCAACCTACCAAGTCACTAAACATAACCACATTCAAAACAAAAAAATCACATTTAAAGTCCCTACACTTAATCATTTTCAACCTACCAAGTCACTTTTAAAGTCCCTACACTTAATCATTTTCAACCTACCAAGTCACCAAATTCAAAACAAAAAAATCACCTCTAAAGTCCCTATGCTTAATCATTTTCAACCTACCTAGTCACCTTTAAAGTCCCTACACTTGATCATTTTCAACCTACATAGTCGCCAAACATAACCATATTTAAAACAAAAAATCGCCTTTAAAGTCCCTACAGTTAATTATTTTGAACCTACCAAGTCTCCAAGCATAACCACTTTCAAAACAAAAAAACACCTTTAAATTTCCTACACTTAATTATTTTCAACCTATCAAATCACCAAACATAACCACATTCAAAACAAAAAAACACCTTTAAAGTCCCTACACTTAATCATTTTCAACCTACCAAGTCACCAAGCATAACAACTTTTAAAATACCTTTAAAGTCCCTACACTTAATCATTTTCAACCTACCAAGTCGCCAAACATAACCACATTCAAAATAAAAAAGTCACCTTTAAAGTCCCTACAATTAATCCTTTTCAACCTACCAAGTCGCCAAGCATAACCACTTTCAAAATAAAAAAATACCTTTAAAGTCCCTACACTTAATTATTTTCAACCTACCAAGTTACCAAACATAACCATATTCAAAATAAAAAAATACCTCTAAAGTCCCTACACTTAATCATTTTCAATCTACTAAGTCACCAAACATAACCACCTTCAAAACAAAAAATGAACAACGAGACCAACAACATGTCAACAACAATGCTAGTGAATCGAATAAGGCCACATACGGCTTCACTAGACTTCAATATGAACTATAACAACAAGATAACAACAGTGCTAGTGAATTGAACAAGGCTACACATGGCTTCACTAGACTTCAATATGAACAATAACAATACTTCATTGTAAGAAAATAGAGAGAAATCATCTTACCTTTGTTTGACATAAATTCAAGTGAAAGAGATAAACGATCACCGGAAAAAATAGCAAAGCAATCCTTATACCGAATTCAGAATCTGTCAAATAGTAACATTATTACAAAGAATAATCTTTCCCTTAAATAGTTACAATAATTTAGTAAAGGAATAGGAATAAGATTTTCCCCCCAAAAAATCAAAGTGTGAAATTGGCGGGTTTTGAATAGTTGTTGTTTTGAACGAGAATTGGTTTGTTTTTGGCATGTTTTGTGTTTTAATATGTAGTACGGGTCGAGTTGGGTCGGGTTTAAGAATTATATATATTCTTTTAATTATTACAAAAACCGACCACACGTGGTCGGTTTTCAAAAATAATTTTTTAAAAAATGAAATTAAAGTTTACTAAATTGCAATTAATAAATAACAAAAATAAGTTAATAAATTAAAATTAATTTTTAAATAATTAAATTTTTAATAAATTCTATAATATTTATAACAACATCCAATTAATTTAATACAATTCGTATATATATAAATACACAGTAGATACACTGTGTATGGGACCCGGACAACATTCAATTAATTTAATAAAATTCGTATATATATAAATCAGATAAGTAGTTATTTTATCATCACATTAACATGAGTAGTATATTTCCTCAATCGTATAATAATATCAATGAATTTTACAAATTACAATAAATTTTTGGTTAATTAGCTTTTAAATATGATAGTTGTTCGAAAAAAAATTTCATTGATGCTGAAAATTAACTGCAAGCAAAAAATAAAATAAACAAAAAAAATAATTTTATTTAAAGTAATTTTACGGGTACAATTCTGTTATTCTCTTGATTCTTCTCTCCTAAATTTTTTCATGATTCAAGGGCCTTTGCAGCGTGATTCTCGAATGTAGGATGATTTGAGCCTCCTAGAAATGTGTTTGGATCTCCAGGAATTGTCTGACAACACTTCGTCTTGTAGAGTTGATCTCCGGGCAGAACTCCGTTAGTCAATTCGTTGAAGAGTTGTGTAGTCAATGCAGAAGCTTCCTCCAATGCTAGCAGAATGTCCTTCTTTTCTTTCTCCTTTCTTGTTAGAATGTTATATTACCCCCTATTTATAGTTGTGGGGATAGGGCTTAGTTACTTGTAATTGACCGAAACATGTCGCTTTGACACTTGACACCTTTTGATTGGTTGTTGAATTTGAATGAGATTTCCACATCATTTGTACATATGGATATGTCTCATTGATTTTGGATTTGATTGGGATGTAACATCACTTGATGAGTTTGGGCTTCGAAATGAGATGGACCTTGATGAAGAATAAAATAGGCTTATTATTTTTTTTAGCCCAAATAAGTTTAAACCTAATAACATATGACTCAAATTCAAATTTTATATGAATTTGATCCAATAAATTTTATGTGTCTACAGATGCCCCCTACTTCAAGGTTGGTCGACCTGTAGGCTTGCCGAAACTTGGCGAGACTTGAAGTACTCATGAATGTGTTTTCATTCTCATGATTTCAAAGGTATTTGTTTCTCCCAATGTTGATCATGCTAAATTAAAGCATCGTGCGTTTGGTACCGACACTTATTTCCAGATTGAAGTTTCACGTAGTTGACATCAATTCGCATAGAACCGAGAAGCTTCATCCGATCAACATTGTAGATATGTTACATCTTCATTTTTTTGTGCAGGTTTATGCAAATGGTCTTGATGTCTGACCAAAACGGTCGACATGATTGATGTTGAACCATTTAGTGCACTACTTCCTTACTGCTTGATAAGAAAGTGACTTGGAATGATCTAATTTTATCCTTGACGATGCTGAAAGTTTCTCATTTTAGCTTTAGTGAGCATGTACTTGGTGTCATTCTTGAAACCTTGTGATGATGAAATTCTGAGTGTCTGCAGTCCATCATTGCAAAAAAAGCATTCAGTGCATCTCATCCGTAGGGCTCGGCGATAAAGAGGCTTCAAGTGAGAGCATCCCATTCTTTTCAAGGAGCACGTACGTGATTCCATACAGCTTGATAATATTGATACAGGGAGTAGCATTTTCTGACTTTGGTGAGCAAGTACTAGGCACACGTCCACAAAAATATTTATTCTCCGATGGGAGAACAAAAATATGAGTTGTTTGATTCATAAAAATGGAATTCAATGTCCTATCTTATTAGTTGTGCGCAGCGTCACGATAAATTCTGTATTTTGATTTAGAAGTATCAAAATCAGAAGCCATTTTTTTTAGAAACTAGACTGTAGAACTACGTCTTACGTGAGAATCGCAATCATATTTCACCCAAATCGTCCTAGATATCAACTCAAAATCGATCTTCTAATCTCGGTTTGCTAGTTTCATCAGCTTTGTGCATCGTCACGATAAATTCCATATCTTGATGTGGAAGTATCAAAATCAGGTTATGTTTTTTACATTAAAAAGCAAATTCACAGAGCTACATTTTGCGTGGAAACCATAATTATATTGCATCCGAATCATCCCAGATATTGCTCCAAAAACAGCCTTCTAATCTTGGTTCACTGGTTATTTCAGCTTTGCATAGCGTCATGATAAATTCCATATCTTGACGTGAAAGTATTGGAATCAGGTTTCGTCTTTTACATTGGAAAGAGACTCAAAGAGATACTCTCCCGCGGAAACCACAATTAGGTTACATCCAAATCGCCTCAAATATTTCTCCAAAAATAGCCTTCTAATGTTGGTTCGCTGGTTATTTCAGCTTTACGCAGCGTCACGATAAATTCCATATCTTTATGTGGAAGTATCGGAATCAGGTTCCATTTTTTGTATTTAAAAGTAGACTCACAGATCTATGTTAAGCATGAAATCTATCAGCATATAACCTCTATATTTTCTCAGGTACTTTTCTAAAGTTGCATCCTAAATCTCGTGATATTCTATTTCTCCTCAGATTTTGGATACTTCATGAATTTCTTCATCTACTTCAAGTTTTGGACCGCATCACTTCGGCAATATGTTGAAGGTTAGACTATATCAATATTCAAAGTACCGCAAGTCTTTTTCTTGTTGAGAAGACTTTATTGCTTGAGATATAATGAAGAATCCTTTTGCTTTAAGACGACATCTTCAAAGGACTTCAAATATTCATTCAAGCTTTATAATTTTTCTTCCTCTTTTTTAGAGCCGTTCACAGTTTAGACTCATGCGGGCCAGGAGTAACATGCAGTTTAAGGTCGTGCCTTAAGGAGCATTTTGACTTGCAGTTTAGGCTCGTGCATCGAGGAGAATTTTAATTTATAGTTTAGGCTCGTGCAGCAAGGGGCATTTTTGACTTGCAGTTTAAGCTCATGCAACAAGGAGCATTTTGGGGAAGAATTCTTGTAATGTAACTTTCCTTCCAACCCTTTGTAATGGAGTATGGTTTCACTTCAGTTTGGTATTTATTGCCTCAATTGGTTGAAATAGATTTGCACTTGATCTTATGTCAACTTTTAGAAGTTGGAGTTTAGAAGCCTTTTGACATTTTTTTATTTTGTGTGCGATCAATGTCCAAGTATCACCCTTCTTACTATTGGAGAAGTCATTTTACATGGATTTTCTCATTGTTTTCTTCAAGGCTGGAACCCTAATTGAGTCAAAGCTCCCAAATTGTAGCATGATGATTTTTTCAATTTTTGGTGATTCCACAGAGCACATGGCTTGTAGAGCTTTTGAAATTGAACCTTTCATATGGTGCAGTTTGGCGCAAATATGATTTGCGTCAACTATATCGCCATCATAAATGATGATCTTTCCCTCTTGCATTAATGTCATGATCTTTTCCTTCAGGATGAAGTATTTTGTAGTGTGATGACCAACAATGCGATGAAATTTGCAGTATTTAGGATCATCGACTTTGTTTGATTTTTTAGGTCGCTTTGACTTAGTAAGTTTAATGACTTCTTTGGCAAACAACTCGTCAAGAATTTTAGGAACATCAGAGTCGAGAAAAAGATATACCCTTGCTTGTAACTCTTTCAAAGTTGGTTGATTTTTTACCTCTCGCATTTGTTGCTTTGGAGCTTCCTCTTTTAACTTTTATCTTGTAGGGGACTTCATAAAACTCACAGTTGTCGTCATAGATTCCCCAATTTGGTCTTTAGATGAGTCTTCAAATTTCGTGACTTCCTTCCTAGGATCAAAAATAGGTGACGCCATTCTATGACTTGCAATACTTAGCTCTATGTCATGAGCGCGCGTAGCTAATTCTTCAAAAGTTTGAGGCTTAATTCCTTGAAAGATATACACAAATTGCCTTACAAGGAGCGAACAAATTGCTTGACAAGAAGATCACCATGTGTACCAGCACTGCTACAAGTCTCAACGAAATGAGTGATGTGTTGCCTTAGATTTTTCTTTCCATCAAATTGTTGAAACTTTGATGGTTGATATCCAATTGGTATTGGTAAGCCCTCGATTTGCTTAGAATAAGGCTTTGAGTATCCTATGAAACTTTGTGACGGACCGCCATATTATGCCTTGATGATTTTCGTAATCATATCTTGCAGATGTTGAACTGTTAGAGTAGCCACTGAAGCGGATCGATCATCGCAGTAATTGTCACTTGTCTTGATGAGAGATTCACCATCAAATTCTCTCGCGGTGTTAGATTATAATTTTACTCTCCAGGATCGTAGAGATCTAAGTTGCTCATAAGTCGGGAGATTTGATGATCTTTCTCATCAACGGACTTCTTCAAGGCTTCAATGGTTTGCTCCATCATTGGAAACTTCTCGTCCAAGTCAATTGCATCAACCATGAAGGTGTTGACTTTTGTTGAAGTTGAAGAATTCATCAAGTTTTCAGATTCTCCAAAGTTGCAGCCAGTTTCAGATGGTTTATCTGATAACATAGATGCGAAGTTGCTCTCAGGGGTTGTAGTTACTGCCAAAATTTGAGATTTTCTCCTTTTTGTTATCTCTATAATGGTGAAGTATTGGGATCCATCCAAAGTACAAGCGTTGAGATTGCGTTGATTTATGGGGCCAACAATTTTGATCTCAGTAGACGTGGCAGTAGTAGACTTTTTGCACGAAAGTTCATTGATTTTTCTAAAGTTCATTGTAGTAGTTGAATATGTGATTTTATTTGACTTGTAGGAGGAAGAGATGAAGAGAAGAACTGGTCCCACTAGGTGTGCCAATTTGTTCGCAATAAATTTTTGTTAATGCTGAAAATTAACTGCAACCAAAAACTAAAATAAATAAAAAGAATAATTTTATTTAAGGTAATTTTGCGGGTAGAATTCCGTTATTCTCTCGATTCTTGTCTCCTAATTTTTTTTGTGATTCGAGGGACTTTTCAGCATGATTCTCAAGTGTAGAATGATTTGAGCCTCCTAGAAATGTTTTTGGATCTCTAGGAATTGTCTGACAGCACTTCGTCTTATCGAGTTGATCTCCGGGCAGAACTCCGTTAGTCAATTCGTTGAAGAGCTGTGAAGTCAATGCAGAAGCTTTCTCCAATGCTTCCAGAATGTCCTCCTTTTCCTTTTCTCCTTTCTTGTTAGAATGTTATGTTACCCCCTATTTATAGTTGTGGGGGTAGGGCTTAGTTGCCTGTGATTGGCCGAAACATGTCACTTGGCACCTTTTGACTGGTTGTTGAATTTGAATGAGATTTCCACATTATTTGTACATATGGCGGTGTCTCATTGGTTTTGAATTTGATTGGGATGCCACATCACTTGATGAGTTTGGGCTTCAAAGTGAGATGGACCTTGATGAAGAATAAAATAGGCTTATTATTTTTTTTTAGCCCAAAATAAGTTTAAACCAAATAACATATAACTCAAATTCAAATTTTATATGAATTTGATTCAATAAATTTTATATATCTACAATAGTATATATATATATATATATCGTAATACTAGTCTTACGTTATTACAACTTCAACAACATACGCGGTCTACATTGACCCAAAATAGTATATCTATTTCCTCAATAGTATGATATATGTCAACGTATTATTCAAACTATTTTGATATATAGATTCAATTATCTACCTTTTGATTACTACATACATCACTACACGAGATATACGTATATATACATTTTTTCAATTGTCTATTAGCTTTCAAATACGTACTATAAATATCACATACATGATTTTACTATCCTAGAATAATATACAACATATTTTACATATACTCAGATGAATTATCGATTAGATTATCCTATGTCATTAATATACCTTCACTATATAATATGTGTATACTATATATATACCTATACATACACACACATATACACACTATCGACTATATCAAGTTCTAAATACGTACTATATATATCACATGCGTACACGAGTATATTATCCCATAACATAATGCGACGTGTTTTATATACATACTCTGATGAGTGATAGATTAATTATATTTAATTAGATTAATTATATTCTATACTAGGTTTTGACTACATCGTTCATCAATCGATCACTACATGATATATATATATATATATATATATATATATATATATATATATATGAACTCTTGAATGCGTACTATATATATCGCATTCACAAGTATATTACCTTATAATAAAACACATTCATTATATTATGATGAATTATTGGTTATATATTACATTATTATGATTGCAATAGTAACATAACATCATTATCTCAATGTAATGATGTATATACACACATTCATTATACTAAAATTATGCATGTTTAACATCATTTAATGTATATACAAAGGAAAATATTAATTTTATATATTGAAACACAAGTAAAAGATAAAGATTATATTTAATGTAATTTGTTTATTTTATTTAATATATTTTTTAGTGTAATTTTTCAAAAAAATTAAGATTGATTGATTTTTATTATTATTATATTGGTTATCGACTATATGTGATCAATGTAATTTCAAAAAATTATATATATTAGATTATATATATATATATATTTATTTTTTAATAAAAATAATATATATATATATATACCACTAGTGGTCAGTTTTTTTAATTTTTGTTTCTTTAATTTAATTAAAAAACTAACCACAAGTGGTCGATTTTTAAAAATTATTTTATTTTTATTTTAATTAAAATCTGACCACAAGTGGTCGATTTTTTAAAAATATTTTTTATATATATAATTAAAAATCGACCATTGGTGGTCGATTTTTTTAAAAAATTAATTATAAAAATTTTTTTGAAAATCAACCACTTGTGATCAGTGTTTTAAATTATTTTTTTAAAGAAAACCGACCACAAGTGGTTGGTTTTATTACTTTTTTAAATTTTTATTTGTAAAATAAATAATAATTAATACGAAAAAGGTTCAAAAATACCCTCGAACTATTGAAAATAGAGCAAATATGCCCCTTGTTAGATTTTGGTATAAAAAATACCCTTACCTTTGTTAAATGGATCAAAAATACCCTTATCCTTTAACAGACCTCCACCTCACATAAAAACTCTTTAAAAAATTATTTCTGACTGACATGGAATTTCCAACTCAACATTTTCACATTGTTATTGCTTATCACCATAAGCCAGCTATACAACATACATCATGTTCATCTCCTCAGGTAGCCATGTCCGACACCAAATTCAGATCTTGCTCGATAATAAAGGATGATTTCCTCCATCACCTACAAAAACAGTCAAAGATGCTTCGGTGTTTCTTGTTCCCAAAATGGTCAAGCAAAACTCACTAGACTTTTTAAAAAATTTACAAATTTTAAGTTAGATTATGCAAAAACATTAAAAAAAAATTTGTCTATGAGAGAACGAGAGAAAAGCGAAGCAACCTTCGGGTTGTACACTCGAGGATATATAGATCTTCTGTATCTACATCTGCTTTTGAAGGTTCTTTATCATTGGACAGTAGCTTGTAATTGGCGAGCTACTGGAAGAGGAGACAAAATTTAACTTCTTTTCTCTTATATCAAATAATTATGAGTTTCACTGGTAGGTAGAGGAATAGGAGAACAAAAGAAAGAAGAAATTGAGAAAATGGTGAAGCGCCTGTAATAGAGAAGAAATCTGACGAAATTGAGATCAACATATATGAGATAATATCTCTTGATTTTTAAATTCGGTGTTGTTCTTGTTTATTAAGTGAAGAATATATTGTATTGAATTTGATTTGTTGATGAATTCTGTAAAAGTATAACAATCTCAAAATAGAGTTGAAAAGAAAAAAGGGTGTGATGAAGAAGATAATACACATAAGAAATAAGTTGTCCAAGTTGGAAATTCCAAAGTCAGCCAGAAATAATTTTTTAAAGAAGTTTTATGTGAGGTGGAAGTCTATTAAACAATAAGGGAATTTTTGGTCCGTTTAACTAACAGTGAGGGTATTTTTGATACCAAAATTTAATGAGGAGTATATTTGCTCCATTTTTAATAGTTCGAGGGTATTTTTGAACCTTTTTTGTAATTAATATAAAAATTATTGAAATGATTATTTTGATATTTTAAAATAAAAAATCGATCACTTAAAAGAAAATAAAAATTGACCACATATGATCTATTTTTTCAATCACAAATTGTGGTCAAGTTTTTGTGGTCGATTTTTCCGGATTTTTTTAGTAGTGAATGGTGATCTCGATAAGAAGGTCTATATAGAACTTGTTCAGGTTGTTTCGTTCCACACAAAAAATAAACTTAAAATCGGTAAGCTTGACAAGTCCCTATATGAATTAAAACAGTAGGCCCTTAAAAAATGACATGAAAATTTTGATAGAGCTATTTTATCATTTGACTTTAAGCATGTTATTGCTGATAAATGTGTTTTCTACAAAGTTGTAGTAACTATTTAGTACTAGTTTGTTTATATGTTGATGACATGACAATTGTAAGAAATGATATGAATGGAATTATAGAAATCCATTATAGAAATCCTGAGATTTCTATCTTTCTCATTTGAGATGAAGGATCTTGGTCAAGTTGATATCATATTGGGTATTAAGACTAAAAGGAATAATGAGGGATACGTATTGAGTCAATCTCATTACATTGAAAAAATGTTAAAAATTTTAGTTGCTTAAATATAAAAGTGGTGAATACCCCATTTAATCTATGCACCAAATTAATTAAGAATGAAAGAAGAACGACGACTGATCTTGAGTATGCCAGCACTATTGAAAGTCTTATGTGTACTACCCAGTGCACAAATCTTGACATAGCATATGCAGTTAATAAATTGAGCAGATTTACTAGTAATTTTAGTATTGATCATTGGAAGGCCAATGAACGATTTCTTGATTTTCTTAAAAAATAACTAAAATTTTTGAGTATTCAATACTCAAAGTTCCCTATTATTTTAGAAGGATACAACGACCCAAGTTGAAATCGAGTTTGGGAGACAACAAATTCAAAATTGATTAAGTATTTATCTTGGGTGGAGGTGCTTGCATAACGCATTCAACGATGGGATTGGAATTTGTTGCATTAATAGAAGTAGGAAGAAAAACTGAGTGGTTGAGGAATTTTCTTTTAAAAATTTCATTGCGCTCAAAAGGTGTGCGTTCAATTTTAATTTACTATTATAGCCAAGTCAATTAGCTCGAGCTTATAGTAATACATAAAATGGAAAGTCAAGAAACATAAGCTTTTGACATGATTATGTGAGAAATTAAAATTGATTAAAGATGGAATCATCTCTATCATATTTGTGAAGTCAAAAAATAATTTGGTTGATCCATTCACTAAACCTCTTACAAAAGAATTGATGAAAACAACTTTGAGTTTAATTGGGTTAAAACTACTAAATTAAGTCCACCAATAATGACTACACTATCTTACACTATAAAATCAATAGTTTTGGGTGCAAAGGGCCATAAAAAGTTATTGACACGTGGATGTTTTAGTACTTAAATAAGAGGTATACTGGCACTGGTTGTCATAGATTGGAGGATTTTAGTTTTATTTTTCTTAATGAGGTTCAGTTCAAGAAACAAGTGTCTTAAATATGACAAAGACACTAAAAGAACTTCACCTATATGAACATATAAGGGGTGCCACTTCGATCAAGAGTTGGAGTTGGTCTCATAAATGTTCTTGAATTTTGAATAACACATGACCATAAAAGTACTATGTTTGGGTGAAAAGTAGGAATGAAATATTTATGTAGGTAGTGTCACCGATATTATCACAAGGAATAACACGAACAAAGCTATTATGCTTTGTGAAATTTCGATTTCTTCTTGAGATATTGCACTAAGGTATTGTTCAAATCAAAAGATACATTATTTTTTACAGACATAACTTGATTGAGACATTACTTATATTTAAACAAGTGGAGATTGTTAGAAATTATTTAAATAAATAATCAATATTTTTTATAAAGAGGTGTGTCTTTTATTGAAAGGGTGGGCCTTTTAATGAAAAGATATGTCTTTTATTAAAAAGTATAAATAACATAAATACCAACCCTTTTGGAAGTAATTATACTCTCTCCCACTTTTTTAATTACTTTACTCTCTCTCCCTATTAATATACATAATATAGCCGATACATACATAACATTTTGTGTATATGTTGGGATTTTTGTATATGTTTAGGGAGTTGAGATTTTTTATAATATTGAAAATATAAGTTGTGTATTTGTGTAATTTTTAGATAGATTATCTTTTATGAAAAGGTACGTTGGTTAAAAGTTTAACCATATAAACTGTTCAAGTGTTGTTTTGCAGAACAACTTTTCTTTCTTCTCAACTCTCTACAAATAAATTTTTTCTTCCCCAGAAAAAATCATGATTTTGATTTCTTGCTTTCCAATAGGATTTCTTCACTATTTGCTTGGTGCAGAAATCCAAAGTTTTGTGATATCCACTAAAACTATTTGCATTGAATCCCATAGCAATCTTGTAGACGAGAGAGACCAAATATCCTTTTTAGAAAAACGTTTCATGCATGTTTCAAGCCTCCAATCCAGCGTTTATTATTCATATTATCCAACAATGACTGGAATTATTCCTCCTCCCCTCGCTAACGACCTGGCTGTATGTCTGGCCAATATTTCATCAATTTTTGCCAGTACATGAAGCGTTTACCTTCTATACATTGAATGCTTAATTAAAATTTTTGTGTGTGGGTTGGGGTGTGTGTGGGAGGGTGGGGGGGGGGGGGGCGTGAAAATCAACCCATTTTGACTTGCTTAGTTCAGTTCATTCTAAAATTGGACTGACATGCATCCCAAATAGCAATTCAATTGCAAAAGAATACTGCTACAAACATTATCTACATCAAATACATTATTGGAGAAGAATATCCATCAATGAAGATCTTCAACTATATGAGAGTCAAATTGTACGTTGACTTGAAACGGAAAAATCTTTGTATAAAATTATGTTCGCGAAGCGAGTTCTTCAGAAACAATATGCTGAATACAAACGTCACAGATTGATTTCCTTGCGGACTTGATCAAAATATACATAACTTGTCAAGAAGCTGATGGACCACTTGGTAAATCCTAAAACAAATATGGTTGGCAGCCCTTTTTACCTTTATAAATATAGAAAGTGGAGTGCACGACTTTATAATATACGCTTCAAATTCAAAATTTTGTAAGTGTTTATGAATTCATGAATTAGCTCAAGGCCATAATAATGTATACCCACTTTTTTATCTTGTCATAAAAGAATTACTTATGATTTAATAAAGTGTAATCTACTTATTAACTTTGACTAGGTCTTGAAAGGTTTGTACAAGTAATGAGTTTAATTCGCCACACCTTCTATAATGATAAATCATATACAATTACATCAATCACTTACTAAATGGGGAATTGTTAGGGTGGTTAGTGATTGAAGTAACTAAAAGAGACAAAAAAAACATTCAATTAAAAGGTGACTGTAATCGGAATGTCTCTTAAAGAAGACATATAAAGATATCATAATTTATAAATATATTTCTTTACAATCATACATACAAAGTTAAAAATAATAATACTCCCTTCATTCTATTTTACTTGACCCTCTTAATAAAAATAGTTGTTTCAATTTACTTGCTTAATTTATGAAATCAAAAGAAGTTTATCATGTTCTTCCAATATTACCTCTATCATTTAATGACTATATAAATTACTCTATCCTTTTCATTTTGCTTGGCCTTTGTTGACAAGACACATTCCTTACGAAAAATTTAATTACGGGTGTATTTACTCCATTTGTTCCTAAATAATTGTCACTATTTTTTTATGCACTCCCCTTACTGTTTTGATGGTGGTTTCCCATGATATGGTATGGTATAATTATCAAGGAAACCATGTGCGTTTTGATTGTTTTCTAAAATATATGATATGGTATGGTATGTTTTCATGGTTTTCAAATCATGAAATCCTTAGATTTTCTGAACCACCGATTTGGTGGTATCCCATGGTTCTATTAATTTTTTTTCAATTATACCCTTATATGATATTTTCTAATTTTATTTTACCCTTTATCTTATATTACTTCTAACCCTAATAAATTTTTCTTTTAACGCTTTTCTGCTCACAATCTCTCCACTACGTTGTTCTCTGGGTTCTTCCTTTTTTAGCTTCCTCCTTCTTCTATGCTCATTCTCTCAGCTATAATTTTTTAAAACTTAACTGCTTATTGTTTTCTCATAATATTTACTATATTTACCTATCATTAAAATAAAATGATTTGATACAATCAGCAAACTCCAGTTACTTAAACATATGTAATTATTTACCTATCATTAAAATAAAATGATTTGATACAATCAGCAAACTCCAGTTGCTTAAACATATGTAATTACGTCAAATAGTATTAGTTTTTGCTAAAGTATGCTAAGCTAAATCCCTGGAAACTTCTAATTATCATTTACGCAGGTTGCACCTGATTTAACAGGCCTTAGATTATTATTATTTTTAATCTTCATGGTACTAAAATTTAAAATTTATAATAATCAGGGATATTTTAGTAATATTATCCATTACGATACAGTACCATACCATCAAACCAAATAAAAAAAAACTATTATTAAACAGCAGTGAACGATACAGTCTATCTAAACATTGTATTGTACTATACTATACAGTACCATACCATACCATACCATACTATATCGTACATTATGAAACCATAGCAAACCATCATCGAAACAGAGTGTTAAGAAAAAAATTAACCACATGTCAAATTGACTAAACTACCCTTATTACTTTCTCAATTTAATACTACTCTTTTTTGCACTGTATTGATATCTCTTCATATTTATGACTAATGGTAAAGGTGAAAAAAATAATTAATTATGCAATGTTTTTGTGATGACAAATCTATCTTTTAGTAAGGACACCAATTAATTAGGAATGACGGGAGTATTAAGTTACCTTATTAATGATATTTTAGAACTCTAAATTTGATTAATATTACTTCATATTGTTATTTAATACTAAGTGCACAAAGAAAAAAGATGTAACAAAGTTCTTTTGATTTTATTAATCGGATAAGTAATTTGAACCAACTATATTAAGTACAGGGGCCAACTAAAATGGAACGGAGAGAGTATTGATAGTCAAATTTAGATTTTCAAAGAATAAATTAATAAGAATAGTTTAATAAAATAAATTTCTAATAAATATTTACTTAAAAAGAGTGTTAAGTCAACATGGTCAAGTAAAATGAAATGGAGAAAATAGGATGGGGGAGGGGGGGCTAAATAAGAAATTTTATTTCAACCAAAATGTTATGGAACCAGAACAGGCTGGCCACTCAAGAAAAAGCAAAAGCCTACTGTAAGCAATAAAATTTTATTAAATTTAAATCTGTACAAAATTTGGATAATATTAAATTTAAAATATATTAGTCCGAAATAAACATTGTGGATTAATATAATTGGATTAATTAGTTAAGTCCAAACATATATGGATTTAATTAAAGTCCAACCTCAATTGGTTAGACCATTAATTTGGGCTACAAATGATTAAGCCCACTTTATCAAGCTCAAGATGTCATCATATTAATTTGGGCTACAAATGGCTGAGCCCACTTTAACAAGCCCAAGATGTCATCATATGCTAAAGGCCCAATTTGGTGCCACATGTCAAATGACATAGCATGCCAAGTCAAGTGAATGAGCCAATTGAACCATGCCACGTGTCAAAATGATGCAGTAAATTAAAAGCCTATAAGAAATGTCATGTCACGTAAATCTGATTGGTCAAAGGAAGTTCATGTTTATCATGATTCTTTACTTCCTACAACTATATATAGGGTCCTCATAATTCAGAAAAAGATGAACAAGTTTAACAAGAATCAAGGGAGAGCTCGTGGATCAAAGCAGCAGATTTCTGTGCAGATTCAAGAACAAGCTCAATATTTCAAGATCAAGAGTTCAAGGTTCAAGAACAAGTTCAAGCTTCAAGATCAAGACTAAAAGATTCAAGATCAAGCTCGAAGCCCTTGAATTTATAGTTGAAAAGGCTAATCAGAGGAATCATAGAAACTGTAGTCATACAAAAGGATGGGGAATTCTTAAGCTATTTCAAAGTATAAAAATGATTACAATTAGGAAAAACAAATATACGAAAACAAACACAAAGAAATACCACATAGGCATAATATCTCTTTACTGCATCAGAATTGATTGGAATGTTCTACCTTTGGCCATCCATATCAGACAAAATCAAGGCTCCTCTAGATAATACTTTGCAAACTACATACAGCCCCTGCCAATTTGGAGCGAACTTTCCCTTATATTCCTATTGGTGTGGGAATATGCGTTTGAGTACCAATGGTCCAACTTTGAATGTGCGAGCTCTTACTCTTTTGTTGAAAGCACGAATCATTCATTGTTGATATAATTGTCCATGGCAGACAATACTCATCCTTTTTTATCGATCATCATAAGTTGTTCATAGCGGGTGCATACCTATTCTTCATTACTTAACCCTACTTCTTAGATTATTCTTAAAGATGGTATTATAACTTCCGCAAGTATTATGACTTCAGTCCCATACACTAGAACATAAGGAGTTGCCCCAGTCGATGTTCTGACAGTCGTATGATATCCCAGCAAGGCATAAGGCAGCATGTCGTGCCACGATCGGGGACTATCGACAATCTTTCTTAAGATCTTCTTAATGTTCTTGTTGGCAGTTCTACTGCTCCATTCATTTGAAGGAGACATGTGTTTTAATTTCGATGAGTGATCTTGAACTGTTCACATATCTCTTTCATCAAATAACTATTCAAGTTGTCTCTATTGTCTGTGATGATTAACTCGGGTATCCCAAATCGACAAATCATGTTGTTTTCGACAAAATCAGCTTCTACCTTCTTAGTTACAACTTTGGATGAGGCAGCTTCCACTCACTTGGTGAAGTAATCAATAGCAATAAAGATGAATCTATGTCCATTAGAAGTTGGTGGCTCAATCGAGCCGATAACATCCATGCCCCAGACTACAAATGGCTAGGGAGAGCTCATAACATTAAGCTCATGTGGGGGCACCCGAATTAGATCCCCGTTTATCTGGCATTTGTGATATTTTTGCACAAATTTGCTACAGTCACTTTCCATGGTCATCCAGAAATATCTGGCTCTTAGGATCTTTTTGGCTAGAGTAAACCCATTCATATGAGGTCCACACATTCCGACATGTCTTTCTTCAAGTAATTTTGTAGCTTCGACTGAATCTGCACATTATAGAAATCCCAAATCTAGGGTCCTCCTATAAAAGACTTTCCCATTAAAAAAAGAAATTATTGGCCATCAGGCGGATTAGTTTCTTCTAATTGAGGGTTACATCTTCAAGGTATGCCCCAACTTCTAAATACCTCTTGATATCAAAGTACCATGGCTTTCCATCTGGTTCTGCCTCAACTTGTGCACAATATGCAAGTTGCTCCTTTAAACTTATTTCCAACAAATTGAAGTAACTCTGATCCGGATGTTGAATCATTGAGGATATAGTGGCCAAAGCATCAACGAACTCATTTTATATCATTGGAATATGCTGGAACTTCACCCCTTCGAATCTCCTGCATAACTTCTGTACCAATTTTACATATGGTGCGATTTTAGGGTTCTTTATGGCCCATTCACCTCGAAATTGGTAAACCAATAGATCAGAATCTCTGATGACTAATAACTCTCAAACATTCATATCAAGAGCCAATCTGAGACCGAGAATGGAAACTTCGTAGTCAGCCATATTATTAGTGCATGGAAAGAGTAGTTTGGCAGTAACCAGGTAATGTTGACCAGTTTCTAATATCAAGACCGCTCCAATTCTTGAACCCTTGAAATTAACTGCCATATGAAAGAACAATCTCTAACCTGGGTATATTTCAACAATATCTTCTCCTACGAATAATACCTCTTCATTTAGGAAATAAGTTCGGAGTGGCTCATATTCTTCATCAACTGGATTCTCCATTGTATGATCCTCTAGGGCTTGCCCCTTGATAGATTTTTGAGTTATGTATATGATGTCGAACTCACTCAATAATATTTGCCATTTGGCCAATTTCCCTATGTTCATGGCTTTTTGGAATATGTACTTCAAGGGATCTATTCTGAAAATAAGATATGTTGTGTACGATGTTAGGTAATGACTTAGGTTCTATGCTACCTAGGTCAATGAACAACAGGTCCTTTTTAGTAGAGTATAATGAGCCTTATATGGAGTGAACTTCTTACTCAAGTAATAAATTGCTCTTCCTTCTTTTCGGTTTCATCATCTTGACCTAACACATATCCAAATGCATTGTCTAAGATTGATAAATACATCAACAGAGGGTTTCCTTCTCTTGGTGGAACTAGCACCGGTGGACTAAATAAATAATCCTTGATCTTGTCAAAATCTTTCTAGCATTCTTAGGTCCATTCATTGGGTGCATCTTCCTGGTTCACAAATAACCATTCATTGGGCTATGAACCTGTTGATGTAATTCAATCTTTCTAAGAAACTCATGACTTCTTTCTTTTTCTTCGGAGGAGGCAGTTCTAGGATCGCCTTAATTTTTGAGGGGTCAAGATCAGTGAACCTTTTTCTAACTAATAAAACCCAACAATTTCCCAGTAGGTACCCCAAAAGCACACTTGGCAGGATTTAGGTTCACATTGTACTTCCGCAATCGATCAAAGAACCTTCTTAAGTGGGTTAAGTAGTCTGAACTCTTGCGAGACTTAATGATTACATCGTCCACGTACTCTTCAATCTCCTTATGGATTATATAATGAAATGTAGTCATCATGGCTCTCATATATATAGCACTAGCATTCTTGAAACCAAAGGGCATCGCCCTATAGTGATAAACACCCCCAAGGTATGATGAGAGCTATTTTCTCTGCATCTTCTCCATCCATCAATATTTGATGATAGTCGGCAAAATAATCCACGAATGACTGTATTTCATGCCTTGCACAGTTGTTGATGAGAATGTGGATGTTGGGTAATGGAAATTATCTTTAGGACTGACGTTGTTCAGATCTCTATAATCGACACAAATCCTAATCTTTCCATCCTTCTTTAGTACTTTGACAATATTGGCTAGCCATGTTGGATACTTATGACTTTAACTACATTGGCCTAGATTTGCTTATTGACTTCTTCCTTGATTCTCAGACTCAAATCTGACTTAAATTTTTAAGACTTTTGCTTCACAAGATTGAACCTGGATCAATGGCAACTTGTGTGATACAACATCTGTACTTAATCTTGGCACATCATCATAGGACCAAGCGAGCACATCAAAGTATTCTTTAAGCAACCTGATAAGTTCTCTTTTCTGGCCATCCGTCAGATGCACACTGATTCTAGTTTCTTTGATTTCACCCTCATCACCTAGACTAATTACCTCAGTGTCCTGTAGGTTGGGCCTTTCCCGATGCTTAAAATCTTTTAGTTCCTCTGTTAACTAGTCTGGGCCCATTATTTCTTCATTATACTCTTCCCATTCATCATCATTTGCTTTGATTTGTTCATTTAGCTCTTGACTTGACATGACATTGGCAGGTTTTAAATCATTATTACTGAAATCATAAACAACATAAGTTAGATTATAGTGATCAGATAATACAACAAAAATAAAAGGCAAATATTTTTGCAATACGGGACGTTTTCATTGAATTTTAAAAAATTACAAGCGTTGCCTATGATCTGTACTAGTGCAGGTCTGAGCCCTTTGAAAAGTAGAAAACATGAAAGTGAGTAAATAAATTTAAAGGATGGGTCTTATATGCCTTATTCGTACTACCTCCAATTTTTCAAAAGTAAAATTTCATTCTTTCATTTACCATATCAATCGCGGAGTCATGATTGGAGTGGAAGTCCAGTTCGACAGCTTATCCCCTAGTTCATCTATCTTATTCTTGGTCTTATTAGGAAAATACTCTACAATAGTATCACACTCTTCGAACAAATTCCTTATTCCATTCTTGAGACCGTCACTTGTAGGCTTTACAGATATAGAAAATGACTAGTAGAGCAGAGGTAACCTTTTCGCCAATTCTGGACCTTTCTTCTTTGTCTCTCTTTCATCTGCTTCATTTGGCACATAACCTAACCCATATTTGGATAACTTTTCTAGAACCACAACAGGCTCAATGATTCCATACAAATTCTTTCCTAATCTGCATTCGGGCTCGAAACTGCTTCTTAGTATAACAATGGTCATCATCTTATAAACTAAAGGCAGTGGCTTGTAGGAAGTTGGGTCTTTCTCAGTTGCATTTACGATACCCATCGTATAAAAATCACCCCCCCTTGGGACTTCTTCAATTACAGGAACATAACCATTAGGGTGACTCAAATGACTCCCTTCACCATGGATGACCACTTCATTATTTTCCCATACAAATTTTACTAATTGGTGTAATCTTGAAGAAACAGCCCCTACTGCATGAATCCAAGGCCTTCCTAAGAGTAAATTATAACTTGTGGTAATGTCCATCACTTGACACTTAGTTAGAAATTCTGCAGGCCTTATTTGAAGATGCAACTTGACCTCCCCGATGGTATTTCTCTAACCCCCGTTGAAAGTTGTTACACTTACTGTGTTCTGATAAATTTTCCCTATATCATAGTTCAACTAAGTCAAAATAGGAAATGGAAAGATATTCAGATCTAATCCATCATCGATTAGTACCCTATTAATGATCTTATCTTGGCATTTGACAGTAATATGTAACGCCTTGTCATGCTTTACTCATTAAAAGGGTAACTCATCCACACCAAAGCTAATGTCAGTCTCTCACCGCTCTACTAATCATGACCACCAAATTCTCAGTACTTGTTCCTACGGGTATGTTTGCTTCTTCAAGAACTTTTAACAAGGCCTACCTATGATATTGAGAACTCATAAGCAATGCCCAAATGGAAATTTGAACGGGGGTCTTCACCAAATGTTTAATGATAGAGTATTCTTTTGATTGCATTCTTCTCCAAAATTCTTCAGCTTCTCTCTCAGTGATTGGCCTTTTTTGAACACTCTTTTTGTATGCATTATTAGCAAGCTCTTCTGGAGTATAGCATCTCCCTGATCTAGTCATCCCTTGTGCAGCGACAACTTCCACTATAAATTCTTCTCTTGAGGGCACTAACGCAAAGTCATGATAAGGTTCGGTGAATGCAATGAATTTCAGCTTCTCAGTAACACTTAAGGCATACACTGCCCTTTCTATTTCTTTCACTTTGTCCACTTCTTCAAGGTTGTCCTGCACTATAGACATGCTTAACATTTGCTCATCATCCATTTCTATCATACTGATGATTGCCCCTTTATGATTTAGGAGCGGGTTGGTAGTAATATTTGACGGAGTTATTTGAAGTGAAATCACCTTGATCAAATCTTGAATATTGTGCTTCAAATTAATATAGTCCTTAGTTATGTGTTCGAAACCCCCTGAATGATATCAACAATGCTGATCGGAATAGAAGAATCGAAAATTTGTATTGGCAGGTTTTGGTGGGATAGATTGATGAGACCTGCTGTTTTTAACCTCTCAAACAATTGAGTCCTAGTTTAAGCCAAAGTAGTGAAACTTCTCCTAACTTTATTTTCTTGATGCAGGCAAAGAACATTATGGTCATTTAGGTTTGGGAGGGGGGGACTTGATGGTAATTTTAGTTAATTGGGGCTTTTTGGTAGGCTTAAAAATTTGGGAGTGGAGCTTGGTAAGTGGGCTGATAATTTGGCAATGGATCTGGGCAATTTTGTTGATTAGTAAAGAAATTTGGTCATTGAACTTGGGGACTCGGCTAGGTATAAAACACGAGTTAAGGATTTTGTGGAGTTGGGGGGAAGGGGTATATAGATGGTGATGATGTTTTCCCGGAATTGGACCCAAAAAATTTCTTTGACTTTTGGTTTGGACTAGAGGATATAAAGAACACATCTTCTCTCTTTTTCCTTGGGAATCCTGGAGATCCAAGTTAAGCAGAGGCTTTACTGATCTTCCTTGTCTTGTGTCCTTCCTCAGCTATTTCGCCTATCTTAACCAAATCAGCAAAGGTAGCACTAACTGCTGATATCATCTTATCATAAAATTCCCCCTCTTGAGCTTGGGTAAATATAACAACCATTTCTTTTTCTGTCATAGGAGGTCGTGTCTTTGCTGCCTCTTTCAGCCAGCGATAGACATATTCACGAAAGAATTCATTAGACTTTTGCTTGATGCGGTTCAAAGAATATCGTTCAGGAACTATCTTGACATTAGCAAATCTATTGGCAAAATCCCTAGCCAAAGCACTCCATTCAGGCCATTTTTTTTAATTTTTGCAAAGCAAACCATTCTAACGGCTCTCTACTTAGGCTTTGACTGAAGAGCCTTATCAGCAATGCTTCATTTCTACCAGCTCCTACCATTTGGTCACAATATCCTCTCAAGTGGGTAGTAGGATTTCCAGTACTATTAAATGTTTCAAACTTAGGAATCTTAAATCCCCCAGGCAAATTCAAATCAGGGTGGATGCAACGGTCATCATAACTAAACCCTGTTGTATTAGGCAAACTATGTGTTTTATTCATCTTGGCGATCTCTTATTTTATTAGCAGTAACTCCCTAATATGTTTATCTTCAGGCGCCTTACACTCCTTTTCCATTTCCTCATAGTGGTCAACTTTTGGGTTTTGGGGGAATGTATAGTAAGATGCAGGTACTACGTTGGCATGTAAGGAAGCAGGGGGGGATATTTTGGGTTATAAAGGGGTTTTGGGAAG
Organism: Capsicum baccatum var. pendulum; assembly: GCA_030864225.1. Classification (NCBI taxonomy): domain Eukaryota; kingdom Viridiplantae; phylum Streptophyta; class Magnoliopsida; order Solanales; family Solanaceae; genus Capsicum; species Capsicum baccatum. The sequence goes on from CM061560.1 coordinate 47,354,408, forward strand.
CATGAGCAGAATTTTGATTGGTGGGAATTGAGTTTTGAGGAACATTGACATTGGAATTAAAAGTGGAATGAGTGTTTTAGGAAATAATGGCATTTGGGGAGGCATTTTGGTAATTTGGAGTGTAGTTGGGAGAATGGTAAATATTTGGATTATTGTTGCAGTTGGTATTATGAGTTTAGTATGATGGATTGATGGTATTAGCAGGAGGTATAGGCATAGAAGCGGAGGGTACGCCATTTGTTTGGTTCTCATTGTTGGGTAAGCTAAAAGAAGGAAATTGGAGTGGAAGCACGCAATTATCCAAGGCTGGTGTATTGGCGAAATTAGCCATATCTTTTGCTCGTTGTACCTCCTCATGAAGTTCCTCCATTCTCCTAGTTAATTTGGCGATCATCTCATCTTGTGTTGTTATCATACCATCCCTAACAGTAATTTTGATGGGAGCATTTTCCTCGCTACTGCCAGTCATTCTTTCCTTTTCAGTAATGAAGCAACGGTCAAAGAAGGGATCTTTATTTGCTTAGATCTAGTGAAGTATTGATGTTCCACCAGTTTTCAACACAGATCAGTCTCTATTTATTACTTGATAAAGAAAAATAACTCAAAGGGTAACTATGTTAGCTTTTGTTCATAACAAGAAATACAAGATATTCGATGAAAGGTAAACACTTAAGAGCTGCTCTTATCAAAGGTAAATTGATCCACAGATTAAGTGTTGATTTGGATGGAACTTTGTGTGTTTACTTTTGGTAAGTGATTATGACAGGAAAGTTGACTTTGCTGAACATAGATTCTTTTACTTGCTGAATTCTGAGAACTTCACCATAAATGGGGAAATAAAATACTTAAAAGATAGGGGTCGAGCCTTATGTAGGCTACCTACATATACCACTAGGGAATTCAGGCCCAACTTAGTTCAAATTACATAAATATAATCCCAAAGTAGTTTGAATTACATTATAGTTCGAATTACATAAAGATACAACCCAATATAGTTTGAATTACATAAGATAATCTAATTATACCTTCTCTAAAGTAAATAAAGAGACTAGGCTTGAAAAGAGCTTCCTACGTACCCCTATGGGCTCAAGTCTTGTGTAGTTCTTGATTACAAAGACATCCTAAAGTGAAATATAAAGTTAAGTTCAACCTGAGATGGTTTTTGTATTTTCAATGACCGAGTGACCATCTTACACTCTCGTTACCAGGACCTTTATCTTCTTTGGTTGTTCCCTTTGTGGGGACATTGTCTTTCAGCGTTAGGTTTGAAACATTATTAACAAATGTTCTTACGTGATGCTCAAATTTTATGGCCCTTGTAGACGCCCTAGAGATGCCAAGGATTTCCTGATCGACATCAGCAATACGTCTTTTCACCAAAGTTGTTTCTGCTTGAACCCTGATGACCTCTCCATGCAATCTATTTTCTTCTTCTTCCATTTCTGCAAATTTTTTCTTTGCTGCAACTATTGTTTCGATGGTTTCAATAATTTTGTTCAATAACAAATCTTCTCTCTCCTCATCACTCACCAAGTCGATAATTGTGATTGGTGAATTGATGCTTTTTACTGACATCTTAGAAAGTCAACCTTCCTGTTTAATGGAAGTAAGGTTTAGAGGTTTTTCGGAAAGTTTTAGAATGTCTGACAAGTCTAAAAGACTTGGATTTTTTTAGTCGGACTTTGAGGTAGTGAATTTATATTTCTGCCTAAAGTTTCTAGAAAAGATAGGAGTGGATCCATTTATCTTTAATCAGAGCAGCTCATAGAATATAAAATAATTATTACACATAATAGCAAAAAGATGACACTTAAATATTCGCGTCCTAAATGGGGTGACCCTTTTATGCCAAGGGTGAGCCTAAATATCAGCTATTTGTGATTATGATAGATTGATTTGAGCCATTGACAAGGATTTGTCTAACATATCACATTGCACAAAATATGCTCATTGATTGTTCGATCACGAAAACCTGTCGACACATAAGTGGATATCCTAAATGTGGAGTCGTTACCAAGAATTGACTCGACTAAGGTATATGCATGCCTGACTTAAATTGAAAGGCGGGCATGATGCTATCTTAAGTTTTTCTAAGATTTGGGTAGACACGGACTTGGATTTCCTATATGAGAAGGCACGTGGTCTCCCAACAGTAAAACTTCCGTTCACCCCACGTATGCACCGACTCTCTAAAGTAAGGTGATTTGAAAGAATTTTGGGAAAGTATAATGTACAATCCGTGTGTACAAAGAGTGTGAGTGTTAGTTTTCCAGAGTAGAAGAAGTATGAACGGAATGACAGTTTATATCAAATTTAAACAAATAAACACATAATAATTAGCCACAACAAGTTAGAAATTTTCTTTTGGTTAGAACCTAAATAAGTCCCCAGCAGAGTCGTCATTTCTGTTTTATCCCTTTTCGAATTTATCAAAAAGGGGGTAAGTTATTTATAAGAAGATAGTTTTCGACTTCTTAAATCATTTCTAAACTTAAAAAATATCAAAATAACTTAAGAAAAATTATAGAGCCGCCACTTAATTTTATAGAAAAATAAAAAAAACTTAAATGAATTTCAAAGGTTCAAAAACAGAAATAAACCTTCTAAAATTAGAAAAATGGGCAAGGGATCAATTAACGTCTTAAGAAGAGTTTTAAGTCTCTTAGGAATGTCCGTTTTAAAACAGTTAGACCAAAATATTTTGACTAACTTAAAATGGCTAACTTTACAAAAATATTAATTTTTTATGAAAATATCAAAACTCGAATCGAGCAATTTTGAAAATGATTTTATTTCGTCAAGTTAAAAATGATTTGTTCTTTTAAGCTAAAGGAAATTTTAAACAAAATTCCATTTTTAACAATATAATTTTAATGATAATTTATTTCGTTTTAAGGAAGATTATTTATTTTTTAAGGAAAATCTATTTTTTATGGTCAATGTTAATTTAAAATCTTGATTTTAATTTTAAGAGAAATTATTAAAAAATATTTAATCGATTAAGGAAGAGTTTAAACTTTTTAATTTAAGAAAACCCGTCTCTTTAACAAACAAACAAAAGTCATTTTAATGTGAAAAGGTTGGTGTTAAAAAAAGATTAACATAAAGTTCATTTTACCTCATTTGCATAGCAGCAACAACAACAAGAATAACATGAAAACAACAACAACAACAACAACAACAACAACAACAACAACAACAACAATAATAATAATAATAATAATAATAATAATAATAATAATAATAATAATAATAATAATAATAATAATAATAATAAAATCCAAATAAGTAACGAAAGGGAAAATGAAGATTAAAAATGTCCATATCTTGGGAAATTTATCTATATTAATTAATTAAAGTGTTCAAGCAAATACAAATAAATAAATTCTAAAAATTACATAAATACACAACTTAATGTTTTCAATATTACAAAAAATCCCAACTCACTAAACATATTACAAAAACACCATATATACATAAAATGCTATGTATATGTCGGTTATGTTATGTATATTAATAGGGAGAGAGAGTAAAGCAATTAAAAAAGTGGGAGAGTGTAATTACTTTTAAAAGATTGGTATTTATGTTATTTATAACAAACACTTCGGCCTAACGGGAATGAGCAACGACAAAATGAGAAGATGAGGTGCCTCAGGCACCCCCATTTAGAAAGAAGGATCAAAGGTTTTGGGCCTGTAGCTTTCCCCGTCCCCCCTTCGTCGTGGGGTGCTTGTGTGGAGGGTGCGCCACCTGAAATCGGGCTTGAAGCTCTCACCTTACCAACAAGCTGAGAGCTGATGGTTGTTGGTCACGATTACTATCAAAAAGCTCCCATGAAGATGAATATTTCACATGGAGGAGTATGCATCTTTATGTTGGGTGTTCTTCTGTCGTGCGACCCGACGGCTTATGCCCGACCTGTGGCCCACGCCATAATAAATTGGAGTGGATAATTAAAGAGAGGAGTGAAAATTGGCCTCTTTTGGTCCATTAAAAATCTGTCCAATTTTGGACCAATTCCGTGGACTTTAGCCCATTTGTTTTTGCCCCTGTATATCTGTTGTATATCAGCAGCTTATTTCCTGCGTTTTTTGTGTATATCGCTGCGTATACGGTGTATATCAGTGCGTTAAGCTGCATATTTTGACTCCATTTTTCATCATAAACCATGGTATAACGTGCAGCTGCTTCCTCCTATGTATATTCACTGTATACAATTGTATATCAGTGTTGTCTAGCGTATATAAGTCCATTTTTTGGACTTTAATGAAGCTTCCACATACAAGCGATTGAATATTCCCACAAAAACAAACGTAAGCAAATATGTTTCTCATGGATATCACTACTATTTCGTATCCAAGCATTAAGGCTAACTATAAATAATAACAACATACTAATATTCCTCAAATAGGCATTACTTCAAACATAGACCGGGCATACTTATGATGCATCCTTTAAACAAAATATATATATAAAAAAAAGAAAAAAATTCTAAGGAAATTTTCGGAAACCATGCACGTTATGGCGCGTAATGGACAAACACATAGGCATATAAGGCATGATACAAAGATGTAAAAAACATAACATTCTTATCCTTTTTTCATCACTTTCATCCCAAACCCACAATAAATTTATTATTATTATTATAATTTATAAGACATGACACAATATTAGTTGTTAAGAACATGGCCCGAGGAGACACAAAGCAATCGGGCTAACTACATGATCCAGGATTTGCCGATTTATTTCTATGAAAACAACTTCCTACCAACGACCTCATCCTATTTTACCTTTCACATGCCTATAGTTAGTTATTCTTGGGTGCGCGCAGATGCACACACACAGAGTCAAATAATCATATAATAAGCATATAACAATCTGAAAAATCTAATAAGTACTCCAATTACACAAAAGGCGTTAAACAAGAAGTTCAATCGAACTACACCGTAAGATACAAGACAAGTAATCTGTATTGAAACAACAGTAGAAGAATGCAAATGAGAATGAGATGAATACTAATATTAATTGAAGAAAAGATTTTATAATAAGAAAAGAAAGACTATATAATAAGAACATGCAAAGATTTTATAATAAGAAAAGAAAGACTATATAATAAGAACAACCATGCATAAGCCTCTGCAAATGATATTCTTAAATTAATTAATTACAAGTCACATACAAAAAATAAAATATTATCATCAGATAAAACTCATTCCAATGGAATCTATAAACATGAAAAATTCAAGGAGCACTTTATGGATCAAAGGTAGGCGTAAAGAGATGAACACCATGAAATATTCATCGTTTCCTTATAATGTTCACAATCACATTCCCCTACCTTATCAAAATTAAACAGCCGGCTAACAAACAGTGAAAAAGAAGGTATAACATTTGTTCCATATTTGCTCAAATAAAGTCAAACCAAACTAACCAAAAACAAAGTGATCCATAACAATCTCAACTAGATGGTCAGCGCATCGAAAAAAAACAAAGCGTAAAAGAAAACATAAACCAAACGCACAAGTTCTCGGCCAAACATGCCATCCAATAACTCTACCAACAACACAAACAATAAAAATTTGACGAAGTAGAATAAACTAGTAAAGAGATGTTACTGACCTTTTCTATGGCAGCGAACCAGGAAGACCAGCCCAAGAGCAATTCCACCGATATCTTCAACGAGAAACAATAAAAGCGATGCAAGTAGATCAGAACAAAGAAAAAAAAAAAGAAAATAGAGAGTTTAGTAAATCAGAGAATGTGATCAAACTCCAGTATTGCCAATTTCTCTATTATTTTTGTTTAACCTTTTTCTCTACCATTTCACCTTATCCTTAAAGGGGTGGGAAAACCCCCTTTTATATGCCAAAATTTGCAATGGCTTCTAAAAGAAGCTTTCAACAGTTCACAAAAAAAGAAAAAAAAAATGAATTTCTGAACTTCATTGGGAAGGCAAGTTCTTTGAAAAAATTAGTAGAATTAATGGATGAAAAGAAATAAAGGAAGGAAAGGGTTCACTTCTTTCAATCAAATTAAAGGAAAAGTGACATATTAGAGGCTATGGGGGCTTGCGTCCATCGGATTAAGCTCCGTAACCGTCGAATCAAGGGTGAAATACATCAAATATGGATTTTTAGAGTTTCCCGTCTCTTTCCTGAATTTGCAGAGCCTGGGCTTGCTTTGCTGGAACAAAGAGAGAAAAAGAGATGAAAGGTGATGACCCAATGGATTTGTATCCGTCCTTCGGTCCGAAGACTGCTGTTGGTGTTGTTCGACTATTGCTGGCATCGTTGTTACTATCGGTATTACCGTTGCTGTGCGGATGTACGCTATTGTTGCTGTCGGTGGTGTTTTTGTACGCTGTTTTCTGATATAGTTTTTGTTGTCGGGTTAAGGGAGAAAAAGAATGAGAGTTGAGTCGGGTTGAGCTGTTTATTTTTTGGCTGCTGAGGTGAATTGGTGCTGAGCTGTTGTTTAATTAGATAGGCGGGGTGGGTATTTTTAAGGGAAAAGGATAAAAATAACACCTAAAATTAAAATAATTCTACAAAATTAATACCTAAATTTAAAAATCCGCTAAATAGCTACTAAGGAATGGACGTACGTGAGATTTTCACTGTTCCACATATTCTCCTCAATTTCAAAGTGGTATCATCCAACCCGACCAATCCAACTACACTTTCAGTAGCCATTACTGAAGCACAAACGGTGTGTAGAACAATTATTATTGAAAAAAAAGGAAAACAGAGCAGGCGTTTTAATTTGTACTTACTAGTTACTATCATTATATATAAAGAACGTTTGTAAGTTGACGCGCTTCGAATTTTATTTAGTTGTTAGGATAAAAATTACGTAATTCCTTCTCAAGTTTTTTTTTTCCAGATTATTTTGCATTCACCAACATTATTAAAATAACATACTATTTATTTTATTTAGTTTTACTTATTTATACAATAAAATACAATACTATATACTTTTAATATAATACAATTGTTAAAGATATATATTTATATATAACACCCTGCATTTCAGGATAGAACGAAAACCGTCATTTCTATGTGTAGACGATCCAAAAGCCATAAATCCAATGCAAATATAGTGTGTTAATCATTTATGTAGTGTGTGAATCTAGTTGGGCATGAGTCGAGATCATAGAGGTCCCTTAACTCAAGGACTAGTTGAAAGCTTTCCTATCGTTCAAGTTTTAGTGAGCGTTAAAACTTGGAACAACTTCAATCTATCATAATTCCTTTTATATGAAGAAATGGGGGGGGGGGGGGGGGGGGGGGGCTACTATATATCAAATGAAAGGTCTTTGAGTCCTCTTTCCAACGCCACCAATTTTGCCAAAATCCGATATCGGAGTAGAAAGTTATGCTCATTTTACTTCGAAGTATCTGTCTGCCAAAATGTGACGACGAGGCTGACGACTTATTAACTGTGTGACGGCCCGTCTGACCTGGTCGTCAGCCTAAGGCAGTGAATGGTGAAAATCAACCCAAAAGTGACGACCTGGGTGACGACTGATCACCTGAGTGACGGCCCGTCAACCCTGGTCGTCAACTGATGCAATTATGTGATTTTTTTTGAGTTCCTTAAGGGTATTTTGGTCTTTCCCTCACTCTAAAAACCTTTCACATGAATTAAATTACCCCTTAAGCGTTATTAATCAATCACTATCAGTTTTACAACATCAAAGACTTTCTCTTCACTCTCAAAATAAGATCAAACTAGGATTTTCTCCAAGAACAAGAAATTCAAGAAAATCAAGCCTTAAGTTCAAGATTTCAAAGGAACGAATTGAGATTCGAGTTCTTCTCTTTAAACTAATTAATTTGAGGTATGTGGGGTTTATCCTAAAAATTATGTGGGCTTGCAAATACTAGAACTTGATTTAAAGATTTTCAAGCAAGATTTTAGAAAGAGGTTTTGAAATACATGATTTTATCATGCAATATAAATGTTCAAATGCATTGTTGATTTGGCCCTTAGACCTTTCCCCTTAAATTGATTTACATGTATATGTATATGTATGAAAAATTCAGATTTGAAGATTGTTTGAGAGCATAAATTATGAAATCCCTGTCTTGTGATGACTTTAAATTTGTGATCTTATTGTGAATGATTTGATATGAATGATTTATGGCTTGAAAATATTTAACTCAAATACCATAGTATTTTGAGCATGATTTAGAGATTTTGAAAGGGAGTTTCTTGATATAAATGTGTTTTGTTAAAGAGAGAAAGATTTGCATAAAATTAAGAATTTTGACATGACCACCTTGTATCATTTGAAATGTTGTCAAAGAGAGTTGCATACATATGTTTACATGAGTATTTAAGGGAAGGGTGCTTCAAATTGATTTATTGATATGGTGGTCCCAAATTTATGTTTTGGAAGCAGAGATTCTAATATGCTAATAATGGCTCAGAGATTTGACTTGCAAGTCAATGGTATGACGATACCATAAGCATGTATGCCATAACAGTATGTTTTCAGAGTATGTCTTCAGAATATGTTTTCAGAGAATACATGCTTTAAAGAGTTAAAAATGGGCATAAAGAGGGCTAGATGGTTACCCGAAGAAGGCTTGAGTTCAAGTAACTCTTAGCCTAAAACCGTATTTGCCGATACGAGCAGATTATTATTGTACGCTGGTGACGGCCATATGGCGTAGTAGATTTAGAGAATCCGACTCTTGCGGCACACTTGGGTTGGGGACTTGGCTGCTGAGTTAATGACAGATTCCATATAGCCCGTGAAATTACAGAATTGTAGGGTATACCACCTAGCGCAGAAGTAAAACAAAGAGTGTCACAAAGTTCAAATGATTTTACAGAGTCTTTCGAAAATGCCTATGAGATTTCTTACTATATGATATGTTTATGAACTGTTTTAAATTGCTCTCATATATGTTGAATACAAATTATTATTTTGGATTTGCTCTGTGTACCAGTACATTTGTATTGACCCCCTACCTTCCAGGGTCTAAAGTTCAGTTCAGAGGTCCTGCTAAGCCACAGAGTTTTCAAACAACAATGATGTGTGCAGTTGGTGAGCCTTCTTTATTTCAGAAGGCCTATGTCTTTCAGATTATGTTACTTATTATGGTTTTGGTCTACTGGGGGATTTGTCCCAGTTTTAAGATAGTTGTTATTTTTAGATGTAGTAGATATTTCGAAGACTGGTTCAGATGTTGTTTTGTTGATATTGGGGTTTTATCCTTCATTGTTAAATTAATTTCAGAGTATGACCATGTTTCCGTATTCGATTATATTTCTGCATTTTCTTTTATTAAATGAATGTTGTGCATGATTACCAGATAGAGAAGGGCGTTCCAAGCCTTCATGGTTTGGGATATCCGTCACGGCCAGACCCCTGTTCGGGTCATGACATTATATATAATAATGATACAGTTTCTATATATATATATATACATATTCTATATAATAATTATAGTATTTTTATACATATTCTATACAAGTTTTAACTGCAATTATTATTTAGATACATATTTTATACGACTCTATCTAGTTTCTACATACATTCTAAGAATGTATCAATCTAGCATAAGAGAGTATCAATTGAATATATGGACACTGCAAGTGTATCAATGTAGTATAAAAGTGTATTAATGTGGTATAAAAGAGTATCAATTGTGTATAGGGATTGCATGTGCTTGCATAAAATTTCCCTTCTCTTTTTTAAAAAGTGTATCAATATAGTATAAAAGTGTATCAATTGAGTGTAGAGACTACATGTGACCAATTGGGTCAAATGGCTAAAACAAGGAATTAGTTTAGCCGACTGGACAACCCATGTTCACCTTTTCAAATGTGGGCCATTCTTTTAAAAAATGGATAGCCCATGTCCTTTTCCCTATTTTTAATTTAGTCAATTTTAATTGAAAATCTAGCCAACTTGAAAACTACTCTGTCAATTGTATTACAATTGTGGTCTGAGTAATTTCAATTATGGAAAAATTTAATGAATCAACTAGATTGAATAAAAAATCAAAATAAATTAATAATAAATTTAATTTCGAGTTTCTTGTCTTAATAATATCGAATAAATACTTTCCGAACAATTAATTTGAAGAACAACTTACGCGTTTAAATCAAAATTTTACCCATTTGAATAAATTTTCAAGGTAGCCATTCATTTAGAAAACTAATTTTTGATAAAATAATTATTTAAGCAACCAAAATTATATGACCTCATATACATGAATATAGAAATGTATAATTTGTCACTTAAATGACGAAACTTACCTAAATGAGTATTTTTTTGATAACTTTTATCCAGATGGACAAATATTTCAATTTTATTTATAATTAAGGAAATTCAGAATTAAACTTAACGCGGAGGAAAAAAAATTAGGTGTCAACACCACCAGGACGTGATCTATGCTTTGCCTGCTTGCAAACCCACTTGACCTCTTGCTCCCAACAACCAATTTTTCTCTAAAACCCCAACCAAGATAAAAGTCTGCTCCATAGTGCTCTAGTGGTCTGGCAAATAAAGAATAACTGGTCCATGGTCTCCTTTTATGCTGCACAAAACTCGAGTAGGGGATGATTGAATGCTAAACTTCTTTTACCTATCAACAGTTAAAAGTTTTCTCTTTAAGGCAAGCCACAAAATAAACCTGTACCTCAGTTGGATGTAAGAATGAAGTGACAATGCTTTCCAAGACATTCTAGGATAAGAGGGTAATAGGTGCAGATTAATCCTCTTAATAAAGAATTTTTTGCCCACCAGCATAGCGTGAAGCTTTCCTTTGATATCATCTTGTGGCAGTTGTCCCAAATGTTTCCTAGATTTAATAATCTTGCGAATAACTCATGTTGCATTCACATTAACCGCACAAGTATCCAGTGAATCCTACTTTATATAGTATGTGTGATCTTACATGACCCATAAACAATCCTTTTATTAACCAAGGCCCATAATTTCTTTATAATGACTGTTCTATTCCAGTAAGCCAACTGAATCACATGAATTCCACCAACAGTCTGATGTGTGCAAATATTTTTCCCAAGAAACCAATTTTCATGATCCAAACCCGAGTCTGGCTGTGACGGGCATATCAAGTCCACCATGAGCCAGAGATAACCCCTTTTGTCTTACCTCAAGAGCACAGTAAAAGTAAATAGCAGAAGCCAACTAAATCAATGATAGATATATAAATCCAAAATAAAATCTAAAGAGTCAAAGTATTATATCAATGACATCAAATCCTATCCACAAACGCCTCTAAACCAAGAATACCGACTAAGTCAGGACATGCCCCGACTATGATAAAAGCAATTCATAAATACTAGAATGATAAAGAAAACCTAATGAAATGATAGGGCCTTCTGATGTATGAAGGCTCACCAATTCACAGCCGATCAACACGAGTACCAAACCTCCTAATGTTGCACAAGAGCAATAGAAAAATCTTCGGAACCCACATCATGAAATAATGTAGCATCCGGGGATAGTCAGCAGGGTGAACACTGGCGTGCAACTCAAGGGAAGGGATAAAATAATGCATTTATCAAAATTTGGCCATAAATCACATGCACAACATTTAAAATATACATAGAATGTCAAGATAGGGACAAGGGATATAAAACATGATAGTCTAAAATATTAGCCTAAACTATGTCGCTCGTACCAACATTCTAAGCACCCACAAACAATATGGGTCTAGCTTCCCCTATTGAAAGAGCCCTAGTCCATGTTAGCCTCATATACCAAGTAATGGCTAAAGACACCAAGGTGATAGCCATCCAAAATATAATGTGTAACCAGACACATGATCATATAGAACCCCAATGTCGGCAAATATGGTTTTCTATGTTAGTCCCCCCGGAACTACACCTTCTTGGTGAGCTATCTAATTTCCTTTAAGCCCAAATTAAAATAATTTACACATAACCCAACTATTAACCATGGAGTCTTATATTAAGGCATTTTCAACATGGTATCATCATACCAATATGCTTGCAAGCCATTCTATTTATGCCAAACCAATTCAGTTAATCAAATTGACTCCAATTACCGGTTTAAAAATCCAAACCATAGCCTCCAAGGGAATCCAAATCCTTTGTATCCATTTATCCTTTAATGCAATGCAATGCAATGTTTCCAAAAGATTAGTTAAATTATGTAAAAATTCAAATTCGAAACTAAATTCCAATATGGGTTGAGGTTAGTGCAATTACCATGCCAAAAATTTATCAATTTGGTAAAACCCTTGGAACCCATTTCAACCATTATAAGAATGTATCAATTTAGTACCAAAAGCCATCAATTAAAGCATGAACAACACATTAAAAATATGAAAAAAGAAATTCAAGTATTAACAACCGAAAAACCTCAACCCAATTTCAAACCCATTATTTAAAACCCATGAATATTGAATGAATAAATTCCACAATATAAAATACTAGTTAGGGATTGAGCAGCATGCTTGAAATTATAAGAATTTGAAGATGAATTAAGGTTTAAAGCTTGGAGTAATGAATTCTTGTAAAACCCTTATGCTTTCTTTCTTGGGGAGTTAAAAATGAGAAGAGCAATGCTTGATCTTGATAACATAAGGCTATAGGGTCATTTGAGTGTTTTTAAGTTGTTTAAGGGGCAAAGGACCTAAACGCCCTTGCTACCAAGTGAAAAAAACAAAAATGGATGAAAATTATATAATAGTGTGGCACGCTGCTATCCGGAGGGTATCCAACGCGTCACACTCTTATCGCGGAGGTTAAGTAGCGTGGTACACCATTACCACAGACCCTCATTTGAATCGAGTTTGGATGACCAGAACAGTGGTTCGACACGATCTTGATGCACCATGTTGCCCATTGCATCGATAAATATTTTTCTCAGCTTCAGAGTATAATTCCAGTGAATCAACACGGACTCGATGTGAGACGTCAACCATCCCGTCAATCCCATCAACTCAGTATGTTGGTCTGTGTGTCACTGGGCACGACTTTTGCTTTTTTAGTTCCGCATTCAAAGGGGTAAATGGGTCTTTATCCCACTTCTATTCAGCCCCCAAAATACAAAATCAATTATTCCAAAGAACAAAATCACTCACTCTCTCACAAATACTCTTAAGAACAAAACCTAGGACATTAAATTTAAAATTTAAGATTTAAGAAGGCACCATCAATCTTCACGAATTCAAGCACCAAGGTATGTTAGGTGTTCATCCAAGGGTTCCCTTTCACCCTTGGAGTTCAAAAACCTCTTTCAGAACTTCAAGTTTATTGATTTCATGAATTTCATGTTGGGTTTGAATATATTAATGATTATGATATTAATTGGGTTTCTAATTCATGATTTATTACAAGATTCATGTAAATTTATATTGACATGTGTGTAGTATTATGTGAATTCATATTAAAGCCCTTGAATTTGTAAGTTGGGATTGGAAATCATGATGCCTACATGTTGAATAGTATTATGTGCATAGATTATGTTCCCCAAGTGTTTTATAAATTGCTCATATGGATTAAATGGGGAAAATCATGACATGTTAGCATATATACAAGCTTATGTGTTACAAGTGTTTGATAAAATATCTCTATGAATGAGTTATGAACATTGTAATGCTTTTCAAGATCATGCTATGCTTTACTTTTCATATTATCGAGTCTTGGGGGTATCAAATACCTAACAATCTAGCTGTTTACCTAGAATTATAGTATCTTCAGAACAGTCTCAGTGATGTCACATATAGTCATATTCAGTTAGCATAGAGCTCAGTATATCCAGTCAGCAAATAGAACTCAGAACACTCAATTAGTTATAGTACTCAATGAACTCAGTCTAGTTCAGTCAGTTAACACGATTAGTAACAGTTCAGTTTAGCCTAGAATTGTTTAGAAATTAGTTCAGTGTCTATTCAATTGGGAGTAGAATTCAGCACTGAGTGAACCCAAGGATGGGGACTCACCTGCCAGTAGAGGGTGTGATCCTTAGAAGTAGTTCTTGCATTCCAAAACCATATACCAGCGTAGGTTGAGACATCAACCTGCCAGTTGAGGGTTGATGAGGTGTTCTACCTGCCAGTTGAGACTACCACCGTTCTCATTTAGAGAACCTGCCAGATGAGGGTGACTTAATACTTGTCTTTACCCATGGCACGATACCCTTCCAACTGGGGTTACGGTTGGACCCCAAATCAGTTCAGAGAAGGGGCATGTCGGTTAGATGATTATCTTTTATAGTTTTAGTTTTAGTCTCAGTATAGAACTCTGTTCAGTTTTACAGAATCAGAACTGTCAGAAATAGTCACCCAACTCAGTATAGAACTCAATTCAGTTCTACAGAATCAGGACTATCAGAATCAGTCACCTAGCTATCAGTAATACAGTTATCAGTAAGCTTAAATATCAGTCATTCAGTTATTAGAACTCAGTATTCAGTGTTACTATGATCCTAGACACAATATAAGTAGATATGTGCACAGTATTGCATAATCAGTATTTCATCAATTTTAGTTATACATGTACTCTCATTCAGTTGTATTCATACTATTTAGTCAGTTATTTTTATGTATATGAATCCTTGCATATCAGCCTATCTCACTTAGCATATCAATATATTCAAAGTACTGATGCATACCTTTTATTTTATGATACGATGTTTTATATTATAGTTCATACATATGGGCTCCTGACCGTACTTAGCAGCCTAGACTATCAGCAGCAGACCAAGTGGTGAGTCCTTATAGTTCGAGGATAAAGTTATCATATCATTTCATAATTTTAGTATTCAGTTTATTTTAGTAGTCGGAGTTAGTTGGGGGCTTGTCCCATCAACTCCATATTCAGACATATAGAGGCTTTCAGACTGGTCTTTTAGATAGTATTCAATTATATAAATTACTATTATAGTTGGTATTCTTTATCAGTATTTTAGTTTTTGAACCTTAGGTTTCCATTCTTTCAGTATTCATGTCATGCGAGTGAGCATGAGCTCAATTTAAACTCTCAGTCTAATCATTTTCTTCCCTCAGTTTACAGAATATGTCTCCTAGAAAGACTAACAGAAGAAGAACTAAAAACCAGCTAGCTCCTCCGCCCGTTTAGGCAGATCCCCTGAATGACCATGTGTCTCACTCCAAACTCAGGACTGCTTTCACTGTCTTAGCTTACTTAGTAGTAGCCTAGAAAAATCAGTTGGCTATAATACTATCTAGGCTTACGACTCAAGCTCCGCAGAGTGACGAGAAGAGATGTAGGAAAAGAGGGAGAAAGAATAAAAGGGCCAGAATGCCAAGGCCAAAGAGTGGTCGAACAAATCCTTCTTGCTAAAAATTTGGAAAAAACCACCAGGGCATGTGTAAGGATGGTAATGGGTTGTGTTTTAGATATGGCAAGCCAGGCCATAGTATCAGAGATTATCCTCAGTCAGGTTTGTGGAGTCAGCATATCTGTCCCTCAACTTTGTCCAGTCGCCCGAATCAGCAAGGTGCCATTTCTAGTGCCACCAGTGGGCAACACCCAAATAGGCTTTATGCACTTTGTCCCAATTGGATCAGGAAATTTCACCTGATGTGGTCACTAGTACATTACAAGTTTATCATTTTCACATTTATTCTTTGCTAGATCCAGGAGCTTCTTTGTCCTTTGCAACTCCTTATGTAGTTGTTGATTTCGAAGTTAGTCCCAAAATCCTAGCAGATCCCTTCTCAGTCTCTACCCCAGTAGGTAAATCTATCATAGGCTGACGGGTATACAGGAACTGTCCGATTATGGTATCTCAGAAAGTCAGTTCAGCAGACTTAGTAGAATTAGAGATGACAGATTTTGATGGCATTCTCGGCATGTATTGGCTTCATTCATGCTATGATTCAGTTTAATACAGAAACAGAGTTGTCTGTTTTTTATTTTCTGAATGAACCTGTCCTTGAGTGTAGGGGTAGCACTTCAGTACTTAACTTAGGGGTCAGCTTGTTTCCTACCTTAGGGCGGGAAAAATGATATCTAAGGGGTATATTTATCATTTCGTTCGAGTTAAAGACTCTAGTTTAGAGACCCCTAACTTGGAGTCAGTTCTAGTAGTATGTGAATTCCCAGATGTGTTTCCTAAAGATCTTCCAGAAGTCTCTCCCGAGCGGGAAATTGACTTTGGAATAGACCTTCTTCCAGATACTCAACCTATCTCTATTTCGCCATATAGAATAGACCCAGAAGAACTTAAAAAGTTAAAAGAACAGTTGAAGGATGGTTCTCTTAGAATGTGTTCAGACTACCGTTAGCTAAATAAAGTCATGATCAAGAACAAGTATCCACTTCCCATAATCGATGACTATTTTGACCAACTTCAGGGTGCTAGTTACTTGTCTAAGATAGACCTTAGATCAGGCTATCACCAGCTCAGAGTCAGAGAATGTGACATTCCGAAAACAACTTTTAGAACTTAGTATGGTCACTTCGAATTCCTAGTCATGTCATTTGGTCTTACCATTACTCCAGCAGCTTTCATGGACTTGATAAACTGCGTATTTAAGCAGTACTTGGACATGTTCATCATAGTCTACATAGATGACACTCTTATCTATTCTTGAAATGAGGATAAACCCGCAAATTATCTTAGAATCCTACTTCAGACTCTCAAAACCCATCAATTATCATGGTATCTTATCTATTCATGTCTTACATATCAGCTCTATAATAATAGACCATATTTGTGTACGTTAGCAAAAATCATATATGCTTATAGTTTCTAGTATAAGGAGTTTCAGTTCACTCAGTATTATAAATCATGTTTCATGAATACAGAAACTCCAGAATCAGGTCATGTAGCTCATGAATCATGTACTCATGTCCTGCTTTACAGTATACCTAGTTCCCATGACTCATGCTACACTCCTAACAGTTGGCTAAATTCAGATTATGTCATGTATATCCTCAGTTTAGATCTTTTGATAAATCCATGGTGTTGATATTCTAATCCCCAGGCCTTAGTTAAGTGTTGAGTTTGGCATAGTATTCATTCACGCGCCAGGTCCTCATGTTTAAACCCTTTAGTGAACTCTCATTATGAAATGATGTAGTGATGAGTGATTGCTTAGATGAAAGAGAGTAAATGTTTCATGATAGGAAAGATTTTTGCATGCTTATTTTACACGAGGCTGTAGTTATGAAGATAGGCCTGAATGTCAGGTTAGTGTGCTAAGTAAATGGTTAGCAAGAAGTTGTATTTAGTTGCTAAAAGGAGAGAAATTAGAATTTTTCATGAGATGGGGAGTTGAGAAAATACCGGGTGTGAGTGTCTATTCAGATCTTCGATTTATGTCAGTATCCATCACGTAGTTATCAGAACCCAGTATTCAGTTCCAGTATGAGTGTCAGTTATAGTCTCAGTCTCAGTCGAGTAATCAGATAAGTAACTCAGTTTAGTTTCAGGTTTGCTTGACCATCGCGTACAATTATTAGTTATTCAGTTATCATTATTTTAGTACCTCAGTTTACAGACTATTTCAAAATTATAATATACGCTTGGTCTTTTATTATCAAATAATACAGTTCTCACGAATTCATGCTCAGTTATCTCATGTTACTTAGTAAGTCCTTACCTCATATGCATAATAATCTACAGTTTCAATCCAGTTATTCAGACTAAGTAAAGTTCAGTCTTACATACCCAATATTCAACTATCAGACATTCAGTTAATAAGATAAGTTACTATGTTTATGCATTCATGCTCAGCACCCATGTGAATATTTTCAGTAGTCTCAGGTAAAGTGTTGTACTAAGATGGAGAATATAGTAGAGAGGGTATTCGAGAAATATAACTAGCTTGAAAATTTATAGATGCATTACATAGGGCTTAGTCACTCTGTCTTATATGATGTTTCGTAAGCCTCACCTCATACTATAGAATTTTAATCAGGATGTGATTTCTTATTCAGATGTTTTATTCAGCCCATACCAAGATTCCTTGCTCCCTAAAACCATTAGAACTCTATAGAAAGGGTGTCAAAGAAAAGCTCCAGTCAAGTATAAGTTTCTATCATGAGTTAGTCCGCAAAGCCAGCTATCCAGTTTAGTAGTCAGGAGGACAAGATCGTATGGTTCGATTTCACATCTCTCCATCTAATCGCACTATCCAAAGTCTCATGAAGGTAACTATTCCAAGATAGAGCAACCAGGTAGTTGCGAGTTCAAATCAATTCATGTATCATGCCTCAGTTTCAGATCCCAGATATTTAGTCATGATTCAGTTTGTAGGTACCCTGTGTATCGTCCCAATCTTCCTCAGTAACTCAGTCAAGTCAGTATCCTTCAGGGACCGTATTATCCTAAGAGGAATATGCACTCTAATCCCCTGAGATTTCATGACCTAAACCTTCCACTTTCTCTTTACGTAATGAATCCAGTTTGGAGTAGTGGGTACTCAAAGTGGACCCCCAAGTTCCAATCTCAGCCGTACTCTATGTATTCAGGGACTCAGTTCAGTTCAGGTATCATGTTTCAGGCTTAGTTATGTTCTTATATTTTTGTTCATGCGTGTTCAGTAAACGATCTCGAGTTAGAGGTCGGTGATTTTGTATTCTTGAAAATCTCTCCCATAAAGGGAGTGAAGAGGTTTGGTAAGAATGGAAAATTTAGTCCTTGATATGTCAGTCCTTACAGAATTCTCAGTCATTTTGGAAGGGTAGCTTCCGAGCTTAAGTTCCCTTCAGACCTAACTTCAGTGCATCCAGTATTCCACGTCTCCTTGCTAAAGAAATGCATTAGAGACACAACAGTCATAGTTCCCTTAGAGGGTATAGAAATTCAAAATGATCTCTCTTTTGAAGAGGTTCCAGTCCAAATCCTCAATCATCAGATTCGCAGACTGGGGAACAAAGAAGTTCCCTCAGTCAAAGTTATTTGGTGGAATTAGTCTATTGAGGGAGATACTTGGGAAGCAGGTGTAGGTATGCGGACCAAGTATTCTTACCTCTTCTCTACAAACTCAGATTTATCTTAAGGTAACAATCTTTATAAGATGTACTCAGTTTTGTATTCAGTTACAATTATAAACTTGGTATTCTTTACTATTGCATATACAATCATGCATTCATGAATCAGTTCAGTCATGTACTCATGCATCAGATATGTATGTTCAGTATGAAAATTCAGTATATCAGTAGTTTCAGTCATGAAATCATGCTTCAGTTGTGCATGTCCAGTAAGTAAGTTTAGTTTATCAATATTCTTAGCTTAGTCAATCTCATTCGAGGATGAATGTTTCCAAGGGGGAGATATTATAAAACCACACAAAATTCTAAGCTTAACTCAGCTCTTTAGAGCATAAAAAGAGGTCCCAGACTTAAAATTTTAGCTAAGTGTTTATACTTAGAATTTATTTTAGCCTTCATAAGTTGCTGATCTTATTTCATGACCCTTATGAACTTAAAACGTCAATCTTTGGATTGAATCATGATCAGGTGTATCGATAGGTCACTTTGGGTTAGTTTTAAATTTTTTGAACCTCGTTTGAATCGAGTTTGGATGACCAAAACAGTGGGTTGATGCGATCTCAACGCGCTGCATCGCCCATTGTGTTGACAAATATTTTTCCCAGCTTTAGAGTGCAGTTCCAATGAAACAACGCAGACTCGATGCAATGCGACGGCCATCGCATCAACACCATCAATGTGGCCCATCGATCTGTGCATCACTGGACACAATTTTTGCTCTTTTAATTCCGCGTTCAGAGGGGTAGATTAATCTTTGTCCCACTTCTATTCATCCCAAAAAAACACAAAATCAATCATTCCAAAGGGCAAAATAATTGACTCTCTCTCAAATACTCTCAAGAACAAAACTCTAGGGCATACAATTTCAAATTCAAGATTGAAGAAGGCACCATCTATCTTCACGAATTCAAGCACCAAGGTATGTTGGGTGTTCATCCAGGGGTTCACTTCCACCCTTGGAGTTCAAGGACCTGTTTTAAAACTTTAAGTTTATTGATTTCATGAATTTCATGTTGGGTTTAAATGTATTCATGATTATGATGTTAATTGGGTATCTAATTCATGATTTATTACAAGATTCATGTAAATTTATTTAACATGTGTGTATTATTATGTGAATTCATGTTAAATCCCTTGAATTCGTAAGTTGGGATTGGAAATCATGATGCCTACATGTTGAATAGTATTATGTGCATAGATTATGTTCTCCAAGTGTTTGATAAATTGCTCATGTGGATTAAATAGGGAAAATCATGACATGTTAGCATATGTACAAGCTTATGTCTTACAAGTGTTTGATAAAATATCTCTATGAATGAGTTATGAACATTGTAATGCTTTTCAAGATCATGCTATGATTTACTTTTCATGTTATCGAGTACTGGAGTATCTAATACTCGATAATCTAGTTATTTACCTAGAATTACAGTAGCTTCAGAATAGTATCAGTGATGTCACGTGCAGTAGTATTCAGTCAGTTCAAAACTCAGTATATCCAGTCAGCAAATAGAACTTAGAACACTCAATCAGTTACAGTACTCAGTCTAGTTCAGTTAGTTAACATGATTTGTAACAGTTTAGTCTAGCCTAGAATAGTTTAGAAATTATTTTAGTGTCTATTCAGTTTGGAGTAGTATTCAGCACTGAGTGAACCCTAGGATTGGGACTCACCTGCCAGTAGAGGGTGTGATCCTTAGAAGTAGTCCTTGCCTTACAGAACTACGTAGCCAGTGTAGGTTGAGACATCAACCTGCTAGTTGAGGGTCTATAAGGTATTCTGTAATACCCCGAATCTGGTACTCAAAATGCTACACGGTGCTCATGACCCCGAAGGACCACAAGCTAACCCATAATTGATATCTGCACTTGGACACTGCAAAATATACTGTATAAATGTAGAAATAAAGACTGAAAGGACATAAGGATTAAAACTGTAACATAACTGATAAAACATAACATCTGGAGGGGGTATGGAATACCCAAAACAACCAAAATAACTGTATGAACATGCTAGCCTGAAAGCCTCTAAATTGTCTGAATAAGGAGTTGATGGGACATGTCCCCAGCTAACTCCAACTACTAAAATAAATTAATTAATGATATAATAAAGTAATGGTCATTTCCTTAAAGGATGAGGACTCACTGCTAACTCTGACTGCCAAGACTGGAATGCTACTGATGCTTTGGAGCTCGTGCTTTTGAATCTATAGTATAAAACACCATAGCGTAAATGCGTCAGTACGATTGGATGTACTGGTATGCATGTGAGGTAGACTGAATGCAAAGGGTTCACATGCATGAACTATACTAACTGAATGAATAGTATGAACATGAGAATATATGCATGAATATATAATGACTATAAATAAGTTCGTAATAACATGATTACTGAATCTGAGTACTGATAACATGAGATAATGATAACTGTATAACTGAAATAACTAATACTAAGCGACTGTATCTGACAGTATGGTTTCTGATGGAACTAGTTGAGTTCTGTACTATTCTGAGCTGACTGTATCTGACAATCCTAAATTCGGTAGAACTATCTGAGTTTTATTACTGAGATAGAATAACTGTATTTGATAGTCCTGATCTATAACTGAAACTATAGGAAGTAGTCATCTAACCGACATGCTCCAAATAATGCAATATGGTTTAGTTGGGGTCCAATTTGTAACCCCAATTAGAAGGGTGTCAATACCGCACCACTAGTAAGGACAATCTATGAGTAACCCTCATATAATAAGTAACTCTAGTGAGAACGTTGGGAACCCTCATATAATAGGTTAAGCCACCTCATCTACCCTCATATAACAGGCTATGATGTCTCAACCTACGCTGGCTACGTAGTTCTGGTACGCAAGGATTGCTTTTAAGAATCATACTCTCATATAACAGGTGGGTTTCTATCCTTGAGTTCACTCGGTGCTAATTCCTAGTTTCTTGAAGTCCTTGGATTTGTAGAACATAGAATCTCTTAGTTTCTTGTAGAAGGATTTAGATCTTGTTCTTGGAGATTATCTTTGAGAGAAA
This sequence comes from Capsicum baccatum var. pendulum, assembly GCA_030864225.1. Taxonomy (NCBI): domain Eukaryota; kingdom Viridiplantae; phylum Streptophyta; class Magnoliopsida; order Solanales; family Solanaceae; genus Capsicum; species Capsicum baccatum. The sequence goes on from CM061560.1 coordinate 47,376,419, forward strand.
ACCCTAATTTTTTGATGTCTTTGGAGAGTATAAAGCTATATGCTTTGATTTTGGCTTTTATCTGAATATTAAAAGGTGGGAAAAGACCAAAAAACCTTTTAAAAATGTCATGAAATCACCGAATGAAATATGCAATGGTGGGTATGACGGTCCATCATTGGGTCGACGGTCCGTCGGTCCCGACCGTCGTACCTGGGCAGAATAGGGGTTCACTGCCTCTCCTACGACGGCTTAGGCGATGGTCCATCACTTGCTCGACGTTCCGTCAGACTGAGCCGTCACCCTTAGGCATAATGTGGTCTCACAGTCTCCGCTGCAATGGCTTAGGCGACGGTTCATCATTAGCTCAACGGTCTGTCAGCCTTCATCATTGCACCTGGGCGGTTTTAACTACTTTCTGTATTTTGGCCATAACTTTCTACACCAATACCGGATTTTGACAAAATGGGTATTGATGGAAATCTTATTCAATTTTCCACTTAACAAAAGTAAAACTATTAAAAATACCACATGTATAAAAGTGGATTCATCTTTCAAAGTAGTTTCTAACATTTTTGAGATGATTTCAAGCTAGGTAGGAGTACGGGGTATTACATATTCTATTTGGCAGTTGAGGGTACAACCATTCTCATTCAGAGCACCTGCCAAATAAGGGTGACTCAGCACTTATATTTACCTGGGGCATGCTACTGACACCCTTCCAACTGGGGTTATAGATTGGACCCTAAATCAGTTTAGAGAAGGGGCATGTCGGTTAGATGATTACCTCCCACAATTTCAGTTTTAGCCTCAGTATAGGACTTAGTTCAGTTCTATAGAATCAGGACTGTCAGACATATTCACCCAACTCAGTATAGAACTCAGTTCAGTTCTACAAAATCATGACTGTCATAAACAGTCACCCATCTATCAGTAATACAATTATCAGTAAACTCAGATATTAGTCATTAGTTATTAGAACTCAGTATCCAATGTTACTATGATCTCAGACATAATATAGGTAGAGATGTGCACAGTATTGCATAATCAGTGTTTCATCAGTTTCATTTATTCATGTACTCTCATTCAGTTGTACTCATGATATTTAGTCAATTATTGTTCATACATATGAACCCTTTCATATCATCCTACCTCACTTAGCATACCAGTATATTTAAAGTACTAACGCATACTTTTCTTTTGCGCTATGATTTTTTATATCATAGGTTCAGACACATGGGCTCCTAACTGTACTTAGTAGCCCAGACTATCAACAACAGACCTAGTGGTGAGTCCTCATAGTTCGAGGACAAAGTTATCATATCATTTTATTATTTTAGTATTCAGTTTATTTCAGTAGTCGGAGTTGTTGAGGACTTGTCCTATTAACTCCATATTTAGACAGATAGAGACTTTCAGACTAGACTTTTAAACAGTATTCAGTTGTACAAATTATTATTTCAGTTGGTATTTTTTATCAGTATTTTAGGTTTTGAACCTTATGGCATTTCAGCCTATTTATCTACATTTATTACAGTATTGTTACTCAGTGCTTACAGTAGATATCAGTCATGGGTTAACTTGTGATCCTTTGGGGTCGTAAGCACCATATGGCTTATGGGGTGTAGACTCTAGGCATTACACAAGCTATCTACACCTGGCACACAAAGTCGACCCTGGCAGCGTAATACACCATCTCCCCCTTGGGATAAAACCTCCACTTTCTGATCTATGACTAACTCTTTCAGCTTAACTAAACAGGGATCTCTGTCCTGCTTTTCTTTCACCTCAAAAACTAAAGAAGACTCCAAACTTTTCTGTACCCTTACACTACCCTCAGTTGAATCAACCAAATGAACACTTAGTCTGGTAAGCTGGTGAATTTCCTGAACTAACTTTTTCTTAATATCCTCAGCGTGAGCAACACTACCCATCGACAACCTACTGAGGGCATCTTCCACTACATTGGCCATTCCTAAATGATATTTAATGCCCATGTCATAATCTTTCAATAACTCTAACCACATTCTCTGATAAAATTTTAAGTTTTTCTGCAAAAACACATTCTGCAGGCTTTTGTGGTCACTGAACATATCAACATGCACCCATACAAATAGTGCCTCCAAATCTTTAAGGAAAACACAATAGCTGCTAATTCAAAATCATGGGTGATAATTCTTTTCATGGGGCTTAAGTTGTCTAGAGTCATAGTCCACAACCTTACCCCTGTACATCAAAACACACCCAATCCAACTTTGTAAGTATCATAATATACAGCAAATCCATCAGAACCATCAGGAAAAATCAAAATTAGGGCTGTAGTGAGTCGAATCTTCAACTCCTGCAAAATCTTCTTACAAGAATCTGACCATTGAAACTTGACTTTCTTTTTAGTCAATATGGACATGAGGATGCAATTGCCAAAAATCCTTCAACAAACCATCAGTAATAGCTAGCCAAACCTAAGAAACTCCAGATATCCGATGAAGAGATAGTTCTAGGCCAGTTTCTCACTACTTCGGTCTTTTGAGGATCAACTCTAATGTAATAACCAAAAATGATATCACCAAGGAAAGCTACTGACCTTAGCCAAACCGCGCACTTACTAAATTTGGCAAACAACTGATGGGCTCTGAGAGTCTGTAATACTATTATGAGATGGTTTGCGTGATTATATTCATTGTGGGAGTAAACAATGATGTCATCTATGAAGACTATGATGAACATGTCCAAGTAATACTTGAACATGTGGTTCATCAAGTCCATGAAAGCTGCTAAGGCATTGGTAAGACCAAATGACATGACTAGAAATTTGAAGTGACCATACTGAGTTCTGAAAGCTATTTTTGGAATGTCACATTCTTTGACTCTGAGCTGATGATAGCCTGATTTGAGGTCCATCTTAGAAAAGTAACTGGCACCCTGAAGTTGGTCAAATAAGTCATCGATTATAGGAAGTGGATACTTGTTCTTGATGGTGAATTTTTTCAATTAACGGTAGACTATACACATTCTGAGAGAACAATCTTTCTTTCGCACGAATAGAACTGGTTCACCCCAAGGAGATACACTGGGCCTGATAAGTATTTGTCTAAGAAGTCTTTCAACTATTTTTTTTAACTCTTTAAGTTCATGTAGAGCTATTCTGTATGGCAGAATAGAGATGGGCCGAGTATCGGGAAGAAGGTCTATTCCAAAGTCAATTTTCCTTTTGGGTGGAACTCTGGGGAGATCTTTGGGAAACACATCTGGGAATTTATGTGCTACTGGAGCTGACTCAAGGTTAGGAGTCTTAGAACTAGAGTCTTTGACTCGCACCAAATGATAGACACACCCCTTGGATATCATTTTTCTCTCTCTAAGGTATGAAATAAGTTGACCCTTAAGTGCTGTAGTACTACCCCTCTATTCAAGGACTGGTTCATTTAGGAACTGGAAATAGACAAATCTGTTCCTACAATCATCTGAGGCATAACATGAATGGAGCCAATTCATTTTGAGAATGATGTCAAAATCCGTCATCTCTAACTCTACTAAGTCTGCTAAAATGATTTTTTGAGATACCATAACTGGACAGTTTCTGTATACCCATCGGGCTATGATAGAATCACCCATTGGATTAGAGACTGAGAAAGGTTTTGTTAGGATTTTGGGACTAACTTCGAAGTTGACAGCTATATAAGAAGTTACAAAGGACAAAAAAGCTCTTGGATCTAGCAAAGCATAAACATGTAAATAGTAAACTTGTAACATACCAGTAACTACATCAGGAAAACTCTCCTGATCTTATCAGGACTGGAGTGCATAGAACCTGTTTGAGCATTGCCCACTAGTGGCACTGGAAATGGCACCCTGCTGAGATGGGCAATCGGACTAAGCTGGAGGACAATTATGCTAACTCCGTGAACCCACCTAAGGACATTTTTTGATCCTATGGCCTGGCTTACCACACCCAAAACATAGATCGCTACCATCCCTGTAGACACCCTAATGATTTATGCCACACTTCTAATAAAGAGGATTCATTCGAGCACTGCTAACACTACCTTGAGATTTAGAGCCTGGCGCCCTATCCGTATTACTATTTCTAAATTTTGCCACTGGAGTACTAGCTGAGGGCAGAGATGGGATTGAAGATTTTAGGCAGAATTGAGGATGATTACCACCCTCTGACTTAGGCTGAGTAAAGTTGAAGCTGTCTATTCTAGCCCTCTTGTTCTCCCTCTTTTTTTCCTTAGTTTTTTGTTCCTCAATCTGTTGATCAAGGACCATCAACCTAGCTAAGTCCATCTTCTAAACCAGCAGTGTGGTCCTACACTCCTTGACCATACTATCAAATACACCAGACATAAACTTACTCATCTTAGATCTGCTATCAGCTACCAAATGAGGAGCATACCTAGCCAACTGAGTAAACTTGAGGGAATACTCTTTCATACTCATGCAGAACTACTTCAGGTTAATGAACTCTAAAACCTTGGCTTCCCTCAACTCCAACGGGAAGAACCTATCTAGAAAGGTAGTAACAAACTCCTCCCATTCTAAAGGCCCTACATCTGCGGCCCTATCTACCTTTCACTTCTTAACCCATGTATAAGCCACATCTTACAACTGATAGGCAGCTAACTCAGTACTCTTACTAGTGGTTACCCCTATAATGTCTGTTACCTTCTGCACCTTGTCAAGGAATTCTTGTGGGTTCTCTTTAGACTTAGACCCTGAAAATAAATGAGTGTTCATTCGGGTGAAGTACCAAATTCTAGCTATAGTAGTATTGGCCACTGGGTTGTCCTGAACAGCAGCTGGGTTTTCATTTTGGGCTTTTGTAGAATGGGATAGAGTGGTGAAAACTGCTCTAAATTTTGCGTAAAAAGCATGCTCATTCAGGGATCTTCCTAAACGGGCGGAGGTGTTGGCTGCTTCCCAGTCTTTCTTCCGTTGGTCTTTCTGGGAGGCATATTCTGTAACGAAAGGAAAAATTAGATTATACAGAGATTTTAACTTGAGCTTATGCTCACTCGTATGATATGAATATTAAAATAAGGGAACTTTTTTCTAAAAATACCTCATAGTCTCTTGTCCATAAGTGTGGTGCACTACACACCCATGCGCAAGACTCCACTTGACGTAGCTTTCAGACTCCTTAGGACACTTTAGAACCTTAGTCTATGATACTAAGTTTGTAACACCCCGAGACTACACCCTGGCATCACACGATGCTTACGACGTCGAAGGATCATAAGCTAACCCATGACTGGTACCTGTTGTGAGCATTGAATCATAATACTAAAAATATATGCAGAAATTAGGATGAAAATGCCATAAGGTTCATAAACTAAAAACAATACTGAATACTGATAATAATATTGAAAATACTAAACATTTGTCTTAAGTAATCTAGTTCTAAAGACTCTAACTATCTAAATGTGGAGTTGATGGGACAAGTCCCCAACTAACTCCAGCTACTGAACATACTAAATCTATTGAAATACGGGTATAAAATAATATCCTCGATGGATGAGGACTCACTACTGAATCTGTCGTTGATATCCTGAGCTGCTAATTATGATTAGGAACCCGTGCATCTGAACCTATCATATGAGACATCATAGCATAAAAGAGAGTAGCATCAGTACGTGGAATATACTGGTATGCTAAGTGAGGTAAGGTTGATTGCATGGGTTCATATGCATGAGATAATAACTGACTGAATGAACATCATGAAGTAACTAGTTGAGTGTACATATAAAACTATAACTGCTGAACATACTGAACATGTAATACTTAGCATGTAGATATTATCATTTATCTAAGATTATACTAAAACTGAGTACTGAATTCTGATGGATGGGTAACTGATAGCTGATAGTCATGGTTTTGTAGAACTGACTGAGTTCTTTACTGAATACTGAGACTAAAACTATAACTGTGTGAGAATTCATCTAACCGACATACCCTGATATAGACTGATTTGGGGTCCAACTTGTGACCCCATTTGGAAGGGTGTTCCACCTTGCCACGGTATACTAACAATGGTGGGTCAACCCTAATCTGGCAGGAAGACTCATGAAATATCTATATGATGGCGTCAACCCAAGTCTGGAAGGAGGACGACTTACCCTACGCTGGCTACATAGTTCTATGCAGGGACTTCTACTAGGGGTCAAATCCTTTACTTGCAAGAATTCCCCCATCCCTGGGTTCGCTCGGTGCTGAATCCTACTCCAAACTGAATTAACACTGAACTGATCACTAGACTTTACTAGGCTTGACTGAACTGACACTGATCGTGTTGACTGACTGAACTGGACTGAGTTCACTGAGTTCTGTTACTGACTGAGTACTACAGTTTTTGACCTTTACTGGGATTATTCTATAACTACTGCAACTAAGTAAACAACTAGATTTCAGGTAATAAATACCCCCAAGTCTCGATAGCATCAATAACAAAACATAACAAATCTTGAAATTATAACAATAGTCAATTGTTCACAATTCATTCAGTTAGACATTTTGTCAAACACTTGGAGGTCAATAACTTATACATGAATGAGAACACATGATAACATGTCATGATTACACTATTTAATTCACATGGACATTTATCAAACACTTGGGGAGCATAATTAATGCACATAGTATTGAACAACACATAAACATCATGACTACAACTTAAACTTGCAATTTCAAGGGTTTTAACATGAGAATTATATCAATCAACATACATGCTATCTTATGGTCAAGAAACTTATAGTTAAATCTTGAATCGAAACCTATACAACAACACAAACATAAATACAACCCAATTTTCACACGTAAATCATAAATATGTAAACTTGTAGTTTTAAAAAGTGTTCTTGAACTCCAAGGGTGAAAGAAAACCCAAGGATGAACACCTAACATACCTTGATTATTGATTCTCTTAAGATTTGTGGGGATTTCTTGTAACTTGGACTTGAACTTGATGAACCTAGGGTTTTGTTCTTGAGAGGATTTGTGAAGAATGAATTTATTTTGCCTTTGTGGGAGCTTAATTTAGTGTTTTGGCTAAATTGGTTGAGGTGAAAAGACCTAAATGCATTTGGAATCTCGTAAGTTAATAAGAAAAACCTGGCCTAGTAATGCGATAGGCGACATGCCACATCGATGGGGTTGACGCGATCACCAATGCATCACATCGATGGTAAGACGCGATAGCCAACCCGATGCATCAAGATCGCATTGTCTTGCTATTTTGGCCATCCAAAACATGACTCAAACAATGTTCAAAAATTTTGAAACTCACCCAATATGACCTATTGACATCCTTGATCATGAATCAATTTAAAAACCGACAATCTAAGGCTAAAAAGATTGTAAATGATGCCATTGAAATATCGAGGCCAAAATGAGACTAAGTGTCAACACTTGATTGAAAATTTCTAAGCTGGGACATATTTTGGCATGCTATATAGGACTGAAATGACTAGGACTTTGCGGGGTCTTACACCCATCACCTGTTAATTTCTCTCACTCCTCATACCACTGATAAACTATATCTTTTAATTGAAATGTTGCAAACTCTACACCCTCAGAATTAGTATTATGCATAATCCAAAATATCTTTTCTATCTCATCCACAAAACCTTGAGGATCCTCTTCCACCTTAGAGCGAGTAAAGGTTGGGGGATTTAACCTCATGAATTAACCAACTCAGGTAACCTCAGAAGAAGGAGCAACATAACCAACATGATCTGACTGATGAGATAAGAGGTTACCAACTAAGTAAGAAAATGGATAGAGCAGTGGAACTCTGCATTAGAGATGTCACGTGAGGCATTGAGGCATGAGTATTATCTACCTGGGAAACCGAAGAGGACTAGTAGGAACTGGTGGAACTCTACGTGGGGAAGTACAATTGTAACATCCCGAGTCTGCACCCCGAATGCTACACGATGCTCATAATCCTGAGGAACCACGAGTTAACCCATGAATGGTACCTGCTGTAATAACTGAATAATAATAATACTATAATTATGTGGAAATTAGGCAGAAACTTACCATAAGGTTCAAACAGAAAGTAAATACTGAATACTAAAAATTGAATACTGATACATCTGCCTGAAATACTCTAGTCTAAAAAGCCTCTATTGTCTGAACAAGGAGTTGATGGGACAAGTACCCAACTAACTTCGACTACTAAAATAAACTAATTACTGAAAGACTAAAATAATAAATCTATCCTATAACTATGAGAACTCACCACTAAGTCTGTTACTGATAGATTAGGCTGCTAAGTATGATCGGGAGCCCGTGCATCTGAACCTATGAAATAAGACATCATAGCGCAAAAGAAACGTATAAGTCAGTACTTTGAATGTACTGGTATGCTAAGTGTGGTAGGCTGAGATGCATGGGTTCATATTCATGAACAATACTGACTGAATGACATGAGTATAACTGAATAAGAGTACATGTATGCATACGTAAGCTGTAACTAAGATCATAATAACACTGGATACTGAGTTCTGAATTACTGATTTACTGATATCTGGGTTTACTGATACTGTGTATCTAATCACTGAGTGACTGTATCTGACAGTCCTAATTCTGAAGAACTAGTTTGAGTTTTATACTGAGCTGAGTAACTGTACCTGATAGTACTGAATCTATAGAACTGAACTGAGTTCTATACTGAGACTTAATGTGAAACTAAGACTATGAGAGGTAATCATCTAACTAATACGACCCTTTCTGAATGGATTAGGTTCCAACTAGTAACCTCAGTTGGGAGGGTGATAATACTGTGCCATGGGTACTAATATCTATTGTGAAGTCAGTTCTATCTAACGGGTGACCCTAGAGATCAGTCCTAAACTAGCGGGTGATCCCTGGGTATGTTAGTCCTATCTAATGGGAGACATCTCATAACCTACGTTGGCTATGTAATTTCGGAACATAGGGATTGTTTCTAGGGACCCAGTCCTAACTAAAGGGTGATACCTGGTGTTGGGCGTATTTACACGCCTAAAGCACTATAATTTACCCATATTTTAGGCTAAGTTTTGAGGATAAAATATATAATTCCTGCACTTTTAGTCCATTTTCCTATAAGTGAGCTAACCAACGTGATTAGCATGTTTTCAGGTATTAATGATGAAGATTTCAGCAATTTGTGGACCCTTGGGCAGCAAAGGAAAACTTCACGTAAGAAGGAAGGCAACTTTTGGAAGCTTGTGGACTGAATGTGATGCATGGAGAATCCGTCCTGGGCAAAATCAGTATTTCTTAATACTTAGGGGTGCAGCAGTAACCCAGTAGGACTAGGACAAGGATAAAAACCCTATTTCAGTAGGACTAGGACAAGGATGTTATAAAAACCCTATTTGCTGAAATTTTCAGCAAGCTTTTCATTCATGCTTTTCATTAAGCTTTTCATAATTCATTCGACACTTTTAGGATTTATTCACGTTACTTTCTAACAGAGAAAATTCGGCTCTCTTGAGGAACGACCAAGAAGAAAAATGTCATCTCCTTCTTGACGTTTAAGTTATCCCATCGCCAAGATTATTCTAGGTTATGGTATGATGATTATATCTATTGTGATCTCCGTAGCACTCACGAGTAGCTAAACTTCTCTGTTAGGGTTATGGAAGCCTTGTGATATACTATCTATTACTATGAGTTTGTAAATTCTTGATGCGTATGCTACCTATATCATTACTCTCTTCATTTTAATTAAATTCTTGTGGTTGCAAACATATAGAATACGCCCTTATAGCATTAACTTGTTCGAGAGAAAAGTTACATGTTTGGAAAAGAGAGTGTGACAGGGAAATAGGGCTACCAACCCCTATTTACACGTTAATGCCTTAACCGGATTAACCTCTTGGAGAGTTTGTACCGTTAGTTATACACTTTAAGCTCGAGAGAGTTAAAGTAAAATAATCCTTGATGGTTGAGAAACACTAGGATTTACCATTAGAATACGAATCTCTATAAGTGTATGCTTGTCTGAATTCCGTATTACTCATAGTTAATAGATACGTAGAACTCATAAGGTGTACATAACCCTAACTTATTATTCTCTGTGATTAAATCTTACTACATTGATCGTTTCTTTCTTTATTTTGTTAACATTACTTCACGCCTAAAACCAATCCCCCCTTTCCGTAGAATTTTCAACCAACAGTCTACTAACAATTACAACACTTAGTGACCAAGTATTCCCTGTGGGATTCGACACCTAACCCAGTTGGGTTCTATATTTGACAACAACCGCTTACACTCTTACGAGAAATGTAGTTTGGGCGTTATCAAATTTTGGCGCCGTTGCCAGGGAATACGGTTGTCAACTAAGTTTATGATAGTTACTAGACCCTTTGGTCAAGAATTCTCAGATTTTACTTTTAGTTGTTGTTTTTGTTTTATTCAGGTTCTGTTCAGTGCATGCCACATACTCGAAGTTCTGGTCAGCCATTATTACCCATAAATCCTGAACTACAACTTATTGGCAGAATGGATGCGCAACGTGACATTGAAAGAAGGGCTGCTCAACAGGAGCAGGCTAGATTAGCTGCATTGGCAGCTGCTCAAGTGCATAAACAGAATATTGATAACCCAGGGCGAGCAACAAATCCTAATGATGAGGACCTGGGTGATGATGAGTTACTGAATCCTAGGCGTACTGATGAGGTGGCCGCACCTATGCATAGGAGAGATCGTCAAGCTAGATTGAGACCTGAATGCCAAGCTATGTAGATTCCTTTAGATGATAATGATGACGATCTGGATGGAGCTGGTGCCACAGGGGCTATTATTCCTCCGCCCTTGGCACCCGAAGCAAAGTTCAATATCACTAGCACCATAATTCAGCTATTGCAACTCAGGGACTATTTGGTGGACTTGCAGGAGACGATCCGAATATGCATCTGATTAATTTTATTTCAACATGCAAGGCTTTTGATAATCCAGGGGTTGGACAGAATGCAATCCGACTGCGCTTATTTCCATTGTCTCTATCTGGAGAGGCAACTTTATGGTTGAACGGGCTAACTCCTGACTCTATTACTAATTGGAGGCAATTGAAAGACGCTTTCCTAGAAAGATTTTATCCGCCATCCAAGAGAGCCCAATTAAGAGATGAGATAAGCAATTTTCGACATCTTCCAACTGAAGCTCTCCACAAAACATGGGAGAGGTTCAAGAAGAAGCTTATGAGGTGCCCAAATCATCATATGACCAATGTCCACTTGATGGAGATATTATATAGAGCTTTGAATTCGGTGACCAAGCCAGTGGTTGATAATGCTGCAGGTGGTTCATTCATGGACCTTACTTTTAATAAGGCAAGTGGTATGCTAGATCGTATGACAAAGCAGAGTAGAGCTTGGCATACCAGGGATTCTGAGGTAGCAAGCTCTACTATATCTATTGGCATGACTGCAGAATAGAGGCGAAGAGAAGAAGAACGTGACCAGGATATGGCTCACATGAAAATGCAGATGGATCTTCTTACCAAGCATTTATTATCAGGAAAGATCAAAAAAGTCAAAGCTATTGTGTCACAGGGAAGAGATGAATCCAATTCTGAGGAAGAAGCTAACTACTTGAATAATCAGGGGGGTTTCCCAGGCAATGCCCAAGGAAACCAAGGTCGGAACTATTATGATAAATTTGGAAACAAGGACCGTGATCAAAGTAATTGGAAGAATAAGACTGACAGGAGTGGTTTGTATGTTCCTCCTGGAAGTCGTGACGCCGCTGCATCTGGTTCTGGAAAGATGTCCATGGAGGACATGATGGCTAAGCTGTTGAAAGGAGTGAAAGCAACTAACACGGGAGTAGCTGGGGTAAAAAATGATTTGTCCTCAATAAATCAACTGGTTGATTCGCATTCCATTGCAATAAAATAGTTGGAACAACAAATAAGTCAATTATCAACAGCATTCAATCAGATAAAGGCCGGCACCTTACCTAGCGACACCGTGCAAAATCCAAAAAATGATGGATCATGTATGGCTATTACCACCAGGAGTGGTAAGGTGTTGGAGAATCCATCCAAGGGAAAACAGGTGGTTGATGATACAACAGATAATGTTATTGATGCGGAATGTGAAGACGCCAAAGAAGTTGAAGAGAGTGTTCCCGACGTCACCCCTAGACGTCTACAGCCTGAAAAGAATGATAATTGAAAGCAAAATAAGAAGGAAGTGGTGGAGAAAACTATTCCCCTTCCACCACCACCTTTTCCTCAGAGACTGAAGAAGAAGGCTGATGACACTCCTGAAAAGATTGATAATCAGAAGCAAGATAAAAAGAAAGTGGTGGAGAAAACTATTCCCCTTCCACCACCACCTTTTCCTCAGAGACTAAAGAAGAAAGCTGATGATACAAGGTTCAGTAAATTCATGACTATGTTGAAGCAGCTGACTATTAATGTTCCTTTGGTGGAGGCGCTGGAACAGATGCCTGGGTACGCCAAATTCATGAAGGACCTTTTGACAAAGAAAAGGGCAGCAAGCTATGAACTGGCAGATGATATTCATCATTGCAGTGCGATTTCCACGAGATCTTTAGTACAGAAGAAGGAAGATCCTGGTGCTTTCACTATTCCTTGCACGGTTGGATCTTTTGATTTTGCTAAGGCGTTATGCGATTTAGGAGCAAGCATCAATTTGATGCCGCTATCCGTTTACAGAAAGTTGGGGTTGGGATATCCTACACCAACCAATATGCGGCTCGTGATGGCAGATAGGTCGGTAAAACGACCTTTTGGTATCTTATATGATGTACTGGTGAAGGTTTCTACCTTTATTTTTCCTGCAGACTTTGTGATTTTGGACTGCGAGGTGGATTATGAAGTTCCCATAATCTTGGGTCGTCCTTTCCTCGCAACAGGAAGTGTGCTTATTGATTTATGAGCCAATGATCTTTTATTTCGGATGAATGACGAAGTGGTTCATTTTGATGTATGCAAATTGATGAACCATCCTAGAGATATGAATGTGTTCTCTGTAGCTGATGTTTATCATGAGGATGAGGAAGAATTATCTGTAGAGAAACAGCTTATTGTTGATCCATTAGCGGTTGTGCTTATGAATGTTGAGCGTGAGGATGTTGAAGATTATGAAGAAAATATTTGTGCTCTAACAGGAATAGGGTCGTATTCTCATGCCCCTAAGAAGCTGGACCTTGATCTTAAGCATCGACCTTCACCAACAGTGAAGACTTCCATTGAAGAGCCACCAGTGCTAGAATCGGAAGAGCTCCCCAGTCACCTAAAGTATGCGTTCTTGGGAAGTGGAAATACACTTCCGGTGAGTGTTGCGGCTGATTTAGGTGAACAACACGTAGAGGCTCTCATCTCTGCTCTGAAGAGTTACAAGAGAGCTATGAGTTGGACTATTGATGATATAATTGGTATCCGTCCTGGGATATGTATGCACAAGATTCATCTTGAAGAAGATTGCATGCCCACAAGTAAGCATCAATGTCGTCTGAAACCATTTAGAAAATGATGCACCATTTATCTCGATGAAGTCTAAGTAATCGGGATAGTTATGTCGTGCCGCGACAATAAATCAAGCGCTTGATGGGAGGCAACCCATCATTTTTAATCGTTTTGTTTTACTAGGAGTTTGATTTTGTAGTCGAGCCACGACCAAAACTAAGGTGCTTGGTGGGAGGCAACCCATCTTTCTAATCGTTTTTGTTGTTTTTGAGTAAGTGTAGGTGCAAGACGTATAAAGGAGGAGATTGGTCAATTTTGATTTGGAAGTGTGTCATTTTGAAGGTGCTAAGTTAGGAATGAATAAGCAAAGACTATTGGTTAGGCATTGCCTTTGCAAATCTAGGCAACGAACAAGGCAAGGCCTATGTAAATCTAGGCAACGAACAAGGCAAGGCCTATGCTATGGCCTAAGCTCTCTGAATCTACAATGCCATAGCATAGGTGCCGCCTATGCCCAACAATGCCATAGCATAGGCGCCGCCTATGCCAATGCCTTTGGTCTCGGAATCTACAATGTCATAGCATAGGCGCCGCCTATTCCCAACAATGCCATAGCATAGGCGCCGCCTATGCCCAACTAGGCAAAGCATTAGGCGCCGCCTATGCCAAGCATAGGCAAAGCATTAGGCGTCGCCTATGCTCACTTTTTGGTCTCCTTACCCGACTCTACATGGGTCAAACCCGATCCATAGCTTGTTCTATAAATAGATCTTAAACATTAGAACAAAACACACTTATTTGCTCAACCTAGGCGCCGCCTTTACTCTCCAAATCTCTCAAAATTTTTCTTTTTGCTCATCTAACCTTGCAAGATCATATTCCGAATCCATCACCAAGTAAGTTCTTCTTTTATATTCCGTAAGTTGTTACAATACTACGCTTATAATAATTTGTTAAGGAGGTGTTGGTGATTTGAATGTTGATTGGTTTGTTATGATACATCTAGTTGAGTGAAAGAATACGTGTGGGTGTTCTTGACTTTGTTTCGACTTGTATTTGATTGTGATACACTGTCATACTTTTGCGGAATCGACATGGTAAAGCTACTTGCATAATCTTGTAACTTGAAAGCTTGAATGTTTGAATGACTTGTTCATTGAGATAAAAATCATGGTTGACTACAAGCATATGATGTTGTGATTATTTCTATGCCATAACTTGATACAATCTCTATGTAGTAGTCTTGTTCAAAAAGTGCATCAATCCAAACATGAAAGTATAGTCAAGATTACATGAAATAGAGTTGGAAAGGATAGTTAAAGATGACATGAAAGTATGACTGTGCTAAACGTGTTGTTGGAACATATCGCCTATACGTATGTCGATGAAGTCTGAGTAATCGACATCATTCACTTAATTAGTTTGTGCCAACAAATTAAGTGTGGGGTGGTGCCACTACTGTTTGTTTTCCGATTGAATCTACCGAGATGAAGCCAACATGAATCTATTAGGATCTCAGGTAGAATGGCCCCAAAAGGACGACAAGGAAAACAAAAAAGTGTCCACCACACAAAAAGGTCAAAAAAGGGCAAGAAAAGAGCAAGCTGAATCCTCCTCGCTACAAATACCTCGACGCACTTTTGGCATCAAGTGGGGTACATTTTGAGGAACTTCTGAGGATGACGACTCTGATAATGATTCCGACGCAGGGGGTATGACCCCAGACATAGAAGAGGAGTCCTACTAATCAGGTTTTCCTTATTTATTTCCACTGAGGGCAGTGTGTCCCGTCTAAGTGTGGGGTGAGGGTATTTGTATGCTGTACTTCTTTGCCTACATTTATTTATCCTCGTTTGTAGTTAGATTTTTAGATTTTTAGTTTTTTTTAGAATATGCATGAAATTGTTCTGATAGGCGGCATGGTATTATGACAAGAGTTTGTGCTAAAATCATTACTATTGAGACGTTTAGGCTCTAAGTGTGACTCACTGTGTGATAAATGTGTGTTTTAATTCATTCATCTATTGGGTCAAGAGTCTATACTGCTCCCAATAAAGTTAACCATGTGCCTTGTATGTGTGAGGTTATAGTATATTTTGTGTTGTGACTGATGCTAGAACTTGCCTGGTGTGTGTGTAAAGCGAAATAAAGAGTGTGAGTTTAGGAGATGATTTAGGCATTTCTTTGGTAGCCTATGATTGTTTACCTTCTTTTTACCTACCCGTGTACATTATCCTAGTTAACCCCCTTTGAGCCTTTATCTATTTTCTTTGACAGTCTCATATGTAGCCTAAATCCATTTTTTTCAAGACCATAGTTTGATCCAAATTCCTAAGCGCTTTAAATTGTAGAGTTATGTGACAAAATAAGAGGAAATTGAGTGAGAGTGATGCCTTAGAGTGTATTGGTACTTAAAATTGTTGTGAAAAAGAATGGCTATCATAGAGGTGTTTTATGAAAAAAAAAATATAATAAATAAATAAAAAAAAAAGAAATAGAAAAATAAAAAAATAGTTGTGGTTATAATTAAATAATAAAATAGGTGAAAAGGGGGTGGTAGATGAAAACAAAGTAGAGGGGTTGTTCAAAAGAGAGTGATTAATGACATAACACAGTGTATTAAAGCGCTTAGGGAACATAGTCACTATTTCTGGCCAAAATAGTCCTACCTGTCCCTTAGCCTACATTACAACCTGTAAAGACCTATTTGATCCTAAGCTTAGCATTCTGATATTAGTAGAGCATTACACTAAGGGCAAGCCTATGGTCAGCAGTTGCAACATATGAATTCTTTGTGAGAGTGAGAGCAAGGAGAATCTTATACCCATGTTTCGAAAAATGCAAAACTGTGAGTGATTATGGGTGATATCTTGTGTGAGACACACATGGTTAATGATTATTGGGTAGTTTTGTATGATTCTTTGTTCCTTAACTTGTGGATACGAATTAACCATCATCACGAGTCTATGTTGGAGGTTGAATTGTTTCTAGCAGTGATCAAGAAAACTACTCTTTGTTAATAATTGTCGTTCCTGTCTTGATGAATATTTTGTGTTACTGCTGTGAAATCCTAGTTAGATGTTTGCATGGACGTAATATTTTGTTCGAGGACGAACAAAGCTTTAAGTGTGGGGTATTGATGTTGGGCGTATTTACACGCCTAAAGCACTATAATTTACCCATATTTTAGGCTAAGTTTTGAGGATAAAATATATAATTCCTGCACTTTTAGTCCATTTTCCTGTAAGTGAGATATCCAACGTGATTAGCATGTTTTCAGGTATTAATGATGAAGATTTCAGCACTTTGTGGACCCTTGGACAGCAAAGGAAAACTTCACGTAAGAAGGAAGGCAGCTTTTGGAAGCTTGTGGACTGAATGTGATGCATGGAGAATCCGTCCCGGGCAAAATCAGTATTTCTTAATACTTAGGGGTGCAGCAGTAACCCAGTAGGACTAGGACAAGGATAAAAACCCTATTTCAGTAGGACTAGGACAAGGATGTTATAAAAATCTTATTTGCTGAATTTTTCAGCAAGCTTTTCATTCACGTTTTTCATTAAGCTTTTCATAATTTATTCGACACTTTTAGGATTTATTCACGTTACTTTATGACAGAGAAAACTCGGCTCTCTTGAGGAACGGCCAAGAAGAAAAACGTCATCTCCTTCTTGACGTTTAAGTCATCCCATCGCCAAGATTATTCTAGGTTGTGGTATGATGATTATATCTATTGTGATCTCTGTAGCACTCATGAGTAGCTAAACTTCTCTGTTAGGGTTATGGAAGCCTTGTGATATACTATCTATTACTATGAGTTTGTGAATTCTTGATGCGTATGCTACCTATATCATTACTCTCTTCGTTTTAATTAAATTCTTGTGGTTGCAAACATATAGAATACTCCCTTATAGCATTAACTTGTTCGAGAAAAAAGTTACATGTTTGGAAAAGAGAGTGTGACAAGGAAATAGGGCTACCAACCCCTGTTTACACGTTAATGCCTTAACCGGATTAACCTCTTGAAGAGTTTGTACCGTTAGTTATACACTTTAAGCTCGAGAGAGTTAAAAGTGAAATAATCCTTGATGGTTGAGAAACACTAGGATTTACCATTAGAATACGAATCTCTATAAGTGCATGCCTGTCTGAATTCCGCATTACTCATAGTTAATAGATACGTAGAACTCATAAGGTGGACATAACCCTAACTTATTATTCTCTGCGATTAAAATTTTACTACATTGATCGTTTCTTTCTTTATTTTGTTAACATTACTTCACGCCTAAAACCAATCCCCCCTTTCCGTAGAATTTTCGACCAACAGTCTACTAACAATTACAACACTTAGTGACCAAGTATTCCCTGTGGGATTCGACACCCAACCCAGTTGGGTTTTATATTTGACAGTGACCGCTTACACTCTTACGAGAGCTGTAGTTTGGGCGTTATCAATACCCCATCCCTAGGCTCATTCGATGCTGAATCCTACTCTAAACTGAAAGACACTAAACTGAGTATACTGAACAGGACTGGACTCATACTTGAGATTACTGAGTTTTCCTGAGTTCTGTAACTAACTGAGTTCTACTGAGTTCTGTAACTAACTGAGAGTACTACTGATCGTGACATGACTGAGATTCTATAATTAATACTGGCTCTAGGTACACAACTAAATTATCGGATATGAAATACCCCTAGGACTTGATAGCATGAAAAGTAAAAACATAGCATGATCATAAAGGCATAACAATACTTGCTTGCTAACAATGCACTCATTCTCATTTAGACACTCTGTCAAACACCTAATATACATGATCTTGTTCATGAATGGAATCATATATTAATGTGTCATGTTTTCACTAGTCAAATCACATAAGTATTTTATCAAACACTTGTAATGCAATAACTTGTACATGAATGAGGAATACACGTTAGCATGCTATAATGGCATTATCTAATTCTCATAGACACTTTATCAAACACCTGGAAAACATACTTGGTTCATTAAATCATAAACACTTAGGGTTAACATGGTTACAACAATCAACACGCAAATTGAAGGGTTTATCATGAATATCATGTAATTCAACACATACTAGGATCAATTCTTCAAACTTGTAATCTAAATCATGGAATAAAAACCCAACAATAACATGAAGATGAATTCAATTCAACCAAATCATAGAAATCATAAATCTGAGATCTTGTGTATTTAAAAAGGGATTCTTGGACTTCATGGGTTAAAGGAACCCGTGAATGAACGCCTAACATACCTTGGTGCTTGAATCTGTAAAGACTGATGGTTTGTTCTTGAAGATTTGCTCTTGAAATTAAAAGCCCTAGGGTTTGTTCTTGAGAGAATTTGAGAGAAAGTGAGTGCATTTTGCTTATTGAGGACTGAATTTCGTGTATTAGGGGCTGGGTCGAAGTAAGGAAAATGTTCTATTTACCCCTGTGGAAGCTATTTTTAATGAATGAAAAACTGTCCTAGCGATGCGCAGACCGATACGCCGTGTCATTGGCATCAATGTGATGTCCAACGCACCGCATCGAGTCTGTGTCGGTTCACTGTAATTTGCACTGGGAGCTAGAGAAAAATATCTCATTGATGCGATGGGAGATACGGCGCATCGAGATCGTATCGATCCACTGGTTTGAGCTTTCAAATGTGATCCAAACGAAGTCTGAAAAATCCAAAACTTATCCGAGAACACCCACTGACATTCGTGATCATAATTTAACCTAAAATTATTACTTTAAGGTCATGAGGGTCATGATATTGGGCCGTCAACCTACGAAGGCTAAAGTAACACTAAGTCTGAATACTTAGCTAAAATTTTCTAAGTCTGGGATCCCTTAACAAGCTTTAAAGGGCTGAGTTAAGCTTAGGATTTTCTAGGGTCTTACAACAATCTGGAGTAGGGACCTTAGACTGGGTCTGTAGTCTAAAAATAGGGCAAGCTCCATCCACATTGTCCTCGGATGGTACCAAAGAGTCTCTACGAGCATTATATCTTCGGGGAGACATGATCTAAAATGTGAGGAAGTAAGGAATTAGCGAAGTTTCATAACACTAGACTCTATAGGCCAAAAATAGAACACAAGAAAGAAAAACATTTCTAAATGTCTTGTAGTCTCCTCCTTGTAAGTGTGGAGCGCAACAAACCCATAAAATAACTTTACTCAACACGAATTTGTGGACACTCAATGACTCTAAATCATGCTCGAATACCAAGCTTGCCACGGCACAAACCAAGGTCTGTCCATGACAAGTATCTCAAGTCCACCATGGATCATAGACCAACCCCATCGCTTGATCTCATGAGTACAAAAATGATATCAATAACAATGTGGAAGACTATTAAACACTAATAAATGATAAATAAAGGAATCAAGGTATGGTTTCTGATAATTTAACAATACCTAATCCACAATTGTCCAAAACAGCTTCTTCAAAACTAAACATCAACTAGGTTGGGACAATGCCCCTAACTATAGCTAGAAAGGGACCCAAAAGATAGTCTAAAACAGAAAGGAAATAAACTATGAAATGACGGGCATTTCGGAGGATAAAAGATCACTACTTCAAGAAACTCGACAGGTGTGATAATCCACTAACGTTGCACAGGGCTAAAAAAAGTGTCTTCGGTACGTACATTATAAAATAATGTAGGTCCTAGGATGGTTAGTGGGGTAAGCGCTAGCATATAACTGAGGTCTAAGGGATAAAATAATGTTATGATCAAATCAGTCCAAAACCATGTGTACATATTCATATACATATACATATATATACATATATATACATACATATATATATATATATACATATATATAAGATGCCAGGATAGGAAACAAGGTTTAACATAAAAGTTAAAATATTAACCTAGACTGTGTAGCTTCTACCGTCATAAAAAAAGCACCCAGGGCTATATAGGTTCGGCTCCCCCACCGAAAGGGCCCCAATATGTGCTAGCTGTAAGAACCAGAGGTATCAAGAAAGGTCGGGGAATTCACGACCCTACGCCATCAAGAATACAAATATATATAAAGTATGACACATGTACATGTTCATCAAGACAAACCTCTATGCCAGCAAACGTAGGTTTTCAGTATCGGTCTCTTAGGACCTCCACCTTCATGACGAGCTAAACAACCCCCTTTAAGACTAATTTAAAATGTTTACACATTTTCATTCATCAAACCATGAATCATCCATTAAGGCATATACCACTAGCATCGTCATACCAATTATACTTGCAAGCTAATATCTTTATGCTATTTAAATTATTGATCAACTTGGGGAATCCACGACCCCATAAGTTCCAATTATTCATCCACAAAAGTGAATCCACGACGTTCAATTTAAAATCAAAACTCATTCTACTAACCTTTTATGCAATGGAATCGTTTCAAAATGGGTTAAGTTATACATATAACCATGTTTCAAAGCCAATTTCATATGTGGTTGAGGTTTTTGCCAATTCCAATATCAAAATCTATTTAATTGGGAAAACCCACGACCCCTTTTTCAATTCCATACCCATGCACCCAATTAGTTCAAAAACCATTAATTCAAAACATGAATAATTCATAAAAAATATGGGAAAAGCAAGTCAACCAAACAACATCCAAAAGCCCTCAACCCAATTTCAAAACCACATGAGTAACAATTAAACATATGTTCCTAACAAAATAAGTTATATGGAAGAGATACATGCCTGAAACACATACGAATTTGTAATTAATTTGAAATTCGAAGCCCGGATAACGAATGCATAGTGATTCTTTAAATGTTCTTCGATTTTGTGTTTGAGAGTGAAATAAGGAAATTTGATCTTTAAAAATTGAAGAAAATATAATTATTTTATGTTGAAGGGTCGTACAATGGTGAAAAGATCCAAAAGCCCCTCATCCCAAGTGGATAAAAACAAGACTGCACGATTTTAACCCACTGCGGAGGCTAACCTCCGTGCCACGCTGATATCGTGGAGGCTAACTTTCTTGACACGATCTTATCACAGAGGCTCACTGTCTTCGTTCCATGTTGAAATCATGAAGGCTAACCTCCGTGACACGCTAAAAACATGGAGGTTCACTACCTCAAAATTTTAAAATAATCCTGAACCCCTTTTGAAAATTTCAAAAATTTTGTGAGACACCCTATTAACATACTAAGAACAACGTAAGTCAAAAAAGGATATTTTAAATATGGGAGGATTGAAAATAAAATGCTCAAAATTTAAAGGGTGCTACACATTTTAGGTCGAAAATAAAATCGATGTTGCTTGTTATAAAATGTTGAAACTTTAATTTCATTTGGGTTTATTAAATTTTGAAGAAATTATATGTCATAAAACTCATGCATCAATATAATGGGGATTTAAATTTCTTAATGACAAAAATAACTCTCACTACAAGAAAGAACACATTTGTCAACAATTTGTTTTTGCTATATATTGGATTTTTTTGCTAAAAGTACTTTTCATAATAATAAAGAAGTTGCTGCATTTCGTTGTAATAAAAGTTGGTGAGAAAAGTTTTTGCAACAACAAAATAAATTGTTGCTAAAAAGTCTCTTAACGCAGCAAAAGAAATTGTTGTCTTACATTAGTATAGTTGTGACCTATAAATTTTTTTGCAAAAAAAAATAAAATAACGTTTCCGCGATTTAACATTTCTACCAATAAAATTAATTGTTGCAAAAACTTGACAAAAAGTCAGTTAGTAGTCTGTTAGAATGACTTTTAGCAATAATAATTTTTATTGCAATAAGTTAAATACTATATATATTTAGCAATAATTTGTGAATAGTTGTTACATACACAATACACATAACTTTTAAAATTTTATATAAATTTATAAAGGTCAATACATAAGATTTAGGTTTACTTCCAAAAAATCAAATACTTCGACATATGTCTGCAAGGTCATTATATTTGATCTAATCCTGTTAGTAATTCAAAAGAAAATCTTCTCCCAGTATAGCACTTATATTGCAGTAGTGTTGATTAATTAAGCACATTCATCCTTCAAATAAAAAATAAATATAATTATATTTTGATAACATAAGTTATAAAATACGCAAATAGAAATTTAAAAAATAAAGTGAACCACATACCAATACACTCTACGAAACACGCCTCAACTCACTTTAATTTCTCGATAAATCTTCTTATTTTATTGGCGCTTAAGGAAAAACCATAACGTTAACATCACCAAGAAAAAAAAATCTATTGTTCACATACTTTCCATTTGCAATGTTACTAGAATTTTATTAATTGGAGATTAATATCTTTCAAAAGAAGCCTAACCATATCATAAATATTAAATGGGAACCTCCTAAGAATATATAATATAAGCTAAACACCAATGAAATCAAGAAAATTAATAGAAATAAAAAGTAATAGATAGAATTTTGTAGGATTTCAATAATAACTGGATATTTGATTTTTCAGTGTTTTTCAAGATGCCACATTACTATTGAAATTAGAGGCAACTACATTACTACACACATTCTATCATATTCAATAGCACAACATTATCCCCACTTCGTATTAAACATAAAATTCACGTTAAACATAGAGACATTTAGGCAACATATCTCACTTGATTACTTTTTCTATGTCTTTGATTTTTTTCCTCAAGTGATGTCTTTTCACTCAAAAATCTTCTTGTTGTTTCTTCTGTAGTACACAACATAGTAAGTGCTTTCAGGTTTCTTGGATCTTTTGTAAGACCTATAAGTGAGAGTCTCATAAGTTTGTGTTTTGTAGGTTACTGACTTATTTAAATATAGAATAAAGGCCAAACACAAATTTATAACTCTACCTGATTATTTACTTCAACCAACTCTTTCAAAATATGTTTCTTCAAACCTTGAGAGTTTAATTTTGAAAACTACATTTCTAAGTTTCATTTCTTCATTAGGGCAGTCTGTAAAGAATGGAGTAATTAAATGAGATGATTGTCACCTTAATAAATCAAATTTAATTACATTTAACAAACAAATGAAGCCTGCATCTTTCTCATTGCATAAAGATCTGAACTTATCACAATAAGCAGCTATTTTTAAATTTTGTTTCTTAGAAGTCAAGCAATCTTTTAAGTCGTCCCATTCTTTTCTTATCTCTGATGTTTATTTTGCAAATATGCACCTCTAATACATTTCATATTGTCTTTGTCTATTGCAATTTAAAAAGATAAAGAAATACATATTGGATCGAGAAACAAGTCTGGCACACTAATTTTAGACCCACCCTTTCCCTTTTTTCCCTTTTCCTAATGTAACCGCTCTCTACTCGTTAGAATGGTGAAAGATGAAATACATAATCTTTTAGAGAAAATACATCATTTCACTCCTGAACTTGTCGCCACAATTTACCTTAACACTTAAATTAACCTTTTATTTATTTAACCCCCTTAATATTTGTAAAGTGAATTATTGTTACCCCTAATGCTGATGTGGTATTTTTTTAAAAAAGAAAAAATAAAAAGCATTTATTTTATTTAAAAATAGACAGGTCCCACTTTTATTTCATATATATATATATTTATAATTTTTTTTTAAAAAGAAACCCACCTTCTTCATCTTCTTCGTACCTCCCACCTCTTATTTCTTCATCTTCTTCGTACCTCCCACCCCCACCCCTATTTCTTCATTTTCTTCGTACCCCCCTCCCTCTCTGTTTCTTTTCTTCTTCGTAACCAAAATTCAAAAATTCAACCCCGTTTCTTCCTTCCCTCTCTTTCTCAACCAAAATTTAAAAATGTCATTGGATCCAACTATTTTCAAAAAAATCATTCCTTCCCCGCTTTATCTCCATCACAGTTTCCAATTCTTTACTTGATCTTCATTACTTCAATGCTTCTCAACTCCGTATCACCATTCTTGATTCTTATATTTGTTCAAAAATCCCACAAATTGCAGCTATGTTGGTTTCCATTAACTGAAAATTTGGTTGGTATTTTTCTACCGAACAAGATTATCGTCAACTTCTTATTATTTTTCTAATTTCTCGCGTCTTGTGCTTATCGAGAATTCACTAAATTAGATGAATTTAATGTTGTATAATCGGTTGAATGGATTGTGGATTCGTCTGTTATTGAAGAGAAGTTGATGTCGTTGTTGATTGAGTTGATTCCCATTGAGGCATTTTATTAAATAGATTGTGGGTTAAATTTGAATTTCGTTGAGGCATTTCGTTGAACACGTAGTGGGTTTGAACGTTTTGTCCATATTTGACTCCAATGGTAGATTGTTGCAGATGGCGGGAAGGGGGTGTGGGGAATGAAGAAGAAACATGTTGGGGTTGGGGGTTAAAATAAGATTTCTCTCTTTCTCTCTCTATATAAAATTATTTTTAAAAAGTATTTTTTTTGCGTGGCTCCGACGTGGCATTGATGTAACGCTAATGTGTGGGCGCGTGTAATACACTGACCGTTGTAAGAGTGGTATTCAGCTTTGAAGGTTGAAATTAATTCACTATAAAACTGTTAAGGGGTAAATAATTATAAGTTTAGTTTAAGTGCTAAAGTAAGTTGTGGCGACAAGTTCAGGTGTGAAATGATGTATTTTCTCAATCTTTTATCATTTTTTTCTTAATGAAAGTAACAAAAAAAAGGTGATCTTTATTAATCTTTCCTTTCATTCCCCATTTGGATTCTTCATTCAATCAAGTGGCTGCAACAGATTTTAAGTGTTGACAAGCTAAATTTATATACTCACTTAGCAGACACATGGTAATCTAAGACAGAAATTTTTTTCAACATATCTGATAAAGGTATTGCCATGTGATTAGGAGGTCGCGAATCTAAGTTGTACTAAAAAGATATTCATTTTTAACAATACTATGACTAAGAAGAAGATAGAGTTAAAAAAGTACTACAATATCTAAGGGTTACTACTACTCTACTAGCTAGCGTTTGTTATAGTATTGTTTTGTGTTGTTCAGCAAACAAACTACAAAGAGGGTACAAAACCACATTGTATTTGTCAATTCTAATGAGCTTATGCTCTTTTGGGTGCAATAATTAAAGCATTAAACAAACAAGATTGGTCATGAAAGAGTGGATCAAAATTTGTTGGGAGCCAATGGAGTGCCACATTAAAGCATAGCTCAATAGTTCTACAGTAAGAAGACCAACTCTTGAGTTTAACATGATAGCAACCATATGAAGAGGAGTGACGTTTGTGTTACCACTTCTCCTGGCCAAGCTAAGATAGTGTTTCATCACTGAAGCAATCTCATTCATGAAGATCTGTTGAACTGCACTGCCTGCTCTCGTTGAGCAAAACCATGGCTTTATGTAATTATTTAAAATGATTGGGATTTTAAGTAGTTATGGTATGATGTAATTTTTTTATAAAATTGTGCCAAAGCGGGCAACAGGTCAAAATATGTGCTTTGACACAATTTTACTGGTTATTCGTTTGCCTTCCTTTTTCTTCTCCTTTTAATTGGCTTATCTTGCTTTTTTAATTTGTTATATATACTTTTTTAAAAAATTATGTAAGAAGTACTATAAATCACGATTATTAACCATTTGAAATATTTAAAAGATATAAAAAAATTTGTTGACTCTCAATATTATATCACTGCCATATAAATTGAGACAGAAGAAAAAGTATTATAAATCACAATAAGTAACAACGTAAAATATATAAAAAATTTAAGTGATTCTCGAAATTGTATCAATGCCACAAAAATTAGGATTAGGAGAGTAACGCATATTATTTTAAAATTATGTAAAAAAATATTATAAATTACAATATTTAACAACTTAAAATATATAATAACATATTAGAAAAATATGATTGACTATCTAAATTCTATTTGTGTCATACAGGTTGAGATAAGAAAGTAATATACACTGTGCTTGTGCTAACATGGCTCCTCGATATACATACATACACACATATACATATACATACATACATACATACACACACACATATATAAATGAATAATGGGTGTACTACTATTTTGTCTTTTGGTGTAATACACCTATCCTTCATTTATAAGTAATTATATATTATTATTATTATTATTATTATTATTATTACTATTATTTTTCCTATTACTATTACTACTACTACTATTATTATTATTATTATATTATTATTATTATTATTATTATTATTATTATTATTATTATTACTTTACTACTACTACTACTACTACTACTACTACTACTACTACTACTACTGCTGCTGCTGCTGCTGCTCCTACTGTTGCTGCTGCTGCTGCTGCTGCTACTACTACTACTACTAGTTCGACCCAATGTTTTATTTCTGTCCTAGTTGATCCTGATTCGACATTAGAAGTATATTGATTTTTCCCCAATAACCGAATACTTTTGTCTGTAAATACTGCATAATTGATTCCATCCATAAATCGATTTTCTTCCCTATGAATTATAGTCTCAATAAGAATACTAGTTCTTACTGTTCATATATTATGATATGAATATACCACATCAATTCGTTATGTATTCATATATTATGATATGAATATACCACATCAATTTGTTATGTATAAGTGAAGGTTGGGGTGACTACCAAAGGTAGTTCGGTAATTTTAGTCACCCTAACCTTTATTTGTATCTAGTAGTAAATAAAATGGTTACACATGCATATAGTTTTTTCTTTATATTTATTAGTTTTGTCCTCATTTTTACTGTGCAATAAAATAGTTACACATGCACATTGCTTTTTCCTTATATTTATTTATTTTCTTTTTGTGTAGTACACCAACCCTTCATTTATAAGTAATTATATGTTATTATTAATACTATTATTATTATATTTTTTGGAGGGAATGATGTAAATTCTTACAGCTTATAAATGGTATATTAAATGTACTCTTTTGATTGATAATCATTTTCAATAACTAATATTGCAATGATTGATAGTGGAGCAAATGTTAGTTGCATACAGGAAGAGTTAGTCCCTACAAAATACTTTCATAAAATCACTTATGTAGTTAAATCTACATCTAGACATGCTCTTGATATAAAGTATAAATTGTCAAATACTCATATTTGCCAGAATAAAGTATGCATATCGTATTTCTTCTTTTTGATAAAAAAAAATCAATTATACCCTCCAATTATACTTGGAACTGCTTTTATAAATGCTATTTATCCTTATACTCATATTGATGTAAAAGGATTTACTGACACTTACAAAAATAAAAAAATATCTTATTCTTTTGTTACAGACCCGTAACTAGAAATATTAATGCTTTAGTTGATATGAAGCAAAAACATGTTAATTTTTTACAGCTTGAATTACTTAGCATGAATATTTATGATAAAATGAAATCTGCTAAGGTACAGGAAAAAAATAAGTTAATTTCCAAACAACTGGCTGTTGATATTTGTACTAGTTAATTTCCAAACAACTGGCTGTTGATATTTGTACTGATCACCCCAGTGCTTTTTGAAATTGCAAAAGGCATATTGTTACTCTTCCTTATGAAGATAATTTCTGTAAGGATGATATCCCAATGAAATTAGACCTTGTCAAATAAATACTGAATTAGTTGAATTCTGCAAAAAAGAGATTGATAATCTGTTATAAAAGGGTTTGATAAAGCCTTCAAAATCTCCTTGATCATGTACCGATTTTTATGTTATTAACATAGCATAAAAAGAATGTGGTGTTGCCAGGTTGGTGATAAATTATAAACCTTTGAATAAACGTTTAAAATGAATTAGGTATCCTATTCCAAATAAAAAGGATTTATTATCTCGTTTATACGACGTCAATATATTTTCAAAGTTCTATTTGAAATTGAGATATTGGCAGATTCAAATATTTAAAGAGCATACTTATAAAATTGCTTTTAATGTTCATTTTGGGCAATATGAATGAAATGTCATGCCATTTGGTTTGAAAAATGCCCCATCAGAATTTCAGAAGATCATGAATGATATATTTAATCCTTAAATGGATTTCATCATCGTTTATATTGATGAGATTCTTGTATTTTCTACAACATTATGCTTGATATTTTTAAAAAAATTGTGATACCGAATGGTTTGGTGATATCTAAGCCAAAAATGAGTTTATTTCAAATAGATGTTAAACTCTTAGGACCTAATATCTGTCAAGGAAAGATTACTTCCATTCAGAGATCTATTGATTTTGCTTCTAAATTTCCTGATGTTATAACTGATAGGACTCAACTGCAGAGATTTTTGGGAAGCTTTAATTATATTTTCCCTTTTTATGAGAATTTATCTCGTGATTTAGCTCCATTATACGATAGGCTAAAAAAGGATTATAAAGGATCGTGGACGGATAGTCATCCAAATCTTGTTAAACGTATTAAACAGAGTGTTAAAACTTTATCCTGTTTAACTTTAGCCGATCTTTCTTGGCAAAATATCATTGAGACAGATGCATCTAATATTGATTATGGTGGACTATTGAAACAAGTTAATTTCCATAATAAAACTAAATACTTGATAAGATTTCATTCAGGTAAATGGACTGATAGTCAGAGAAAATATGTTACGGTAGCTCATGAAATAATAATCATTGTTAAATGCATTCTAAAATTTCAGGATGACTTTACAATTAAAAGTGTATGATAAAAACTGATGCTCAATCTATGAAGTATATGTTTGATAAAGATTTTAAATATGATGCTTTAAAATTAATATTTGCAAGGTGGCAAGCCCAATTAGCCTCTTTTGATTTTCATATTCTTTATAAAAAGGAATTGATAATTCTCTCCTTGATTCTTTATCTAGGAAATATCTCAGTTAAAATGAATTTTTATACATTGTTTCTTACTGAAAAAACTTTGATTACCATATTAAAGTAATTCCGTTATACAAAGACATTCAAAATCTCATAATTGATAAAGTCATCCATGATATGGTTGAAGAAGAATTTTCTACCTTTAATTTTAAAAAATTAGAGATATTGACTGGTATGATTTGGAAATATCTGATTGATTATCCTATTTGCAGTATGGCTACTGACCCTTCATGGCAGATGGCCAGAGTACAGGGCAGATCAGGAGGAAGTTCAGTCTCCGATGGAAGGGGAATATCATCCCCAAACAGATTATATTCGCAGGAATTGTCATACGGATCCTTATCTAATTCCCTAGTTATACAAATGGGAAATAGAAGTTTGATAAACTCTAAGGTATCACAGAAAGGCGAATCCTCTACTTATATCCATCTGGATGATATCTTAAAAGATAGTCCATTATATGGACAATTGCAAACTTATTTAGCAGCTCAAAAGCATAGTGATACATTTGCTTCAATTACAAAAGATAATGATGACACCAAGCCATATGAATGGCTAGAAAACAAAGAAATGATATTTCTTATTGAGAATTCTGAGATTCAGAGGAGGAATGAACCTTGTAAGATACTCCACAAATATTTGATAAATAATTAATATTTTCCGAGCGAGTCATACAAAACCCGCACTTATTATGAAACACTATTCTCTGTACCACTGGGAGAGAAAAATGTGAACATTTCTCTGGTTATAACAATGAAGAGAACGTCTATAACTTCTCTAAAATTGTTATTAAATGGATTATATCCATAGAAGATTGGAGAATAACCACTATGACAGAAAAGTAGATACTGCTCAAAGGTTTCAAAATAAATTTCACTTATTGGGACTACATTCAGGCCTTTGATAAAGTTCTTTATTATAATAATAATAATAGACATAAGCATACTTGATTTATAAAGGTATGTGCAAAGACCTATGCAGAACTAATACCAAATAAGTTTTTAAATTGGTGGTCCTATTATAGTTCAACCATTCAGATATTGCCAGATCCATTTTTAAAGTTATACAAAGAGTGGGCCAAAGTCTCTCCTCAGTTAAACGAATTATATCATGTAGATCATGTCTGCAATTTGAATAAAATGGATCAAATGTATTTTTTCCTAGATTTCTCTATTCCTTGGATTCATAAATAGGCTCTGAAATTCAGATTCACAGGAGAACAAATCCCATGTTTATACAGGGTATTTTATAATAATTTTTGGGACAAATTAATGAGAAAGGATCCCAAAATAAAAATATTGCATGGACAAATACTCTTGGACTCTATTCAACATAAAGTTCAAGAAATTTCAGTCACCCCTCGATAAAATATTATCGAGGAAAATTCACTAAATCACATTTCAAGAAGAATCGTTGTACATGACGATGACAGAATTGAAATGATAGAAAACTATTTGGAAGAAGTTCGAAAAATCTGATGAAATCAGTTGATAGTTGTGACAAATCAGACACTTTAATGAAAAGTATAACCAGCGATGTTATCGCTGAAGAGGATGTTGAAGACTCACAACCTATCCCTTCAGATAGACCTCTGTCAGAAGATGCCATTGCAAGAATGGAGGAATTTCTTAAAAAATTAAAAGGGAAGTATAAAGTATTATATACTATTCCTAAATTCCTGCATAGTAAATTCACTATGCATGGGACCCGGATGTGGGACCCTTAGTACTATTGGCAGATTCCTACACAGTAGATCCACTGTACATGGGATTTGGATATGAGACTCATTTTACTATTCCTAGATTCTTTTTATTTTCTATAAATAGGTGCCTTCATTTGTTAAGGTTACCAGAGATATTTTTAGCAGCTCTTAGAGATACTAGATATCTGAATTTCAGACAGTCTCTAATGGGTTTGATTGAATCCACGATGGCCTATGGTCCAGTTTATTTCAATACTCATCCAAATTTACAATTATCTTTGACTGACGCAAATATACTTGATACTTTAACATTAAATGTGAAAATGCATGGTTATAATTATGCGCCCGGATTTGAACTTATTTGTCTATCATACAGAATTTATTATAGATTATTAACTACTTTAAATCTTCGATGTAAGCTATACGATACATCGGATCAGACTATATTAGTCGAGACTAATTTTGTAAGGTCTAAGGTCACCACAAGGAGACCTATTAAATGGGATGAGATTGATTTTCCCACTACCTGGACCTTAAATTAGGTTATATCTCTGAATCAACTCACTGATGATTTAACAAATACTGAATTATCGCATGTGACTCAAAATCTGGATGGTAAGATTTGTATTCAATTCGATGAAAGGTGGACTGTTTATAACAAACATTCATTCTCCATGCCTAAATTATTGTCTGTTATACACCATATTTCTCCTGTAGAACCATCATATGGTCCAGCTAGAAGTCGTGCAGTTTTTTTGCATACAATTGATTCAGCTTCTACAAGATTTGTAGAGAAAGTTAAAGTCAGTCCTCAAACCAATATTGTTCAAGATAATGACAATATCTCTGATAGAGATATTCCTACTACTTCTGAAATGAACTTTTATCCAAATGATATTTAATGATTTCACACTAAATTAATTTTAGTCTTGGATTCCAAGAAAGAAATTATATTAAAAAAGATTTTTTTAATAAGAAATGGAACCAGTTTAAAACTTGTTTTTTTGAGACTTATAGTCCTGATGAGATGAATAATATTTCTCAAGAATTCTCTGAAATGTGTGCTTTGCATAATCAAGTTATGTATTTTGTGCCTTTATTTATCACCACTTACTTGCCATTGTATGTTAGGGTGCTTGAAAGATCATATCAAGATGGTAATGGTAACATTGTTAAAACTATTTACCCTCTCCAAGCCCCTTTTATATTACCAAATAATACTGGTATTACATTTTCTACATTTCAAAAATTCATTGATAATGAAGTTGCTAAGGTAACTGTTGCAGAAATTAATAATTTGATTTCTTAAAACAATTATTTGAGCTTATATGTGAAAGTCTTAGGAGGACATATTTCTTCTCTTGATAAAAAGCTCGACGAGTTAACTAATTTGATTAAAAAACTGAGTATTAGTCCAAACTCTACTGATATTGTTTTTTATTCAGAAAGTAAGACAGAAGATTTGACGACTAAAATCAGTATTCAAAGGCCCGCTGATATTGAAGGATTCCAACTTACATCGCCTTTGTATGATTTGGAACAACTTCTTGATAAAAATCTTTCTTGTTTAAATATTATACCTAATGATTTGTCTAATGCCTTTGCTGATAGCCTAGAATCTACCCTTGATTTGAAAAATCAGATCAAATAAGAGCTTAATAAGCTTAGAGGAATGATTAGAAAAAAGTCGGGTAAAAATCCCAGATATGTCGATTTACCTCGCATGCAAACTTATTACTATCCACGACCCACTCCTCAAGATGTTCTGATAGAGAAAAGGGATTGGAATCAGACTAATACGTCTTATAACAAAGATGATATTTATGAATGGAATATTGATGGCTTAACTGAGAGGCAATTAACAATCCTTGTACACCGCATTATGATGTATTCAACGGTATGCAAAGCCACTAGTAATACAAATAATAGAACAGCTAAAGTTATCTGTAAAATGATAGTTACTAATTTTACTGGCCAACTTTGTGGCTGGTGGGATAATTTTCCGACTCATGAATAAAGATTAAATTTTTAATGTTGTAGCTATTGCACCAAGGCATGATAACCTAGGAAGAGCCCTAGTTGCAAATAGGGAAGACGTTGTTTATACACTTGTTCTTATAATTTTAGAACATTTTAATGGTAGATTTACCAATCAGTATAAAAATATTCAAACTCTCTTAAATAGGCTTAAGATGTAAGACTGTAGGAGAATTTAGGTAGTATAAAGACACCTTTCTAAGTTGGATCATGGAATTACCCAAAAATCGATATGAGCACTAGAAGACTAAGTAGCCATTTGTCCATGAAAATTACTTTTTTTCGGAGTTGGAGTTGAAAATGAAGTTGGAGTTGGAGTTGTGTTTGGACATGTATTTTTTATTTTTTTTTAAACTTTTGAAAAATCTTTTAAATATGATTTTATGCCCTCAACTTTTAAAAATTATCAAAATCACTCAACTACTAATTTACCTACTAACATACAACCAAATGTTGAGAAAATAATTTGTATGTCTTCAATTAATAAAATAATTAACAAAAAACTAATTATTATGATTGTTATTCTTCTAAAACTTTAATAAAAATATCACAAGCACGAGCTAAATAAGTTTATCTAACCATAATCGATTGAATAGAGTAAATATATTTTGATAACTATGATTGATGGATATACATATATTTTATATATTCTTAAATTTGTTGATGAAAATTCTTAATTACTTTCACTTGAATTAATTATTTTATTGAATTTGGTCTTTTTAAAAAAATTTATGGCTGAACTATTTCTGAATAGATTAGTGCTAATTTTTTGCTTTTTCTTTATTGATGATATTGATTTTTCTTGAATATTATTGTATCGTAAATATGGATCATTACGTTATGTTTGATATGCGACTTTATTGACGACTTTTTAATAATTTATTAAAATCATAATAGTCATTATATGACATATACAGAAAATTAGAATGGCAAGAAAAAAATATTAAATTTCACACTTTTAAATAATATAATGTACTAGGCCTTATATTTCTATAATATAGTTCATTCAAAACAAAGTTGATATATTTCCGCCATAGATTGTTATTTATTATTTTTTGCTTCACATTAGTAAATTTTGGTTAAAAGAAGAAAAAGAGATTAGAATATCTGTAACAATTAAAAATGATGTTGTACCATAGAAAACAAATAATTTTTTCTTGGTGGTTGGTTGTAGTTATAAGAGGTGTTTGTGTAAAAATTTAAAGATTGGGGTTATATGTAATAATAATAAAAGTTAGAAATGGGAGTGGCAAATTGTGAAAACAACAAAAAGTTGTTTTCACTTTTTGGAATCCAACTCCGGAATAATTTTCTGAATTTTCATGGCCAAACACCATAATTTTCAGAAAAGTGAAAAAAGTGAAAAAAAAATTTGGAAAAAAGAAAAAAAAATTTATGGCCAAACGGGCCCTAAGTTTGTAGATGGGCTTCTTCCTCTTTTTGCTGAAAGAGTGCGAAAAAATCTTAGAGGTTCCTCCGGTGAAATTACTTGGGGAAATTACCCTTATGGTCATTTGATAGCAGCTTGTACGCAAGAAGGATTAAACTTGTGTAATGAGTTAAAATTGTCTAGACAACTTATGCTTGATAAGCTTAGAGAAAAATCTCAGATAGGAGATTTCTATACACAGTTTGGTATACCTGGACCAGCTTCCATTTCTAGGAAGAAAGAACATAGATATTCCAAAAGTGAGAAGCTTTATAGAAAAAAAAGATCTAGATATAGGTCCAAAGAAGAACTTGAAACTAAAAAAGCCTATAGGAAATCTACTAGATTTACGAAAAATAGGTCTAAGTGAGATCTTGCTAAGATGAAGTGTTACAGATGTGGTAACTTCGGGCACATTACTCTAAATTGTAAGCTTCGAAAGCTTAAATCTTTAGGTCTTGCTGATGATATACATGATCAAGTTTATGGTTTGTTATATAGCTTAGGTTCAGAATCTGATTATAATGTTAAATCTGAATCAGAAAATGATATTGAGTTGCCTAATTTATCTGATAGTGATATGCCAATGCTTGTTCTGATTACCAAGGTGATACCTGCATTTGTGATGATGCATTTTATAATTTTGCAAATCCAGTTAGAAGATTTAAATGTTCAAACAATTATTTCTGGTAATGTGTTAGAACTTTTGAAAGAAGTTTCGAATGAGAAACTACAGAAAAAGATTATTAATTTGTCTACTAGTTCAAAATCCAGTACTTCTAAAACTGCTGATAGCAATTATTTTATGCCTTATTCTATATCAGAGGTTAATCGATGTCTTGTTATGAGTTATGTTCCTGGTAAAGATACTTCTTTTGATAATTTAAAAATTGAAGTTGAAAACTTGAAAAAAGAGATTAAATATCTTAAACAAAATCAAATGATTTGTGATCACAGAATTTCGCAAATTGAGAAAGGTATTTCTCCCACACAGATTTCCAAAGGAAAAGAAATTTTTTTTGAAGAAAGTTATATGGATGATATTCAAAATTCCCTTGATTTAAAAAATGATTATTTTTTGGGAATGATACAAATTGTTACTGCTCATAAATAATATATTAAATGTACTCTATTGATTGATAATCATTTCTAAGTAACTAATATTGTTATGATTGATAGTGAAGCAACTGTTAGCTACGTACAGGAAAGGTTAGTCCCTACAAAATACTTTCATAAAACCACTCATGTAGTTAAATCTGCATCTAGACATGCTCTTACTATAGAATATAAATTGCCAAACACTCATATTTGCCAGAATAAAGTATGCATATCACATTTCTTCTTTTTGGTAAAAAATCAGTTATACTCTCCAATTATACTTTGAACTCCTTTTATAAATGATGTTTATCCTTATACTCATATTGATGCAAAATGATTTACTACTACTTACAAAAATAAAGAAATATCTTATTCTTTTGTTATAGACCCCGTAACTAGAGATATTAATGCTTTAATTGATATGAAGATGTTAATTTTTTATAGCTTGAATTACTTAGCATGAATATTTGTGATACAATGAAATCTGCTAAGGTACAGAAAAAAATTAAGTTAATTATCTAACAACTGGCTGTTGATATTTGTGCTGATCACCCCAGTGCTTTTTGGAATCGCAAAAGACATATTATTACTCATCCTTATGAAGATAATTTCTATGAGGATGATATCCCAATGAAATTAGACCTTGTCAAATGAATGTTGAATTAGTTGAATTCTGCAAAAAAGAGAGTGATAATATATTACAAAAGGGTTTGATAAAGCCTTCAAAATCTCCTTGGTCATGTATTATTTTTTATGTTAATAACTCAGCAGAAAAAACGTAGTGTTCCCAAGTTGGTGATAAATTATAAACCTTTGAATAAACATTTAAAATGGATTAGGTATCCTATTCCAAATAAAAGGTATTTAGTATCTCGTTTATATGATGCCAATATATTTTCAAAGTTCGATTTGAAATCGGGATATTAGCAGATTCTAATATTTAAAGAGCATACTTATAGAACTACTTTTAATGTTCCTTTTGGGCAATATGAATGGAATGTCATGCCATTTGGTTTGAAAAATGCCCCATTGGAATTTCAGAAGATAATGAATGATATATTTAATCCTTATATGGATTTCATCATCGTTTATTTTGATGACATTCTTGTGTATTCTAAAACATTTGAATTGCATATCAAACATCTTGATATTTCTAAGAAAATTGTGATACAGAATGGTTTGGTGATATCTAAGCCAAAAATGAGTTTATTTCAAACAGATATTAAATTCTTAGGACATAATATCTGTCAAGGGAAGATTACTCCCATTCAGAGATCCATTGATTTTGCTTCTAAATTTTCTGATGTTATAACTGATAGGACTCAATTGCAGAGATTTTTGGGAAGCTTGAATTAGATTTCTCCTTTTTATAAGAATTTATCTCATAATTTAGCCCCGTTATACGATAGACTAAAAAGGATTATAAAGGATCATGGACGGATAGTCATACAAATCTTATTAAACATATTAAATAGAGTGTTAAAACTTTACCCTGTTTAACTTTAGCCAAGCCTGCTTGGCAAAAAATCATTGAGACAGATGCATCTAATATTGTTTATGGTGGAATATTGAAAAAAGTTAATCCCCATAATAAAACTGAATACTTGATAAGATTTCATTTAGATAAATGGACTGATAGTCAGAGAAAATATGCCACGGTAGCTCATGAAATACTAACCATTGTTAAATGCGTTCTAAAATTTCAGGATGATATTTATAATTAAAAGTTTATGATAAAAACTGATGCTCAATCTGTGAAGTATATGTTTGATAAAGATTTTAAACATGATGCTTCAAACTTAATATTATCAAGGTGGCAAGCCCAATTATCCCCATTTGATTTTGATATTCAGTATAAAAAAGGAATTGATAATTCTCTCCCTGATTTATTATCTAGGGAACATCTCAGTTAAAATGAATTTTTATATTTCTTTTCTTACTGAACTTAAAGGTAATTCTGTTATGAAGAGATATTCAAAATCTCATAATTGATAAAATCATCCATGATATGGCTGAAGAAGAATTTTCTGCCTTTAATTATGAAGAAATTAGAGATATTGACTGGTACGATTTGGAAATATCTGATTGATTTGCTATTTGCAGTATGGATACTGACCCTCCATGGTAAATGGCCAGAGGAAAAGGACATGGCAGATCAGGAGGAAGATCAACCTCCGGTGGAAGGGGAAGTTCATCCCCAAACAAATCATATTCGCAGGGATCATTATACGGATCTTCATCTAATTCTCCAGTTATACAAATGGGAAATTGAAGTTTGATAAACTCCAAGGGATCACAGAAAGGAAAATCCTCAACTTCTCTCCATCTGGATGATATCCCATAAGATAGTCCGTTATACGAACAATAACAAGCTTATTTAGCAGCTCAAATGAAAAGTGATACATTTGCTTCAATTACAAAAGATAATGATGACACCAAGCCTTATGAAAGGCTAGAAAACAAAGAAATGATATTTCTTATTGAGAATTCTGAGATTCAGAGGAGGAATGAACCTTGGAAGATACTCCACAAATATTTGATAAATAATTTATATTTTTTGGGTGACTCATACAAAAGCCACACTTATTATGAAACCATTCTCAGTACCACTGGGAGTGCAGAATGCGAACATTTCTTTCGTTATAACAGTGAAGAGAACGTTTATAACTTCTCTAAATATGTTATTAAACAGATTATATCCGTAGAAAATTGGGGAATAACCACTATGAAAGAAAAGCAGATACTACTCAAAGGTTCCAAAATAAATTTCACTTATTAGGACTAAATTTAGGCCTTTGATAAAGTCCTTTATTATAATAATAATAGACATAAGCATACTTGATTTATAAAGGTATGTGCGAAGACCTATGTAGAACCAGTACCAAATAGGTTTTTAAATTGGTGGTCCTATCATGGTCCAACCATTCAGATATTGCAAGATCCATTTTTAAAGTTATACAAAGAGTGGGCCAAAGTCTCTCCTCAGTTAAATGAATTATATTGTGCAGATCATGTCTTCAATTTGGATAAAATTGATAAAATGTATTTCATCCTATAATTCTCTATTCCTTGGATTCATAAATGGGCTTCGAAATTTGGATTCACAGGAGAACAAATCCCATGTTTATTCAGGGTATTTTATAATAATTTTTTGGACAAATTAATGAGAAAAGATTCCAAAACAAAAATATTGCATGGACAGAAACTCTTGGACTCTATTCAAAATAAAGTTCAACAATATTCAGTCGCCCCTCGACAAAATATTATCGAGTAAAATTCGCTAAAACACATTGCAAGAAGAATTGCGGTACATGACGGCAACAAAATTGAAATGATAGAAAAGTATTTGAAAGAAGTCCAAAAAAATCTGATGAAATCAGTTGATAGTCATGACAAATTAGACACTTCAATGTAAAGTATAACCAGTGATGATATCGCTGAAGAAGATATTGAAGACTCACAACCTATCCCTTCAGATAGAACTCTGTCAGAAGATGCCATTGAAAGAATTGAGGAATTTCTCAAAAAATTAAAAGTGAAGAATAAAGTATGATATACTATTCCCAGATGCCTGCATAGTAAATTCACTGTGCATGGGACCCGGATGTGGGACCCTTAGTACTATTGGAAGATTTCTACACAGTAGATCTACTGTGCATGGGACCCGGATATCGGACTCATTTTACTATTCCTAGATTCTTTTTCTTTTCTACAAATAGGTGCCTTCATTTGTTAAGGAAGACAAAAGCTTTTAATTTTCTTTTTTCCTTTCTCTAAAGGCTCTCTCTCTAGTTCTTCATCTCTCTTGTATAATATTTCCAAGTTTGGAATAAAAGTCTGTCATTAATTACTATTCAGGCTTTGTATCCTGCTAATTAAGGTATTTATATAATTTTTAATTTGTGTACTTTAATACTCTCTCTCTCTCTTCGGTCATGACTATGTCTGACTAAATAATTTTCCTATCTATGCTGAAGATCTAACTTATCTTGTATAATAGCTATGAAAGATCCAGACTCTATCAAAATATAGATGAATTTTTCTATAGTTTCCTGGCTTGGTTCCAAAATGGTGGTACAGTC
Source organism: Capsicum baccatum var. pendulum (assembly GCA_030864225.1). Taxonomy (NCBI): domain Eukaryota; kingdom Viridiplantae; phylum Streptophyta; class Magnoliopsida; order Solanales; family Solanaceae; genus Capsicum; species Capsicum baccatum. The sequence goes on from CM061560.1 coordinate 47,415,953, forward strand.
GAATTTGGTACTACTTTTTTTGGCTTTGTCTTAGTGACTACGTCTAGTGAGCCGTGACTCTTTAAGCGTGTTAAATTTTAAGTAAAGAGCGACCCTTTTTCATGGTTAGAACCGCTAGACACATGGGATCAACTGAAGTATGTATTAAATTCTGACAAGCCCCTTGTTCGAGTAAAAACTTCCATACAGTCATTAAACTTTCCGATATTAACTAATACTACTACTACTACTACTGCTACTACTACTACTATTATTATTATTATTACTGTCATTACTTTTTTAACTACTACTATTATTATTATTATTATTATTATATTATTATTATTATTATATTTTTATATTGTAGTAAATAAAGAAATGTAGTGCAATGAACCAATGTTAACAGAATATATACATTCAGTGTGGAACAAAATTGAGCTTGCTAGATTGGTCCAACCAATGCAAAAGTAATTATATAAGTTGATAAAAATCTAGTTAGATTGTTGCAACTACAGTTGGCAGCACGTCTTTCATTTGGACATTCCTGAAAAAGTACATGGTGCACGTCTCATTTGAAAGTTTCAAATATATAAGTTGAGGAGACATACGTTGAATTTGTTTTCTTTTTGTGTAGTACACCAATCCTTCATTTATAAGTAATTATATATTATTATTATTAATATTATTATTATATTATTTTTTACTATTTTTTTTTACATATATACTTTTATATTAAGTTCATAATTATTGTGATTTATAATACTTTTTATTTCATATTCAAATAATATATGTTATTTTATGTTATTTTTTAATAATTATTGTTATTTTATTTTGTGTAGTAGTAGTACTGCACTACTACTACTACTATTATATTATTATTATTATTATTATTATTATTATTATTATTATTATTACTTTTATTACTTTACTTTACTACTATATATAAGTGAAGGTTGGGGTGACTACCAAAGGTAGTTCGGTAATTTTAGTCACCCTAACCTTTATTTGTATATATAGTAGTAAATAAAATGGTTACAATGCATATGATTTTTTTACTTATATTTTTTAGTTTTGTCCTCATTTTTATTGTGAAATAAAATTGCTACACATGCATTGTAATACCCGTACTTTTCCTAGCTTGAAATGTTTCTCCAAGAATGTTAAAAGCTTTCTTTGAAAGATGAATCCACTTTTATAGATGTGGTATTTTCAATATTTTCACTTTTTGTCATATTGGAAATTCTACAAGATTTCCATCAATACCAAATTCGCCCAAATCCGACACCCGGGCGAAGAGTTAGAGCCTTTTTAGTGAGACAATGTATCACCTGAGCCATCAGCGCGTCGCGGAGCCAGCTTAAATGACAATTGTCAATTTCCAATGTTTCTCCGCAATAGTGACACGTCACGCCAAACTTTCAGGTCTCAAATAAGGTGGCAACACGATAGCTCCAATTCGCGCCACCATGCAGATTCCCAATTCTCCAGTTCTAGTGAGTTGGCGCGATTGTGGCGCATCGAGCCAAAGATGAAAATCGGGAAATTTTCACAAGAATTAAAATTCGTGTCCTAGGGTTAAAAATATCAATTTCTCTACCCTATATAAGCTCAAAACACGGATTTGAGCCTCCATTACACAAAAATATATTCTATTCTCTCAAAATCCTCTCAAGAACACATTAGGGTTTTTCATAGAAGATTAAAGTTCAAGAATTTCCTCCGTCAATATTCGTGTATTTATGAACCAAGGTATGTGTAGTTTTCATTCATGGACTCTTTCCATCCATGAATCACAAGAATCTCTTTTTTAACTTCAAGTTTATGGATTTCTTTATGAGTTTCATGTTGGGTTTATTTTGTTCATGTTGAGAATGATTAAATGAATTCTAATCCATGTTGGGTGATCAATTTTATGTGGAATTGATTAGTATAGATGTATATTTATGTGAACTTACGATTAAACCCTATAATGATGAAATTAGAATTGAACCATGATGTCTAATTGTTGTACAATGTTGTTTACATTTACTATGCCTACCATGTGTTTGATTGAATCCCTATATGAAGGAAAAGTGCCCAACTAGCATGATATTATGAAATCTCTATTTATGTACAAGTTTATGCATATCACATGTTTGATGAAGTGCTTCAATATATGAATTATGAATTGTGTTGTTGGTCATATGTTCGAGTAAGTCATGTTATGTCAGTTTCTTTCCATCGAGTCCTGGGGGTACTTATACCCGACAACTTAGCTGTGTGCCTAGATCTATGTCGTGTTTTTACGATACTCTCAGACAAGTCATGATCCATAGAACTCAGTCATTCATGTGACTCAGGAAATCTCAGAAATCTCAGTAATTCAGTAGTTCAATAACCTCCGTGATCTCAGTATTCCCAGTAAGTCTCAGTAACTTCAGTACTCTCAGTCAGTCCTCAAATCTCAGTAGCTTTTTATCGGTCAACGAAACTCAGTAAATTCAATTTTAGCTTTGCTAAATGATACCATCAGTTAATCAGTTCAAGTTTAGTTAATCAGTTCAGTATCTATTCAGTTGGGAGTAGGATTTAGCACCGAGTGAATCCAAGGATGGGGACTCACCTGTTATTCAGTGGAGGGTGTGATCCTTAGAAGCAATCCTTATGTTCCAGAACTACGTAGCCAGTGTAGGTTGAGATGCACCCTATGCATTTAGGGATATATATATATACATCTTATTTGGGTTACCTACTAGGAGGGGTTGACGGAAGAGCTCCCGGTCAGCGAGGGTATACTCACAGCAGGCTTTTACCTGTGGCACGGTATTGATACCCTTCCAGCTGGGGTTACAGGTTGGAACCCACCAGTTTAATTTTGGGGCATGTCGGTTAGATGATTATCTCTCACAGTCTTAGTCTCATCTTAGTCTCAGTAAAAGAACTCAGATAGTTTTTCAGATTTTAGGACTGTCAGATATAGTTAAATTTAGATACAGTATGGAACTCAACTAGTTCCATCAGATTTAGGACTGTCAGATAAAGTCACTCATGTTATCATTTATATCAGTTCTCGGAACTCATGTTATCAGTATTCGGCTTTAGGACTGCCAGATATAGTCAACCAGACCAGTTCTTCATAATCAGAACTATCAAAAATAGTTATTCATATATCAGTAACATAGTATCAGACCCTCTGTATTCAGTAACATAGTATCAGATGCTCTATATTCAAAATACAGTATCAGTCTTTCTCACTTATCAGCAACTTAGGGGTCAATATCAGTAGACTCAGTATCCAGTCCTATCACGATCTTAGTTACAGTTACGTAGTCATGCATGTATTCTCATGTTCATGTTAGTCAGTCAGTTAGTATTGTTCATACATAAGAACTATTTGCATTCAGCCTACCTTACTTGCATACCAGTACATTCAAAGTACTAACACATTTGCGCTATGGTGTCTTATACCATAGGTTTAGAAGTACAAGATCCAGAGCATCAGTAGCATCCCAGTTCAGCAGTTAGAGTCAGCTATGAGTCCTCATCCTTCGAGGGCATGATGATTACATTACTATTTTAGCTTTCATTTTAATTCAGTTGTCGGAGTTAGTTGGGGACATGTCCCATCAACTCTTTATTCAGACAGTTTAGAGGCTTTCAGACTATAGCATGCCAGACAGTTACTTCAAATTTGTTTTGGTATTATTTGTACCATTTCCAGACATTGTTTTATCAGATGTTTATTTAGTTTTGAACCTTATGACCTTACATATTTTATGTATTCCACATAATTTTAGTATATTATTTAGTGCTTAGTTACAGATATCAGTCATGGGTTAGCTTGTGTTCCTTCAAGGTCATAGGCACCGTGTAGCATTTTGGGTACCAGATTTGGAGCGTTACAAACTTGGTATCAGAGCCTAAGGTTCAATAGTATCCTAGGAAGTATGAAAGCCGCATTTAGTAGAGTCTTGTACATGCGTGTATTGTGTACCACACTTATGTGCAGGAGGCTATGAGATGTTTTAAAAATAGTTTCCTTTTTTTCATGTCTCAGATCGTGCTATAGAAAAGCTATCTAAGAAACTCATATAGATTCTCCTCATGCTTCACGCATGTCAACTTTACCTTACTTTCAAGGTAACAGAAGCAGTGAAGCTCGAGTCCTAGAGATAGGGCTTTCTCAAATAGACCCTACAGTCAGTTATGGGATTGCCCACAAGCTCAAAAGTATCCCATCAGTTCAGTTATGTTCCAGAGTTATACAACTCTTATTCATGATCATGAGAACTCATATGTTATCAGATCCCTTCTTTGAATTCTATGATACCATATGACCTAGAGTTAGAAGCATGAACTCAGGAGTTTAGCAGTAGTAGAGTTGGGATAACATGATCCAGGTTGAATAGATTATGTATTCATGGGAATAGTTATACCAAAGTGAATCAGTAGGCTTGAACAATATGAGCAAGAATTTAAGTTTATTAACATGACATTAGGCTTGAAGGTGTAGATGTGATATTATTAGTATATAAGGAAATAGAACCAGATGATGTGTTTATTAAGGCAAGCATGTGTCGAATAGAGTGTAAGTATGTGATGATGATTGCAGTTCAGTTCAGAATTTAGTAAAGTGTTTACAGACTTATGATGATGGCTTAAAGCCAAGGGGCAGATGATAGATCGAGTGACCTATTTCAGGCTCCTAAATTCCAGTAGTAGTGCCAGTATGTATAGAAAGTAGTAAGGGAAGACAATTCCCGACCCATCCTTCTCAATGTAGAGTTTTGCACTTCAGCTATCATAAAATCCACTCAGGCTTTGCATGTCAACTCTATGGTCACAAATCATGCTCATGAATTTTTCTGTAAATTATGTACGATTTCTGTTCCCAGTATAAGGGGTCCCAGTTTACTTTGCAGTACAAATTAGTTCCATGAACACAACCTACTTTCACGTACTTTCTATGTATTATGTGCGCTTTCAGTTCCCAACATAAGGAGTTCAGTTCTAGCTCCCTCAGTGTTATGAATCATGTCTCACAAATTCAAAAATTTCAGACTCAGGTCATGCAGCTCGTGACCCACATACTCATGTCATGCTTTGCAGTATTCTCAGTCCACATGACTCATGCTCCAATTCTAGTGAGCAGCCAAACTCAGTTATGTCATGTATATCCTCAGTTCAAACTATTTTGGTGAATCCATGTTATTGATATTTTATTCCTCAGGCTTCAGTTCAAGTGTCAAGTTTATTCAGTATCTATTCATGTTTCAGGTCCTCCTGATTTAACCCTTCAATGAGCTCTCTTTATGAAAATAGTGTAGTAATTAGCAGTTGCTTAGAAGATAGAGAGTAAATGATTCATGTTAAGAGGAGATTATTTCATGCTTGCTTTACATGAAGGTGCAGTTATGATGATAGGCTTGAATGTTGTAGTAGCGTGCAAGTAAGTGGCTAGCAAGAGGTTGCATTTATAAGTTGGGAAAAGGTATAGAGTACGAGTATACGTTCAGATCCTTGATCTATATCAGTCCTCATTATGTATCTATCCAAATTCAGTTACTATCTCAGTTATAGTTTAAGTGTTCAGTTTCAGTAATCAACATTCAGTCCCAGAATCAAATACTTCAGTACCAGCCTAAACGTCAGTTATCAGAAATTCAGTCCAATTTTAAGATAGCTTGACAATGTTATAGTTATCGATTACTCAGTTAGTAATACCTCAATACCTTAGTTTATAGAATGTTCCCAATCACATTAGACGCTTAGCCTAGCATTCTTGAAGTAATACAGTTTTCATAAATCTATGCCCAATTACCTCATGTTACTCAGTCAGTCCTTATCTCCTATGCATAATGCTCTGTAATAATTGCCCAGTTATTCAAGACTATGTACAGTTCTATCCTACAGACTCAGTATTCAGCTATTAGTCCTTCAGTTAATTGGATAAGTCAGTACGGTTATGCATTTATGCTCACCCACGTGAATCTTTTCAGTAGTCTTAGTTGCAGTGCAAGATATTTAGTTATTTCATCTTAAATGGTGTTAGTAGGCCTCAACTCATCTTACCAAATCTCAATCAAGTTATGATCTTCTTACTCAGTTGTCTTATACAGACAAATTCATACAGTTTGGTTTCCATATTCCCAGCTATGTGCTCTAGCCAAAATCTCATGAAAGGATGTAATCATTCTAAGATGAACCAATCAGATAGGTGCAAGCTCAGCTCAGTTCATGTATTATTCCTCAGTCTTAGATCTAAGATAATTAGTTACGACAAAGTTCCTAGGTGTGTTGTGCATCGCCTCAGTTTTCCTCAGTAGCTCAGCCAAGATAGTATTCCTAAAAGGATCTAGTGTCCCAAGGGGGAGATATGCTATGATCCCCCGAACCTTTATAACATAAGCGTCCCATTCTCTTCTCATGAAATAAATCCATTTTGAAGTAGGGTATACTCATAAGTTGACCCTCAAGTTCAAATCTCAGTCGTGAACCATGTATTTAAGGGCTCGGATCAGTTCACAAAATTCAGTTTATATGCCATGTTTCAACCTCAGTCATGTTCTCAGGTCCCCGTTCATGCATTCTTCTAGAATAATCATGGGGTCATCAGTGCCTTTCAGTCACGTAATATTTTTCTTAAACTTACTCAGTTCTATGTTCAAACTACCATTACAAACTTGGTATTCAGTTCATGCTCAAATCCCCATTACAAACTTGGTACTAGTTCAGTTATGTAATCATGCATCAGACATGCCTTCTCACTGTGAGAAATTTAGTTCATCAGAACATTCAGTCATGCATTCATAAGTCAATTATCCATGCATCAGATATGAATGAATTCAACTTATCAGTCATGCATCAAACATGCATGTTCAGTATGTTTTATTTAGCTCTTAAGTCATGTCAATCATAAGATCATGTTTCAGTTATTCATGTTTAGTATGTATGTTAGTTCATCTTCTCCCCTCTTACTCAGTCTCATTCGAGGACGAATGTTCTCAAGAGGGAGATATTGTAATACCCGTACTTTTCCAAGCTTGAAAATTTTCCCCAAGAATGTTAGAAGCTTTCTTTTAAAGATGAATCCACTTTTATAGATGTGGTATTTTTAAGACAGTTACTTCAATTTTTTTTTGGTATTTGTTGTACAGTTTCTAGAAATTGTTTTATCGGCTGTTTATTCAGTTTTGAACCTTATGGCCTTACAGCTTTTACGTATTCCGCATAATTTTAGTATATTATTCAGTGCTTAGTTACGAATATCAGTCATGGGTTAGCTTGTGTTCCTTTGGGGTCATAGGCAACGTGTAGCATTTTAGTATTTATTTTCTTTTTGTGTAGTACGCCAACCCTTCATTTATAAGTAATTATATATTTTTATTAATACTATTATTATTATTTTTTTTTTTGCTATTACTATTACTACTACTACTATTATTATAATTATTATTATATTATTATTATTATTATTATATTATTATTATTATTATTATTATTATTACTATTATTACTTTTTTTACTACTACTACTACTATTATTATTATTATTACTACTATTATATTTTTTTTACTATTACCATGACTATTATTATATTATTATTATTATTATTATTAATACTATTATTACTTTACTTTACTACTATATATTTTTGACCATTACCATTACTCTTATAATAATAATTATTATTATTATTGTTACTATATTATTTTTATTATTACTTTACTTTACTACTATACATAAGTGAAAGTTGGGGTGGCTATCAAAGGTAGTTCAGTAATTTTAGTCACCCCAACCTTTACTTATATATAGTAATAAATAAAATAGCTACACATGCATATGACTTTTTCCTTATACTTATTAGTTTTGTCCTCATTTTTAGTGTGCAAAAAAATAGTTACACATGCATATAGGTTTTTTCTTATATTTATTTGTTTTCTTTTTGTGTAGTACACCAATCCTTCATATATAAATAACTATAAATTATTATTATTATGATTATACTTTTTGTTATTACTATTTCTACTACTACTACTACTATTATTATTATTATTACTATTATTACTTTTTTTTTTACTATTATCATTACTATTATTATTATTGTCAAGTATGGACCGGATCGCTTCAAATGATATTCCAGGAACATTTACAAGCAAAGCATAAACTCATAGAAATAGTTTTAATCCAAAACGGGTCCAAAACACAACCCTTAATGCCTTCCTGGCTAACAGGCCTTTCAATTAGACCTCCGGCATGAAGTCTGAATCATAATTATTACTGTAAGTCTATTCATTTGTATGATTTGATTCTTATTTGAATAACGTATGCCATATCATACTTTTATCATAGACTTCTATAGTTCAACACTAAGTATTTAACCTATCATTAGGCTATGATAAGTAAAGAAATTAAAATTTAAAATTATAAAAATTTAAATACTTTATGTCAGATGGTTGTGATCAGAACCAGAGCTTTATTTCAACCCAAGAAAAATATCACAAGAGAGCAGAGAGAGAGTATTAGAGAGGGTAGAGGTTCTAAAACCTCCCTCAAAATAAAATTGGGCTTCCTTATGTAATGGATGCCCTAAGAAAACAACAAAAGAAAATTATTGGCCTTTACTGTTTACATTGTCCTTTACTATTTATATATGGCCTTTACTTTTTACAAAAGTTAGTGGCCTCTACTTTGCACTTTATAAAATTTGTTTGCTATCAAGTTGTGTCCCCCAATAATGTTATTAGCAGTGGGGTCTTCAATTATTTTATTTTTTCCCTTTGCCTTTTGCAGACGTGGAAGATTCTTCCAGTGTATCTTGGAACTGCTTCAAGTATTCATCCAGATCTAGTTCTTCATCACTCTGGGTGCTTTGGGATTCTCCAGCTAAGCAATTTCCTTCGTTTTCCCTAGTATGACCTGCGTATAATATTGACATATCTGAAGAACATCCTTGATCTAGATTCCTCATTAGATCTCGCTTGACTTCTTCCATATAGCCAGTATCTCTGATTTAGACATTGTTCCTTTCTTCATTTGAAGTTTACGAGCAATGTTCTTGAATGAACTATGTTCCTCTTGTTGGAGTTATTTCCTTCTGCTGTTTATATTGAGTAATAGTTGTTTTTATTGTTTCAATTAATTGATGGTCATGAAAATCTCCATTTGCAGTTTGATTATTTAACTTACTCCAGAATTTAGTATAGTAAATTCTCATTAAACATGGGAGTTTGTCCAGGTTTGATTTTACTTCTATGGACCATTTCAAGATCCAAGGAATGGAGAATTCAAAGAAGAAATACATTATCGACATTTCTTTAAAATAGATATTCTCTTTCTGCATTTTGAGAAGTATTGGTGATACTTCTATCCAGTCATTATAAGGACTTTTGAAAGGTTCAAGCAAAATTTTTGCCGAAGGACCATACAAGATCTACCATTGAGGAAACCAATTTGGTATGCATTATTTGTAGATATTCCCACAAACTTTGATAAACCATAAATGAGACCTCTCAGGATTCTCATATAATAGAGTCTTATTAAAACTCTCAACATAATCCCAGTAATTATATTTAACTGCGATTTTTTGTAATTCAGGATGAATATATTCCTTTTCTTTAAGGGTAATCAAGCCCCATTCTTCAGGAGTGAAAATCTTTTTGATTATAATCTTGGAGAAATTATAATTTTTCCATGCATTACCACTTGCATAAAAATGCTCAATTTCAACAGATGTTGTTTGTGACAATATAGTCTTGTAATGCTTCCTATATTTGTATTTGACAGTATTCTAAAACGTATTATCCATGTACTTCTGCATGAGTTGCCATGGATTTTCTCTCTATCTGAGATCATGGTTTTCAAGAAGAAGTATGACCTCTTCTACTTTGTTTCGCTTCTAGAGTTTCATTCTCTGGTTTTCCTTATCTTTGAGAGAACTAGCATATGAGGGCTCCCCTTGATTTTTGGGTTTCAATTTCATTAAATCCAAGAATTCTTGGTACATCTGTTGATCGGTATTAAGATCTGATGTACTTGAACTTTCAATGCTCGAGGCTATATGACTTTGATTACCAATCTCATCAAGGATATTACCTCTGACTCTGGTGGAGGTTAATCTATCTCTTCCCCTTCCCCTATAAGAGGAATTGGACCCTTGGGATGCCATCCTGTATAACATGGAAAACATTAGGTTAGATATTCACGGGTAAGAAAGTCGGGCAGACTATTATCTAATCCCTTTAAATATTGGATTTCAAAATCAAATGGAGCTAACATTTATTGCCATCTGGAAAACATTTGCTTTAACACATCGTGATTGCAATTTTTATTAAAAATAAATTTAGCAGCCTGGCAATCAGTTCTTATAATGAACTTTTGATTATAAAGATTGCCTTGAAATTTTAAAACACATGTGACTATAGTAAGGATTTCTTTAGCCACAGTTGCATAATTTTTCTGGCTGGCATTCCATTTATCAGAATAAAATTCAATAACATAGGCCTGCTTATCTTGTAGGGAATATTGCATCAAAATTCCACTATAGCCAATGTTAGAGGCATCAGTCTCAATGATTTTTTCCCAATTAGGATTTGCCAAAGTAAGGCATGGTAGGTTATTTACCTTTGCTTTAATATGTTTTACTATGATAGTATGACTCTCTGTTCATGCATTTGGACTTTTCTTTCATCTATCATACAAGATAGTTGTGTCTTTTGTCAAATCCTTTATAAAAGGAGAGATATAATTCAGACTATCCAGAAACCTTTACAATTGGGTTTTATCTGTTATAGTATCTAGAAATTTAGAAGAAAATTAAATACTTCTATTTATAGGGATGATTTTCACTTGGTCAATATTATGACCGAGAAATCTTACCTTTGTCTGAAAAGGAAACATTTTTGGCTTCAATATAACTAAGCCATTTTGTATAATGATTTTTTTTAAAAGATCTAAAATGTGTCTCGATATTTTTTAAGAACACTAATATATCATCAATATAGCCAATTATAAAATTGCTATGGGGCATGAATATTTCATTCATGATATTCTGGAATTCTGAAGGAGCATTCTTCAGTCCGAATAGCATGACATTCAATTCAAATTGTCCCACTGGAACATTAAAAGTAGTTTTATATTTGTCTGCTTCTAATATTTGGATTTGCCAGTAACCTGATTTCAAATCAAATTTAGAAAATATTAGAGTATTATAAATCTGTCTTTACTGCCCCTAAAATTTTGGTTTTATGATCTAGGGTGAGATGATTATCCCACCAGCCTTTAAGCTGTCCAGTAAAACCTGCAGTAATCATTTCAACAATAGCCTTATCTGTAATGCCCCGAGTCTGTACCCCAGACGCTACACGGTGCTTACAATCCTGAAGGACCACAAGCTAACCCATGACTGATATCTGCTATGAGCACTGAATAATCACACAAAAATAATACTAAAACTGAAACAAATGCAGAAAATTAGGCTGAAGTTGCCATAAGGTTCACAACTTAAACAAATACTGAATACTGATAAATGAATATTAAAAATGGAATATCTTCCTGAAATACTCTAGTCTGAAAGCCTCTAAATATCTGAATATAGAGTTGATGGGACAAGCCCCCAACAAACTCCGTCACCTGAATGTACTAAGCTACTAGAATTCTAAAAGATAATATTTTCCCCAAACTATGAGGACTCATCACTAAATCTGTTGCTGATAATCAGAGCTGCTAAGTGTGGTCAGGAGCCAGTGCGTCTAAACCTATGATATAAGACATCATACCATAAAAGAAAAGTATGTGTCACTACTTTAAATGTACTGGTATGCTAAGTGAGGTAGGCTGGTATGCATGGGTTCATATGCATGAACAATAACTTGTTGAGTAACATGATCATAACTGAATGAGAGTACATGATACGTAAACTGTAACTGAGGTCATGATAACACTAAATATTGAGTTCTAAATATTGATTAACTGGTATCTGAGTTTACTAATAACTGAATAACTGTTTCTGACAATCCTAATTTTGTAGAACTGAACTGAGTTCTATACTGAGACTAAAACTAAAACTAAAACTATGGGAGGTAATCATCTAACCGACATGTCCTTCCCCGAATGGATTGGGGTCCAACCTGTAACCCTATTTAGAAGGGTTTCAATACCGTGCCACGAATGCTGACTCTGGCTGTGTAGATCCACTATACTGATGTACTATATTGTCCCGAAGGACTAAGGGTGTCAAACCTGAACTGACGGGTGACCCCTGTGAGAAAGTCAAGCCTAAACTGATGGGTGACTTCTCATATCCTATGCTGGCTACTTAGTTCTGGAGTACAAGGACTGCTACTAACGACTCTGTCTATCTGATGGGGAAGCTGTCATCTTTGCACTCACTCGATGCTGAATCCTACTCCTAACTGAATAGACACTGAACTAATTTCTAGACTACACTAGGCTTGACTAAACTGTTACTTATCATGTTGTCTAACTGAACTGAGTTCACTGGGTTTCGTTGACTGACAGAATGCTACTGAGTTCTATTAACTGACTGGGTTTACTTGAGGTCTAAACTGGATACTTAACTGAAACTGTGACTGGGTACTGAGTGCTAATGTTCATGACACTACCGAGATAATTTTATAACTACTGTAGCTCTAGGTAAACAACTAGATTTTTGGGTATTTAATACCCCTAGGACTCGATAGCATGAAAAGTAAAGCATACCATAACTTGAAAAACATAACCATGTGCACTTGTTTCTAACTCATTCATAGAGACATTTCATCAAACACTTGTATGATATGAACTTGCACATAAGCTAGCATGACATGATTTTTCCCTTTTAGTTCACATGAGCAATTCATCAAGAACTTGGGGAAACATAATCTATACACGTGATATTAAGCAACATGTAGGCATCATAATTTCCAATCCCAATTTACAATTTCAAGGGTTCAACATAAATTTACATGATGCTACACACATGATAAATAATTTCACATTATACTTGTAATAACCCATGGATTAGAAATTCAAATAACATCAAAATCACGAATACATTCAAAATCCAACATGAAATTCACAAAATCAGTTAACTTATAGTTTAAAAGAATTTCTTAAACTCCAAGGGTGTAAGGAAAACCTTGGATGAACACTTCACATACCTTGAGGCTTGGATTAGTGAAGATTGATGGTGCTTCCTTGAAGTTTGAATCTTGAATTGGAAGCCCTAGGGTTTTGTTCTTGAGTAATTTGAGAATAGAGAATGGATTAGCCTCTAAAGTGGCTTAATATCGTGTTTTGGGGCTGATATAAGGTGGGAAAAGACCCATTTACCCCTATAGACATGGGATTCTAATGACTAAAAATGTACTCAGTGACACGCATCTTGACGCGCCGCATCGATGGGATCGACGCTATGGCCGGTGCGCCACATCAAGTATGCGTTGGCTCACTAGAATTTGACAATGGGTGCTAGAAAAAAAATTATCAACGCGATAGGCAATGCGTCATGTCGAGATCATGTGGATCCTCTGGTTTGGAATTCCAAAAGTACCTCAAATGATGTTCAAAAACTCGAAAACTCGGCCGAGAATGCCTACTGACATTCCTGATCATTAATCAACATAAAGATTGATATTTTAAGGTCATAAGGGTCATGACATAGGATTTCCAACTTATGAAGGCTAAAATACTTTTAAGTACAAACACTTAGCTAAAATTTCTAAGTCTGGGACCCCTTTTCTAGCATTAATGGACTTAATTAAGCTTAGAATTTTTTGGGGTCTTACATTATCACTGTTCTTAGGATTGATCTTGCAGATTATACAGTACATCAACATTCTATGTACCATTGTAGAGATTTGTCTATCAGTTAGACCGTCTACGTTCCTTTCATAGATTTCATCACCTCTAAAACTATTATGAACATACAATCTTTGTTCTTCAAACAGAACATCTTAAGGAGTACGCCTTTGATAATAGAACATTTTCTGGGGCAGTTTCCTCAAAAAAAATTTTGAGAGTTTATTCACCTTAGTAGGATCATCATTGTCCTTTGCGATATTATCGCCATGGATAGGATTAATCCGTAGTCCACTAAATTTTTCTTTCAATAATTTTTCTATATTGTCTAAGTCATTACTTAACTTGAAATCTCTAATTTTAGGTGGAGGCTGAATACTAGAGGTAGCAGTAATAACTTTGTCTTTATCTTGTTGCTTAGTATTATTAAGCTCTATCTTCTTTATCTCATAAATAAGCTTATCCATTCTATCATGCAGAGAAATAATTTATTCTCCTAGAATGCTCATATAGATATTAGCATAATTATGTTGTTTTAACATCATATTAACATGCAGAGTAGTAACAAGAGAAGAATTAGTCTCAATCAGTATGGTAAAAGCAGTAAAATGAACAACTTTATTATCTTTTTCCAATTGAAAAAATTATTGGGGAGGGAATACTAATATGGTGACCTCACCAATAGTCAATTTAAAATCCCAAGCAAGCATGGAAATATAATTATCCACATATTTGGCCATAAAGCAAGGGACAAATGCAATCATGATGTTATGAGCTGGAAAATCTTTATAAAATTCTTCCTGAAATGTAGTTTTTTCTAATTTATTAAAACTTTGAAAAAACCATATTATGAAAGGTTACCATCTTGGTTTAAAGAACTCATTTTAGATCTTTTTCCTTATCGGAGATCCCAGACTAAAATATATTTTGTCTTGATTCATTTTAAACGTATGGAAAATTCCATTTTGGATTTTGTTGGGTCCAAATCAGAAATAACACTAGTAATATCATCGCTATCGATCCTGGTATTATTCATTCTAGAACTTTATCTAATTTGGGAAGTAGAAGCTCTAGATTGAGAGTTAACAATACTATCAACAGGAGATATATAAGATGATGTTGATCTTGTTAATCTCAATGCAGATGCAATACGCAACTCATTAGCTCTATTCATTAGAGGTAAAATATTAGAAAATCTGATCTTAACAGTACCATCGGGGGTCTGTTCTACCTCTGTTATCTCACTATTGAGATTATTCTAAGGAGGAGTTGCATCCTCAAAAATCCACTCTTTTGAGAAGTCAATTTCGTCCCATTTAATAGGTCATCTAGTAACAACTTTAGACCTATCAAAGTTGGTTTCTATCAGAATAGTTTTATTCTTGAAATCCATCATTTTACACATAGGATTCAAAGTATAAAGAGGTTTATAGTAAATTCTATAACAAATACATATAAACTCAGTACCAAGCATGTAATTATAACCATGCAACTTTATGCTCAAAATCAAAGCATTCAATGAATTCTTATCATTAAGAGAAATTTGCAAATTTGGATGAGCATTAAAATAAATAGGGCCATAGGCCAAGCTTATTTGGACAGTCCCTATGAGAGACTTTATCCAATCTTGGTTTCTACCATCTCGTAAAGCTTTTATAAAGCTTTCTGGTAGACTTTTTAGGGTTAGTGTCTTAAAAGCAACTTGGATTAGCCTAATATGCATGAATCTATAGGATTCTCTATATAGAGCTAAATCACTTTCAGATAATAACTTGAAAGTAGCAAGATCGCAATCAACAGTAGGGATTTTCTCAGTGGTCTTAACAAGTTGTTTAAGACCCAATTTTTCAAGAGTATCCACTTATTAAGCAAATCCAATTTTTGAGGCATATCATATTCCTTATTTTTACTGTTTTTAACAGTATTATGTTTCCTCATGATATTCATGATGAAATAAGTGTTGAGCATATAACAGCTACGTATACAAGTATGCCATGGCTGAGACTATATTATCTCAAACAACATCTTTTGAAATTCAGCATTCTTATGCAAGTGGTAATGTTAGGGTAGATTATAATCCTGGAGAAATTATAATCTTTCCTGACATTACCACTTGCATAAAAATGCTAAATTTCAGCAGATATTGTTTTAGAAAATATAGTCTCGTAATACTTCTGTAATGCCCCAATTTTTTGAACTGAAATGCCACACGGTGCTCATGACCCCGAAGGACCACAAGCTAACCCATGACTAATATCTGTACCTGTAAACTGCATAATATCTCATAAAGTATGCGAAAACATGAACTGTAAGGCCATAAGGCTCAATACTAATGCATATTTGAAAAATATGGTATAACAATACCAAAAAGGAACATAAATACTGAAGTCTGAACATCTAATCTGACATCTAGTTTGAAAGCCTCTAACTGAACTAAATAAGGAGTTGATGGGACATGTCCCCAACTAACTTCAACTACTAAAATAAACTGAAAACTGAAATAGAAATGAAATCATCATGTCCTCGAAGGATGAGGAATCACGTCTAACTCTGACTACTGATCCTGGAATTAACTGTTGATTTGGAGCTCATGCCTCTAAACCTATGGTGTAACATAAAAGAAAGCACCATAGCGCAAATACGTCAGTATGTCTGAATGTACTGAGTATATGAGTGAGGTAGGCTAAATGCAAAGGGTTATATGCATGAAAAATACTAACTGATATGAACGTGAGAGTACATACATGCATACAAAACTGTAACTGAACTCATGGAGATACTGACAACTAAGTCTGAATACTGACAACATGAGTGTACAGATAATGAGATTCTCAAAGACTGAGTTTACTGATATTGATATGTAAATCACTAATAAGTGATGGATCTGATACTGTATTACTGAATACTGGGAGACTGATACTATATTACTGATAAAGGAATGATTGTTTTTGACAGTTTTAATTATGAAAAACTGGTCTGATTGACTGTATCTGACAGTCCTAAAGTTGAGTACTGATAGCATGAGTTCTGATAACATTTGTGATTGATAGCATAAGTGATTGTATCTGACAGTCGATAAATCTAAAGGAAACTATCTGAGTTCAATTCTATTTTTGAGTTGACTGTATCTGACAGTCCTGATATACTGAAATCTGAAGAACTATCTGAGTTCTTTATTAAGACTGGGTAGCTATAGATGACAGTACTAAAATATGTAACTGAAATTATGGGAAGTAGTTATCTAACCGACATGCCCTAAATATGCTATAATAGCTAAGCTAGGGTCCAATCTATACCCCGACTGGAGGGGTGTCAATACTGCACCGCTGGTAAGGACAACTGTGAGAACCCTATACTGGCAGGTACTTAATGAGAACGGTGGGAACCCCAAACTGACGGGTTAAGCCACCTCATCAACCCTAATCTGACGGGTTAAGATATCTCAACCTACTCTGGCTACGTAGTTTTGGAACACAAGGATGACTACTAAGAATCACGTCCTGAATCGGCGGGTGAGTTCCCATCCTTGGGTTCACTCAGTGCTAACTTCTACTCCCATCTGAAGGAAACTGAACTGAAAAACTAAGCTGAACTGAACAACTGAACTGAATAACTGAACTGAACTGATTAGCTGAACCGATACTGATTAACTGGACTGATACTAGTGGTATTGTTTAGCAGAGCTAAACTAATTTTACTGGATTCCAAGGACTGACGGAATGTACTGAGTTCTGAGGACTGGTTGGGAGTACTAAAGTTATTGAGATTGACTGTGAATACTGATGTTGCTGAGGTTACTGAGCACTGAGATTACTGAGATTTCTGAACTACTGAGATTACTGAGATTTCTGAGTTTTCCTGAGTCACATGACTGACTAAATTATATAGATCATGGCTTGACTGAGAGTATCGTGAAAACATGACATGGCTCTAGGCACACAACTATATTTTTTGGGTACAAGTACCCCCAGGACTCGATGAAAGGAAAATGATGCAACTTGAATTTCTTGAGTACACGACCATCAATAATAATCCATAATACATGAGTGGGGGATTTCATGAAGTACATGGTCATCATAATATCTATCATGAATAGGAATGCTTATAATCAAGTCATAAATCTTATATTCTAATATCATGGGAATTCCGACAACATATACTATTCATAGCAAGGGCATGGAAACCATTCAAGCATAAGGGAATGACAACATGTAACATTTAGTTCATATTGAATGATTTGGGGATATTAAACTTCATATATTTATTCAACATCTCAAACATGGTAGGAAAAGCATGGATATAATTCGCATACATAATTCATATCTTCATCATCATACATGCTTCATGCCACTACCATAAGAATACATAATTAGCATGGAAATTCATATTAAAGTGTATAGCTAACATGAAATTGTTATTTAGATATCATGAAATCATGTAAATATGAAGTTCTAACATACTAGGCATTTTATCGAACACCTTGCATGCATTCTTTAAGGCATAGGTGGATTTCATACTTGCATTTTATCAATCCATCTAAAGATCATGTTTTTCAACTAACAACATAACTTTCATGAGATATAAAGTCACGATACTATTATATAGCAAAACAAACAAGCATCAACATGGGTATGATCATATCACCATAATCAACCGAGCTTTTGTATTTTAAAGATTGATTCTTGAACTCCACGGATGAAAGAAATCCGTGGATGAGCACTACGCATACCTTAGAAGGGAGGTTCTTGATGATTGACGGAGGAATTTCCTTAAAATTTGATCTTCAAGCTTGATTGTGCAACCCTAGTTGTTTTTCTCCTATGGTGCTCTTGAATGATGAGCTTTGAGATGTTAATAGGGTTATAATGTGTTTAGAAGCTATATATTTCATAGGGTTAAGTTTAGGGACGTGTAAGGAGTGTTAAAAGACTTAATTACCCTTAAAATAACTCAAAACGGAGTGTTTTTGGCATTGGATCTGACTTAGGTGGCACCTAACCAATCGCCTAAGTTTGGTTGGGCGGCGCCTAACCAATTGCCTATCCTTACTGTCTCTCACAAAAATGGGCATAACTTTTCGAACGGGTATTGGATTAAGGAGAAATTGGTATCGTTGGAAAGATAATTCAATTATCTACAATTTGGTGGGTAGAAATATGCAGAAATACCATATTAACATCGAGTTATACTCATTCAAAGATGACCCTTGCAAAATCAAACACTAAAAGTTGATGGATTCAAAAACTCTTAGCTTGTATTACCTTGAGTGACTCATATGAACATACTTAATGTATCATAAGCTATTTTATCGCTAGGATACTCATTGTAAGTCATGCACTAAAATGCTACTCACAGGATAGGAGGTTTCATACGTAAGAAAAATGGTTCGTCTCTTAGCTTAGAAACATACGGGGTATTACAATATCGCCCCCTTGGGAACATTCGTCCTCGAATGGAAATTAATTGAAGCGGGAGAGATGATAAGATGAAGTACGTATAAGACATACACTACTGAAACATGGGTTCATGACTGGCATGACTGAAAGCTGAGCACAACATACTGAATATGCATATCTGATGCATGGGAAGCTGATTCATGAATATAAGACTGAGGATTCTAATAAAGTAAGTTTTCTCAAAATGAGAATGTATATCTGATGCACAACTGAAAGGCTGAATCCATGCATATCCGATCCATGATTATATGACTTACATAATACATGAATGCATGACTGAAAGTACTAATGAGATAATCACACATATCTGATGCATGAATTCATGACTAAACTTACTCATGAATATGCAATGGTAAAGGTATCAAGTTTGAACTGAAAACTGAGCATGGAACTGAATACCAAGTTTGGCACTGAAATATGAACATGAGAACGAGTAAGTTTAAGAAAAACTATTACCTTGAACTGATAATATCGATAAGTTTGAGATTAATTACTCTATATGCATGATCGGAAACATGAGAACATAGCTAAGTTTGGGACGTGGTAGATATACTGAATATCATGATCTAAACTGAATCTGGAAAACATGGCATACGACTAAAGTTAGAGCTTGAGGGTTATCTTATGAGTACCCCTTCTCCAAACTGGATTCATCAAAAGAAAAGAGAGCAGCATGTTTATGTCATGAAAGTTTGGGGGTATGATGTATCTCCCCCTTAGGACACTATTTCCCTCAAAGAATACTGACTTGGATGATCTACAGAGGGAAATTGAGGCGATGTTCAAAACACTTAGGAACTGAGTTATGACTGAATAACTAGGATCTGAAACTGAGACATGATACATGAACTGAGCTGAACACGAGTGCATAAATATACTAACTTATTTTATTAACTGAATAATTGATAGCTGAATACTGGATCTGCAAAGCTAAACTGTACTTAGTCTGAATAGCTGGGCTGAGATTGGTTTGAGTTTTATGCACAGGAGATAAGGACTAACTGAGTAGAATGAGGTATTTGAGCATGGATTCATGAAGTCTGTATTATTTGCAAATACGAGACCAAGTGTATGACGTGGCTCTGAGATATTCTATAAACTGGGGTACTGAAACACTGATAACTGAGTACTGACAACCTGAATGCTATGGTAAAGCATGTCTGGAACTGAACTGAGTTTCAAATCTGGTTACTGGACTGAAGAGGACATTATAACTAAGCCTATAGCTAGTACAAAAGTACTGAATTCAAGGATTGAACACTGATCACTGAGTGCTGGATACTGAAACTATAATTAAGTTGGCAACTGAGTTTTTGATGGCTACATGCTAGGGACTGACATAAGTCAAGGATCTAAATGTATACTTACATTTTGTACTTTCCCAACTTCTAAATACGACCCCTTGCTAGACGTTTACTTGCACATTTATCATGACATTCAAGCCTATCTTCACAACTACACCTTTGTGCAAAGTAAGCATGCAACAATCTTCTCTTATCTAAACAACTGCTCATCACTACACTGTTCCATAAGGAGAGCTAACTGGAGAAGTAAATCAGGAGGACCTGAAACATGAATAGATACAAAATAAACTTGGCACATGACTAAAACTTGAGGAATAAAATATCAATAGTTTGGATTTACCAATAAGGTCTGAACTGGGATATACATGACATAGTCTAAATGTATCTGATCTATAGGGGCATAGCATGAGTCATGGAAGCTAAGTATACTGGAAAGCATGATATGCATATATAAGTCTTGAGCTGCATGACCTAAGTCTATAGTTTTCTGTACTCGTGGGACATGATTCGAATACTGAGGGAGAAGGAACTGAACCCCTTATACTGGGAACTGAAGGTGCACATAATCCTATGGAAAGTGTGTGAAAGTAGATTGTTCTCATGGAACATGACTCATACTGTGGAGTAAAAGGGACTCCTTATGCTGGAAATTGAATTCATACATGATTATAGTTCATGACTATAGAGTTGGTATGCAATGCCTGAGTTGGTTTCGTGATCGCTGAAGTGAAAAACTTTGCACTGAGATGAGAATAGGTCTGGAATTGTCTTCCCTTACTGCTTTCTATACATACTATATGTACTACTGAAATCTAAGGGCATGTCTTAGGTACTTCATCTACCATCACATACCTACATTATGTTCAACACCTGTCTGTCTTACTAGACACATCATCTGATTCTGTTTCCTTACATACTGCTAATATCACATTCACACCTTCATGCTTAATTTTGAGTCAATAAACTTAAGTGTTTAGCTCGTACTGTTCAAGCCTACTGATCTAATCCCCATGAATACATAATCTAATCAAATAGAATAATACTATCCCAACTCTACTACTGCTAAACTTCTGGGTTTAAGAATGAGTTCTCATGATCATGAATAAAATTTGTACGACCTTGGAACAATAATGAACTGATGAGATACTATTTGAGTCTGTTGTTAATCTCATAACTGACTGTAGGGACTGTCTGAGAAAGCCCTATCTTTAGGACTTTGAACTTCACTGTTTCTATTACCTTGAAAGTAAGGTAAAGTGAACATGAGGGGTGCATGATATGAATCTACATGGTTTCCTTAAAGAAACTTGCTATAGCATGATCTTGAGAGATGAAAGAAGGGAAATTATTCCTAAAACATCTCATAGCCTCATGCACATAAGTGTGGTGCACAACACGCCCATGTATAAGACTCTACGTGATGCAGCTTTCAGACTTCCTAGGACACTGTTGAACCTTAGTCTCTGATACCAAGTTTGTAACGCCCTGATTTTCCGAATCGAAATGCTACACGGTGCTCATAACCCCGAAGGACCACAAGCTAACCCATGACTGATATCTGTACCTGTAAACTGCATAATATCTCATAAAATATATGGAAACATGAACTGTAAGGCCATAAGGTTCAATACTAATGCATATTTTAAAAATATAGTATAATAATACCAAAAAGGAACATAAATACTGAAGTCTAAACATCTAATCTGACATCTAGTCTGAAAGCCTCTAACTGAACTGAATAAGGAGTTGATGGGACATGTCCCCAACTAACTCCAACTACTGAAATAAACTAAAAACTAAAATAGCAATGAAATCATCATGTCCTCGAAGGATGAGGACTCATGTCTAACTCTGATTGCTGATCTTGGAATCTACTGCTGATTTGGAGCTCATGCCTCTAAACCTATGCTCTAACATAAGAGAAAGCACCATAGCGCAAATGTGTCAGTACGTCTGAATATACTGAGTATACGAGTGAGGTAGGCTAAATGCAAAGGGTTATATGCATGAAAAATACTAACTGATATAAATGTGAGAGTACATACATGCATACGTAACTGTAACTGAACTCATGGAGATACTGACTACTGAGTCTGAATACTGACAACATGAGTGTACAAATAATGAGATTCTGAAAGACTGAGTTTACTGATATTGATATGTAAATCACTAATAAGTGATGGATCTGATACTGTATTACTGAATACTGGGAGACTGATACTATATTACTGATAAAGGAATGATTGTTTTTTGACAGTTTTAATTATGAAAAACTGGTCTGATTGACTGTATCTGACAGTCCTAAAGTTGAGTACTGATAGCATGAGTTCTGATAACATTTGTGATTGATAGCGTAAGTGATTGTATCTGATAGTCGATAAATCTGAAGGAAACTATCTGAGTTCAATTCTATTTTTGAGTTGACTGTATCTGACAGTCCTGATATACTGAAATCTGAAGAACTATATGAGTTCTTTATTGAGATTGGGTAGCTATAGCTGACAGTCCTGAAATCTATAACTGAAATAATGGGAAGTAGTTATCTAACCGACATGCCCTAAATATGCTATAATATCTAAGCTAGTGTCCAATCTCTACCCCGACTGGAGAGGTGTCAATACTGCACCGCTAGTAAGGACAACTGTGAGAACCCTATACTGGCAGGTACTTAATGAGAACGGTGGGAACCCCAAACTAACGGGCAAAGCCAGCTCATCAACCCTAATCTGACGGGTTAAGATGTCTCAACCTATGCTGGCTACGTAGTTTTGGAACACAAGGATGACTACTAAGAATCACACCCTAAACTGGAGGGTGAGTTCCCATTCTTAGGTTCACTCGGTGCTAACTTCTACTCCCATCTAAAGGACAATGAACTGAATAACTAAGCTAAACTGAATAACTGAACTGAACTGATTAGCTGAACTGATATTAATTAACCGGACTGATACTAGTGGTATTGTTTAGCAGAGTTAAACTCAGTTTACTGGATTCAAAGGACTAATGGAATGTACTGAGTTCTGAGGACTGGTTGAGAGTACTGAAGTTGCTGAGATTGATTGTGAATACTGAGGTTGCTGAGGTTACTGAGCACTGAAATTACTGAGATTTCTGGACTACTGAGATTACTGAGATTTCTGAGTTTTCCTGAGTCACATGACTGACTGAATTATATAGATCATGGCTTGACTGAGAGTATCGTGAAAACATGACATGGCTCTAGGGACACAACTATATTTTTCGAGTATAAGTACCCCTAGCACTCGATGAAAGGAAACTGATGCAACTTGAATTTCTTGAGTACACGACCATCAATAACAATCCATAATACATGAGTGGGGGATTTCATGAAGTACATGGTCATCATAATATCTATCATGAATAGGAATGCTTATAATCAAGTCATAAATCTCATATTCTAATATCATAGTAATTCCGACAACATATACTATTCATAGTAAGGGCATGGAAACCATTGAAGCATAAGGGAACGGCAACATGTAACATCTAGTTCATATTGTAATGATTTGGGGATATTAAACTTTATATATTTATTCAACATCTCAAACATGGTAGGAAAAACATGGATATAATTTGCATACATAACTCATATCTTCATCATCATACATGTTTCATGCCACTACCATAAGAATACATAATTAGCATGGAAATTCATATTGAAATGTATAGCTAACATGAAATTGTTATTTAGATATCATGAAATTATGAAAATATGAAGTTCTAACATACTAGGCATTTTATCAAACACCTTGCATGCATTCTTTAAGGCATAGGTGGATTTCATACTTGCATTTTATCAATCCATCTAAAGATTATGTTTTTCAACAAACAACATAACTTTCATTAGATATACAGTCACAATACTATTATATAGCAAAACAAACAAGCATCAACATGGGTATGATCATATCACCACAATCAACCAAGCTTTTGTATTTTAAAGATTGATTCTTGAACTCCACAGACGAAAGGAATCCGTGGATGAGCACTACGCATACCTTAGAAGGGAGGTTCTTGATGATTGATGGAGGAATTTCCTTGAAATTTGATCTTCAAGCTTGATTGTGCAACCCTAGTTTTTTTTCTCCTATGGTGCTCTTGGATGATGAGCTTTGAGATGTTAATAGGGTTGTAATGTGTTTACAAGCTATATATTTTGTAGGATTAAGTTTAGGGACGTGTAAGGAGTGTTAAAAGACTTAATTACCCTCAAAATTACTCAAAACGGAGTGTTTTTGGCATTGGAACTGACTTAGGCGGCGCCTAACCAATCGCCTAAGTTTGGTTGGGCGGCGTCTAACCAATCGCCTATCCTTACTGTCTCTCACAAAAATGGGCATAACTTTTTGCTCGGGTATTGGATTAAGGCAGAATTGGTATCGTTGGAAAGTTAATTCAATTATCTATAATTTAGTGGAAAGAAATATTCAGAAATACCAAACAAACATCGAGTTATACTCGTTCAAAAATGACCCTTGCAAAATTAAACACTAAAAGTTGATGGATTCAAAAACTCTTGGCTTGTATTACCTTAAGTGACTCATATGAACATGCTTAATGTATCATAAGCTATATTATCGCTAGGATAATCATTATAAAAAATCCACTAAAATGCTACTCACAGGATAGGAGGTTTCATACCTAAGAAAAATGGTGCGTCTCCTAGCTTAGAAACATACAAGGTATTACAACTTCTTATATTTGTATGTGGCAGTAGTATAAAATGTATTATCCATGTACTTCTGCATGAGTTGCCATGGATTTTCCCTCCATCTGAGATCATGGTTCTCAAGAAGAAGTATGTCCTCTTCTACTTTGCATCGCTTATAGAGTTCCATACTCTCATTATTATTATCTTTGAGATCATTAGCATATGAGGGCTCCCCTTTATTTTTGAATTTTGATTTCATGAAATTCTAGAATTCTTGGTACATCTGTTGATCGGTATTAAGATATTATGTACTTGAACTTGTAATGCTCGAGGCTACAAGCCTTTGATTACCAATCTCAGCAAGGACATTACCTCTGCCTCTAGTAGAGGTTGATCTACCTCTTTCCCTTCCTCTATAAGAGGAATTAGACCCTTGGGAGGCCATCCTGTATAGCATGGAAAACATTAGGTTAGATATTCACGAATAAGAAAGTTGGGCAGACTATTATCTGATCCCTTTAAATATTGGATTTCAAAATCAAATAGAGCTAACAAAGCTTGCCATCTTGTAAACATTTGCTTTGACACATCGTGCTTACAATCTTTATTAAAATTAAATTTAGCAGCCTGGCATAGTTCTTATAATAAACTTTTAATTATAAATATCGTCTTCAAATTTTAAAACACATTTGACTATAGCAAGGATTTCCTTATCCACAGTTGCATAATTTTTCTGGTTGACATTCCATTTTCCAGAATAAAATTGAATAACATAGGCCTGCTTATCTTGTGGGAAATATTTCTTCAAACTTCCTCCATAGCCAATGTCAGAGGCATCCGTCTCAATGATTTTTCCCCAATTGGAATTTTCCAAAGGCAAGGTAGGGTATTAACCTTTGCTTTAATATTTTCTACTATGAGAGTATGACTCTCTGTCCATGCATTTGGACTTTTCTTTAGTCTATCATACAAGATAGTTGTGTCTTTTGTCAAATCCTTTATAAAAGGAGATATATAATTCAGACTTCCCAGAAACCTTTGCAATTGGGTTTTATCTATTATAATATCTAGAAATTTAGAAAAAGGAATTTTTTTTTCTTTGATATGACTAAGCCATTTTATATAATGATTTTTTGAAAAGATCTAAAATGTGTCTCAATATTTTTTGAGAACACTAATATATCATCAATATAGATAATTATAAAATTTCTATGGGGCATGAATATTTTATTCATGATATTCTAGAATTCTGAAGGAGCATTCTTCAGTCCGAATGGCATGACAGTCCATTCAAATTGTCCCATTGGAATATCAAAAGAAGTTTTGTATTTTTTTGCTTACAATAGTTGGATTTTCCAGTAACCTGGTTTCAAATAAAACAAGCGTAGCTTGGTGCACTAAAGCTATCGTTATGTGCGATGTCCGGGGAAGGGCCCCACCACAAGGGTGTATCGTATGCAGCCGTACCTTGTATTTCTGTAAGAGGTTGTTTCCAAGGCTTGAACCCGTGACCTCCTATTCACATGGCAATAACTTTTACTAGTTACTTCAAGGCTCCCCTTAAACTTAATTTCAAATCAAATTTAGAACATATTAGAGCATCATATAATCTGTCTAATAAATTGTTTTTATCTGGAATTGGATAACTGATCCATCTGAGGACATTGTTGAGAGGTTAATTGTAATACCCCATATATTTTCCTAGCTTGAAATTGTCTCAAAAAAATGTTTGGAGCTTTGTTTGAAAGATGACTCTATTTTTGCACACATGGTACTTTTAAGATTTTCACTTTTTGTTATGTGGGAAATTCAATACGCTTTTCATCGATATAAAATTCACCTAAATCCGATAACCGGGTAAGAAGTTATGACTATTTTAAGTTCCCGTCGTAAAACAGGGCCATATTGGTCAGTGGCGCACCGCGCCATAAGCTAAAATGGAAATTGTCCTTTTCTAGTGTCTCAGCGCAATTTCCTCTGCGTCGCGCCAAAAATTCCAATTTGCAAAAGAAGGGGCAACGCGTTGACTCCGAGTCGCATCATCCCTCAGTTTTCCAATAGTCAAAGTCTAGTGACACGGCGCGATAGCGCCGCGTCGCGCCAGGGGTTCAATTCGGAAATTTTTTTACTGAAATTACAAGATGCATCCAGGGTTAAAAGGTTCAATTTCTCATCCCTATTTAAGCCCTTTAACACGTGATTCAGTCACTTTTCACCCATAATACACTCTCTTTTCTCAAAAGCCTCTCAAGAACAATCTAGGGCTTTTCATAGAAGATTCAGAATCAAGAATTTCTTCCGTCAATCTTCATGTATTTACGAACCAAGGTATGTATAGTCTTTATTCATGGACTCCTTTCACCCATGAATCCCAAGAATTCCTTTTCTAAATTCAAGTTTATGGATTTTCTTATGAATTTCATGATTGGGCTACTCTTGTTCATGTGGATAATGAGAAATTGAATTCTACTCCATGTTGGATGATAAATTCTATGTGGGTTAAATTATTAAAGATATAGATTCATGCAAACCTATGACTAAACCCTTGAATGATGAAATTATAATTGAACCATGATGTTTAATTATTGTACAATGATGTTTACATGTACCATGCCTACAATATGTTTGATTAAATGCCTAGATGAAGGAAAAGTGCCTAACTTGCATGATACCATGAAATCCCCATGTATGTACAAGTTATGCCTATCACATAATTCGATGAAATGATTCTATAAATGTATTATGGATTATGATGTTAGTTATATGTTCAAGTAAGTTATGCTTGGTCATTTTCCTTCCAGCGAATTCTGGGGGTACTCATACACGAAACATTAGCTGTGTGCCTAGAGCCATGTCATGTTTTCACGATACTCTTAGTCAAGCTATGAATCCTTAGACTTCAGATAGTCTTATGACTCAGGAAATCTCCATGATCTCATAAACTCAGTCTGTTGTCAGATATCAGTAGTATTCTGTTAGTCAACAAAATTCAGTAACTCAGCCCATGTTCAGTTCAGTAAATCATGTTCAGAGTCTATTCAGATGGGAGTAGGAATTAGCACCGAGTGAACCCAAAGATGGGAACACACACTATCAAATGAGGGTGTGATTCTTAGAAGTCATCCTTACATTCTAGAACTATGTAGCCAACATAGGTTTAGACATTAACACTGTTCGGTGAGGGTTGATGAGGTGGATAAGAACTGTCAGATAAAGGCCCCACCATTCTCTTTTAAGGACACTATCAGATAAGGGTCACCCACAGCGTATCCTTACCAGTGGCGCGGTATTGACACCCTTCCAATTTTAGTTACAGATTGGACCCCAATTCAGCCATAATGGCATATTAGGGCATGTCAATTAGATAACTACTTCTAATAGTTTCATGTTACAGAATCAGGACTGTCAGACACAGTCAATCAGTCTCAGTAATAGAACTCAGATAGTTCTTTAGATTTCTGGACTGTCCGATACAGTCATCTCAGATACAGTGCGGGACTCAGCTAGTTCCATTAGATTTAGGACTGTCGGATACAATCACTCATGTTATCAGTTATATCAGTTATCAGTATGTTATGTTATCAGTATTCAGATTTAGTAATCATGTTATCACGATATCAGTGTCAGTTATTATGTCTCATGCATGTATTCTCACACTCATGACAGTCAGTCTGCTATTGTTATTGTTCATGCATATGAACCCCATGAATTTAGCCTACCTCACATGCATACCAGTACATTTAAAGTACTGATGCATTTGCGCTATGGTGTCTTATACCAGAGGTTCAGAGACACAAGCTCCAGAGCATAAGTAGATTCCAGTCTCAGCTGTCAGAGTTAGCAGTGAGTCCTCATATTTTGAGGACATGATCATCATTTTATTATCTCAGTAATTATTTTATTAGTTAGAGTTAGTTGGGGACATGTCCCATCAACTCCTTATTTAGACAGTCACGTTTTAGAGGCTTTCCAGACTACAGTATGTTCAGATAATCTATTTCAATTTTGTTTAGGGTATTTCATACCCTTCTCAGATGTTATATTTTTATCAGATACTATCTCTTAGTTTTGAACCTTATTGCCTTTCAGTTCATGTTACCACATTATAATTATTTTATGCAGTATTCAGGTACAAATATCAGTCATGGGTTAGCTTGTGATCCTTCTGGGTCATGAGCACCATGTAGCATTTCTGGTATCAGATTTGGGGCGTTACATTAATAGTTTATAACCAACCTCGAAACTTCTTTTTTATGTTCAACATGTTTATTAACATAGAAGGTCGTGCATGACCATGGAGATTTTGAGGGCCATATTAGACCTTTATGTAAAAGAGAATAAATATTTTCTTACACAATTCTAAATTTATTTGGCAAGGTCTTGCCTTAGTAGTGATGTTACCCTCTTGAAAAATTTCTTCATATAGAAGTCTAACCACATGTTTCTTCCTTTGCCAAAAAGTATTTGGATGGTCTCCACATATTTCTATTGAAAATTGATTTTTTAACAATTCAATTTCTTAATAAATTTAGGATTTTGAAAAGTTTGATCAATAGTCAAACTACAAATACCATTTTTCAGGAAATCTATTTGTTTAGTTTTGGAAAGTATTTTTTCCTTTATCAGGTTTATATACCTGGTATAGGGTGGTTCACACCATTCAAACTTAATTTGTTTGTTTTCAAAAGTGCCAATCACAATATTCTCATCCCATTGAAAAACGGAAAAAATTGAAGACCCCACTACTAATAGCATTATTAGGGGACACAACTTGATGGCAGGCAGCTTTTATAAAATGCACAGTAGAGACCACTAACTTTTTATAAAAAGTAAAGGCCATATATAAATAGTAAAGGCCAATGTAAACATTAAAAAAATAATTTTCTTCTGTTGTTATCTTGGAGCATCCGTTATATAAGGAACCCCAATTTTATTTTGAGGCACAAGTTTTAGAACCCCCACTCTCTCTACTACTCTCTGTATGCTCTCTTGTAATAGTTTTCTTGGTTTAAATAAAGCTCTGGTTCTTAGCACAACAATCTAACATAAAGGTATTTCAATTTTTGTAATTTTAAATTTTAATTTCTTTACTTATCATAGCCCAATGATAGGCTAAATACTTAGTGTTGAACTATAGCAGTCTATGATACTAGTATGATATGTCATACGTTATTCAAATAAGAATCAAATCATCCAAATGATATTAAGGTTGCAATGCATAGACTTACAGTAATAGTTTTGATCCAGGCTTCATGCCGGAGATATAATTGAAAGGCCTGTTAGCTAGGAGGGCATTAAGGGCTGTGTTTTGGACCTATTTGGAATTAAAACTATTCCTATGAGTTTATATTTTTCTTGTAAATGCTCCTCCAATGTCATTTGAAGCAATCCGGTCCTTACTTGGTATCAGAGCCATGGCATACTTATATACGTAGTTGTTATATGTTCAACACTTATTTCATCATGAACATCATGATGAAACATAATACTATTAAATATAGTAAAAAGGAGGAATATAATATGCCTTAACAATTGGATATACTTAATAAGTGGAAGATCCCAGATATTAAACTCAGGGTAATATACCAAATGGGTACTCTTGAAAAATTGGGTCTTAAACAAATTGTTAAGACCACTGAGGAAACCCTTACTGTTGATAGTGATTGTGTTACTTTCAAGTTTTTCTCTGAAAGTTATTTATGTCCATACAGAGAATCCTAGAGATTCATGCATATTGGGTTAATCCAAGTTGCTTTTCAGCCACTATCCCTAGGAGGTCTACCAGAAAGCTTTATAGTAGCTTTACAAGATGGTGGAAACCAAGATTAGAAAAAGTCTCTCATAGGGATTGTCCAAACAATCTTGGCTTATGGACATGTTAATTTTAATGCTTATCCTAATTTGCAAATTTTTCTTAATAATGAGAATTCACTAAATGCTTTGATTTTGAGCATAAAGTTGCATGGTTATAATTACATGCCAGGTACTGAGGTTATATTTATTTGTTATAGAATTTACTATAAACCTCTTTATACTTTGAATCCTACGTGTAAAATGATGGATTTCAAGAATGAAACTATTTTGATAGAAACCAACTTTGGTAGGTCTAAAGTTGTTACTAGATGACCTATCAAATGGGATGAAATTAACTTCCCAAAAGATTCTATCTTTGAGGATGCATCTCCTCCTCAGAATAATCTCAATAGTGAGATAATGGAGGTAGAACAGACCACTGATAGTACTTTTAAGGTCAGATTTTCTAATGCTTTGCCTCTAATGAATGGAGATAATGAGTTTCATATTGTATTTGCATCGAGATTAACAAGATCAACATCATCTTATATATCTTCTGTTGATTATATTGTTAATTCTCCATCTAGAGCTTCTACTTCCCAAATTAGAGAAAGTTCTAGAATGAATAATATCAGGATCGATAGCAATAATATTGCTAGTGTTCTTTTTTATTGGATCCAACAAAATACAAAATGGATTTTCCCACAAGTTTAAAATGAATCAATACAAAATTTATTTTAGTCTGGGATCTCCTGCAAGGAAAAAGATCTCAAATGAGTTCTTTAAACCAAGATGGGAACCTTTCAGAAAATGTTTTTTTAAAAGTTTTAATAAAGAAGAAAAAACTACATTTCATGAAGAATTTTATAAAGATCTTTCTGCTCATAACATCATGATTGCATTTGTCCATTGGTTTATGGACAAATATGTGGATAATTATATTTCCATGCTTGCAAGAGATTTTAAATTGACTAATGGTAAGGTCACCACATTAGTCTTCCCTCCCCAACAATATTTTCAATTGGGAAAAGATAATAAACTAGTTCATTTTACTACTTTTGCCAAACTAATTAAGACTGATTCTGCTCTTGTTACTACTCAATATGTTAATATGATGTTAAAACAATATAATTATGCTAATATCTATATGAGCATTCTAGGAGAACAAATTATTTCTCTACATGATCGAATGAATAAGCTTCTTTCTAAGATAAATAAGATAGAGCTTAGTAATACTAAGCAAAAAGATAAAGATAAAGTTATTACTGCTACCTCTAGTATTCATCCTCCACCTAGAATTAGAGATTTCAAGTAATGACTTAGAAAACAAAGAAAATTATTGGCCTTTATTGTATACATTGGCCTTTACTATTTATATATGCTCTTTACTTTTTGCAAAAGTCAGTGTTTTCTACTGTGCACTTTATAAAAGCTGTCTGCCATTAAACTGTGTCTTCCAATAATGCTATTAGCAGTGGGGTCTTCAATTATTTCATTTTTTCCCTTTGACTTTTGCAGATGTGGAATATTTTCCAGTGTAAACTGAAACTATTTCAAGTATTCATCCAGATCTAGTTCTTCATCACTCCGAATGCTTTGGGATTCTCTAACTAAGCAATCTCCTTCGTTTTATATAGTATGACCTGCAGATGACATAGAAAAATCTGAAAGACATCTTTGATCGAGATTCCTCATTAGATCTTGCTAGACTTCATCCATATATGACGCCAGTATCTCTTATTTAAACATTGTTCCTTTCTTCATTTGAAGTTTATGAGAAATGTTCTTGAATGGACTGTGTTCTTCTTATTCATATAATGGAGCCATCTCCATCTTCTATTTATATTGAGTAACAATTGTTTTTATTGTTTCAATTAATTGATGGCCATGGACATTTCCATTTACAGTTTGTTGATTTTACTTACTCCAAAATTTAGAATAATAAATTCTCATTAAACATGGGAGATTGTCGAGGTTTGGTTTTACCTCTATGGACCATTTCAAGATCCAAGGAATGGAGAATTCGATGAAGAAATACATCGTTGATATTCCTTTAAAATAGATATTCTTTTTCTACATTTTTAGAAGTATTTGGTGATTCTTCTATCCAATCATTATTAAGACTTTTGAAAGGTTCAGGAAATTTTTTTACCAAAGGACCATACAAGACCCACCATTGAGCAAACCAATTTGGTATGCATTGTTTATAGACATTTCCACAAACTTTGATAAACCATGAAAGAGACCTCTCAGGATTCTCACATAATAGAGTCTTATTAAAACTCTCAACATAATCCCAGTAATTATATTTAACTATGATTTTTTGTTGTTCAGGATGAATGTATTCCTTTTTTAAGGGTACTCAAGCCCCATTCTTCAGGAGGGATACACTGGAAGAATCTTCCACGTCTACAAAAGGCAAAGGGAAAAAATGAAATAATTGAAGAACCCACTGCTAATAGCATTATTGGGGGACACAGATTGATGGCAGACAACTTTTATAAAGCACACAGTTGATTCCACTGACTTTTGTAAAAAGTAAAGGCCATATATAAATAGTAAAGGCCAATAATTTTCTTTTGTTGTTTCTTTGGAGCATCCGTTATATAAGGAAGCCCAGTTTTATTTTGAGGGAAAGGTTTTAGAACCTCCACTCTCTCTACTACTCTCTCTCTCTCTACTCTATTGGAATAATTTTCTTGGTTTGAAATAAAGCTCTAGTTCTGAGCACAACAATCTGACATAAAGGTATTTCGATTTTTGTAATTTTAAATTTTAATTTCTTTACTTATCATAGCCTAATGATAGGCTAAATGCTTAGTATTGAACTATAGCAGTCTATGATACTAGTATGATATGGCATACGTTATTCAAAGAAGAATCAAATCATCCAAATGATATTAAGGTTGCAATACATAGACTTATAGTAATAGTTTTGATTCAAGCTTCATGTTGGAGGTATAATTGAAAGGCCTGTTAGCCAGGATGGCATTAAGGGCTGTGTTTTGGACTCATTTTGAATTCAAACTATTCCTATGAGTTTATGCTTTGCTTGTAAAGTTTCCTGGAATATCATTTGAAGCGATCCGGTCCTTACTTGGTATCATAGCCATGGCATACTTATATATGTAGCTATTATATGTTCAACAATTATTTAATCATGAATATCCTGAGAAAACAAAATACTGTTAAAAATTGTAAAAAGGAGGAATATGATATGCGTCAACAATTGGATCTGCTTAATAAGTGGAAAATCCCAGAGATTTAGAAAAGTTTAGTGGATTACGGATTAATCCTATCCATGGTGATAGTATCGAAAAGGAAAATGATGGTCCTATTGAGGTGAATAAACTCTCAAAAAAAAATTGCAAGGAAATCGGCCCAGAAAATGTTCTATTATCAAAGGCCTACTCCTCAAGATATTCTTTTTGAAGAATAAGGATTGTATATTCCTAACAGTTTTAGAGGTGATGAAATCTATGAATGGAATGTGGACCGTCTAACTGATAGACAGATCTCTACAATGGTACATATATTGTTGATGTACTGTACAATCTGCAAGACCAATCCTAAGAACAGTGATAAGGCTATTTCTAAAATGATTACTGCAGGTTTTACTGGACAGCTTTAGGGCTGGTGGGATAATTATCTCACACTAGATCATTAAAACAAAATTTTAGGAGCAATAAAGACAGAGAATGGTCAGGAGACCTTGAATGTTGTCTTAGGAGACCCTGAATCTATCAATACTTTGGTTATTAATATTATTGAGCACTTTTCTAGGAGATGGACTGATAACTGTGAAAGTATCAGGACTTTGCTCCAAAATATGGGGTGCAAGACTCTGATGTATTTTAGGTGGTATAAATATGTATTCTTATCAAGAGTCATAGAATTACCTAATAGTAATAGCTCTCATTAGAAGTCCAAATTCATATATGGTCTTCCCATGTTATTTGCTAAAAAAGTGTGAAAAACATTGAGAGGACCTAACCTAAGTATTAACTATGATGAGCACACATATGGAGGCTTGATAAATGCTTGTAATCAAGAAGGTCTAGCTTTGAGTAATAAGATTAAGCTAAACTGGCAAGTTAAGAATCATCGTCTTAATGAGAGTAGTAATTAGGAGAGTGCTGTGAGCAATTCACCATAGACATTCCCAAAACTTCCAAGGTTCCTTAAAGGCACAAGAAGAAAAAATTCTCTGAAGATAAAAGGCTAAGAGAATTGAGAGAAAATATAAGAGAAAAAGGATTATAAATCCAAAAAAGAGTATAGAAAAGCCAAGAACACTAATGCTTGCTACAGATGTGGCAGAGTTGGTCACTTTGCAAAAATTGTGAAGTTAAATAAAAGATTAAGAGTCTTACCTTAGATGAGGAAATTAAAGACTCTTTATCCAAAATATTTCTTAATTCCTCTCCAAAAAATTCAAGTCCGGACCATAGTGATAATGAGGAAAACCATTCATCCACGGATAAAGATTTACTAGTCCTTCATACTGAAGATTATATGTCTTCAGAAGATGAATGTATTTCCTGCCAACAAGGACAACCTTGTATTAACAAGGAAGAAAAATATGTTTTTTATAACATCTACTCTCAATTCCAAGATTTGGAAATAAATGCCTTAAAAGAAGACAAATTAGCAGCTCTGATGGAAATGCTAAAAACCCTAAACTAGGAGGATAACCAACCATCTACCAGTTATTCTCACAAAGAGGAGGAAATTACTTGTATTACCTCCCAAAAGGGACCATATACCATGACAGAAGTTAATAAACTTCTAAAAGAAAGACAAAAGGTTTTCAATGTCCCTGCAACAACCCAAGACCTTAAGAATGAGATTGATAATCTCAAAAACAAAATATCATTTCTTAAGAGTCATAATTTTGGTTTCAGACAAAAAGTTTTCTGCCTTAGAAAACCCAACTATGGCACCCACTTTAGTAAGCCCTACTCTTTCTTTGCCTAAGGAAGATTTGCTCCAAACATTAAAAGCTGTCACCCAGTAGTATTTTATGCAAAGATAACTCTTTTAATTGATTATAATTATAAAAACGAGTTTACAGATCTCATTAGCATTGGGGCAGGCTATAATTGCATTCAACAAGGATTGACTCCTTCAAAATATTTTGTATAAACTACTCATGTTGTAAGAAATTCTAGTGGTCATAAGATAGGGGTAGATTATGAAATCCCCAAGGCATATGTTTGTCAGGATAAATTATGCATGCTAGAAACTTTCGTTTTAACAAAAGATACCAGTGACAAAATTATTCTGGGAAAATCTTAGTTTGTGCACATATATCACATAATTCGGTGGGATGAGAATGGTGTGATTGGCACTTTTGAAAACAAACAAATTAAGTTTGAATGGTGTGAACCACCCTATACTAGGTATATAAAACCGATAAAGGAAAAAATACTTTCCAAAACTAAACAAATGGATTTCCTGAAAAATGACATTTGCAGTTTGACTAATGATCAAACTCTTAAAAATCCTAAACTGATTAAAAAATTGAATTGTTAAAAAATCAATTTTCAATAGAAATATGTTTGGAGACAATCCAAATGTTTTCTGGAAAAGGAAGAAGCATGTGGTTAGCCTTCCATATGAAGAAAGTTTTCAAGAGGGTAATAACCCTACTAAGGAAAGACCTTGCCAAATGAACTCTGAATACTTAGAATTGTGTAAAAAATTGATTCTCTTTTACATAAAGGTCTAATAAGTCCTTCAAAATATCCAAGGTCATGCACGGCCTTCTATGTTAATAAACATGCTGAATAGGAAATAGGAGTTCCTAGGTTGGTTATAAACTATAAACCTCTCAACAAAGTCCTTAGATGGATCAGGTATCTAATTCCAAATAAAAAAGATTCATTAGACAGATTATCTGATGCTCTAATATTTTTTAAATTTGATTTGAAATCAGGTTACTGGCAAATCAATATAATGGAAGCAAACAAATATAAAACTGCTTTTAATGTTACAAGGAGACAATTTGAACGGAATGTCATGCAATTTGGACTGAAGAATGCTCTTACAGAATTTCAGAATATCATGAATTGAATATTCATGCCCCATAGAAATTTTATAATTGTCTATATTGATGATATATTAATTTTCTCAAAAAATATCGAGATACATTTTAGATCTTTTAAAAAAAATCATCATACAAAATGGTTTTTTCATATCAAAGCGAAAAATGTTCATTTTTCAGACAAAGGTAAGATTGGTCATAATATTGAACAGGGAAAATCATCCCTATAAATAGAAGTATTGAATTTGCTTCTAAATTTCCAGATATTATAACAGATAAAACCCAATTGCAAAGGTTTTTGGGTAGTCTGAATTATATCTCTCATTTTATACAAAGACACAGCTATCTTGTATGATAGACTAAAGAAAAGTCCAAATACATGGACAGAGAGTCATACTCTTGCAGTAAAAACTATTAAAGCAAAGGTTAATAACCTACCATGCCTTACTTTGGAAAATCCCAATTGGGAAAATATCATTGTGACTGATGCCTCTAACATTGGCTATGGTGGAATTTTGAAGCAATCTTTCCCACAAGATAAGTAGGCCTATGTTATTCACTTTTAATCTGGAAAATGGAATGCCAGCCAGAAAAATTATGCAACTGGGGCTAAGGAAATCCTTGCTTTAGTCAAATGTTTTTTAAAATTTCAAGGCGATCTTTATAATCAAAAGTTTATTATAAGAACTGATTGCCAGGCTGCTAAATTTATTTTTAATAAAAATTTTAAGCACGATTTGTCAAAGCAAATGTTAGCAAGATGGCAAGCTCTGTTAGCTTTATTTGATTTTGAAATCCGATATTTAAAAGGATTAGATAATAGTCTGCGTGACTTTCTTACTCGTGAATATCTAACTTAATGTTTTCCATGTTATACAGGATGGCATCCCAAGGGTCCGATTCCTCTTATAGGGGAAGGGGAAGAGGTAGATAAACCTCCACAAGAGGCAGAGGTAATGTCCTTTCCCTGATTAGTAATCAAAGGCTTGTAGCCTCGAACATTGCAAGTTCAAGTATATCAGATCTTATTACTGATCAATATGTGTACCAATAATTCTTAGATTTCATGAAATCAAAATCCAAAAATCAAGGGGGAACCCTCATATGCTAGTGCTCTCAAAGATAATGATAATGCAAGTATGAAACTCTATGAGCGAAACAAAGAAGAAGAGGCCATACTTTTTCTTGAGAACCATGATCTCATATGGAGAGAAAATCTATGGTGACTCATGCAGAAGTACATGGATAATATATTCTATACTAATGCCACATACAAATACAAGAAGCATTACTAGACTATATTGTCTCAAATAACATCTGCTGAAAATTAGAAATTTTATGCAAGTGGTAATGTCAGGAAAGATTATAATTTCTCCGAGATCATAATCAAATAGATTTTCACTCCTAAAGAATGGGCCTTGAGTACCCATAAATAAAAGGAATATATTCATCCTAAACAACAAAAAATCACAAGTTAAATATGATTATTGGGATTATGTTGAGAGTTTTAATAAGACTCTATTTTGTGAGAATCCTGAGAGGTCTCATTCATGGTTTATCAAAGTTTATGGAAATGTGTACAAACAATGCATACCAAATTGGTTTGCTCAATGGTGGATCTTGTATGGTCCTTCTGCAAAAGTTTTGCCTGAACCTTTCAAAAGTCTTTATAATGACTGGATAGAAGTATCACCAATACTTCTCAAAATGCAGAAAGAGAATATCTATTTTGAAAGAATATCGACAATGTATTTCTTCATCAAATTATCCATTCCTTGGATCTTGAAATGGTCCACAAAGGTAAAACCAAACCTCGATAATCTCCTATATTTAATGATAATTTATTATACTAAATTTTAGAGTAAGTTAAATCAACAAACTATAAATGGAAATGTGCATGGCCATCAATTAATTGAAACAATAAAAATAATTGTTGCACAATATAACAGCAAAGGGAGATGGCTCCATTATATGTACAAGAGGAACACAGTCCATTCAAGAACATTGCTCGTAATCTTTAAATAAAGAAAGGAATATTGTCTAAATCAGAGATATTGGCTTCATATATGAAAGAATTCAAGCGAGATCTAATGAGGAATCTCGATCAAGGATGTTCTTCAGATATGTTCATATCATCCACAGGTCATACTATGGAAAATGAAGGAGATTTCTTAGCTGGAGAATCCCAAAGCATCCGGAGTGATGTAGAACTAGATCTGGATGAATACTTAGAGCAGTCCAAGGATACACTCTAAAAATCTTCCATATTTGCAAAAGACAAAGGGAAAAAATGAAATATTTGAAGAACCAACTGCTAATAGCATTATTGGGGGACACAACTTGATGGCATATAGATTTTATAAAGCACATAGTAGACGCCACTGACTTTTGTAAAAAGTAAAGGCCATATATAAATAGTAAAGGCCAATGTAAACAATAATGGCCAATAATTTTCTTTTGTTGTTTTCTTGGAGCATCCATTATATAGGGAAGCCCAATTTTATTTTGTGGGATAGGTTTTAGAACCCTCACTCCCTCTACTACTCTCTTGTAATATTTTTCTTGGTTTGAAATAAAGCTCTGGTTTTGAGCACAACAATCTGACATAAAGGTATTTAAATTTTTGTAATTTTAAATTTAAATTTCTTTACTTATCATATCCTAATGATAGTCTAAATACTTAGTGTTGAACTATAGCATTCTATGATACTAGTATGATATGGCATACGTTATTCAAATAAGAATCAAATCACCCAAATGATATTAAGGTCGCAATACATAGACTTACAGTAATAGTTTTGATTCAGACTTTATGTCGAAGGTCGAATTGAAAGGCATGTTAACCAGGAGGTCATTAAGGGTTATGTTTTGGACCCATTTTGAATTAAAACTATTCCTATATATTTATGATTTGCTTGTAAATGTTCCTAGAATATTGTTTGAAGTGATCCGGTCCTTACTCTGAATTAAAACTATTCCTATGAGTTTATGATTTTCTTGTAAATATTGCAGTAATATCATTTGAAGCGATCCGGTCCTTACTTTGGTAACAGAGCCATGGCATACTTGTATATGTAGCTGTTGTATGTTCAATACTTACTTCATCATGAATATCTTGAGGAAACATAATATTGTTAAAAACAGTAAAAAGGAGGAATATGATATGCCTCAATAATTGGATCTATTTAATAAGTGGACGATCCCAGAGATTAAACCCAGGGTAATATACCAAATGGGTACTTTTTAAAAATTATGTATTAAATAAATTATTAAGACCACTGATGAAACCCTTATAGTTGATAGCGATCATGCTACTTTTAGGTTATTATCTGAAAGTGATTTAGCTCCATACAGAGAATCCTATAGATTCATGCATATTGGGTTGATCCAAGTCACTTTTAAGCCACTAACCCTAATAGGTCTACCATAAAACTTTATAGCAATTTTATGAGATGGTAGAAACCAATATTAGAAAAGGTCTCTCATAGGGACTATCCAAACAAGCTTGGCCTATGGACATGTTTATTATAATGCTTATCCTAATTTGCAAATTTCTCTTAATGATAAGAATTCACTGAATGCTTTGATTTTGAGCATAAAGTTGCATGGTTATAATTACATGCCAGGTACTGAGGTTATATGTATTTGTTATAGAATTTACTATAAACCTCTTTATACTTTGAATCCTATGTGTAAAATGATGGATTTCAAGAATGAAACTATTTTGATAGAAACCAACTTTGGTAGGTCTAAAGTTGTTACTAGACGACCTATTAAATAGGATAAAATTGACTTCCCAAAAGAATGGATTTTTGAGGATGCAGCTCCTCCTCAGAATAATGTCAATAGTGAGATAACGGGTAGAACAGACCGTTGATGGTATAGTCAAGATCAGATTTTTTGATGCTTTGCCTCTAATGAATAGAGCTAATGAGGTTCATATTGCATCTGCATCGAGATTAACAAGATCAACATCATCTTATATATCTCCTGTTGATTATATTGTTAATCCTCTATCTAGAGCTTCTACTTCCCAAATTAGAGAAAGTTCTAGAATGAATAATATCAGGATTGATAGAAATAATATTGCTAGTGTTGTTTCTGATTTGGATCCAACAGAATCCAAAATGGATTTTCCCACAGGTTTAAAATAAATCAAGACAAAATTGATTTTAGTTCGGGATCTCCTGCAAGGAAAAAAATCTCAAATGAGCTCTTTAAACCAAGATGGGAACCTTTAAGAAAATCTTTTCTTCAAATTTTTAATAAAGAAGAAAAAATTATGTTTCAGGAAGAATTTTATAAAGATCTTTCTACTCATATCATCAAGATTGCATTTGTCCCTTGGTTTATGGCCAAATATGTGGATAATTATATTTCCATGCTTGCTAGGGATTTTAAATTGGATAATGGTGAGGTCACCACATCAGTCTTCCCTCCCCAACAATCTTTTCAATTGGAAAAAAGATAATAAAGTAGTTTATATTGTTGCTTTTTCCAAACTGATTGAGACTGATTCTGCTCGTCTTACTACTCGGCATGTTAATACGAAGTTAAAACAACATAATTATGCTAATATCTATATGAGCATTCTAGGAGAATAAATTATTTCTCTACATGATAGAATGGATAAGTTTCTTTCTGAGATAAAGAAGATAGAACATAGTAATACTAAGCAAAAAGAAAGGTTATTACAGCTACCTCTAGTATTCAGCCTCCACCCGAAATTAGAGATTTCAAGTTAAGTAATGACTTAGACAATATCGAAAAATTATGGTAAAGAAAATTTAGTGGATTACGGATTAATCCTATCCAGGGTGATAATATTGCAAAGGACAATGATGGTCCTACTAAGGTGAATAACTCTCAAAGAAATTTGTGAAGAAACCGGCCCAGAAAATATTCTATTAGCAAAGGCCTACTCCTCAAGATGTTCTATTTGAAGAACACGGATTGTATGTTCCTAACAGTTTTAGAGGTGCTGAAATCTATAAATGGAACGTAGACGGTCTAACTGATAGACAGATCTCTGCAATGGTATATAGAATATTGATGTACTGTACAATCTATAAGACCAATCTTAAGAACAGTGACAAAGCTATTGCTGAAATAATTACTGCAGGTTTTACTGGACATCTTAATGGCTGGTGGGATAATTATCTCACATCAGATCATAAAACCAAAATTTTAGGGGTTGTAAAGACAGAGGTGGTCGGGAGACCTTGAATGTTGTCTGTACTTTGTTTATTAATATTATGGAGCACTTTTTTGGGAGATAGATTGATAACAGTGAAAGCATCATGACGTTGCTCAGAAATCTGAGGTGCAAGACTTTGACATCTTTTAGTTGGTATAAAGATGTTTTCTTATCAAGAGTCATGGAATTATCTTAGAGTAATAGCTCTCACTGGAATTCCAAATTCATAGATGGTCTTCCCATGTTATTTGCTAAAAAAGTTTGAAAACCCTGAGAGGACCTAACCCAAGTATTAACTATGATAAGCACGCATATGTAAGCTTGATAAATGCTTGTACTCAAGAAGGTCTAGCTTTGTGTAATG
Organism: Capsicum baccatum var. pendulum; assembly: GCA_030864225.1. Taxonomy (NCBI): domain Eukaryota; kingdom Viridiplantae; phylum Streptophyta; class Magnoliopsida; order Solanales; family Solanaceae; genus Capsicum; species Capsicum baccatum. Next base: position 47,458,543 of record CM061560.1, read on the forward strand.
ATATTAAGCTAAACTAATAGGTTAAGAAGTATCGTCTTATAGAGAGACGGCAATAGGGAGAATTTTGTGAGCAATTCGCCATAGACATTCCCAAAACTTCCAAGGAGCCTTATAGGAACAAAAAGAAAAAATTCTCTGAAGAAAGAAAGTCTAAGATAATTTAGAGAAAATATAAGAGAAAAAGGATTATAAATCCAAAAAAGAGTATAGAAAAGCCAAGAACACTAATGCTTGCTACAGATGTGGCAGAGTTGGTCACTTTGCAAAAGATTGCAAAGTTAAATAAAAGATTAAGAGTCTTACCTTAGATGAGGAAGTTAAAGACTCTTTATACAAAATATTGCTTAATTCCTCAACGGAAAATTCAAGTCCGGACCATAGTGATAATGAGGAAAACCATTCATCCACGGATGAAGATTTACGAGTCCTTCATAATGATGTCTTCAGAAGATGAATGTCTTCCCTACCAACAAGGACAACCTTGTATTAACAAGGAAGAAGAAGATATTTTTTTATAACATCTACTCTCAATTCCAAGATTTGGAAATAAATATCTTAAAATAAGATAAATTAACAGCTCTGATGGAAATGCTAAAACCCCTAAACCAGGAGGATAACCAACCATCTACCAGTTATTCTCACAAAGAGGAGGAAATTCCTTGTATTCCTTCCCAAAAGGGACTTTATACCATGACAGAAGTTAATAAACTTCTAAAAGAAAGACAAAAGATTGTCAATGTCCCTACAACAACCCAAGAACTTAAGAATGAGATTGATAATCTCTAAAAGGAAAAATCCTTTCTTAAGAGTCATAATTTGGCTTCGAACAAAAGGGTTTCTGCCTTAGAAAACCCAACTATGACACCCACTGTAGTAAGCCCTACTCTTTGTTTGCCTGAGGAAGATTTTCTCCAAACATTGGAAGCTGTCACCCAACAGCATTTTTATGGAATGATAACTCTTTTAATTGATTATAATTATAAAAAGGATTTTATAGCTCTCACTGATAGTGGGGCAGGCTATAATTGCATTCAAGAAGGATTGACTCCCTTGAAATATTTTGTAAAAATCACTCATGTTGTAAGAAATACTAGTGGTCATAAGATGAGGGTAGAATATAAAATCCCCAAGGCATATGTTTGTTAGGACAAATTATGCATGCCAGAAACTTTTTTTTTAATAAAAGATATCAGTGACAAAATTATTCTGGGAAAACCTTGGTTTGTGCATATATATCCCATAATTCGGTGGGATGAGAATAATGTGATTGGTACTCTTGAAAACAAACAAATTAAGTTTGAATAGTATGAACCACCCTATACCAGGTATATAAACCTGATAAAGGAAAAAAATACTTTCCAAAACTAAACAAATGGATTTCCTGAAAAATAAAATTTGTTGTTTGACTATTGATCAAACTCATCAAAATCCTAAACTGATTGAAAAAATTGAATTGTTAAAAATCAATTTTCAATAGAAATATGTATAGACCATCCAAATGCTTTTTGGCAAAGATAAACATGTGGTTAGCCTTCCATTTGAAGAAAGTTTTTAAGAGGGTAATAACCCTACTAAGGCAAGACCTTGCCAAATGAACTCTAAATACTTAGAATTGTGTAAAAAAAAATTGATTCTCTTTTACATAAAGGTCTAATAAGGCCTTCAAAATCTCCATGGTCTAGCACGGCCTTCTATGTTAATAAACATGTTGAATAGGAAGGAGGAGTTCCGAGGTTGGTTATAAACTATAAACCTCTCAACAAAGTCCTCAGATGGATCAAGCATCCGATTCCAAATAAAAAGGATTCATTAGACAGATTATATGATGGTCTAATATTTTCTAAAGAGAAAATACATAAAGACCCCACTAATCTTGTTTGAGATTTTCAAAAAGATACTTATACTTTAAATTTGACCTATTACCCCACTATTCTTACTCAATCCATTGCAAATACATCATTTTTTGCTGAATTTCGTCCCAATAAAGAGAGAGAAAACATGCACCAATTAGGTGTTGCCACATGTTAAATATAATTAATTTCATATTTTGTTTACTTTTTTGATAAATTTTTCCTTTTTATTTAATTTATCACCCACCCCATCCAGCAATGCCCCCTCCCCCCACGTCCAGTAGCTCCCCTCCACCATTCACCCTCATTCATCAGCCCCACCCCCCGTCCAACACCCCACCTCATCAGCATCTCCCCCGAACTCCCCAAACCCCCCACTCCATCAGCATCTCCCCGTCTAATTTTTATTTTGTTCAAACCACTTCAAAAAATAGTTTTATGATTGAATTGAGTTTTAAGATAGTTAAATGATATGATTTAACTGCAAAATGGAGCTTTAATGATATGATTTTAAAAAAAAAGCTTCAATGGAGCTTTAATGGAAGAGCTATAATGGTGTTGAAGAAGACATTATGTTGAAGAATAAATTGTGGGTAGTTAAATGATATGATTTAACTGCAAAGTGGAGCTTTAAAAAAAAAAAAAAAAAAAGCTTCAATGAAGCTTTAATAGAGGAGCTTTAATGGTGACATTGTGTTAAAGAAGAAAGGGTGGGTGGGTGGGGAGAGGAGAGAGGTGTATGGGGTACTTTAAAAAAGAAAATAAATATTTTTTTTAAAAGAATATAAATTATATATCAATTATTTACACGTGGCAGCTTTAAATAGGTCAAAAAAAAGTCAAATTTGAGCCCTTTCGTGCACCTATGGCACGTGTATACATCAGAGGGTCAAAATGGTGTATTTACAATGGAATAAAGAAAAACCGTGGGGTAATAGGTCGAAGTTAAAGTTTAGGTATCTTTTTACAAAACTCGAACAAGATTAGGGGGGTCTTTATGCATTTATTCTTTTCTAAATTTGATTTGAAATCAGGTTACTAACAAATCTAAATAATGGAAGTAGACAAATATAAAATGGCTTTTAATGTTACATGGGACAATTTGAATGGAATGTCATGCCATTCGGACTGAAAAATGCTTCTTCAGAATTTCAGAATATTATGAATGAAATATTTATGCCCCATAGCAATTTTACAATTGTTTATATTGATGATATATTAGTGTTCTAAAAAAAATATCGAGACACATTTTAGATCTTTTCAAAAAAAAAATTATTATACAAAATGGCTTAGTCATATCGAAGCCAAAAATATTCCTTTTTCAGACAAAGGTAGATTTCTCGATCATATTATTGCCCAAGGGAAAATCATCCCTATAAACAGAAGTATTGAATTTGCTTCTAAATTTTCTAATATTATAACAGATAAAACCCAATTGCAAAAGTTTCTGGCTAGTCTGAATTATATCCCTCATTTTATAAAGGATTTGACAAAGACACAGCTAGCTTGTATGATAGACTGAAGAAAAGTCCAAATGCATGGGCAGAGAGTCATACTCTCGCAGTAAAAAATATTAAAGAAAAGGTCAATAACCTACCATGCCTTACTTTGGAAAATCCCAATTGGGAAAAAATCATTGAGACTGATGCCTCTGACATTCGCTATGGTGGAACTTTGAAGAAATATTCCCCACAAGATAAGCAGGCCTATGTTATTTAATTTTTTTCTGGAAAATGGAATGCTAGCCAAAATAATTATGTAACTGTGGCTAAGAAAATCCTTGCTATAGTCAAATGTGTTTTATAATTTCAAGGCAATATTTATAATCAAAAGTTTATTATAAGAACAGATTGCTAGGCTACTAAATTTATTTTTAATAAAAATTGCAAGCACGATGTGTCAAAGAAAATGTTTGCCAGATGGCAAGCTCTGTTAGCTCCATTTAATTTTGAAATCCAACATTTAAAAGAATCAGATAATACTCTGCCCGACTTTCTTACTCGTAAATATCTAACCTAATGTTTTCAATGTTATACAGGATGGCATCCCAAGGGTCCAATTCCTCTTATAGGGGAAGGGGAAAAGGTAGATCAACCTCCACTAGAGGCAGAGGTAATGTCCTTGCCCAGATTGGTAATCAAAGGCTTGTAGCCCCGAACATTACAAGTTTAAGTACATCAGATCTTAATACCGATGAACATATATACCAAGAATTCTTGAATTTCATGAAATCGAAATCCAAAAATCAAGGGGAGCCCTCATATGATAGTGCTCTCAAAGATAATGATAATGAGAGTATGGAACTCTATGAGTGAAACAAAGTAGAAGAGGTCATACTTCTTCTTGAGAACCATGATCTCAGATGGAGAGAAAATCCATGGCAACTCGTGTAGAAGTACATGGATAATACATTCTATACTACTGCTACATACAAATACAAGAATCATTACGAGACTATATTATCTCAAATAGCATCTGCTGAAATTCAGCACTTTTATGCAAGTGGTAATGTCAGGAAAGATTATAATTTCTCAAATATTATAATCAAAATGATTTTTACTCTTGAAGAATGGGGCTTGATTACCCTTAAATAAAAGGAATATATTCATCCTGAATAACAAAAAATTGCAGTTAAATATAATTACTGGGATTATGTTGAGAGTTGTAATAAGACTCTATTATGTGAGAATCCTGAGAGGTCTCATTCATGGTTTATCAAAGTTTGTGGAAATGTCTACAAACAATGTATACCAAATCGGTTTGCTCAATGGTGGATCTTGTATGGTCCTTCAGAAAAAACTTTGCCTAAACCTTTCAAAAGTCTTTATAATGACTAGATAGAAGTATCACCAATACTTTTCAAATGCAGAAAGAGAATATTTATGTTGAAGGAATATCGACAATGTATTTCTTCTTTGAATTCTCCATTTCTTGGATCTTAAAATGGTTCATAGAGGTAAAATCAAACCTCGACAATGTATTATGTTTAATGAGAATTTATTATACTAAATTCCTGAGTAAGTTAAATCAACAAACTGCAAATGGAAATGTACATTGCAATCAATTAATAGAAATAATAAAAACAATTGTTACTCAACATAAACAGCAGAAGGGGATGGCTCCATTGTATGAACAAGAGGAACACAGCCCATTCAAGAACATTGCTCGTAAACTTCAAATGGAGAAAGGAGCAATGTCTAAATCAGAGATACTAGCTTCATATATGGAAGAAGTCAAGCGAGATCTAATGAGGAATCTCGATCAAGGATGTCCTTCAGATATGTCCATATCATCCGCAGGTCATACTACAAAAAACGAAGGAGATTGCTTAGCTGGAGAATCCCAAAGCATCCGGAGTGATGAAGAACTAGATCTGGATGAATATTTGAAGCGGTTCCAGGATACATTGGAAGAATCTTTCACGTCTGCAAAAGGCAAAGGGAAAAAATGAAATATTTGAAGACCCCACTGCAAATAGGATTACTGGGGAACACAGCTTGATGACAGACATCTCTTATAAAGCGCACAGTAGAGGCCACTGACTTTTGTAAAGAGTAAAGGCCATAAATAAATAGTAAAGGCTAATGTAAACAGTAAAGGCCAATAATTTTCGTTTGTTATTTTCTTGGAGTATTCGTTATATAAGGAAGCCCAATTTTATTTTGAGAGATAGGTTTTAGAACCATCACTCTCTCTACTACTCTTTCTCTGCTCTCTTGTAATATTTTTCTTGGTTTGAAATAAAGCTCTGGTTCTGAGCACAACCATCTGACATAAAGATATTTAAATTTTTTTAATTTTAAATTTTAATTTCCTTACTTATCATAGCCTAATGATAGGCTAAATACTTAGTGTTGAACTATAGTAGTCTATGATACTAGTATGATATGACATACGTTATTCAAATAAGAATCAAATCATCCAAATGATATTAAGGTCGCAATACATAGACATACAGTAATAGTTTTGATTCAGGTTTCATGCCAGAGGTCTAATTGAAAGGCATGTTAGCCAGAAAGGTATTAAGGGCTGAGTTTCGGACCCATTTTAAATTAAAACTATTCCTATGAATTTATGCTTTGCTTGAAAATGTTCCTGGAATATCATTTGAAGCGATCCAGTATTATTATTATTACTATTATTACTTTTTTTTTACTATTATTATTGTTGTTATATTATTATTATTATTACTACTACTACTACTACTACATATTTTTTACTATTATCATTACTATTATATTATTATTATTATTATTATTATTACTTTACTACTATTTATAAGTGAAGGTTGGGGTGAATACCAAAGGTAGTTCGGTAATTTTAGTCATGACAACCTTTACTTATATATAGTAGTAAATAAAATGGTTACACATGCATATGATTTTTTCCTTATATTTATTAGTTTTGTCCTCATTTTTATTGTGCAAGCTATGTTTTGGACCTGTTTTAAATTAAAACTATTCCTATGAGTTTATACTTTGCTTGTAAATGTTCCTGGAATATCATTTGAAGCGATCCAGTATTATTATTATTACTATTATTACTTTTTTTTTTACTATTATCATTACTATTATTATTGTTATTATATTATTATTATTATTATTATTATTATTATTATTACTACTATTATTACTTTACTTTACTACTATATATTTTTTACTATTGTCAGTATTATTATTATTATTATTATTATTATTATTATTATTATTATTATTATTATTATTATTATTATTATTATTATCTACTTTACTTTACTACTATTTATAAGTGAAGGTTGGGATGAATACCAAAGGTAGTTTGGTAATTTTAGTCACCCCAACCTTTACTTATATATTGTAGTAAATAAAATGGTTACACATGCATATGATTTTTTCCTTATATTTATTAGTTTTGTCCTCATTTTTACTGTGCAATAAAATGGTTGCACATGCATATTGCTTTTTCTTATATTTATTTATTTTTTGCTCATGTATTATTTTAATAATATTTTTATTTAGACCTTTGTAATTGAATTATACGTGACACTTTTTTTTATAAATATCTTTTTGTTCCTTATTAAATGACTACCAAGAGTATTTCAATAATTTTATGGTGCAATAAAATGATTACACATGCATATTGCTTTTTATTTATATTTATTAGTTTAGTCCTCATTTTTATGGTGCAATAAAATGTTTACACATGCATATTATTTTTTCTTATATTTATTAGTTTTGTCCTCATGTATTATTTTATTACTTATTTTTATACCCCAAGGGTATTTCAGTAATTTTATGGTGCAATAAAATGGTTACAATGCATATTGTTTTTTTCTTATATTTATTAGTTTTGTCCTCATTTTTATGGTGCAATAAAATGGTTACCCGTGCATTTTGATTTTTTCTTATATTTATTAGTTTTGTTCTTATGTATTATTTTAATAATATTTTTATTTAGACCTTTGTAATTGAATTATACATGGTAGTATTTTTTTATAAATATCTTTTTGTTCCTTATTAAATAACTACCAAGGGTATTTCGGTAATTTTATGGTGCAATAAATATTTCAAAATTGACGTATGTCTCCTCAACTTATATATATGAAACTTTCAAATGAGACGTGCATCATGTACTTTTCCAGGAATGTCCAAATGAAAGACGTGCCACCAACTGTAGTTGCCACAATCTAACTAGATTTTTATCGACTTATATAATTACTTTTGTATTGGTTGGACCAGTCTAGCAAGCTCAATTTTGTTCCACATTAAATGTATATATTATGTTAACGTTGATTCATTGTACTACATTTCTTTTTGTTACTCCTATACTAAACAATTAAAACAATTAGGAAATAATCTTTCCCAAAGTTAAATCTCTTTTTTTCATTAGTGTTGCCAAAATCTCCAAGCCTTGCATAGGCACGGGTGTATATATATTGATAAAGAAATGGACCTTGGGCCTAACTCAACCTGAAAAGCTAGCTCATGGGGGGATTTTCCAAGACCATATAAGGAAATCAAGGACCCTTTAATCCACTGATGTGGAACTCTAATACCCCCCGCACGCCCAGGGCTGGACATCTGGAGCGTGACCGATGTGGAACTCCAATAACCCCCGCACGCCCAGGGCTGGACATTTGGAGTATGGACAATATAAGATGGGGGGCCCAACATTGGAAACAATGAACTGGTGAACCTGACTCTGCTATCATGATAAAGAAATGGACCTTGGGTCTAACTCAACCTCAAAAACTAACTCATGAGGAGAGAATTGCCCAAGACCATATAAGGAGACCAAGGACCCTTTAACCCACCGATGTGAGAGTCCAACATATATATATAAGGACCCTTTAACCCACCGATGTGAGAGTCCAACATATATATATATATATATATATATATATATATATATATATATATATACATATATACATATATATGTATATATATACATATATACATATATATGTATATATATGTATAGATATGTATATATATGTATACATATATATATACATATATATACATACATATGCATACATACATATACATATACATATATATACATACATACATATACATATATATATATATACATATTTATACATACATATACATATATATATATACATATACATATATATATATATATATATATATATATATATATATATATATATATATATACATATATATATATTTATGTTGCTTATCGAACCCAAATTTTGACTAACTCTTTTCAAATTAATCTAGTAAATAAATTAGGTGATGAAAAACTGTTTGAATCAGAGTATCGGTTTTCGTTTTGCTCTTATTATCATCGGTTTGGAGTTTGGACTGTGGTGTAAATGTGCCGAGGTTTGATCCATGATCCTTAATAGTGGCAGAGTCAAAATTTTTACTATGGGGTTTAAAATATAAAGAAGTAGATATATATACCAACCGGAAGAGATTTAACGTATACTATATATTCTTAAAAATAATTTTTCAAATATATATTAATATTAATAGTCGTGGAAGTTCATCTAGCTCCTAGCTACCTCCCCCCCCACCCCGCTCTTTGGATTAGCTATTGAATGAGAAATGTAGGGACGTTGTTCCATACATAAAGGAGAAAAGAAATTTGTGGAATAGAAATACAAAAGCACTTCCACTAGTTTAAACTAAAGAGCATGGGGAGGTATTTTCTTTAGTCCAAAATTTCTTTTCCTTTTTCTTTCAATTTTTGCGCCTTGTTTTAAACTAAAGCAACAATATTTTTCTGTTTATTTTCTTCCCACCTCTTTTTATAACAATAATAGTTCTTCAAAAATGGGGTTTTCAAAAAGATTCCATAGTTCACATTCATTCGTTATAAATTTAGAGGCATTGTCTCAGATTTTACATATCCCTTATTCTTCCTCTCTTCTCCATTATTTTCGAAGACTAAAAGTAACTGTCAAATGAGATTTGCTGCGTTCTGTAAATTTGCTTGAGTTTTGTAATCATGATGACCTACATGATTTCCATACGTTTCAGCAGTTACTTTGAAAAACTTACTGTATTCTGTAAAATAACAACCAGCCATTATTTTAATTTCTAAACTATGTTTTTCATTTCTCCTTGCTAATTTAGAAAAAATAATTAAGTTTGTGATCTGTCTTATTTTAACTTATCTCCTATATAGATTATTTTGGACGGATAAATGATATCACGCACTACTCTCTTATAGTGGATTCGTTGTTTCTAACACGTTTCATGCATGATATAGATTGGTCAATATAGTATTTTTTAGGTTATTGACTTCACTCTAACAGATGACTACAACCATTATATACATTCTTCTTTTTTTTTTTTTTTTTTATTATTATTATTATTTTGGTAATTTACACTAAATGTGAAATTTGACAAGAAATGGGGATATAATTTAGGTCACTTTACATCTTAAAATTTCAAGCCCAAAATGTCATTAATATTCTAATCCTTAAAAACCTAATCCAAGGTCCTGTTGTTTACCACTTACTTTGTATTTTAGTTACGCTTTTACATTGATCTTCACTCCATATTTTCGAATCTTTAGTTGACATTTGCTTGATAATAAACAATAAACAATAGGGTCATTTGATTTAATTTAAAGGTAAGTTAGTTAGGATTAGTAATGTAATAATTGTACTCGCTCAGTTTTCAAAAAAATATCTAATTTGCCTTGGCTCAGTGGTAAGCTTACCGTGGTGTGCCAGGGTCGGGAGTTCGAAACGCCCCTCCAGCAAAGCTGGGGTGAGGGCGCGTAGGTCAGGCCCGGAGTGGTCCCCCCCTCCCCGACACCTACGGAGTAGGTATGAACCGGGTCGTCCCCTTTTATCTAATTTGACTTGATGCGGAATTTAAGAAAAGAAAGCAAATTTTTAAATCACGTGGTCTTAAATTAAATATATGTCAAATGTACTAAAATATTTTTTAGTCTTGTGGTCTTAAATATATCGTGTGAAAGGTTGGAACTAAGAAGTTGCTAAAAAAAGAGGTTGTTCTTTTTAAAACGAACTAAAGAAGTATGTCATTTTTTTTTTAACACGGATGGAGTATAACTTATGGGTTATATCTTACCAAGTATTATTGTTTAATTTGATATATCACATATGGTACAGTGTTAGGGAAATTAAAGATATATCAATTTGATATTAGCAATGTTTAATTGTATATTATTGTTTAGTGAGAAATTTAACACACTTGGTAGTCTCAAAAAACTACTGTAAACTCCAATTTTTGTTTATTCTAGCGTTATGGCACCTACACTAAAGCTGATAAGAAAATCATTTTCAATTCGTTGCAGGTGGCATAAGATCACGAGCGGTATTTAGCACGGTTGATTATCTTCGACAACCATCAAAAGAAGGAGTTGATTACACCAAGTACTTCGCTTTGATTGCTAAACCGGTAACTGTTCAGATATTTTTGACAGTAGCTGCAACTCGAAACTGGGAATTGCATTAGAGGGATTTGTATAGTGTCTTCTAGCACAGAGATCTCAAAGGAGGATGTATATATGAAATTGTTGCCGGGGTTTTAGATTTCTACACTAGAGAAGGTGTGTCAACTTCAGAAATTTTTATACGGATTGAAATAGACACCATGATGTTAGGTTGTGAAATTATCAAATACCTTGACAAAGTAAGGATTTAAGCAGTCATATTCAGTTATTTTCTTTTTACCATACAATGAGACAATGTGCGAATCATGCTCAGATTTATGTGGATGACTTGATTATTTTCGGAAACGAACATTGTGCTATTGGACAATTCAAAAATCATCTGCACTAATTATTTCCCGAAACGAAAATTGTGCTATTGGACAATTCAAAAATCATCTGCATAAGCGTCTTCACATGAAGGATTTAGGTATAATGAAGTATTTTCTGGATGTTAAGGTCGCTCGCAAATACGCCTTGGACATGATTTTTGTGACCAAAATGTTCGTAGCCAAGCCAATTAACACTCAGAGAAGAATCACGATTTGGCACTAGCCAGGGATCAGCCCTTGTAAAGCCGAATCAATATCATTGATTGGTTGATCGACTTATTGTTGTTAAACTGAACTCGTACAGATTGAAATTTAAGAAGAGACTTTGAAAAAAATATCTCCATTAAAGATAAAAATTGCATTACAATGAATTAGAATGACTATCTTGGAGAAATCAACTAAATATCTCCCTTATATATATGTTCTATTTTAGCTATGAGTCACAAATACAATCCACTACTCCTAACTAACCGACTGTACATGTTAAGAGTGTGTTACCACCACAAATTGTTGTCTAATCAGCACTAATCAGTAACTAACTCAATCAACCTAATTGGTTAATTCACAACGGCCTATTTCATCACTCCCCTTCAAGTTGGTAGGTTGAATATATTCAAAATGTGCAGCTTGAAAACTAAGTACTCATGTTGTGGTCTGAATAATACCGTTGTCAATATGTCTGCATGTTGTTCTTGTGTCTTCGGGTACAATAATTTCATCAGTCCCTTATGTATCTTTTCTCTAATGAAATGACAGTCTTATTCAATGTATTTTATTCTCTTGTGATAAACTGAATTTTCTACTATCTGCCAACTAGCCTTACTATCAAAAAAAAGATCCACTAGCATTTCCAGTTCCTCTCAGTTCCTTGTATAATGCAATGATCCAAACCAACTTTGAGACAATGGAAACCATGCTCTTATACTCTGATTCTGATGAGTTTCTTGAGATGGTTGCTTACTTCTTTGACCTTCATGAGATTAAATAATCCCCATGCTAGATCAAGAACCCGATTACAGGCCTTCTTGTGTTGTGATACACGAGGAAAATACAAAAATGAAAACACAAATACAGAAACTACGAGAACAAGGAAAACAAGATAGAAAACAAAAATAGATAGATAGATTGACACAAAATGACGAAGAAAGGACAACCAAAGGGTATGTCAAACCTGAAGACCCTTCTTTCGATTACCACAAGCAACAATATCTTATGAAGACCGAGAGTGAAGTTAATCACTCGTAACCAACATTTCTAACAAGTCCATTAAGCTCCTAACAAGCTTTCAATAAACACTCTCAAGTGTAAATTCATTCAAAATCATCTAAACCTAAAAGCAAGAGCAACCTAGTTATTTATAGCCCATGGCTATTTATTACTATTGCACCCAAAAGTGACCCTAAATGCTAATTGGGCTCAAAAGTGACCAAAAAGTCAAATACTCAAGACTATGGGCTCAAAAATGATCGACAAGGCATTCTTCTTTTGTCCCTCATCCTCACGGTGGATCACCATACTCCTCCTCATCCCTAAAGCTTTGCCAATTGCCTTGAGCTTGCATTTGACTTGTACCATTCTCTCCTTCTTGAGGAGAATTTTTCCTTAAATTCAAGAATTCATCATGTTCAAGGTCAAGAATTTTAGAGGAGTCCTTGGAATTAAGAGGGATCATAACTTGCTTAGCCAAGTAAAGTGGAATGTACTCTCCTTCTTGAGGTCAAACCTCTTAAAATGATGCCTTGTTGGCTAGTATATTTTGGATGGTGATATTCCTATCACATGGATCCACTCCAACTTCTTTATTCTCATCAATATTGTCAACCCCTTCTATAGGCCTTTCCTCTTGCTCCACTTTATCTTTGTAATATGGATCACCTTTTCAAAGTATGATTGCTCTTTGAGTTTGGCACTCACTCATTCGGTTACCCCATCCTTGACATGTAAAGCATTGGGTCCCTTAAGATTAGATTATCTTCTTCTCTAGGGAGATACCTTGGAGTATTTTTCTCAATGGCCTTCTTCTAAAAATTCTACTTGAATTCGGAGCCTTGACTCCACATGGAGGGAACTTGATTCCCCATCTTAGGCTTGAATGCCTCCTTCGCTGCCTTGATATCTTATTCAACATCAATAGCTACCTCTAAGAGATCATCCATCCGGGCAAACTTGTGTATTGACATTCGAGAGGCAATTTCTTGATTCAGCCATAGTTTGAGTCAGATCTTAGTGTACTCTTCATCCTTGCTGTAATCAGACTTCAAGAGTATATTTTGAAATTCATCATAGTACGCTTCAATACTCTTGTCTTCTTATCTCAAATTGTATAACTTGGTAAACAACCCTTGTCTATACCTCTATGGTACATACTTGGCTCTGACAAGGGCCTTCATTACATCCCATGATGTATAATGACCTCCGTGAAGAACCCTATGCATTCTCTTAACCGATTCCCACCAAGTCAAAGAATATCCTTCAAATTGAACAACAACATAGGGTGTCTTTTTAACTTTGGGAAAATCATTAGCTGGGAAGATCCTATCACATTGTGACTCCTACTTGAGGTTTTCTTCAGGATCACTACCTCCATGAAAGCTAGGAAGAGTGACCTTGATAGAGTTGAGGCCTACGTCCTGGCGTCCATATCCACCTTAGTCCTTTAGACCATGTCCCTGAGCATCATACTCATACTTCCTTCTACATATCCCTCAAACTCTCCTTGAACTCTAATGACTTGGTTCGGTGGTATTTGATTAAGTGCAGCTTGGTAGAGTGGGTATGGATTTTATGGTCTTTGGTAGTGTGGTATTTGGATTTATGGTACTTGATAGGGTGGGTTGAGGCCTTGTGGTATAAATTCTTATGGCACTTGGTAGTTTGAAACTTGGGTTTATGGTGTTTGATAGTTTGAACCTTGGTTTTGTAGTGTTTGATAGGGTAGAGTGAGAATTCGTAGAGTTTAGGATGGGTTTTGGGGCGTTTGTTGATTGAATTGTAGTGGTCGGTCTGCATGTTGTAGAGTTTGGTTGGTAGTAGAAGTAGGTGCAAGAACACTTACTTATAAAGAAGGGTACAATATGTAGTGTAGAGTTCTAGGAGAGATAGTGGTAGAAGTTTGTTGGGTGTGCCTGCTTGAAGTGGAACCTCCATTGTTAAAGTTTCCTTCAAAACTCACCACCCTTCCATCCATATTCGTTATTCTTCTTTCCACATTTGATACCTTCTCCCCGATGACTGATATCTTTTCATTCATAGCATTCATACCTCATCATATCCCTGTAATAACTTCCAAAATAGTATCAAGACTTGTCCCGCTTGGGGTAGGTTGGATCTTATCCTCCCATGTCGTGGTACCTATCAAAAGATTCTCAACACAACTAACAAAAAAGGTTAACGTTAGTGAATTTAACTCTCTCAATCCAAGTGTTTTGGATTGTCTCATAGTTAGCAACTTGTTGGTATATGACATGTCAACTTGCTACTCGATTAGATGGGTTCTTATTAAGAAAAGAATGGATGACTCAACCAAGTACTAAAGGACTTGAACTTAAGAAGTTAACTAGGAAATAAATGATAAAACGTACAAATAAAAGGGACACAAAATAATAACGAACTCAAAACCCGATTAAACAACTTAGTAGATCAATTACTAGTAGTTAATTAGTGTTAAGAATCAAAAGAAATGAAAAGATAAGTCAAGAAATAAAACTAAATGATTGAACCTGAGACAATATCAAATTTAGGATGTTTGAGGGAAGATTGGGCGCATATATTGGGTGCACCTTGGGCATAGGTTAAACCAGAAACTGCCCTTGGTTACCTGCTCTTGATCTGCTTGAGAAGATGGGGCGCAGATGCTTCCAGGCCACTTGGAAAAGGTTAGATTTCCCCCCTTTGTGGGTCTCCTTTACTTCTTTCTCTTGGAATATTCCTTGGGCCCTTTGGATATGCTTTGTACTAACACTTTTTCTTGCTTTTTCTTTCTCTTTAGTGGATCAAACATGCGATAGTTGAACAATCTTCCTTCTTCAAGACATGAACAACATTAAGAACACAAGAACATTAAAATTTGACCCTTAAGCAAACAGACTAAAAATTTGACGAAATTTGAACTCCAAGCTCCTTTAAAGCTTCCAAACACAGCTCAAGCAATCTTAAGCTCAAAGTCTCAACCAAAAAATTCAGATTTCAACACCCACTTCTAATTTCATCAAACTCAAGTTTTCAACAATGGTAGACCTTTGATTTAGTTTCGATTAAGCTCAAATTCGAGACTTTCACTAAAATAGTGCTAGGGAACAAGAATCTAGCACTAGAAACTCAAGAAAACACGAAGATAAAAAAACTCAAAATTCAAGATCAACCCAAAAATGTGGATAGCAACTTTTTTGTAATTTTTTTATTTTTCTAGATAACGAGAACCAAGATTGACTTTGTGGGAATGAAATCAAGCTCGACTTTGCTATCAAATGATATACAAGGAAATACTGTCACGACCCAAATGGCCATGAGTGGCACCCACACTAACCTTCCGGTGGGAGAACCATCTAAGTCAAATCATTACCCAATCACTTAGTCAATATTAAGGAATATTTTCATAAAACCATCTTAACAATAATAATCTGGGGTTAATCATCAGTAACGCGGAAACAAACAATCTACTTACTGAATTTCCCAAGACCCAAAAGTCATCGTACAAGAACTACTAACAAAGATCATGTCTAAAGAGATATCCAAAAAGAAAAGTAAATAAAGAATATTTCATTGCCCAAAAGATGGACAAGAATAATTAAGATGACCCATGGCAGTCTGGAGACGGAGTGCTCACCCATGGATCAAGATCTTCTATCAAACTCTAGAGGTAAGATCATGTATGAGCCTCTAGAACAATTTCTGCACTCAACAAAAGAAGAGTACAGGGTAGTATCAGTACAAACCACTATGTACTGGTAGAAATCATAAGCCAACTCAACTTAATAACATGTACACAACATAAATCAAATAACAAGTAGACAGACATAATCACATAACAAATTCTAATTGGACCAACAACACAACAATAACAAGTCAACAGTGTACACAAACAATCCACATAACTATCAAGAGTATCAATCATACTGTAAACATCCACCAACTCAACACAAGTATGTACACACATGCTATGGGACTTATTTCTGCCCAAATAGTCATGACCTGCAGGGAACAATCTATGTTCATGTACCGTACCGGCGTGGTAATCGATCAAATATAAATATAAATGTACCGGCATGGTACCCGATCCAACATAAATATAAACGTATCAGCGTGGTACCCGATCCAACATAAATATAAACGTACCAGCGTGGTACCCGATCCAACATAAATATAAACGTACCGGCATGGTACCCGATCCAACATAATTATAAATGTACCGATGTGGTACCCGATCCAACATAAATATAAACCAGTATTGTCAATATAAATTTACATATCCTCACAGCATACCATACTATTTACCAAGTTTACAAGTACACTTAAAGTCATAAGACAATTTTCATCAAGTCAATTTTCAACAAACATTTATACACGAGTCAACAATCTAAAAATCATCAATTTCAAGCATGTCCGAATACCAATCCACTAGTATCCAATTTAGGAGCATACACACAATTAAGTTGAGTCTAAACTCCAATTAAACCATAACCTACCTCATTTATTAGGTTGATTATTATTAGGTTTAACTTTATTAAACTCAAGGACCCCATTAATGACTTAAATTACCTCCGAATACTCAAAGAATATCGATACTACTCACCAGTGTAAGTCATAAATCATGTATACAAACTATAAAGAGCGCTAACATAAGGAAGATGAGAAATTTCACAAACGACGGGGAGGATCATTACATCAGATACCAATTAAATAATCGTTCGTCCCCGAATGGGCAAAGAAAAGACAAGAAAAAAAAACAAGGAATTACCTAAATCAACAAAAAACTGTAGATACTTGCTATGCATTTCTTCTTTGGTTTCCCAAGTGACCTCCTATTCTTCTAATGGACCTTCACAGACGTGATCTCCTTAGTCCTCAATTTACGGACAACCAAATACCTACTCGAGCCAATGCGTACCCCCACCACCCCAAACTCGGGAGGTTCAATCAGCATACAACAACACAAGACATATTCTTTACCCATATATATGCAACCGTCCTATACTGGCTGATAAATATAGGTGCATGCTAGTCATAGGCGATGCGCATGCAAGAATTAATGCAAAGTACACAATCAATATCACAACTCATCATAATTGTCCTCATCAGGACCCTCATCATCTTAATCAACCTTCGGCCTTGTCGGATATCGACTTATCATCAATAGTATTCTCTGACCTTTTCGGGTATCAACATGTCATAAATATATCCTCTGACCTTACCGGGCAACAACATCATCAAAACGATATCCTCCGGCCATGCTGGATATAAATATCATCACAATAGTCGAATAACATACACTAAAATACTTATAAAAATAGTCATATCACCATAAAATATCTATCTAGTCAATACTTTTCAACTACTCATTATTAGCTAACCAACACTTATTATAATAGGATTACTAGTTCGTTAGCCATCACATAACCTCTAGTTATTAGCCTAAACATTATCCTTTACATAATCCTTATCCACGGGATATCAACTAACCACTATTTATTTAATAGAAAACATTGGACATCTAGTTAAGGTTTATTACTAGACCAAAACTGCCATTTATCCACCACCATTCATTATTATCAACTAATCATCCTATATTCATTAATCATTACTAGACAACACATTACTACTTATCACCTAATCATTTTTTATTAACTGACACCATTCGATATCTAACCATCATTTACCAACTAATCCTTACTTAACAATTCATTAGTTAATCATTTATCAACTATTCAAAGTTATTAACTAGTCATCTCTTATTACCAATATCTCTTATTCTCTAGCCTCATTAACACACAACTCCTCGTTTATCGACTAATCGACATCACAAACTTAGTCATCAATACAACTGACTCCACCTATGCACGACCCGACCTCACCATAAGTCACACATTAACAATCGTTAGCTACCATATTTCAACTAAGCAACACTCATTAACAAATACATTGGATTCCTAGCAATCACCACTATCTAATCAATAAAGTCGTAAGTAACATACTGCACCTTCCTCCGTCCTATATCAGAGAGATGTGTATACATACATATATGTATTCATAAATTGTAATTGTATTACTTACGCTGATAAACACTCCTCGGATATTCAAACATTAACATAACACAGCCATTGGCTTATTAGTTTATCCAGAGTAGTCACAACATTATAATCACGGCCTTAGGCCCATATACACATCCAAAACTCATATTGATAATCATATTTATAAGTCGTAGCATATCTCTAATCATCTCACATATAGGAGATATCTCACATATTAGAGGCATAATATAGATAGACATGTAATCGTCTATAGGATATCTTATATTGATAGGTCATCATGACTATGAGGAATATCACCTCTCTAGGCCAATTTGCATATCTAAGAGGAATTGCATCTCTATAGGTCAATCATCAAGTCTAAGAGGAAATAATATCTCTATAGGCCCAATATCACTTCCATAAAAGTATCATAACTATAACTCAAAGGCACAATCCAAGAAAATCAATACAAGTTACCAAGTTACGAAGTAACCTTATTCTAAGGTTTACTAGACTCATCTATGTCTAACATCTACAACTTAGTCCACAAGACTTAACATAATATAAGTTTAGGCCTAAGTGGGCCAGACGATCCCACTTCTAATCCTCAATTTTCATAATTAGGCACACTATACCCCAAACCAGGTTAAGGTATCTAGTTCATCTTCTAGATGTCAAGTAAGCCATATTCAAGCCTAAGACAGCAGCTTCGACTAGAAACAAGGTACTCAAGACAACTCTACTCAACTTACGATTCCAAGACTACTACACTAGCCCAATAAGGCCAAATATATAAATCACGCTTCAAATACTAAAATCATATCCCAAACATAGGTTTAAATCATCTCATCGCTACAACTAATCTAAACTAGAGAGAAAAAGCAATAGGATTCAAAAGGGGTATAAACATGTCATTTTACGGGTCCCAAGCTCGCATCTAAACTCCAAACATCAACAAGCAAGGCCAAGTCATCCTACTTATAATCAAGCCTAACTTCCATATCCACACACAACATATATCACACATCATCTATGAAGAAAAATCGACAGAAGCCAACCATAACCCACACTTAGAAAACTTTGCATCAAACTTTTTCTCTTCTAAAAAATCCAAAACAATCCTTAAGTAATTTTTATGTTACTTTTTACTCTTAGAATAAATAAGAATATCATCAATAAAGACAATCACAAAATAATTCAAGTAGGGTTTACATATCCCACTAATGCACAAAAGACATCACAAGAAACTCATTATGACCATACCAGGTTCAAAAACAATCTTAGAAATATCGTTAGGCCAAATCTTAAGCTAATGATACCCGGAGCTCAAATCAATCTTAGAAAATATGAATGCACCCTGAAACTGGTCAAATAATCATCGATACGGGGCAAATGATACTTATTATGGAATGTAACTTGTTCAACTGCCTATAGCCTATACACATACGAAGACTACCATCTTTCTCCTTCACAAACAAGACCTGGGTACCCTATGGAGAGGCAGTTGGATGGATAAAACCCTTACTCAACAAGAAATATCCACCAAGTATCACTCAAGGAAATATCAATCATGCTATTTAATAATTTATTTATTCTCCCATTCAGGATCATCCTTAATTATTTTATGAATGTAACTAAGACGTTTGATTTTGCATTGCCACTATCATGGAAATTACTATCTTCTAAAAGTGTCATATATCAGTCAACTCTATGGGATATGCAAATGCATAATTCAGCCATAAGGTCAAATCAATAATAATTTATCTTCTCAAAATTTTTCCTAACGCATAAATCCACAGCTACAACTTATGTCCTGACAATCACTAACTTAATATTTTTCAACGACAAACACTTCATGGTCAAGCCAAACCTCTCTTATATCACTAGCACCAATTTAATATATATATAGTCATTATTATTTCTGCCTAACAATATTTTTATTATGGGCTTTACTTAACTCTTAATCACCTCAAGAGTGGTCCTCACGCCACTAGCACATAAGCAAGGCCAAACAAAATAAATCGATTATAGATCATTGACAATCTTATCACCAATATCACATTCTAGACAAGTCATCGATCAAATTCTATAGGTATCAACAACCTCTACTATTTTTGTCACTTTTATTTAAAACTCATTATTTTGCCAAGCATTAAGAATTCGTTCACATAAGGAACTCAAAGATAATGTCACTTAGCTAATCCTCACAAAGAACCCATTATAATTTCAATAATAGAACTGCACAAAATTCAAAATACGATCTCAATGACCGGACCACACAAGGATCTCCAAATAATATCAAATAATCGAACTACATAAGGATCCATCCACAACATCATTAACAAGAATGTCTCATTACCAAAAACACATATCACCTCAGTCTTTTATTTATGTCACTTTTTCACCATCTTTTCTTGACATCATATTCTCATATCATCCTTTCAATTCTCATACCATCAATCTCATCAGTATAATAGTACCAAAAATAAGTAAGTACCATAGAATTTCTAGTTTCATAATAACAAGAAATCAAATAATCCCATCACATTTATCAACAAAAACAACTTAGTCAATTTTCATCACTTAACAAAAATAATTCACAACAATGACAAAAATCTAGTAACATAAGTTTAGTCAAATATCAAACACAAGCAATCAATAAGTTCAAAAATTTCACAAGTCTTTAACTATTAACAATAACTTTTAGACCTTATTAACAAATACCAATTGAAATCTCCTAGATTTTTGTTCAAAATTAAGATACCAATTAGAATTGTCTAGATACCAATTGGATTCAATCTAGTAGTCTAAGATTAGGACGACACGATAGAGAGAAAGAAAGAAAAAAGACTTTTACATGCCTCATAGCCTTACGAAGATTGGGTGTGGGGCCCTACACACCAATCTACGAAACTCTATTTGACATTGCTCTTATTAACAGATACCAATTGAATTCAAGTAATAGCATGAAAGAAAGAAGAATTTGAATTTTCCTAGTGTCTTATAGCCTCTCGAAGAAAAGTACAGATGTCTTCGTACCGTTCCGCAAGACTCTACTAGACATGTTCTTGTACGACGAACCTAGGGATTTGATACCAACTTTGTCACGACCCAAATGGCCATGAATGGCACCCACACTAACCTTTCGATGGGAGAACTATCTAAGTCAGATCATTACCCAATCACTTAGTCAATATTAAGGAATATTTTCATAAAAGCATCTTAACAATAATAATCTGGGGTTAATCATCAGTAACGCGGAAACCAAACAATTTACTTACTGAATTTTCCAAGACTCAAAAATCATCGTACAAGAACTACTAACATAGATCATGTCTAAAGAGATATCTAAAAATAAAGTAAATAAAGAATATTTTATTGCCCGAAAGATGGACAAGAATAATTAAGATGACCCATGGCAGTCTGGAGACGGAGTGCTCACCCTTGGATCAAGATCTGCTATCAAACTCTAGAGGTGAGATCATGTGTGAGCCTCTAGAACAATTTTTGCACCCAACAAAAGAAGAATACAGGGTTGTATCAGTACAAACCACTATGTACTGGTAGATATCATAGGCCAACTCAACTTAATAACATGTACACAACATAAATCAAATAACAAGTAGATAGACATAATCACATAACAAATTTTTATTGGACCAACAACACAGCAATAACAGGTCAACAGTGTTCACAAATAAGCCACATAAGTATTAAGAGTATCAATTATATTGTAAACATCCACCAACTCAACACAAGTATGTACATACATGCTATGGGACTTATTTTTGCCCAAATAGTCATGACCTGCAGGGAACAATCTATGTTCATGTACCGTACCGGCGTGGTACCCAATCCAACATAAATATAAACGTACCAGCGTGGTACCCGATCCAACATAAATATAAACGTACTGGCGTGGTACCCGATCCAACATAAATATAAATGTACCGGCATGGTACCAAATCCAACATAAATATAAACGTACCGGCGTGGTACCTGATCCAACATAATTATAAATGTACCGGCGGGGTACCCGATCCAACATAAATATAAACAAGTATTGTCAATATCAATTTACATATCCTCACAGCATACCACACAATGTACCAAGTTTACAAGGACACTTAAAGTCATAAGACAATTTTCATCAAGTCAATTTTTAACAAACATTCATACACGAGTGAACAATCTAAACACCATCAATTTCAAGTATGTCCGAATACAAATCCACTAGTATCCAATTTAGGAGCATACACACAATTAAGTTGAGTCTAAACTCCAATTAAATCATAACCTACCTCAACCAAAGAATCCAAATTCAAGCTAATTTGCAAAGGTCTTGCCCTTCCGTAAAGCTTCCGAATGGTTCAAATCTGTCCAAATATATAATCCTGCCTTTGAAGCCCGTATTGATGAAAAGAAAGGGCGATTTATTTGCACAATTAGAACTTCTAGACACATGGGTTTACTGATCTCCGACAGGCCCCTTGTCTGGGTGAAAAGATTTTACCATACAGTCAGAAATTCTTTAAGTTCTTTTCTATTTCGGTTGGTGCTTCGGTTCGGTTGTCCGACTTAAGCTATATCCGATATTATTACTTGGTCTGGCGGGCTGAGCGGCTTACCCCAGCCTAGTAGATCCTGTTAATGGTATCAGAGCCTGGGAACTTTCATAGTAGATATACTAGAGATGGTGAACAACGACTAGTATGAACATAAGTCTAAAAACTATGGATATGGGAGAAGTTAGTACGAAAAGTACTAAACTTGAAGAGGTAGATTTACCTCAAAATATTGATATTCTGAATAAATGGACTATTCCTAAAGTTGATATAAAAACTATTTATGAATATGGTTTCTTCGATAAAATCAAACACAAGCAGATTATCAAGACAACTGAACAATCTCTTGCTTTAAATGCTAACGAGCAAACTGTTCAATTACTGAATAAGCGAGATATTGATATTTTTAAACACAATTTTAATTATATGCATATTGGGTTAGTGCAAATTGCTTTCCGGCCCTTAACTCTCAAAGGTCTTCCGGAAACATTTTTAGCAGCTCTTCGAGATGCTAGGAATTTAAATTTCCGCAAATCGCTTATGGGATCTATAGAGTCAACTCTTGCTTATGGTCCTGTTTATTTTAATACTCAGCCTAATTTATTATTATCTCTGACGGATGTGAATATTCTGCATGCTTTAACCTTGAATATTAAAACTCATGGTTATAATTATGCTCCGGGATCGGAGCTTATTGGTTTATCTTACCGCATATATTATCGATTGTTATCTACTTTAAATCCTCGTTGTAAACTAATAGATGATAATTCTGATTGTACTCTGCTTATTGAGACCAATTTTATAAAATCCAAAATAACAACTCGCAGACCAATTCGATGGGATGAAATTGATTTCCCTCAGACTTGGATCTTAAATTCTGTTACTTCTCCAACAAAATTGGCAGAAGAAGCAACAAATTCTGAGTTAACTCAAGTAACTCAAAACTCAGATGGGCAGATCTGTCTATAATTCGACAGTAATCCTCCTGCCTATCGAAGCTCTTTCTCTACTCTTAGACGACTTCCTCAAATTCAGCATATTTCTCCGATAGAACCTTCTGCACCAGTTTATGGTCCAGCTAGGAATCGCGCCGCATCTTTGCATACTTTAAATTCGACAGAAACGCTTGCTACACCTAGAAATGTAGAAAAAATAAAAATCAATCCTAAAACAAATATTGTGCAAGACTTTAATAATGAAAACCCTACTCCTTCGGAGATGGATTTTGATATAAATTCTGTTTAATTATGTCTAAACAAATTATTGATTTTAGTCCTGGCTCTCCAGCCAGAAAATATATTCAAAAAGACTTCTTTGCTGAAAAATGGCAACCCTTTAGAACATGGTTCTTTGAAACCTATTCTAAAGATGAACTTCAGAATATTTCTGAAGAATTCTATGAAACTTGTGCTCTGCATAATCAAATTATATTTTTTGTTCCTTGGTTTATGTCTGCATATTTGCCTTCGTACATAAAACTCATTGAGAGATCCTACCAACACCCTGACGGTACGACTACTCAATCTAAATACCCTCCTCAATCTTCCTTTATTTTACCAAATAATACTGGTATGACTTTTACCGCTTTTCAAAAATTCATTAATGATGATATTGGAAAAATCACAATTTCTGAAATAAATAATCTTATTTCTCAGAATAATTATTTAAGTCTTTATGTTAAAGTTCTTGGTGAACATATTGGTTCTTTGGATACTAAACTCGATGAACTTATTTTATTAGTTAATAAACTAAGTACTCAGTTAAACTCTTCTAATATTGCTTCAACCTCAAAATCTATCAAAGAAAATGAGGAATCTATATTCACTGCACCTTGCATTCAGCCACCACTCGAGATAGAAGGATTTACAACGACTTCTTCTACCTCTTGGGAGCGCTTGGAAATTCTTTTTGATAAAAAATTCAAGGGTCTTAATCTTCAACCTCTTAATATGGATCTTGATAATATTCAGACTATTGAGTCTAATTTTGCAGATAATATTGCTTCCACCAATAACCCGGGTGAAGTTCTGTCTTCAGAACTGAATAAACTCCGAGGAATGATGAAAAATCAGCCAGGCAAAAAATATGCCGATATTCCTCGCATGACTACTGCATATTATCCCCGTCCTACTCCTCAAGATGTTCTGATAGAGGAAAGGGATTGGAATATTACAAACACTTCCTATAATGGTGATGCCATCTATGAATGGAATATTGACGGATTATCCGACCGCCAAATCTCTATATTAATCCATCGTATGTCAATGTATGCCACAATTTGTATGGCTACACGTGCTACGGCTAGGAACGATAGATCTGACCAGACAATCTGCAAAATGATTGTTGCTGGGTTTACCGGCCAACTTTGTGGTTGGTGGGATAACTTCCTAGACGATACTAAACGCCAAGAAATTTTTAATGTCGTAAACCCTAATGAAGGCAAAGACAATCTTGGCCGAACTCTAACGGCAGGACGATCCGATGCCGTTTATACTTTAATGCTGACTATTATTGAACATTTTGGTGGTAGATTTACCAACCATCACGAAAATATTCGAACTCTTTTGAATGGATTAAAATGCCGCCATTTAGGCGAATTTCGATGGTATAAAGATACCTTTCTCAGTCGGGTCATGGATTTACCCGAAAGCAGATACGAACACTGGAAAGCCAAATTCATTGATGGGCTTCCTCCTCTCTTCGCAGAACGTGTTCGTAAAACTCTTCGTGGATCGTATGGAGCGATCCCTTATTCAGAAAAAACTTATGGTCAATTGATCGTAGCTTGCACTCAAGAAGGCTTAGCCCTTTGTAATGAGTTAAAACTGGCTAGACAGATCAAAATTGATAAAATCCGAGAAAAATCTCAATTGGGTGATTTCTGTGAACAATTTGGCATGGAAAAACCCATCATTCGAAAACCCCAGAGGAATTCGAAATATCAGTACAAATCCAAACACCCTCGTCGTAGAAGTCGAGAAGAGCGAGAAGCTCGAAAATTATTTCGTAAATCTACTAGATTTGCGAAGAATTACTCCAAACGTCCGTTATCCAAAATTAAATGTTATAAATGCAATCAATATGGTCATATTGCTCCTAACTGCAAATTGCAAAAATTGAAATCTCTAAATCTTTCTGATGAAGTTCACGATCAAGTTTATAACTTATTGTATACTTCTGATTCTGATTCTATGTCTGATTCTACTTCTGAAAATGATTTTGAATTACCAAATTCTGATAATGGCTTCAATCAAAAAAATTGTGCTGATTGTGACAAACCCGATTGTAATTGTGATGAAGTAATGTATAAATTGCAAGCTCAATTTGAGGATCTTGATTTAGATGTCAAAACTCTAACTGCTGAAAATGTGCTTAAATTACTGAAAGATGTCACGGATGAAAAACTTCGTGAAAAAATTCTGCATCTTGCAACTCAAAAGTCCTCTATTCCTTCTACTGCAAAAGATGATTTTGAACATCAGCCTATGGCATATTCTTTGGCCGAAGTTAATCGAAGATTAGCTTTGAGCAAAACTCCAGGTAGAGATACTACCTTTGATGATTTGAAAGTTGAAATTGAAAAGCTAAAAAAAGAAATTGTTTCTTTAAAACAAAACCAGATAATTACTGATCATCGACTTTCAAAGCTTGAAGAAAAAGAAAGTTTTTCAAATTCAAACTCTTCAAAAGGTAAGGAAAAGGAAAACGAAATTAAAAATTCTGAAAATCTTGAATCATTTCAACTTGAAAAATTCAATATTGAAAATCTGAAAAATGATTCTTTTCTTAGAATGATGCAAATTGTTACTGCTCATAAGTGGTATATTAATTGCACCATTTTAATAAACAAGAATTCTTTATCACTAATGTCGCCATGATTGATAGTGGGGCAGACGTTAGTTGTATTCAAGAGGGATTAATTCCCACAAAGTATTTTCAAAAAACCACTCATCTTGTAAAATCTGCAACTGGACATTCGCTTGATATCAATTATAAATTGCCTAATGCGCATATTTGCCGTGATAAGATTTGTATTCCACATTTCTTCTTTTTGGTTAAAAACCAAATATATCCTCCTATTATTTTGGGTACACCATTTATAAATGCTATTTATCCATATACGCATATTGACGCCAATGGTTTTAAAGCCACTTATAAAAATCAGCCTATTTCTTATCCATTTGTTACCCAACCTGTAACAAGAGATATAAATGCTCTCATAAATATGAAACAAAATCAGCTTAATTTCTTGCAGTTAGAAATTATGAGTATCAACATCTCTGACAATTTAAAATCTGTCAAAGTACAAGAAAAAATAAAAACAATTTCTTCTCAATTGATGACTGATATTTGTGCTGACCATCCAAACGCTTTCTGGAATAGAAAGAAGCATATTGTTTCTCTTCCTTATGAAGATGGCTTCCATGAAGCCAAGATTCCAACAAAATCCCGACCCTGTCAAATGAATACAGAATTAGTTGAATTCTGCAAAAAGGAGATTGATTGTCTCTTACAAAAGGGTCTCATCAAGCCTTCAAGATCTCCATGGTCTTGTACTGCTTTTTATGTAAATAACGCTGCAGAAAAAGAAAGAGGCATGCCTCGATTGGTTATCAACTACAAACCTCTGAATAAAGTCTTAAAGTGGATCAGGTATCCAATTCCGAATAAGAAAGATCTCCTTTCTAGATTATATGATGCTAATATATTTTCTAAATTTGATTTAAAATCTGGCTATTGGCAAATTCAGATAGATAAAACTCATACTTATAAAACTGCTTTTAATGTGCCTTTTGGCCAATACGAATGGAATGTAATGCCATTTGGTTTGAAAAACGCTCCTTCTGAATTTCAGAAGATTATGAATGATATTTTCAATCCCTATATGGATTTCATTATTGTCTATATTGACGATATTCTTGTTTTCTCTAAAACTCTTGAACATCATTTCAAACATCTGCATATCTTTAAACAAGTCATTACTCAAAACGGCTTAGTTATCTCTAAACCCAAGATGCAATTATTCCAGACTAATGTTCGATTTCTTGGACATAATATTTGTCAAGGTTCTATCGAACCTATTCAGCGAGTTTTAGAATTCGCTACTAAATTCCCTGACGAGATTACTGACAAGAAGCAACTCCAAAGATTTCTTGGTAGTCTCAACTATATTTCTCCTTTTTATAGAAATCTGTCTAGAGACTTAGCTCCTCTGTACGACAGGTTGAAGAAAGATCAAAAAACTCCGTGGACTCAAGCCCACACTGATTTAGTAAAATTAATTAAAACTCGTGTTCAATCACTCCCTTGTACTTCCCTTGCTAATCCTCATTGGCAAAAAATTATTGAAATAGATGCTTCAAATGTTGGGTATGGTGGAATTCTTAAACAGATAAATCCCCATACAAAAACTGAGTGTCTAATTCGCTTTTATTCAGGAAAATGGACTGAGAGCCAGAAAAAATATGCTACCGTGGCTCATGAAATGCTTACTATTGTAAAATGTGTTTTAAAATTCCAAGATGATTTATACAACCAAAAATTCTTAATACGAACAGACGCTCAATCTGTTAAATTTATGTTTGATAAAGATTTTAAGCATGACGCTTCAAAATTAATTTTTGCCAGATGGCAGGCTCAACTAGCCCCATTTGATTTTGAAATTCAGTATAAAAAGGGTAGTGATAATTCATTACCTGATTTTTTATCCAGAGAATATATATCATGAATCTGTTTACAACTTTTTTCTCTGATAAAACTCTTGTAACCATTCTTAAATGTCTTCCTCTTCCTGAGGATAATAAAAGAAAAATTCTGGAACATCTTATGGCTCTGATACCATTAACAGGATCTACTAGGCTGGGGTAAGCCGCTCAGCCCGCCAGACCAAGTAATAATATCGGATATAGCTTAAGTCGGACAACCGAACCGATAAAAATTTCTTTTTTATCTAAGTAGAGTCTGGATCTTTCATAGTTAATATACCTCGAGAGGTTAGAACTATAGTATGAACATAAAAGAAGTCTAGCCGGACATAGTCACGGTGTAGATCTGGGAGAAAAAGAGAGAAAATACAAAATAGAAAAGTAAATATGTACCTTCGTTCGCCGGAGGAAGGCCGGAAATAGTAAAGCAAACCTTTATTACAAGATCCGAAGGCTATTACAGTAGAGAGAGAGAGATAACTAGAAAGAGAAACTAAAACTGGATGCCTCCCTAAACAGAATGAGGCTCCTTATATAATAGAAAAAGGAATATTGCACAGTGATATGTGGGTCCTGTGCACAGTGTTTTCAATAGTATTTTTACTATTACAGCAGTGTTTTACAATAGTGTTACTATAACAGTATTTAATTTTTTGTACGTCCCCACTTCAGAAATTCTTCTGCGTTGGCTAACACTTCTTCTTCATTTAGTGTTTCTGGGGGCTGTGATTCTGCAAGATCTTCAGTATTCGCATCAGTGCTATTCATGGAGGTGTCTGATGCTTGTTCTACTTTTAACAGTAATTGGCTGCGCATTTCAGCCAAATAATCTTCAATCATTTGAAGTTTATTGCCATCGTGGGCTGAAATCCGTCGGGAGACATAATTAATTGATTTGTCTTCAATTAATATGGATTTTTTAGGGGCTGCTTCATATTCAGAGATTTTTTGCTTGATTTCTTCCCTTTGTTCGTGCCCATAAGGCATTTTTGTGTGCGGGTCTATCCGCAAGAGTTTGTCCCAGAAATTACAATAAAAAGTCCGATAGATTGCGGGGATTTGTTGTGAATCGTATCCAATTTCAACAGACCATTTATGAATCCATGGAAGAGAAAATTCAATATAGAAGTACATTTGGTCTATGGTATCTAATTTGCAGATATGATCCGCTAGATATAATTCGGTCAAGAATGGGGAGGATTTTTTCCAAGATTGATAGAGTGACGAATATTCAGTTGGCAAAATTTTTACGGATGGACCGTGATATGTCCACCATCGAAGAAACCAGTTCGGAATTGGTTTTTCAAATACCTTGGAACAAATTTTTATGAACCAAGTGTGCTTATGCTTATAATTATTATAATAGAAAACTTGGGAAAAAGCTTTTATGTAATACCAGTAAGTAAAATTAGCAAGTGTTTGCCCCTGAGGTCCCATAGGCAGGTTTCGAAGGGTCATTGAGGAAATACCCCATTCTTGGATTGGAATAAGTTTTTTAATAATTATTTTGGAGTAACCATGTACTCCTGGAGTGGATTCACCCAAAGGGCTATGCTCAAATGTGGCACTAGCAGTGTTTATGAGGATTTGCTCGTAATATGTTCGGGTTTTATATGATTCGCCTGCCATATAAACATTAGCGGTCAAATAATCTTTAAGGATCCGCCAGGCTTCTTCAGTATTTTCAGTAGGAGGAATATGCCGAGTTTCTAGATAAATAATAAGCTCTCTGGCGTCAAGCTTTTCATAAGTCGATTTATCTTCAGGATTTTCAGAGACCATGGACGCAAAAGAATCTGCTGATTTGTTCTGTTCTGACAAATATGTCTTGATCTGCTGGAATAATGGATGAGTTTCTGGAATATCCTTGAGATTAATATTCGGAGTTTGAGTTTGGGATGACGAAGATGCCTCTCCCTGAGATATTCTGGAATTTATCAAAGTTTGATTTCCGTGACTGAGCACTGGAAAATTAGAATTTGAATTGCTATAAGCAGTGTTTGATCGAGCTGTGCTCCGATAAGAGGGGTTTGTTCTTCCCCCATATTGCAAATATGCAGAATTTTGGTTTCGGTCGCGGCCGCATCCTCTGGCTGTTTGCCAGGGAGGATCTCCCATACTGCAATCAATGATCATAGATGTCAATGTCAATATAGGAATCAGTATCAGTGTTTGCAAAATTGGTGTACCACCAGAATTCTTCGTGTAAAAACTGATTCCACCAAATATCTTCAGTAATAATCTGAGCCATAAGATGTTCCAGAATTTTTCTTTTATTATCCTCAGGAAGAGGAAGACATTTAAGAATGGTTACAAGAGTTTTATCAGAGAAAAAAGTTGTAAACAGATTCATGATATATATTCTCTGAATAAAAAATCAGGTAATGAATTATCACTACCCTTTTTATACTGAATTTCAAAATCAAATGGGGCTAGTTGAGCCTGCCATCTGGCAAAAATTAATTTTGAAGCGTCATGCTTAAAATTTTTATCAAACATGAATTTAACAGATTGAGCGTCTGTTCGTATTAAGAATTTTTGGTTGTATAAATCATCTTGGAATTTTAAAACACATTTTACAATAGTAAGCATTTCATGAGCCACGGTAGCATATTTTTTCTGGCTCTCAGTCCATTTTCCTGAATAAAAGCGAATTAGACACTCAGTTTTTGTATGGGGATTTATCTGTTTAAGAATTCCACCATACCCAACATTTGAAGCATCTGTTTCAATAATTTTTTGCCAATGAGGATTAGCAAGGGAAGTACAAGGGAGTGATTGAACACGAGTTTTAATTAATTTTACTAAATCAGTGTGGGCTTGAGTCCACGGAGTTTTTTGATCTTTCTTCAACCTGTCGTACAGAGGAGCTAAGTCTTTAGACAGATTTCTATAAAAAGGAGAAATATAGTTGAGACTACCAAGAAATCTTTGGAGTTGCTTCTTGTCAGTAATCTCGTCAGGGAATTTAGTAGCGAATTCTAAAACTCGCTGAATAGGTTCGATAGAACCTTGACAAATATTATGTCCAAGAAATCGAACATTAGTCTGGAATAATTGCATCTTGGGTTTAGAGATAACTAAGCCGTTTTGAGTAATGACTTGTTTAAAGATATGCAGATGTTTGAAATGATGTTCAAGAGTTTTAGAGAAAACAAGAATATCGTCAATATAGACAATAATGAAATCCATATAGGGATTGAAAATATCATTCATAATCTTCTGAAATTCAGAAGGAGAGTTTTTCAAACCAAATGGCATTACATTCCATTTGTATTGGCCAAAAGGCACATTAAAAGCAGTTTTATAAGTATGAGTTTTATCTATCTGAATTTGCCAATAGCCAGATTTTAAATCAAATTTAGAAAATATATTAGCATCATATAATCTAGAAAGGAGATCTTTCTTATTCGGAATTGGATACCTGATCCATTTTAAGACTTTATTCAGAGGTTTGTAGTTGATAACCAATCGAGGCATGCCTCTTTCTTTTTCTGCAGCGTTATTTACATAAAAAGCAGTACAAGACCATGGAGATCTTGAAGGCTTGATGAGACCCTTTTGTAAGAGACTATCAATCTCCTTTTTGCAGAATTCAACTAATTCTGTATTCATCTGACAGGGTCGGGATTTTGTTGGAATCTTGGCTTCATGGAAGCCATCTTCATAAGGAAGAGAAACAATATGCTTCTTTCTATTCCAGAAAGCGTTTGGATGGTCAGCACAAATATCAGTCATCAATTGAGAAGAAATTGTTTTTATTTTTTCTTGTACTTTGACAGATTTTAAATTGTCAGAGATGTTGATACTCATAATTTCTAACTGCAAGAAATTAAGCTGATTTTGTTTCATATTTATGAGAGCATTTATATCTCTTGTTACAGGTTGGGTAACAAATGGATAAGAAATAGGCTGATTTTTATAAGTGGCTTTAAAACCATTGGCGTCAATATGCGTATATGGATAAATAGCATTTATAAATGGTGTACCCAAAATAATAGGAGGATATATTTGGTTTTTAACCAAAAAGAAGAAATGTGGAATACAAATCTTATCACGGCAAATATGCGCATTAGGCAATTTATAATTGATATCAAGCGAATGTCCAGTTGCAGATTTTACAAGATGAGTGGTTTTTTGAAAATACTTTGTGGGAATTAATCCCTTTTGAATACAACTAACGCCTGCCCCACTATCAATCATGGCGACATTAGTGATAAAGAATTCTTTGTTTATTAAAATGGTGCAATTAATATACCACTTATGAGCAGTAACAATTTGCATCATTCCAAGAAAAGAATCATTTTTCAGATTTTCAATATTGAATTTTTCAAGTTGAACTGATTCAAGATTTTCAGAATTTTTAATTTCGTTTTCCTTTTCCTTACCTTTTGAAGAGTTTGAATTTGAAAAACTTTCTTTTTCTTCAAGCTTTGAAAGTCGATGATCAGTAATTATCTGGTTTTGTTTTAAAGAAACAATTTCTTTTTTTAGCTTTTCAATTTCAACTTTCAAATCATCAAAGGTAGTATCTCTACCTGGAGTTTTGCTCAAAGCTAATCTTCGATTAACTTCGGCCAAAGAATATGCCATAGGCTGATGTTCAAAATCATCTTTTGCAGTAGAAGGAATAGAGGACTTTTGAGTTGCAAGATGCAGAATTTTTTCACGAAGTTTTTCATCCGTGACATCTTTCAGTAATTTAAGCACATTTTCAGCAGTTAGAGTTTTGACATCTAAATCAAGATCCTCAAATTGAGCTTGCAATTTATACATTACTTCATCACAATTACAATCGGGTTTGTCACAATCAGCACAATTTTTTTGATTGAAGCCATTATCAGAATTTGGTAATTCAAAATCATTTTCAGAAGTAGAATCAGACATTGAATCAGAATCAGAAGTATACAATAAGTTATAAACTTGATCGTGAACTTCATCAGAAAGATTTAGAGATTTCAATTTTTGCAATTTGCAGTTAGGAGCAATATGACCATATTGATTGCATTTATAACATTTAATTTTGGATAACGGACGTTTGGAGTAATTCTTCGCAAATCTAGTAGATTTACGAAATGATTTTCGAGCTTCTCGCTCTTCTCGACTTCTACGACGAGGGTGTTTGGATTTGTACTGATATTTCGAATTCCTCTGGGGTTTTCGAATGATGGGTTTTTCCATGCCAAATTGTTCACAGAAATCACCCAATTGAGATTTTTCTCGGATTTTATCAATTTTGATCTATCTAGCCAGTTTTAACTCATTACAAAGGGCTAAGCCTTCTTGAGTGCAAGCTACGATCAATTGACCATAAGTTTTTTCTGAATAAGGGATCGCTCCATACGATCCACGAAGAGTTTTACGAACACGTTCTGTGAAGAGAGGAGGAAGCCCATCAATGAATTTGGCTTTCCAGTGTTCGTATCTGCTTTCGGGTAAATCCATGACCCGACTGAGAAAGGTATCTTTATACCATCGAAATTCGCCTAAATGGCGGCATTTTAATCCATTCAAAAGAGTTCGAATATTTTCGTGATGGTTGGTAAATCTACCACCAAAATGTTCAATAATAGTCAGCATTAAAGTATAAACGGCATCGGATCATCCTGCCGTTAGAGTTCGGCCAAGATTGTCTTTGCCTTCATTAGGGTTTACGGCATTAAAAATTTCTTGGCGTTTAGTATCGTCTAGGAAGTTATCCCACCAACCACGAAGTTGGCCGGTAAACCCAGCAACAATCATTTTGCAGATTGTCTGGTCAGATCTATCGTTCCTAGCCGTAGCACGTGTAGCCATACAAATTGTGGCATACATTGACATACGATGGATTAATATAGAGATTTGGCGGTCGGATAATCCGTCAATATTCCATTCATAGATGGCATCACCATTATAGGAAGTGTTTGTAATATTCCAATCCCTTTCCTCTATCAGAACATCTTGAGGAGTAGGACGGGGATAATATGCAGTAGTCATGCGAGGAATATCGGCATATTTTTTGCCTGGCTGATTTTTCATCATTCCTCGGAGTTTATTCAGTTCTGAAGACAGAACTTCACCCGGGTTATTGGTGGAAGCAATATTATCTGCAAAATTAGACTCAATAGTCTGAATATTATCAAGATCCATATTAAGAGGTTGAAGATTAAGACCCTTGAATTTTTTATCAAAAAGAATTTCCAAGCGCTCCCAAGAGGTAGAAGAAGTCGTTGTAAATCCTTCTATCTCGAGTGGTGGCTGAATGCAAGGTGCAGTGAATATAGATTCCTCATTTTCTTTGATAGATTTTGAGGTTGAAGCAATATTAGAAGAGTTTAACTGAGTACTTAGTTTATTAACTAATAAAATAAGTTCATCGAGTTTAGTATCCAAAGAACCAATATGTTCACCAAGAACTTTAACATAAAGACTTAAATAATTATTCTGAGAAATAAGATTATTTATTTCAGAAATTGTGATTTTTCCAATATCATCATTAATGAATTTTTGAAAAGCAGTAAAAGTCATACCAGTATTATTTGGTAAAATAAAGGAAGATTGAGGAGGGTATTTAGATTGAGTAGTCGTACCGTCAGGGTGTTGGTAGGATCTCTCAATGAGTTTTATGTACGAAGGCAAATATGCAGACATAAACCAAGGAACAAAAAATATAATTTGATTATGCAGAGCACAAGTTTCATAGAATTCTTCAGAAATATTCTGAAGTTCATCTTTAGAATAGGTTTCAAAGAACCATGTTCTAAAGGGTTGCCATTTTTCAGCAAAGAAGTCTTTTTGAATATATTTTCTGGCTGGAGAGCCAGGACTAAAATCAATAATTTGTTTAGACATAATTAAACAGAATTTATATCAAAATCCATCTCCGAAGGAGTAGGGTTTTCATTATTAAAGTCTTGCACAATATTTGTTTTAGGATTGATTTTTATTTTTTCTACATTTCTAGGTGTAGCAAGCGTTTCTGTCGAATTTAAAGTATGCAAAGATGCGGCGCGATTCCTAGCTGGACCATAAACTGGTGCAGAAGGTTCTATCGGAGAAATATGCTGAATTTGAGGAAGTCGTCTAAGAGTAGAGAAAGAGCTTCGATAGGCAGGAGGATTACTGTCGAATTGTAGACAGATCTGCCCATCTGAGTTTTGAGTTACTTGAGTTAACTCAGAATTTGTTGCTTCTTCTGCCAATTTTGTTGGAGAAGTAACAGAATTTAAGATCCAAGTCTGAGGGAAATCAATTTCATCCCATCGAATTGGTCTGCGAGTTGTTATTTTGGATTTTATAAAATTGGTCTCAATAAGCAGAGTACAATCAGAATTATCATCTATTAGTTTACAACGAGGATTTAAAGTAGATAACAATCGATAATATATGCGGTAAGATAAACCAATAAGCTCCGATCCCGGAGCATAATTATAACCATGAGTTTTAATATTCAAGGTTAAAGCATGCAGAATATTCACATCCGTCAGAGATAATAATAAATTAGGCTGAGTATTAAAATAAACAGGACCATAAGCAAGAGTTGACTCTATAGATCCCATAAGCGATTTGCGGAAATTTAAATTCCTAGCATCTCGAAGAGCTGCTAAAAATGTTTCCGGAAGACCTTTGAGAGTTAAGGGCCGGAAAGCAATTTGCACTAACCCAATATGCATATAATTAAAATTGTGTTTAAAAATATCAATATCTCGCTTATTCAGTAATTGAACAGTTTGCTCGTTAGCATTTAAAGCAAGAGATTGTTCAGTTGTCTTGATAATCTGCTTGTGTTTGATTTTATCGAAGAAACCATATTCATAAATAGTTTTTATATCAACTTTAGGAATAGTCCATTTATTCAGAATATCAATATTTTGAGGTAAATCTACCTCTTCAAGTTTAGTACTTTTCGTACTAACTTCTCCCATATCCATAGTTTTTAGACTTATGTTCATACTAGTCGTTGTTCACCATCTCTAGTATATCTACTATGAAAGTTCCCAGGCTTTGATACCATTAACAGGATCTACTAGGCTGGGGTAAGCCGCTCAGCCCGCCAGACCAAGTAATAATATCGGATATAGCTTAAGTCGGACAACCGAACCGAAGCACCAACCGAAATAGAAAAGAACTTAAAGAATTTCTGACTGTATGGTAAAAATTTTTCACCCAGACAAGGGGCCTGTCGGAGATCAGTAAACCCATGTGTCTAGAAGTTCTAATTGTGCAAATAAATCGCCCTTTCTTTTCATCAATACGGGCTTCAAAGGCACAACTCTCTAGACGAAACCACAAAGGCAAAGTATACAGATCCGACTGTACCACCATTCCGGAACCAAGTCGGACAATTCTAAAAATTTCTTTTTTATCTAAGTAGAGTCTGGATCTTTCATAGTTAATATCTTCTACCTCTTGGGAGCGCTTGGAAATTCTTTTTGATAAAAAATTCAAGGGTCTTAATCTTCAACCTCTTAATATGGATCTTGATAATATTCAGACTATTGAGTCTAATTTTGCAGATAATATTGCTTCCACCAATAACCCGGGTGAAGTTCTGTCTTCAGAACTGAATAAACTCCGAGGAATGATGAAAAATCAGCCAGGCAAAAAATATGCCGATATTCCTCGCATGACTACTGCATATTATCCCCGTCCTACTCCTCAAGATGTTCTGATAGAGGAAAGGGATTGGAATATTACAAACACTTCCTATAATGGTGATGCCATCTATGAATGGAATATTGACGGATTATCCGACCGCCAAATCTCTATATTAATCCATCGTATGTCAATGTATGCCACAATTTGTATGGATACACGTGCTACGGCTAGGAACGATAGATCTGACCAGACAATCTGCAAAATGATTGTTGCTGGGTTTACCGGCCAACTTCGTGGTTGGTGGGATAACTTCCTAGACGATACTAAACGCCAAGAAATTTTTAATGCCGTAAACCCTAATGAAGGCAAAGACAATCTTGGCCGAACTCTAACGGCAGGACGATCCGATGCCGTTTATACTTTAATGCTGACTATTATTGAACATTTTGGTGGTAGATTTACCAACCATCACGAAAATATTCGAACTCTTTTGAATGGATTAAAATGCCGCCATTTAGGCGAATTTCGATGGTATAAAGATACCTTTCTCAGTCGGGTCATGGATTTACCCGAAAGCAGATACGAACACTGGAAAGCCAAATTCATTGATGGGCTTCCTCCTCTCTTCGCAGAACGTGTTCGTAAAACTCTTCGTGGATCGTATGGAGCGATCCCTTATTCAGAAAAAACTTATGGTCAATTGATCGTAGCTTGCACTCAAGAAGGCTTAGCCCTTTGTAATGAGTTAAAACTGGCTAGACAGATCAAAATTGATAAAATCCGAGAAAAATCTCAATTGGGTGATTTCTGTGAACAATTTGGCATGGAAAAACCCATCATTCGAAAACCCCAGAGGAATTCGAAATATCAGTACAAATCCAAACACCCTCGTCGTAGAAGTCGAGAAGAGCGAGAAGCTCGAAAATCATTTCGTAAATCTACTAGATTTGCGAAGAATTACTCCAAACGTCCGTTATCCAAAATTAAATGTTATAAATGCAATCAATATGGTCATATTGCTCCTAACTGCAAATTGCAAAAATTGAAATCTCTAAATCTTTCTGATGAAGTTCACGATCAAGTTTATAACTTATTGTATACTTCTGATTCTGATTCAATGTCTGATTCTACTTCTGAAAATGATTTTGAATTACCAAATTCTGATAATGGCTTCAATCAAAAAAATTGTGCTGATTGTGACAAACCCGATTGTAATTGTGATGAAGTAATGTATAAATTGCAAGCTCAATTTGAGGATCTTGATTTAGATGTCAAAACTCTAACTGCTGAAAATGTGCTTAAATTACTGAAAGATGTCACGGATGAAAAACTTCGTGAAAAAATTCTGCATCTTGCAACTCAAAAGTCCTCTATTCCTTCTACTGCAAAAGATGATTTTGAACATCAGCCTATGGCATATTCTTTGGCCGAAGTTAATCGAAGATTAGCTTTGAGCAAAACTCCAGGTAGAGATACTACCTTTGATGATTTGAAAGTTGAAATTGAAAAGCTAAAAAAAGAAATTGTTTCTTTAAAACAAAACCAGATAATTACTGATCATCGACTTTCAAAGCTTGAAGAAAAAGAAAGTTTTTCAAATTCAAACTCTTCAAAAGGTAAGGAAAAGGAAAACGAAATTAAAAATTCTGAAAATCTTGAATCATTTCAACTTGAAAAATTCAATATTGAAAATCTGAAAAATGATTCTTTTCTTGGAATGATGCAAATTGTTACTGCTCATAAGTGGTATATTAATTGCACCATTTTAATAAACAAAGAATTCTTTATCACTAATGTCGCCATGATTGATAGTGGGGCAGGCGTTAGTTGTATTCAAGAGGGATTAATTCCCACAAAGTATTTTCAAAAAACCACTCATCTTGTAAAATCTGCAACTGGACATTCGCTTGATATCAATTATAAATTGCCTAATGCGCATATTTGCCGTGATAAGATTTGTATTCCACATTTCTTCTTTTTGGTTAAAAACCAAATATATCCTCCTATTATTTTGGGTACACCATTTATAAATGCTATTTATCCATATACGCATATTGACTCCAATGGTTTTAAAGCCACTTATAAAAATCAGCCTATTTCTTATCCATTTGTTACCCAACCTGTAACAAGAGATATAAATGCTCTCATAAATATGAAACAAAATCAGCTTAATTTCTTGCAGTTAGAAATTATGAGTATCAACATCTCTGACAATTTAAAATCTGTCAAAGTACAAGAAAAAATAAAAACAATTTCTTCTCAATTGATGACTGATATTTGTGCTGACCATCCAAACGCTTTCTGGAATAGAAAGAAGCATATTGTTTCTCTTCCTTATGAAGATGGCTTCCATGAAGCCAAGATTCCAACAAAATCCCGACCCTGTCAGATGAATACAGAATTAGTTGAATTCTGCAAAAAGGAGATTGATAGTCTCTTACAAAAGGGTCTCATCAAGCCTTCAAGATCTCCATGGTCTTGTACTGCTTTTTATGTAAATAACGCTGCAGAAAAAGAAAGAGGCATGCCTCGATTGGTTATCAACTACAAACCTCTGAATAAAGTCTTAAAATGGATCAGGTATCCAATTCCGAATAAGAAAGATCTCCTTTCTAGATTATATGATGCTAATATATTTTCTAAATTTGATTTAAAATCTGGCTATTGGCAAATTCAGATAGATAAAACTCATACTTATAAAACTGCTTTTAATGTGCCTTTTGGCCAATACGAATGGAATGTAATGCCATTTGGTTTGAAAAACGCTCCTTCTGAATTTCAGAAGATTATGAATGATATTTTCAATCCCTATATGGATTTCATTATTGTCTATATTGACGATATTCTTGTTTTCTCTAAAACTCTTGAACATCATTTCAAACATCTGCATATCTTTAAACAAGTCATTACTCAAAACGGCTTAGTTATCTCTAAACCCAAGATGCAATTATTCCAGACTAATGTTCGATTTCTTGGACATAATATTTGTCAAGGTTCTATCGAACCTATTCAGCGAGTTTTAGAATTCGCTACTAAATTCCCTGACGAGATTACTGACAAGAAGCAACTCCAAAGATTTCTTGGTAGTCTCAACTATATTTCTCCTTTTTATAGAAATCTGTCTAGAGACTTAGCTCCTCTGTACGACAGGTTGAAGAAAGATCAAAAAACTCCGTGGACTCAAGCCCACACTGATTTAGTAAAATTAATTAAAACTCGTGTTCAATCACTCCCTTGTACTTCCCTTGCTAATCCTCATTGGCAAAAAATTATTGAAACAGATGCTTCAAACGTTGGGTATGGTGGAATTCTTAAACAGATAAATCCCCATACAAAAACTGAGTGTCTAATTCGCTTTTATTCAGGAAAATGGACTGAGAGCCAGAAAAAATATGCTACCGTGGCTCATGAAATGCTTACTATTGTAAAATGTGTTTTAAAATTCCAAGATGATTTATACAACCAAAAATTCTTAATACGAACAGACGCTCAATCTGTTAAATTCATGTTTGATAAAGATTTTAAGCATGACGCTTCAAAATTAATTTTTGCCAGATGGCAGGCTCAACTAGCCCCATTTGATTTTGAAATTCAGTATAAAAAGGGTAGTGATAATTCATTACCTGATTTTTTATCCAGAGAATAAATATCATGAATCTGTTTACAACTTTTTTCTCTGATAAAACTCTTGTAACCATTCTTAAATGTCTTCCTCTTCCTGAGGATAATAAAAGAAAAATTCTGGAACATCTTATGGCTCAGATTATTACTGAAGATATTTGGTGGAATCAGTTTTTACACGAAGAATTCTGGTGGTACACCAATTTTGCAAACACTGATACTGATTCCTATATTGACATTGACATCTATGATCATTGATTGCATTATGGGAGATCCTCCCTGGCAAACAGCCAGAGGACGCGGCCGCGGCCGAAACCAAAATTCTGCATATTTGCAATATGGGGGAAGAACAAACCCCTCTTATCGGAGCACAGCTCGATCAAACACTGCTTATAGCAATTCAAATTCTAATTTTCCAGTGCTCAGTCACGGAAATCGAACTTTGATAAATTCCAGAATATCTCAGGGAGAGGCATCTTCGTCATCCCAAACTCAAACTACGAATATTAATCTCAAGGATATTCCAGAAACTCATCCATTATTCCAACAGATCAAGACATATTTGTCAGAACAGAACAAATCAGCAGATTCTTTTGCGTCCATGGTCTCTGAAAATCCTGAAGATAAATCGACTTATGAAAAGCTTGACGCCAGAGAGCTTATTGTTTATCTAGAAACTCGGCATATTCCTCCTACTGAAAATACTGAAGAAGCCTGGCGGATCCTTAAAGATTATTTGACCGCTAATGTTTATATGGCAGGCGAATCATATAAAACCCGAACATATTACGAGCAAATCCTCATAAACACTGCTAGTGCCACATTTGAGCATAGCCCTTTGGGTGAATCCACTCCAGGAGTACATGGTTACTCCAAAATAATTATTAAAAAACTTATTCCAATCCAAGAATGGGGTATTTCCTCAATGACCCTTCGAAACCTGCCTATGGGACCTCAGGGGCAAACACTTGCTAATTTTACTTACTGGGATTACATAAAAGCTTTTTCCCAAGTTTTCTATTATAATAATTATAAGCATAAGCACACTTGGTTCATAAAAATTTATTCCAAGGTATTTGAAAAACCAATTCCGAACTGGTTTCTTCGATGGTGGACATATCACGGTCCATCCGTAAAAATTTTGCCAACTGAATATTCGTCACTCTATCAATCTTGGAAAAAATCCTCCCCATTCTTGACCGAATTATATCTAGCGGATCATATCTGCAAATTAGATACCATAGACCAAATGTACTTCTATATTGAATTTTCTCTTCCATGGATTCATAAATGGTCTGTTGAAATTGGATACGATTCACAACAAATCCCCGCAATCTATCGGACTTTTTATTGTAATTTCTGGGACAAACTCTTGCGGATAGACCCGCACACAAAAATGCCTTATGGGCACGAACAAAGGGAAGAAATCAAGCAAAAAATCTCTGAATATGAAGCAGCCCCTAAAAAATCCATATTAATTGAAGACAAATCAATTAATTATGTCTCCCGACGGATTTCAGCCCACGATGGCAATAAACTTCAAATGATTGAAGATTATTTGGCTGAAATGCGCAGCCAATTACTATTAAAAGTAGAACAAGCATCAGACACCTCCATGAATAGCACTGATGCGAATACTGAAGATCTTGCAGAATCACAGCCCCCAGAAACACTAAATGAAGAAGAAGTGTTAGCCAACACAGAAGAATTTCTGAAGTGGGGACGTACAAAAAATTAAATACTGTTATAGTAACACTATTGTAAAACACTGCTGTAATAGTAAAAATACTATTGAAAACACTGTGCACAGGACCCACATATCACTGTGCAATATTCCTTTTTCTATTATATAAGGAGCCTCATTCTGTTTAGGGAGGCATCCAGTTTTAGTTTCTCTTTCTAGTTATCTCTCTCTCTACTGTAATAGCCTTCGGCTCTTGTAATAAAGGTTTGCTTTACTATTTCCGGCCTTCCTCCGGCGAACGAAGGTA
The DNA here is from genome assembly GCA_030864225.1 of Capsicum baccatum var. pendulum. Lineage (NCBI taxonomy): Eukaryota > Viridiplantae > Streptophyta > Magnoliopsida > Solanales > Solanaceae > Capsicum > Capsicum baccatum. Next base: position 47,501,332 of record CM061560.1, read on the forward strand.
CATATTTACTTTTCTATTTTGTATTTTCTCTCTTTTTCTCCCAGATCTACGCCGTGACTATGTCCGGCTAGACTTCTTTTATGTTCATACTATAGTTCTAACCTCTCGAGGTATATTAACTATGAAAGATCCAGACTCTACTTAGATAAAAAAGAAATTTTTAGAATTGTCCGACTTGGTTCCGGAATGGTGGTACAGTCGGATCTGTAAACTTTGCCTTTGTGGCTTCGTCTAGAGAGTTGTGCCTTTGAAGCCCGTATTGATGAAAAGAAAGGGCGATTTATTTGCACAATTAGAACTTCTAGACACATGGGTTTACTGATCTCCGACAGGCCCCTTGTCTGGGTGAAAATATTATTATTATTATTATTATTATTATTATTATTATTATTATTATTATTATTATTATTATTATTATTATTATTATTATTATTATTATTATTATTATTATTATTATAGGCAAGGATTTTTATTATTATAAAATTTCTAAGAGATAACATGACTACTATATTGATTTCACCAACTCATTCTAAAGCCATTAGTAGATGCCACTGCCGAACAATAACCCATTAACACAACTGATGCATAGTTAGCCCATAATTTTCCATATTATTATAGCCATTATTAGGACATAATCACCAATTAAGTAATCCACCCAATCTACTGCACCATATAATTGATATTCACTCAAGTAATCAAATAGTAAATTCTACTGCCTCACAATATTATGAATATAATTGTAGGTAGATGATACCATAGGAGCTAATTCACACAAAGTACATACCTTAAGTCGTCGTTACTCCCTCTTTGAAATTGCAATGGTGAAAATCGTAGGTATTATGCCCTCCTCTGATAACTTCCTGATTTTATTATTAACGTATATGGTAAACCCTAATCACTTAATTTCATCCTTATATTAACCACATCGGTAAATAAATTGCTATTTTGATCCATTAATTCACTAATTAAATTAATTATTTATTATACCCAAAACTTTTAATATATCCTTAAAAATTGTTTTGAATCCCATAGAAATAAATTAAATATGTAAATTGATTAGAAAGTACATTCTGGGCCTATTGAAAATACTACGACACTAATCCAAAATTGTCTCGATCAAAGGTTGATTATTATCAGGTTTAACTTTATTAAACTCAAGGACCCCATTAATGACTTAAATTACCTTCGAATACTCAAATAATATCGATACCTCTTACCACTGTAAGTCATAAATCATGTATACAAACTATGAAGAGCACTAAAATAAGGAAGATGAGAAAATTTCACAAATGACAGGGAGGGTCGTTACAAATACAAAAATAAAAACACAAATACAAAAACTATAAAAACAAGAAAACAAGATAGAAAATGAAAATGGATAGATAGATTGACACAAAATGATAAATAAAGGACAACAAAAGGTCCCAAGACATTCCTTTCGATTACTACAAGCAACAATCTGTTACAAATATTGAGAGTAAAGTTAATCACTCGCAACCAACATTTCTAACAAGTCCATAATGCTCCCAACAAGTTTTCAATAAACACTCTCAAGTGTAAACTCATCGAAAATCATCTAAACCTAAAAGCAATGGCAAAATAGCTATTTATAACCCATGTCTATTTATTACAATTGGACCAAAAAGTGATCCAAAATGCTAATTAGGCCCAAAAGTGACCCAAAAGTCAAATACTCAAGACTATGGGCTCAAAAGTGACTGAAAAGCCCAAATACTCAAGATAAGTCACTCTTCTTTTGTCCCTTCTCCTTATAGTAGATCAAAATACTCCCCCTCATCCCTAAAGCTTTGCCAATTACCTTATGTTTGCATCATTAGAGCAATTTGACTTGTATCATATTGGGAAATGCTACTCAATCTTCATCACAAAAGGCCACCAACTTGTTCTCTTTTCTACTGCTCATCAAAATTCTCATAGTTGGTTACCTTATTATATATCTTACCATCTTTAGAGTTGCCTCCATGTGTTACTTCTTTTGATTCTGTAAGAGCTTGCTCAATGTTTGGACTACAAATCCAACATCTAGTCTAGTTAATGTCAAACATAGTAATCTCACAGTCAACCTCTAAAAGGATCCTATGTTTGTTAAAATATGATCATATATATCACTTATTGCTGGATCAACTTTATAACTGGCAGCTTTAGGTTATTGTCTAGTAGTGTACAAGATGGCTTGTAGTAGTTAGTCTCTTTTCTTCTATCAACTTTAAGTCATACTTTCATTGGCTGATTAATATCCCTTTAGAATATCTACAAAATCAAATTCCCAAGAAGTATCTTAGAGTTTCAAAATCCTTGATCTTGAACTTGGCATATAATTCTTGCTTGGTCTACCAAACTAACATCAAGTCATCATTAGTTGCTCTAGTGTATTTGGATAATCAAAGAGTGATCCAAGCTACTTTGCACAAATTCAGAATCAAAAAGTGCATCAATTAGTTTGACATTCCATTGCCTATTGTCTGGATTAAGACTATATATGGATTTTACTAGCCTACATTCCTATCTCAAATACTCACTTAGCTAGAAAACCCAGCAGGCAAACAGATATAGACCTTCTCATGACATCTCTCTAAAAAAGACTTTTTACACATCAATTTGGTACATGTGCTAGCCAAAATCTACAATAATAGATAACTCTTCTCATTGTAATAATCTTTATAATTGGTGAGAAGGTATCTCAATTACTCTGTGATAAAACCCTTGACAACTAACTTTATACCTTTTTATATCACCATTAGCTATTAACTTTATGTTATAAGTCCACTTGGCCCAATTGGAATCTTCTTAAGAGGTAATGGTTCCAAGATTTAAGTATCATTAACATTAAGTGCTTGTAATTCCTCCTGCATACTAGTAATCCACTTGGGGCCTGAGAATGCTTTATTATAGGATTGAGGCTCAGTAATACAAGAGAAAGCAGTTAACTAATATTGGTACTAAGAAGGCATGTTAGAATAGCTCAAGGTATGAGAAACAGGATAGATAGTGGACTTTGCAATAGCATTAGTAAAAAAATCAATCATCTATGTGAATTGTTTCTTAGGTCTGGTATACTATCAAGTAGTTCTATCTTGTGCAACAAGGAACAAGAAAATAATAAATTTATATTCTATAGTAGAAACGTCATAAAAACCATCTTAAGGATCAATTTCATGATCCACATGTAGTGGTGGAGAATAAACAACAAACATAAAAAGGAGAAAACTATAAAGATCATCATCTATAAAACCTGTAGAAGAATGTCCAGTTTATTCCTGTAGTAATCAACCCTCTAATGGGCTGATTATTTTTTTATTCTATGTTTCATCAAGTATAAGGATTCTGTATCCTCACCCTATTCCACTTGAGAGGTCCTGGAGCATGCATAACTCAGAAAAATTAACCAAACATTATAGTTCTTTAGTTATCCTAGAAACTAAAAGTAGATTGTATCTAAAATATAATATATATATATATATATATAATGCCCTGAATCTGGCACCCGAAATACTACACGGTGCTCATGACCCCAAAGGACCACAAGCTAACCCATGACTGATATCTATACTTGTACACTGCATAATATACTGCATTAATGCAGTAATAAAGGATGAAAGGCCATAAGGTTCAAAGATCTAATAAAATATAACATCTGATGGTATGGTATATCAATACCAAAACAATTGAAATAACTGACTGAATATGCTAGTTTGAATGCCTCTAAACTGTCTGAATAAGGAGTTGATGGGAAATGTTCCCAACTAACTCCAACTACTAAAATAATTAATTAATGAGATAATAAATTAATGGTCATATCCTCGAAGAATGAGGACTCACTGCTAACTCTGACTGACGAGACTGGAATGCTACTGATGCTCTAAAGCTCGTGTTTCTGAACCTACGATATAAAATACCATAGTATAAATACGTCAGTATAACTGAATGTACTGGTATGCATGTAAGGTAGGCTGAATGCAAAAGGGTTCACATGCATGAACTATATTAACTGACTGAATAACATAAGTGTGAGAATACAGGCATGAATACATAATAACTGTAACTGAGTTCGTGATAACATAATTACTAGGTCTAAGTACTAATAACATGAGATACGGATAATTGTACAACTAAAAGAACTGATACTGAGTGATTGTATCTGATAGTTTAGTTTCTGATGGAACTAGCTGAGTTTCGTACTGTTCTAAGTTGACTGTATCTGACAATCCTGATCTGTAACTGATATTGTAGGAAGTATTCATCTAACTGACATGCCCCAAATAAAGCAATATAGCTGAGTTGGGGTCAAATCTGTAACCTTAATTAGAAAGGTGTCCATACCGCACCACTAGTAAGGACAAACTGTGGGTGACCCTCATCTGACAGTATCCCAAAAAGAGAACAGTAGGGCCCTCATCTAATAGTTTTTATCTACCTTATCAACCCTTATCTGATAGTGTTGATATCTCAACCTATGTTGGCTACATAATTCTGGAATGCAAGGATTATTTCTAAGAATCACACCCTCACCTGATGGTGTGTGTTCCCATTCTTGGGTTCACTCGGTGCTAAATCCTACTCCCATCTGAATAGACACTGAACATGATTAACTGAACTAAACTGGATTGAGTTAACTGAGTTCCATTGACTGACGAAATACTACTAAGATTACTGAATTTCTGAGATTTCTGAGATTACTGAGTTTACTGAGTTTTCCTGAGTCACATGATTGACTGAATTTCTATGAACATGGCTCGATTGAGAGTATCTTGGAAACATGACACTGGTTCTAGGCACACAGCTAAATTTTCAGGTCCAAGTACCCCTAGGACTCGATAGCATGAAACTGACAAAGCATGAATTTCTTGAATACATGACCAACATCACAACCCATAATACAATAAGTTGGAGATTTCATGAAGTAGAAGTTCTAAAGCACTACAAGGCTACACATGCATCCATAATTCACTAACTAAGATATTTCATCAAACATTTGACATGCATAAACTTGTACATGAATGGGGTTTTCATATTATGGAAAAGGTATCGTTTCCACCCCAAACTATAGTCGAAAGTCGAATCCACACCTAAACTATCTAAGTGAATTATTACACACCTTAACTATAAAAAGGTGATACTTTTCACACCCTGTCAGACATTACACCACTTGCATGTGGTGTGGTATTTTACACGCGCTGCCACGTCAGTACCACGTTCGCATAATCTAAAAAATAAGGAAAAAGTCATCGTTTCCACCCCAAACTATAGTTGAAAAGTCGAATCCACACCTAACTTATATAAGTGACCTATTACACACCTTAACTATAAAAAAGTGATACTTTTTACACCCTGTCAGGCATTACACCACTTGTGTGGTGTTTTACACGCGCTGCCATGTCAACACCACGTCAGTATAATCCAAAAAAATAATAAATTTATTATTTTCATAATTTTTTATTTTTTCTTTTTAATTTAATTTTTTTTCCTTCTTCTTCAATGTCTAAAACCTCTATTGTTGTCAATGTCCAAAACCTCCATTACCTCCATTACACCATATTCACCACCATAAAATTTATCACACCAACAAAATTGTCATAACAATTAATTTCTTCTAACATTGGTCTTCATCCATAACCCATCGTCTTTTCTTAAAAAAAATAAAAAAATTCTCAGCTATAATGGCCATTATTATTTCTAGAAATGACCATTCGACTGTTGGCCTCTGTGTTTTAAATGGTAAAGACCAACACATTTCCGTACTTTTTTGTTTTGTTTTTCAGCTATAATTAACAAAAGAAACTAATATGGTAGAAAGCTATATTTTTGGATGGATTAATAATTAACAGATAGAGAGGAGAAAGTCGACGATGAATCTGACTTTTTCGATGAGAATTCACCAAAAAACATCCTTTCTACAAAATTTTATATATTTTTATATAAAATTTGGTTTTGTCCATTTAAAAATCAAATACAATTTGATTTAGTTCATTGAAAAATTGACATTGATTCGATGAAGGTGAAGGATGAATTGTGTTATTTGGGGATGGGGTTGGAATTTGGAGGTGGAGTGATGAACAAACTGTGTTGGTTGGGGTGGGGGATAATGAAGAAGAAGATGGTTTGGGGTTGGGGTTGCAGTTTTGGGGTGGGGGTGATAAAGAAGATATTGGTTTGGGGGTGGGGTGATGAAGAAGATGATTGTTTGGGGGTGGAGGTGGGGAGATGGATGCTGGGGGTTAGGGGAGGAGTATTTTAATTTTTTTAATTTTTTTGCATTAATTTTTAATTTAAACACGCCAATTTTTATTTAAATAATTATGTATTTTCCACGTCAGATCTAGGGAGTAAAAGTATCACTTTTTATAGTTAAGGTATGTAATAGGTCAATTATATAGTTTAGGTGTGGATTCGACTTTTTGACTATAGTTTGGGGTGGAAACGATGCCTTTTTCCTTAATGTTTTTAGCCATTTACTTTTATTATTTAATAAGCTAGACCCGCCTAAAATAAGTGTAACATACGCGCCTTAAAATGGGGTCGCGGAGAGGTAATAATATCACTTTTATATAGTTAAGGTGTGTAATAGGTCACTTATATAGTTTAGGTGTGGCTTCGGCTTTTCTTGTATAGTATGGGGTGGAAATGTTTCCTTTTCCCTTCATATTATCATAATAGTATGGTAATTTTCCTTCACATAAGTATTTAATCAAACACATGAGGAGCATACTTTGGTTATACCATCATCAATGCATCTAATTGTTATGGTTGCATGAATAATTTTGCAAATTTGAAGGGTTTATCATGATTATTATGAAAATCATCACATATTAGGTTCAATCATTGGAATATATAATTTAAAGTATGAATCAAAACCCCACAACATCATGAATATGAATTTCAATTCAATTTAAATCATGAACATTCATGCATACACAAATCTTGAATTTTGAAAAGAGATTCTTGAGCTTCATGGGTGAAAGGGACCTATGAATCAACACATGACATACCTTGATTGTGAGTTTCTTGAAGTCCTTGGACTTGAAGAACTTGAATCTCATAGTTTCTTGAAGAAGGATTTGGATCTTGTTCTTGGGGATTATCTTTGAGAGAAAACCCTAATTTGATGTTGTAGATGGATAATGAACTTATAAGCCTTGATATGATATAACTAGGTATTAGAAAGGGTGGTAAAATACCAAAAATCTCATTTTAAAAATAACTTAAAATAACTAAACAAAATATGTAACAGTGGGTGCGATGGTCCATCGGTCCTGACCGTCGCACCTAGGCAGAATAGGGGTTCACTGCCTCTCCTACGACAGCTAGCTCTGCACTCTCACTAGAAGTAACCCACATGATATTCATAACCTTCTAAACCTGATCAATAAATTCCTGAGGGTCCTCATCTGACTTAGACCTAAAAGAAGATGGAGGATTCATTCGGGTGACATTCTGAATCCTGGCTGCAGCTGAATTGGCCACCGAGTTGGCTGGAATGATAGTTGGTCGTTCATTTTGAGCAGCAACTGACTGAGCAAGAGTAGTGACTGCAGCTCTGAACTCTGCATGAGAAACATGTTCACCCAAAGGATCTTTGGGCTGAGGGGCAAGCTGATTCTCGTTTCTTCTTTTGGGAGGCATGTTCTGTAAAAGAAAGGGGGAAATGAATTAGACCCGACTGAGATATTTACTAGAGATTATGCTCACTAGCACGACATGAATACTGAAAGAAGGGAAACTGTTCCTAAAACATCTATAGCCTCCTGTACATAAATGTGGCGCACAACATACCCATGTATAAAACTCTACTAGATATGGCTTTCAGAATTCTAAGGACTCTATTGAACCTTAGACTCTGATACTAAGTGTGTAATGCCCCAAATCTGGCACCCGGAATGCTACACGGTACTCATGACCCCGAAGGACCACAAGCTAACCCATGATTGATATTTGTACCTGTACACTACATAATATACTGTATAAATACAAAAATAAAGGTTGAAAGGCCATAAGGTTCAAAGATCTGATAAAATATAACATCTGATGGTATGGTATATCAATACCAAAACGAGTGAAATAACTGAATGAACATGCTAGTCTGAATGCCTCTAAACTGTCTGGATAAGGAGTTGATGGGACATGTCCCCAACTAACTCCAACTACTAAAATAAATTAATTAATAAGATAATAAAGTAATGCTCATGTCCTCGAAGGATAAGGAATCACTACTAACTCTGACTGTCGAGACTGGAATGCTACTGATGCTCTAAAAATCATACTTATGAACCTACGGTATAAAATACCATAGCAAAAATGCATCAGTATGATTGAATGTACTGGTATGCATGTGAGGTAGGCTGAATACAAAAGGGTTCACATGCATGAACTATATAAACTGACTGAATAACATGAGCGTGAGAATACATGCATGAATTTATACTAATTATAACTGAGTTCGTGATAACATTATTACTAGGTCTGAGTACTAATAACATGAGATACCGATAACTGTACAACTTAAAAAACTGATACTGAGCGATTGTATCTGATAGTTTAGTTTCTGATGGAACTAGCTGAGCTTCGTACTGTTCTGAGTTAACTGTATCTAATAGTCCTGATCTGTAACTGATATTGTAAGAAGTAATCATCTAACCGATATACCCCAAATAAAGCAATATAGCTTAGTTAGGGTCCAAGCTGTAACACCAATTGGAAGGTTGTCAATACCGTTCCACTGGTAAGGACAAACTGTGGGTGACCCTCATCTGACAGTGTTCTAAAAAGAGAACGGTGGGGCCCTTATCTGACAGTTCTTATCTATCTCATCAACCCTTATCTGGCAGTGATGATGTCTCAACCTATGTTGGCTACATAGTTCTGGAATGAAAGGAATATTTCTAAGAATCACACCCTCATCTGACTGTGTGTGTTCCCATCCTTGGGTTCACTCGATGCTAAATCCTACTCCCATCTGAATAGACACTGAACATAATTAACTGAACTGAACTAGATTGAGTTAGCTGAGTTTCATTGACTAACGGAATACTACTAAGATTACTGAATTTTTGATATTTCTGAGATTACTGAGTTTACTTTGTTTTCCTGAGTCACATGACTGACTGAATATATATGAACATGGCTCAACTGAGAGTATCTTGAAAACATGATACTGGCTCTAGGAACACAGCTAAATTATTGGGTACAAGTACCCCCAGGACTCGATAGCATGAAACTGACAAAGCATGACTTTCTTCAATACATGACCAACATCACAATCCATAATACAATAAGTTGGAGATTTCATGAATTAGAAGTTCTAAAGCACCACAAGGGCTACACGTGCATTCATAATTAACTGACTAAGACATTTCATCAAATATTTGACATGCATAAACTTATACATAAATGGGGATTTCATATTATCATACTAGTATGGCACTTTTCCTATACATAGGCATTTAATCAAACACATAAGGAGCATACTTTGGTTATACCATCATCAATGCATCTAATTATCATGGTTGCATGAATAATTTTGCAAATTTAAAGGGTTTATCATGATTATTATGCAAATCATCACATACTAGGGCCAATCATTGGAATATGTAATTTAAAACATGAATCAAAACCCCACAACTTCATGAACATGAATTTCAATTCAATTTAAATCATGAATATTCATGCATACACAAATCTTAGATTTTGAAAAGAGATTCTTGAGCTTCATGGGTGAAAGGGACCCATGAATCAACACTTGACATACCTTGATTGTGCGTTTCTTGAAGTCCTTGGACTTGAAGAACTTGAATCTCTTAGTTTCTTGAAGAAGGATTTGGATCTTGTTCTTGGGGATTATATTTGAGAGAAAACCCTAATTTGATGTTGTAGATGGATAATGAACTTATGAGTCTTGATCTGATATAACTAGGTATTAGAAAGGGTGGTAAAAGACCAAAAATTCCTTTTTAAAAATAACTTAAAATAACTGAACGAAATATGTGATGGTGGGTGCGACGGTCCGTCGGTCCTGACCGTCGCACCTGGGTAGAATAGGGGTTCACTGCCTCTCCTACGACAGCTTAGGTGATGGTCCGTCGCTAGCTCGATGGTCCGTTGGCCTGATCCATCGCCCTTAGATAGAATGTGGTCTCACTGCCTCCGTTACGATGGCTTGGGCGACAGTCCGCCGTTAGCTCGACGGTCCGTCGTCCTTCACCGTCGCACCTGGGCAGTTTTGACTACTTTCTGTATTTCGGCCATAACTTTCTACCCCGATACCAGATTTTGAATAAATGGGTATCGATGGAAATATTATTCAATTTCCGACTCAAAAAAAGGTGAAAATCTTAGAAATTCCACATATATAAAAGTGGATTCATCTTGCAAAGTAAGTTTCTAACATTCTTGGGACGATTTCAAGCTAGGTAGAAGTACGGGGTATTACAATATAACACTTTCCACATAGACTTTTCTCCACTATATTAGAGCTATCAATGTGTGATACATCTACTATTCTTCCATTATGTGAACGTTCTTATTACTAACAACATCAACTTTCTTTTTAATTTTTAAGAATTTTTAATTAGAAATCATGTAATTAGTTGTACCAGTGTCTACTATCCATTTCTCTTTATTATAATTCACACAAGAAGTAGATATATTATCTGTGATTTGATCCTCAATCACATGTGAAACAAAGATATTATATCCCATATTTACTGCTTCTGACTGCTTGCTTTTGTATGTTGAACTTCTTGTAATATTTTCTGAGTCCATGACTTTCTAAATTTATTATATTATTGTGGATTATCTATATGATGTATCATTTGATTACATTGTTTTTATGATTAATTAGGATTTCATAATCCTCTTATCCAACTATCAGATAAACCTTCACTTTGTCCAATATTATGAATTCTGCATTATTGCAACTATCGTATCTTGTACCATTGTAGGAATCAACATAGGACACCCTACTTTGTGCTCCATTAATGTGTGGCTTATTATCATCAACCTTTACATTATGCACATTTCATCTTTATCTCTTCTTTTCATATATGGGCCATTGTTGTTCTCAAATTTTTTGGGGACTTGAAATTTGAAGAATATCTAATTAACCAATAATAAGAATCCTTTGTATGACCAATCAACTTATAGTGCTCACACTAACCAATCCAGTTAATATTCTAGATTTTTTAAGCATATCCTTATTTTCATGGCATGCCATCATAAGAGCAGGTAACTCTAAATTCACAACAGGTCAAGCAAAATTAGGTATGAATCTCTGGATGTCCCTTTAAACCATTATGGAATAGGCTTGGTTCACTGGGGAAGTGGAATTAACATGAGGATTTTCCTCGAGATTGCTCATAAGATTTATTAAGTCCCATGAGAGATTACATAAGCTCTGTATATTTATAAAATCCATGAAATCCCTCAATTTCTCACAGCCGACTCCTGAAAAATAAGCCAAGCAATCAAATTTTTTCCAAAGCTGACCCAATTTGGTAAGTTACTCTACTATACTACTTATACCTTATGTCATGGTCACAGTTTTATTATGCAATTGAAAGATTTGTGGACCATCTATCTTATTGAACCTATCCTTAATATCTCTCCAAATAGTGCATGCATCATATGAATAAAAACATTCACTTAATAGATCCTTCAAGATGTAATTTTGTAATGTTCCTAAAGTTGAGGTCATGTTGGAGCCTACCTCAAACTAGTCTTGGTAGGTAAGATGAAGAATCCACAAAAGAAAGAAATGTGATAACTAAGAATAAAAACAAATCTAAAAATACTAGTGTCATAATTGGAAAGACAATCTAATACAAAGTTTGAAAACTAAAGTACAATTGTCTATCTCAAAATATAAGTAAATACATGATAAAAACAAGAGGAGGACCGAAATCATCTTCAAACTTTGGAGTGCACCTACTAATATTAACTCTGATAGCATAAAATCAATCGCGAGTCATACTCAAACTAGGATCTATACCAAAAGAAAAAAGTAGGAGCAAATATGGTCCACTTATACTCAGTAAGTATCATAGCCTGACTAAGCAAAGTACAAAATAATACAAGTAAAATATACTATGAGCACATCACCTGCAAAAAGAAAAGTTCCCAAATAGTAGCTCATATTGTCTCCACTAATAGCTCTAAAATATAAGACAATATAGGAGAACTACACACATAATATAACTAAGGAAACTAACTACAAAATGAGCTCGGGTGCCTCGGGACTCAAACCAAAGGTCTACTTAGCCTAAAATCAACATTTTAGAGTTGATGGGGCTGTCGAAATTCTCATTCGAAATCATTTACTAGGAGTTTTGGTCTGATACCAAATCCTAAACAACAAAAGCTCTAAAATAGAGAAATAAGCCTAAAATCCAAACGAATTGTCCTATCACCAAACCAAATAGATATAAAATAATTTTTAAAAAATGAGTGAAAATTCTACGTATAGTAAAGCTCAATTCAAATTATTCAATATTATACTAAAAAAATTAATAAAATAAAAAGTAAAAGACTTATTTTTATGCATTGTAATTTATTTTAAAATAATAATAAGATGTTATAGAATATAAAATTTGTTCTTCTTCAACTCTCAATTACTTTAATTCTATTAAATTGAGTGTTGTTAATTTTAAGAATATAATATAGTAATTAGACAATGCATATATTACTATCCATAAATTTTAACTTAGATGTGAATAATAGAATAAAAATTTAAAAGTAAAAAAAAATCTACAAGTAAACGAAACTAACATGTCTATTTTATATTAATAAGAAGAGCTTTTGATACCTATATTAAGCCAAGCGGTGGGCTATTAAAAATCATTATTAACAATTTAATAAATGTATATAGTGAATAATGTAATAAATAAAAATATAAAAAAAAAATTTAATACTATATGATTCTTTTGATTATTTATATATATATTTGTTATGAAAATTGTGGGGCAGGGAGAAGGGGAGAGATTCATTTCATTAAGATAGAAAAAATATGATAGTTAGACATTTTTAAGATAAAAATATGATATTAGACTTTTTAAAGGTAATATGATTAACATACTCAAAAAAGACGTCACAATCTGTAAATAATAGAAATAATAATACTTTCATGTGTGCATCACGCGGATCCGTATATTACATGATTATTTTTACACATAGATTTGGTTAGAGCCGGGGGGAAGGGGAATTAATTATATGTATATCATGAAGCAATTAGATAATACATATATTAATTCATAAATTTTAAACGGAAGAGACAAGGATTATAGAATAAAAATTTCATGTAAAAACAATCAATTTTAACAATCTAATATCTTTAAATTGTAAATAATATAATAATAATAATAATAATAATATGAAATATAATATTTTTTTTATACAATTATATGCTTGTTTTTAATCATATATATTTAGTTAAAGGTGCAGAAAAGAATATTAACAATCTAATATCTATAAATTTTAAACAATATATATATAAAGAAAGAAAGAAAGACAGAGAGGGAGAGAGATCAGGAAGGTTGGGAAGGGGGGGGGGGAGGTATTAACAATATAATATCATTAAATTGTGAATAGTATAATTAGAAAAATATGAAACAACTTTTTTATATAATTACATGATTGTTTTTACTCATATAGATTTAGTTAGAGATGAGGTGGAAAGGAGGGGGGGATAGGGAGTGAGACCCATTTCATTGAGAAATAATATGATAGTTGAATTTTTTAAAGTAATATGATTTAACATACTCGAACAAGACATTCCAACTAGAAATAATTAAAAATAATATTTTAATATTTTTTGTGCATCACGCGGGTATATATACTAGTATCATTAAAGTATGTGAAATTGATTAAAGATGTCCTCCGTTAATAGTCTTGTCCAAAAATGTCCCCGTCTTAATACTTCGGTTCCAAAATGTCCTTTTTCTTTATTACTTTTATTTTTTGAAAAAAAAAATCTATTAAAAATATTATAATCCATCATTGATTTGCATAATATAAGATTATAGTAATTCATCATAAATTTTTATCTAGATTACCAAAAAAATTGTTTTTCAAAAAGAATAGGAATTATTTTTATTTCTTAATTTATTAATTGAAGGTTCATGTATATAGACACACACATGTATATATACATTTACTAGTATAATTCTTAGTTTATAACTCAAAATACAACAATCATAATTCCATAAAACATGAAAATCGTAGATTAGTTCAAAACACAAAATATCTTTAAGATATTATCGATGGTGTTATTGTTAGGAACAAAGAATGGTCGAAAGCTCAGGCATTCCGACCAAAAGGGGTAAGTTTTCCTTTTTTTCATTTAAATTTAAAATCAAGAAATATATTAGCAAAATACTATCCTGGTGCAATTCAAAAAAGATAAAGAAATAAAATATTTCTTATTTTTTTCTTAAAAAAATTTAATCATTTGGCTTTGTCTCTGTGACTACGTCTAGTAAGTTGTGCCTCTTTAGTCCGATAATATTGAAGAAAAGGGTGACCTTTTATACAGTAAGAACTTCTATACACATGGCTTCAACATAAATATATTAAACAACTGTCAGGCCCCTTGTTTGGGTAAAGATTATACCTTCTGTACAGTAATCAAACTATTTGAAATTCTTTTATATTTCGGTTGGTGTTTTGGTTTGGTATTCTGATTAAGACTTAATCCGATGCTTATAAGTTAGTCTACTAGGCAAAGCGGCTTACCCCTGCCTCTTCAGATCCTGCTTGTATGGTATTAGAGCCTGGTTATTTCATAGTAATCGAGTAATAGATGTGAAATATTCAGCATAGGTATGAAGTTTTATAATCGATGGATATGGAAGAAGTTGGTATGAAAAGTACTAAACTTGAAGAGGTAGATTTACCTAAAAATATGAATTTATTAAATAAATGGCCTATTCCAAAAGTAGATATAAAAACCATTTATGTATATGTCTTTCTTGATAAATTTAAATATAAGAAGATAATAAAAACCACTGAACAATCTATTGCTTTAAATGCTGATGAACAAACCATAAAATTACTGAATAAAAAATATATTGATATGTTTAAAAATTAGTATAATTTTATGCATATTGGTTTAGTGCAAATTGCTTTTAAACCTTTAACCTTGAAATGTCTTCCAAAAACATTTCTAGCTGCATTACGTGATGCTAGAAATTTAAATTTCAAAAAATCTCTGATGGCATCTATAGAATCCACTCTTACTTATGATCCTGTCTATTTTAACGCTCAGCCAAACTTACAACTATCTTTGACTGATATGAATATTCTTGAAGCTTGACCTTTAAGTGTGAAAACTTATGGCTATAATTATGCACCTGGATCTGAACTTATATGTTTGTCTTATCGTATTTATTATTGTTTATTATCTACTTTAAATCCTAGATTTAAATTGATCGAAGATGCTTCTAATTATACTATGCTTATCGAAACCAATTTCGCAAGATCCAAGGTCACTACGAGGAGACCTATTAGACGGGATGAGTTTAATTTCCCAAAAACATGGATTTTAAATTTAATCATTTATCCAAAACAACTTGCGGAGGATGTGACAAATTCTGAGTTATTTTATACCTAGAATGTTACCTGTTAGGCATCATATCTCTCCAGTTGAACCAGTATATGGTCCAGCTAGAAGTCGTGCTGCATCTTTACATACTTTAAATTCTGCAGATTCGCATATTCCATTCAAAAATATTAAAAAATTAAAATCAATCCTAAAACAAATATAGTCCAAGATACTAAAAATATCCCAGATAAGGATAACCCCACTCTCTTCGAAATGGAGTTTGATGTTAATTCTTGTTAAATCATGATTTCACACCTAATTGATTTTAGCCCTGGTTCTCTGGCAAGGAATTATATTAAAAAGGAATTTTTTTGTGAAAAATAAAAAATGTTCAGGACATGATTTTTTGAAACTTATAGTCCTGATGAAATGAAAAATATTTCTGAAGAATTCTATGAAATGTGTGCATTACGTAATCAAATTATTTGTTTTGTATCATAGTTTATATCTACATATCTGCCTTTATATGTAAAAATTAATGAGAGGTCGTACCAAGATGCAAATGGCACCATCACTCAGGCCATTTACAATCCTCAATCATCTTTCGGATTAACGAATAATACAAGAATAACTTTCTCTGCTTTTCAAAAATTCATTAATAATGAAGTTGGAAAAATCACTATTTCAGAAATAAATAGTCTAATTGCTCAAAATAATTATTTGAGTCTTTATATGAAGTTCTTGGAGAACATATTTCTTCTCTTGATTAAAAAATTAGATATCATGACATATTTGATTAAGAAGCTAAGCGATAGTCAAAAGTCATCTGATATTGCTTCTACCTCAAAATGCAAAACAGAAGATTTGACAACTAAGCCTCATGTTCAAAGACCTCCTGATATTCAAGGATTTGAAAAATCGTCTGATTTAGAACGACTTGAAAAATTACTTGTAAAGAAATTTGCTAGTTTAAATATAAAATCCATGGATCTATCCAATAATTTTGCTGATGCTATTGAATCTCTTTCTAATAAGTTTGATGATCTAAAGTCCACTTCAATTTCGAACATAGGAGCAGAAATCCACTCAGAGTTAAATAAACTTAAAGGATTGGTAAGAAAACAATCGGGGGAAAAATATGTTGATACTCCCCGTATGCAATATGCCTATTATCCATGACCAACTCCTCAAGATGTTCTGATAGAGGAAAGAGATTGGTCATTCACAAACACGTCATATAGTGAAGATCATATATATGAATAGAACTTAGATGGATTATCTGAATGACAATTATCTATATTAGTCCATCGCATGCTAATGTATTCTAATATTGCAAAAGTCTCTAGCCCTAAAGATACTGAGGGTAACCCTATTCGAACAGATGCTACTGTATGTAAAATAATTATTGCAGGTTTTACTGGACAACTTCGTGGTTGATGGGACAATTTTCTTTCTAACGAAGAAAGAAATAAAATTTTTGAAGCCAAAAATATGTTGTCAGGTATTGATAACCTAGGTAGAGAATTACCAGAAGGTAGATAAGATGTTGTATATACCCTTATGTTAACTATTATTCAACAATTTGGAGGTATATTTATCAACCAACATGAAAATACTCGTACCCTCTTAAATGGCCTTAGGTGTAAACATTTAGGAGAATTTAGATGGTACAAGGATACTTTCATTAGTAGAGTTATGGATCTACCCGAATCTAGATTTGAAGATTGGAAGGCTAGATTCATAGATGGTCTTCCACTTCTTTTTGCAGAAAGGTTTAAAAAATAAATCAAGGGTTAATATGGTGTCATTCCTTGGATGAATTTTACTTATGGTCAGCTTATAGCAGCTTGTACCGAAGAAGGTCTAAAAAATTGTAATGAGTTAAAATTTTCTATACAAATTAAGCTTGATAGGCTTAAAGAAAGATCCCAATTAGGTGATTTCTGTGGATAATTTGATATGGAAAATCCTGCTTCTGCCTCTAGAAAAAGGGGTCATAGATATATAAAACCCAATAACCCAGATAAACCCTATAGAAAAAGGAGATCTAGACATAGATCCAAAGAAGAGCGTGAAGTTAGAAAAACCCATCGTAAGTCTGCTAGATTTACGAAAAATAGGTCTAAGAGAGACTTATCAAAAATTAAGTGTTACAATTGTGGTCAATTTGGTCATCTTGCTCCAAATTGTAAACTTCAAAAACTCAAGTCCTTAGGACTTTTTGATGAGATTCATGATAAGGTCTATGGTTTGTTATATATTTTAATTCTGAATTTGATTATGAATATGAATATGAATCTGAAAATGATGTTGAATTACCTAATTCAACTGACAATGAGAATTATGAAAAAACTAATGATAATGCTTGCACTGATTGTAATAATAATTTTTGAGATTGTGATGATGCTTTTTATAAATTGCAATCCCAGTTTGAAGATTTAGATTTAAATGTTCAAACAATTATTGTTGATAGTGCTTTAGAATTATTAAAAGAAGTGAGTGATGAAAAGCTTCATCAAATAATTATTGATCTTGGTTCTTCACAACCTCGCACTTCAAAGCTTGCTGATAGAAGATATGTTAAGAAAAATACTGAATCTGTTATCGATATTATGCCCTATTCTTTAACTGAAGTTAATAAACGTCTTGCCATCAGTCAAACACCTGGTAAAGATACGTCTCTTGATGATTTGAAAATAGAAGTTGAAAATTTGAAAATAGAAATTATCTATTTGAAACAAAATCAAATGATTTCTGATCATAGAATTTCAAATATTGAAAATATTTCTCAAATTGATATTATTTCCGGTTCCAAAGGAAAAGAAAAAATTACTGAAAATTCTAACAATCAAATTATCCATGATATTGATGTAAAAAATAATTTCTTTTTAGGTATGATGCAAATTGCCACTGCCCATAAATTGTATATAAATTGTACTATCTTGATTAATAAAGAATTTTTTGTAATTGATAGGGCTATGATTGATAGTGGTGTTGATGTTAGTTTTAGTCAGAAAGGATTAATTCTAACCAGATATTTTCAAAAAATAATGCACATAGTCAAATCTGCATCTGGTCATTCTGTTGATATTAATTATAAACCACCTCACGCATATATCTGTAGAAATAAGATTTACATTCCGTATTTCTTTTTCTTAGTGAAAAATCAATTATATCCTCCTATTATTTTAACAACACCGTTTATAAATACAATTTTTTCTTACACGCATATTGATGCGAAGGGATTCAAAGCCTCTTATAAAAATCAAGAAATTTCTTATTCTTTTTGTTACAGATCCAGTAACAAGAGACATAAATGCTTTGATTACTATGAAGCAAAACATGTGAATTTCATACAACTTGAAATGATGAGTATGAATGTTCAAAATACAATGAATTCTGTAAAAATTCAATAAAAAATAAAATTGATATCTGACAAATTGATTGTGGATATTTGTGCTGATCACCCAAATGCTTTCAGGAATCGCAAATAACATATTGTTACTTTTCCTTATGAAGATGATTTCAGAGAAGATCGTATTCCAACAAAATCCAGACCCTGTCAAATGAACACAGAGTTAGTAGAATTCTATAAAAAAAAAGATTGACAATCTCTTACAAAAGGGTATCTTAAAACCTTCAAAATCCCCTTGGTCTTGCACTGCATTTTAAGTTAATAATGTTGCAGAGAAAAAACAGGTATGCCCAGACTTGTTATTAATTATAAACTTCTTAATAAAGTTGTAAAATGGATTAGGTATCCAATTCCCAATAAAAAGAATTTATTATCTAGATTATATGATGCCAATATATTTTTAAAATTTGATTTAAAATCTGGACACTAGTAAATTTAAATTTTTAAAGAACACACTTATAGAACTACTTTTAATGTGCCTTTTGATCAATATGAGTGGTTATGCCCTTTGGTCTGAAAAATGGTCCCTCTAAATTTCAAAAAATCATCACTGATATATTTAATCCAAACATGGATTTTATAATAGTGTATATTGATGATATCCTTCTGTTTTCTAAAACAATAGAATTACATTTCAAACACCTAAATATTTTCAAAAAATCGTAATGCAAAATGTCTTGGTCATTTCTAAATAAAAAATATGCTTATTCCAAACCAGTGTTAGATTTCGAGGACATAATATTTTTCAAGGAGAAATCGAGCCTATCCAAAGGGCTATGGACTTTGCAGAAAAATTTCCTGATATACTTCTATGAAAAGTCTTACGAGTGAAGAAACTGAAGATATCCAAGAATCTCAGGAACTTTCGCCAGAAAATATTCTCAATGATGAAGAAATTGAAAAAACTGAGAAATTACTCTACCAGATAAAAAGAAAAGACAAGATGTGATAAGAAGGACCCATCTACTAAGTCATTTTTACTATGTTTTATATGTATGGGACCAGGATGTAGGGCCCTTTGTAATAATAAAAATACTATGCGCTACTGTGCGCAGATTTTTTTTCTTTCTATATATATAGACGCCTCATTTGTTAGAGAGGCAGGAGTAAAATGTTCCCTTTCATTTTCTCTCTCTAAGTTTGCTCCCTGCTCTCTTCCCCTCTTATATAATATTTCAAGGCTTTAATAAAAGAAGGCAGCTAGCCGACATTTACTATTCCGGCCTTGCACTCGGCCACTTGTAAGGTATTTATTTCTTTTTCTTTTGAAATACTTTTAATACTTCTTCTTCCTTTCCAGCCGCGACTATGTCTAGCTAAAACACTTCTCATGCCTATGTTAGAAATCTAACCTCTCTTACTAGATAGTTATGAAAAATTCAGACTTTATCAAAATATGAACAAATTTTTCTATGATTTCTTCATTTGGTTACAAAATGGTGGTACAGTCGAAATTTAATATGGTTTATGTTGACTTTGTCTCTGTGACTATGTATAGTAAACTGTTCCTCTTTAGCCCGATAATATTGAAGAAAAGGACGACCTTTTGCACAGTAAGAAATTCTAGACACATGGGTTCAACATAAATATATTAAACAACTGACAGGCCCTTTGTTTGGGTAAAGGATTATACCTTCCATACAGTCATCAAACTATTTGAAATTTTTTTATATTTCGGTTGGTGTTTTGGTTATCAAGAAATATATTAGCAAAATACGATCCTGCAGCAATTCGAAAAAGATTAAGAAATAAAATATTTCTTATTTTTTTCTTAAAAAGATTTAATCATTTATCTCAATAAAAATTAATAAATAGATTATTATGATTTTATATATATGACATGTATTATGAGACATAATTCTATTTTAATTGATAGAAAAAATATTATTTTCCACTTTTATATTAATTAAATAATTTTAACAAAAGAGTTTTTTAAATAATGTTTTATTAGAAAAAAGTGTATTTAAAAAGAATAGAAACAATATTATACTCCCTCTGTTTCATAATAAATGAATTGTTGGATTTTGACACACTGATTAAGGAAAAAATATTAAAGACATAAATTTAACAGTACTTTCTATTTTTACCCCTAAAAAAGAAAAAGTTGACCTTATAATACCTTTTCAAAAGTTAGTTGGTTGTCAAATCATAAGGGTAAATTTGAAAATAAAAATCAATGATTCACTTGTTTTGAAGCACCAATAAATACCCCAACAATTCACTTATTCCGAAACGGAGGGAATACTATTTATTAAGACAGACACTTTTGACCCAAACGTAATAATATGAGCATTCTTTTTTAATCAAAGTGTCAACGACATGGCATTTTTTGATAAAGTTGGATAAAGCATTAACCGTAGAATTATAAATGACAATGGGGTGGAGCGGGGCGAGGGCAGGACGGATTTCGCCTCAACACGCAAAATTTTAAGGGGAAAGGACAGAAACGACACTTCAAATTAAACTATTTCCTTGAAAATGACCATGGAATTTAAATTTCACTTTCTAGCCATTTTAATTTACTGACTGGTTCTATACTATTTTTACACAACTTTTATACAGGTTTTATACAAATCTTATACATAAATATTCTATACGAAAATTATATAGTTTTGATACATAATTTATATAATAACTGTACATTTACACTTCAAATTAAACTACTTCCTTGAAAACGACCATGGAATTTAAATTTCACTTTGTAGCCATTTTAATTTACTGACTGGTTGTATATGGTTTTTACACAACTTCTATACAGGTTTTATACAAATCTTATACATAAATATTCTATACGGAAATTATACAGTTTTGATACATAATTTATATAATAACTATACTTTTTTTATACGTTTTATACAATAATTATATAACTTGTATACACTTTTTATATATTGTACATATACATATATGATAGAATTATACAATTTCTATACATATATCTTATATAGATTCATATTCTATTTAATAATTATATCGTTTTTATATAATTTAATTATTATTTCTAAACAATAAAAAAAAAGCAGAATATTTGATCAATTTAAAAATTTATAGTAAAAAAAAATTGAAATATTTTTAAAAGGACCGAATTGTCCAAGTTGAATATTGTATCAGTATTATATATAGACTGTATCAATATCGTATATGGACTGTATATGAACTACGTGGATCAAAATGACTCAAATTGGGAAAGCTTAGAAAATGACCATAAAATGACATTAGTTTAGCCGACTGGACATTATTTGTCCAAATGTCAAACTTAGGCTATAATTAGGCTATTATTTTTTAAAAAGGTGATAGAGTATCCTTTTCCCAAATTTTAAACCCACCCCACCCTGTGGCCGCACATCTAGCCGCCCCACATCACACCAGCATGCATTTGCCCCGTCCCATCCGCCCCGCATAAGTTTTCCTTCTTTTTCTTCTTCCTTTTTTTCACTTCGTTACTTACATTTAGTAATTAATAAATTTGCATAAATCACAAGTTGTACATTGCCAGATTTTTTGTCATTAATCAATAAAAAAATATTTGTTTAGCTAATTTGTCGGATTTATTTTAGATATGGGACCTGTTATTGTTTTGTTTATATTATGGTATTATATTTTTATCCCATGTAAAGACAATTTATTATATTAATAAAATCTTTATTTGAATAAATCATTTTGTTAATATGTGTGACATTTACTTATATAGTAGACAATTTTGTGTATGAAATATTTTAACTCATGCACGGAAGATTAAAATTATCAGTTCTTATAAGTTATAAATTAATGTTCACAATCAAAGATGAGTTAGGACAAACATCTTGATGATTGTAGCACAAAATTAAATATAATTTGATCTTAATTATGAGAATGATAATTATCCAACTTCTTGTGCTAGTACATTTTGTATGTATTGAACGGACCAATTAGAGATGTTCGTTTATATTCTGAATATTAATAAACGACTTCTCTAGTCAATTCTATGTACTTATACTCTTAATCTTGATATAGTTGTCATGATCTATGTAGTTTGATTTATTATTTCAATCTATTAAAATGTGAGACTCTATTATGAGTCAATATATTCCTAATAGATTGGATGATGACAAATTACTTAGGTGTCGTTTGGTAGAGTGTATAAGATAATACTGAATATGGTGTATAGTAATGCTGAGATTAGTAGTGCAAGGATTAGTAATGCTAGGATTAGTAATTCTGAGATTTTTTTAGTGCAGTGTTTGGTTTTATGTATCGAAAATAATATGTATTGTTACATTTTAAAAATAATATTGTTTGTTTACAAAAAATACCCTCGACATACTATAGTTTGTGTATTTTCTTTGCAAAAATTTATTATTCTTTTTTTAAAATTAAAAAAATCAACAATATAACTAATAACTTATTTAATTTTAGAATTTTAAAATTTAATCATTCACTTGTAGGATTTTTTTTTTTTTGGTTATCTTTTCTTTATTTGTGCACCATTTGTTTGTTGTTCCCACTTTATGGTATTCTTAAGTTGGAGGGAGGTATGTTTAATTTTTGAATGAGACAATAGAATCGTTATTAACATAAAATTGTATTCCGTAGAGTGTTAAAGCTAAAAAGAAAAATTATTGTGATATATCCGATTTACAAAATTAAAAATTGTATGCAGTCATGCAATTTGCTTTCGAGTTTTGGCCAATAAGTATTTTTTAAGTTAATGGAGTAGTTTTTTATGACTAAAATTACTTAGAGAAAAATTATCATCTTGATAAACTGAAAATAAATAACTCACATTGAATAAATTGAAAAAAAAAATAGAAAAGATTTAAAAGAATTTAAGGGCATTTTTATCTTTACTCATATTTATCCATGGATTACAATCCATGAATTACTAATACCACCAAATGGGATGTATTAATTATACACCTTATAATACTATGTAGGGTGTATAACTAATACATGTATTAATTATACATTGCTCCAAATTTGCTATCAAACAATGTATTAAATTATACTGTACTTTAATAGATGCATTAGAAAAATAATACTTCCTACCAAATGGCTCCTTAGTGAAATATAATCAGTTGATAGAACTATGTCTCGGTCTTGAGATAGAAGACATCCCTTTTATGGTTGCTTATAAGTTTTCACGTGAAAAAACTACAGGTAGATTTTATATCCATCATGTGAAATAAGTTGAGCATTATAAATAAAGGATTAAGTTAATCAGTGAGTGAAATTTTTCAGAGGATTTAATTTAATTGATTGATGTCGATAATTCTAACATGGGAGTTAAATAAGTTGTAATGGTCGATTTTGAAATTAAATCGAAGTGCAATTAGATATCTTTAGTGGAATAATTTATAATTTATTATGATATGATAGTTCATGCATTACTAAATTAATATCATAATTGAAAACCTCACTTAATAAATTTGCGATCCCTGCTATACCTGATCAAATTTGAAAAAGAAAAGAAGCCTACTAGAAGAAGTAATATTATTTACTGGTCATCTATACGAAAAATAAACTTCCGACTTTAAATAATAAATTAAAAAAGGAGAAATGCTTGTTTGTTTTTAAGAGCAAAAATGTTTTTGCTCATTAATATGATATTAAGAGCAGAAAACATTTCTTACTCTTAATAGGGCAAAAATGTTTTTTTGACTCTTCTTCCCCTTTATTCAATAGAGAACAGGGACAAATAGAAACTGTTGTACAGAAGAGCTTTATGCTTTTCCCGAAAAAGGAATCCTTCTTTTCCTAGTTAAAATACTACTTCCCCACACAAGTTTGGTTTTAAAACTTTATGCTTTTCCCAGAAAAGAAATCCTTCTTTTCTTAGTTCAAATACTACTTGCCCACACAAGTTTGGTTTTAAAAAGTTAGTCAGGAAATAGCAGAAGGCGAACCTGGATTCGATTACAGAAAATGAATTTTGTGAAAGCTGAAAGAGGTAATTTTTTTTATTTTCATTTTTAACTGTGTTAGCTGGATGTTATGTAAGCTAAATTGATCTTTGTTAATTGCTTTTCACTGTGCATGTTCTAACACTTATAACTTTTCACTAGAAACAAAATTAAAGAAACACAACAATTCTTATAACTTGACCCATTTGAAATAAAGTATTTAAATAAAAACATATTTTTTTATTTTCATTCAACAGCTAGCCCAAATAAAAATTATTTTAATTGACTCAAGTTTATTAGTTACTTGGTTGAACTAACTTTCAAACAAAAAATAGAGCCATAGAGAACTAAAACTTTCAACTTTCACAAATGAGTATTCACAATAGATATGTTTCACAAGTTATCCGCACCCTCCTACAAATGGTATCAGAGCACAGTTATTTAAAAAATACAGCAGTAGCATATATGTTTGAATTTAGATTGAATTGGATTAATTATGAGAAGACCATTTAAAAACAGAGAAGCTTTTAGAAAAATTAAAGAATCTTTAATTAGTAATTATTCAGAATATATAAGTCTAAATAAAACAAAAGAAAACCCACAAAGATTAGCCTACCTAATTACCTTAATATCTAGTATTGAAGCAAAATTAATAATCCATTTAAAATCTAGAAGAATGAGACACATACCACCTTATTATGATAAAATCAGATTCCACCAAAATATTATAAATATGGTTTAAATGAATAAAGTACAAAAATACAAAGAACTAAAATAAATTATTTCTGAAAAACGTAAAGAATTAAAAATAAGAATAGAAAGACTACATTATAATATATTTGCTGGAGTTAGTGAAAACTCAATAAATGCACAAAAAGATGAAATATCAAAATTAGAATTTCAAATAGATAGTTTAGAATATATATATCAACATGAACTATTTACAATAAAATGAACAAAGAAGAATTTATAATAGATGAAAAAATATATGAAAATCACGAGGGATTAAAAATAAAAATAGTATTTTCTAATCTAGGAAGAAGATATAAGAAAATAGGTGAACATTTATATCTAATGTTAGAAAAAGAAGAATTAAAATTAGAAGATAAATTGACAGCTATGATAAGAATAGAAAGAGAAAATGAAGACATAGATAGGAAAATGGAAATAGAAAAAATAAAACAACAAACTACAGAAGAAATACGAAAAATAGAAGAAACTAAAAATAGTAGGATTGCTGAATTAGAAAAAGAACTACAAATGTTAAAAGATTTGTAGGAAGAAAGACAAAAAGAAAAGGAAGAAAAAGATAAAGAACAAAAATTACTAAATGAGATAAATCAATTTTAAAAAAAAATTAGAAATAAACAATAAAGAAATAAAAAAACAAGGAATTAGAAATAAATAATATAGATGTTGAAGAGACAGACAATTATGATTCAGAAGATAGTGAAACATATACAGAAATATTAACAAATACAAAAAATTTAGAAATCAATAAAAAACAAGAAGTAATTAATGAAGAAAACTTAGAAAATATCAACACAGAAATAAATACTCTTGATAAAAAAGAAGATGAAAATATAATACCTAGAACATCAGAAATAAGAAAACATACATATTATAAGAATAAGTTTAAAAGATATAATCTAAACAATGAATATGACAAATGGACACCAAAACAAATAGTTAATAAAAATTATAACTTTTTAGACTTAGACTGTGTAATAGATACATAAAAAACAATACAATTATGGACAGGATATATGACAAAACAATTATTAGATAATAATATAAACATAACAGATGCACCAAAATATATAGAAAGAACACTAATAGGAACAGTGAAATTATGGTTTTCAAATTTAACTGAAAATTGCAAGAAGATATTAAGAACTAATAAACCTACAGAAGGAACATCATCAACAACAATTAAACTAACACCTATAGAATTATTAAAAAAATATGAAATAGCTATAAAAGATGAATTTGGTAGTATGACAACAATAGAAGAAGAACAAAATGAAGAAAAAGATACAAATAGGAATTTAATATTAAAGTTAGCACTATGTAATATGTGTTATATAGATGAATATACTTGCGCATTTAAAGAATATTATTATAAAGGAGCATATAATATAGAAGAAAGTAAAGAAATAAGAAAATTATATTTTAATAAATTACCCAAACCATTTAGGTCAAAGATAATAAAGAGTTGGGAAGAAGCAAAAATAGTAGATACTCTAGGAGTAAGAATAAAATTTTTACAACAATGGTATAGAAACTTATGTGAAAAATATAGAGAAGAATTAAAAATGGAAAAAACATTGATAAGAAATTTAGCATGTTGCAAAAATAAAATAGCACCCCAATTCGGATGTGAAGAAAGATATTATAAGAAAAGAAAAAGACATAAGAAATATAAGAAATATAAAAAATCAAAATATAAATACAAGAAACCAAGAAAAAGATATTATGTAAGAAATTATAAACACAAAAGACCATATAGAAAAAAGAAATCTATAAAAGAATGTACTTGTTGTAATTGTGGAAAATTTGGACATTTAGCTAGAGATTGTAAATTACCTAAAAATCCAAAAAATAAACAAATATCAGAAATAAAAATAGAAAATACAGAATATATGCATATAGATTATATAGATTATGAATTAGAAAGTGAAGATAGTATATATGAAATTTCAGAAAATGAAACAGATAATGAAATAGATAGTGAAATAGATGAATCAAATGACTGAAGAAGATATAAAAATAACAAAGGAAGAATATTTAAATGATGAAGGAACAGACCAAAAAATAATATTTGACAGTAACATATTTGATGAAATAAAAGAAAAAGAATTAGACTTAAGTGTAGAAAAAATATTTAAAATACCAACAATAAAAAATATATTTACTAGAAAAAAAGAAGAATATTATGTAGTAAGCCAAAAGGAACATGTAATAGACTGTAGATATACAAAAGGTAAAGCTAGTATATCACTAGTAACAAAAAGAATAATTAATGAAAAGATAAACGGTATAAAAAGTAGAGACCCAATAAAATATGTACACCTTGGAGGTACAGAGATATTAATAAAAGCATGTTTTAGAGAAGGAATAGATACACCAATAGAATTATATTTAGCAGATGATAGAATTATAAAACCTATAGAAAAAAGCATAATAACTGTCATAAAAGAAAATTTAATATACCAAAAATTTAAATTTATATTAAGTGCAAATTATTCAGTAGCGGTAACAGATAAAAATATAGATAAATCATTAGTATTATATTGAAAAATATCAGGAATAGAATTAACCCCAGGAAGTAAAATATTTACAGCAAGATGCAAAAATTTATATGTATTAACAACAAAACATAAAATAACAGGAAAAAATAAGATTAACAAAATACGAATAGAAAGTCCATTCGAACAAATTGTAAAAACAATAGATAATAATGATTATATCTATAGAGACATAGATATAGAAGAAAATTTAGAAATAATAAATGATAGAATAAGTACAACGAAAAGAATAGCTGATGAAAAATCAAAATCATCAAGCTCATCAAAAAGAACAAGTTATGAAACAAATTCAACAAATAATTTAAACCAATATTACATAACAGGAAAGGTAAATGAAAAAGAATATTTAATACTCTTAAATACAGGACAAGAAGAAAATTATATAGCAAAATATCTAGTAAAAAATGATGAAATAAAAACTGATAATGATATATGCCCAGATCTACCAAGAAGTTTAATAAATATTAAAAATATAGCAGAAAAAATAATAATAATAGGAATTAGAAAAATAAAAATAGAATTTGAAGTAAAGGAAGAAATGCAAAAAGCAGACATAATATTAGGAATAAAATGGCTAGAACAAGTAAAACCATATAATATAGAACATACACAATTAACCTTAACATATAACAGAGAGAAATTATTCTTAAAAAGAGCCTTAACATAAAATAAAAATATATGTATCAATGAAGATAGTAGTAGAAGGATATTACAGTAGATATTATACGCCTATGATAGATACATGAGCAGAATCTAATTTATGTAGATATAATTGCTTACCAGAAAGCAAATGGGATAAATTAAAAACACCAATAATAGTTAAAGGATTTAATAATGAAGGAAGCTTAATTACTTATAAAGCTAGGAATGTAAAAATACAAGTATGGGATAAGATATTAACAATAGAAGAAATTTATAATTATGAACTAACATCAAACGATATACTTTTAGGAATGCCGTTTTTAGATAAATTATACCCACATATAATAACTAGAACAGATTGGTGGTTTACAACACCATGTAAACAGAAAGTAAGAGCAAAAAGAGTTAATAATAAAATAAGAAAGAAAACTGATTGGATAAAAGGAAGTGAAAAAGTGACACAAAAGTTAGAAAATATAAAAAATACTGAAGATACAATAGAACTAGTCGTATTTTCGATAAATAAAACAGAAATAACTATATTTTCAATAAATAAGATAGAAATAATTAAGAAAAAATTAGAACAATTATATAGTGAAGATCCATTAAAAAGATGGAAAAATCATAAAACTACTATAAAAATTGAATTAATAGATAAAAATAGCATAATAACCCAGAAACCATTAACATATAATTTTGACGATTTAAAAGAATTTAAAATGCATATAGATGAATTATTAGAAAAACAATATATACAAAAAAGTAATAGTAAACATAATAGTCCAGCATTTATAGTAAATAAACATAGTGAACAAAAAAGAGAAAAAAGTAGAATGGTTATTGACTATAGAAATTTAAATGCAAAGACTATGACATATAATTATTCAATACAAAATAAGATATTAAAAATAAGACAAATACAGGGATATAATTATTTTAGTAAATTCGATTGTAAATCAGGATTTTACCATTTAAAGTTAGAAGAAGAATCTAAAGAATTAACCACATTTACGGTACCACAAGGATTTTATGAATGGAACGTATTACCATTTGGATATAAAAATGCACCAGGTAGATATCAACATTTTATGGATAGTTATTTTAAACAATTATCTAATTGTATAGTATACAGAGATAATATATTATTATATACAAAAACTAAGGAAGAACATTTAAAATTATTAGGACAATTTAAAGATATAATAGAAAAATCGGGAATAAATCTAAGTGAAAAGAAGGCTGAAATTATGAAAAATCAGATAGAATTTTTAGGAATACAAATAGATAAGAGTGGAGTAAAAATGCAACAACATATAGCACAAAAAATAATAAATTCGAAAGAAGAATTAGATACAAAAAAGAAATTACAATCATTTTTAGGATTAGTAAATCAAGTAAGGGAATATATTCCAAAATTAGCAGAAACTTTAAAACCACTACAGAAAAAATTTAAAAAGGATGTAGAATATAACTATAATGAAGAAGATAAAAAACAAGTTCAGAAATAAAATTACTTTGTAAAGAATTACCAAAACTATAATTTCCAGATGAAAATAGAAAATTTATATATATATAGTAGAAGAAGATGCTAGTGAATGTAGTTATGCAGGAGTACTTAAATACAGATATGAAGCAGAAAAATTAGAACACCATTGTAGATACTACTTAGGTACGTTCAATGAAACAGAAATAAAATGGAAAATAAATAGGAAAGAATTATGTTCATTATATAAATGTTTGTTAGCATTTGAGCCATATATTGTATATAACAAGTTTATTGTACGAACGGATAATACATAGGTACACTGGTGGTTAACAAAGAAAATACAAAATTCAGTTACAACAAAAGAGATTCGGAGACTAGTCTTGAATATATTAAATTTCACATTCATAATTGAAGTAATTAGTACTAACAAAAATGTTATTGCAGATTACATATCAAGACAAAGCTACACAGACTGATATAATAAAAGAGGATACTCTAGAAAAGATATTCAACACCCTAATTACGCTTTCAATGAAAGTGGACATATGGGTAATGAAATAGAAAAGCTAAAGACTAATGAAGTTAAACTAAAGTCTATAGCTACAAATCAACTAACTCAGCAGTGTGCAGAGCTATGTCGATCGGAAGACATTAAAGTTCCAGAGCTAGAAGGAGACGATGGGACACTCCATAAAACCCATAACATTTATCAATCTACTTCTGCAGGTACAAGAAAAGGAGTTAGGAAAAACACAAATATGAACCTAAACAAGCTATTTGATAAACCATATATACCAAATACATCAAAAGATCCCATGTTTATACCCCCACAAATTACCACATACCGAGATAGTTTAAACCAAGACAAAAAGACTTACAACTACACAACCCGAACATATATAGAAAATATCTATAATGTACAAATCTTTTTAAATACTAACCCCAGAGCTATAAACATCGAAGAACCAGATACAAACTATATAACCCAAAGATTGATCGGATATAATAAGCTAATTGCTTTACCTAAAACCAAACCAAGTCTAGTTAAAACTTGCTATAAATATGGACTACTCAGTACTGTATATACCTCTGACAGAAATGAGATATCCACTATACCGAAAATATATGAAACATTTAGCATGTTTAAAAGAATAACCAAAGGTACCCTATTTTTTATAAAAATTTACACGACACCAACAGAGATATTATATGATGAAGTTAAAAAACCCATACAAGTTGTAAAGATAGGAATGACACGAGATATGATTATACCACAAGATATTATTCCACAACCAGAAATACCTAGAATTGAGATACCAAAATTTTATGCGAATAAGAGGATTATCGGACTATCTACAATTTTGCAAGAGCTAGCAAACACATACCGTAACCAAAATCCCATATGGAGTTATTATTCAAGAAATCATGTACTAATATATTCAAATTCAAAGGAATTACGAGAAACAGATATGGAAACTATTAGGCAATGGATTCTGACGTTGCTCAAACCAGAGACGGAACCTATCTCCAGAGCTATCAGAGAAAAATTTATTTCAGAAGAATTATTAACCAGATATTGCAAGACAATTGGAAATAAATATCCAAATCATAAATGTTCAAAATGTAATGGAGGAGATAATGATATCCTAGAAGTTCAGCTAGAATAGAAGAAAAATCAACCAAGAAGATAAGAATGCCAGCTGGAAGATACAAGATAAGAAGCAATAATGGAGATATGAAAAAACAGCAGATACGACAACGAGAAGATATCAACGGAGTAATAATAGAAGACAAGCTATTAAATTGTGAAAGCGACATGTAAGCTTTACAATTTTCTTTACGAAAATTATTGAAACCTTCCATATAGGCTTTTGACTATTATTAGTCTAGGCATTAATAATTTTTGTCTTATTAGGAGACTTTTTGTAAAGTAGACTAGGTAGATAATTTTAGAAACGTGAATACTCTTGTAAAGATTTTAGAAACATGAATACTCTTGTAAAGTTTCAGTCTATAAATAAGATGAACTAAAGGCATTGCAAAGCAAGCCTTCATGTGTTGAAGCAAAAACTCTCTCTTGTCCACAACAAATATTTTGCTTAATTATTAAAAAACAGGTATATTTCAATGGAAAAAGCTATGGAGGAATAAAACTTAGAAATATCAAACCTACCCGAACAGGTATATTTATTTATGATTATGAATAGCTAAATTCATAATTCCCAACAATCATGGTATGATAAAATAAATTCATGTTAGTTACTTTATAGTAGAATTATTCGAAGAATAATATGTTAAGAAGTTTATTAGCAAAGTGGAAAAGGAGAAAAATCCCTAAGAACTATGCCATCCTAAAGGTGAAACCAATGAGGCAAGAAGCCGTGGTGGGAAGTAACCAGAGTAGAGGCATTGTTTAAGAGAAAAGTATCCAGATTACCATGCTAATAGTGACTAAAGAACATGTTATTTAAGAATAATCTAG
Source organism: Capsicum baccatum var. pendulum (assembly GCA_030864225.1). Taxonomy (NCBI): domain Eukaryota; kingdom Viridiplantae; phylum Streptophyta; class Magnoliopsida; order Solanales; family Solanaceae; genus Capsicum; species Capsicum baccatum. The sequence continues at coordinate 47,534,091 of CM061560.1, forward strand.
TATATAATAATCTAAGATGACCATATTTTGTTATGTATATGATTGAAGGGAATATTTTGAAAATAGCAATTTTATGAAAATGAATAATTATTTATCTGATGTAATGGTAGATAAATTTAAAATACTTATTATGTATGTGATTAAGGATATAGGAATAATAGATATAAGGAAAATCATATTAGAAAAAATATTCGGTAAAGATTATAGAGCTAGAATAAATTACATACCACACTTACCTAATTACTCTTATAAATACCTATATACACATTAACTATGATAAACTATGTATATCTAGAATTTTGGAAAAAAGATATGAAAAATATACAATTAGTAGAAAAACAAATGAAAATAAATTTAGACAAATACATGAAAACTAACGATATAAAATATATAGAATTCCTTAATGAAAATATGCAAGAATTACTTAGACTAAAACAAACAACTAGAAAATATTATGAAAAACAATTTAATCGAACTTAAATGACAAATGATATTAAAATACTTGTTTTATATATATACTTAGAAATATAGAAATTATAGACATAAAGAAAATAATATGGGAAAAATTACAAGATTATGAAGAGAAAGAATTATTAAACAGTATTGAAAACTTACACATATATTATGAACATCAATATTACTTAGATTCAGATGGATACTATTCAGAATAAATAAATGTTAGAATATATATAAAAAAATTAGAGTAAGGCAAAATTGGATATATGAAGAAGTTAATTACAGAAATCAACTTGAAATAGAAAAAAGACAACTAGAAGAAAAATTACTTAAAATAAAATCAACCTTAGAAAAAGAAGATACATATAATGATTTATTTAATACATACGAAAAATTATTTAATACAGATGAAAAATTACCTATACATGAACAACAAATTCTAGTTAATCAGATAAAGAACATAAACCTACGCATTGAATGTAACAAAGTTAGAATAAAATACTACACAGAAATTGCTAAAATTTCAATAGGATAAAATAATAAACTACACAAATTAATGAATACATCTTACGAAAAGAATAAATCATTACAAGATATCGAAAATAAACTATATAGTTTATACCTAGATTACAAAAGATTATATAGTATTAACAAAGATCCTAAAACATTAGATAATTTAATTACGATAATATCCAATTTAGAATATGAATTAATAAAACATCTTAAGTCGAGAAGATAAAAATGAAAATCAAACCAACCAATAATATACACGAAATAATCTACTTAAAAATAAATAGTTATTACTTAATAACTATATATAATGGATCTATTTCACATTAGATATGTTTCACAATAGATATGATCCTTTTTAATTTAGCAAGGAGTTTAAAAAAATAAAGAATAGTTTTGAATCTTTTGATCTTATATTAAAGTTGTGTCAAATGTACCAAACTATTCTTTAATCTTGTGGTCTGAAACATATCACGTGAAAAGTTAGAATTAAAGTATGAAAAACTTACTTAAAACAACACCTTAACTTTTCATTATTACTTAAAGTCCCATCCCACTAAATTAATTACAAAAATACCTTCTAACTCATAAAAGTAGTTTATTTTCAAATACATCACAATTCACTCCTATTACTTCACCAATTGCGCCGCAAATCTCGCCCAAAATTCAGGCAATGTATCCGGCTATTTTCTAAGCAAAACTTTTGATTGTTTTTATTACAGTTTCTATAAATTAATTCTCGTCCATCTGTTAGACTATTATGCATCAAAAAATATTTTACTCATCAACAATATATCATATAAGCTAATTGTTGTTTTATAACTTAATGTAAATTATATAGTGTAGAAGATATTTTCAAAAATAAGTCAAGTATAATGCAAATTTAATTACAGTAATGTATCTCAACCAAACTAATGTAATGTATCAGAAACTTAAATTAACAATACAATATTAGATATAATATTGTTGTATTTGCATATAAAGTAATGTATCATAAAATATTTAATTTTTAATACAATGTATCAGATAATTTTTACACATATAAAGTATTAAGAAAATTAAATATAACAATGCATTAGTAACCATAAATAAATGTAATGTGTCATGAATTGTAGTATATTATGAACTCAATGTTATTAAATGAGATATTTGTTACCATACTATAATATATCATAATTTTTTACATAATAGGAAAACTTATGATATTTGTTATCATAAGTTATTAAATGACGTATATTATGTAATTTAAACAACAATTTCTTTAATTAAGCGTATTAATTGCTCAACTGTAGGCTTAATTATCGTTTTTTCCGTTTTAACCATAATTAAAGATTTATTAATGTATCATAAACTAATGTATCATGACGTTAACTAATGTATCATATCTGGCATTTTATGTAATTATTATAAAAGTAGGGAGAGAGAGTAATTAGGTAGTAAAATGTTGGGATATTCTCAAAGTATTGCCAAAACAAAAAAGGTCATTATTGCCAAAAAAGAAAAAATCATTCTTTTTTAAATAGACTAAGAAAGAAAATAGATCGTACTTTTTGAAACCGAGGGAGTAATATACTAAGTAATCGATTTATGAAACTCGCAACACCCCAATGTATGGCGTAATGATTCAATGAAGTTGATTTGGGCACCATGAGATTTTAGTTTCAATTTCCAACAACGACAAACACTAGGTGATTTTTTTTCCTCTACCTCAGCTTTGGTGGACAGAGTTATCAGGTATATGTTATTGGTGGGAGGTGATAGGTATCCCATTGAATTAGTCGAGGTGCACAAGCTAGCTCAGACACCACGATTATCAAAAAAGGAAAAAAATCACAACCCACCCCGCACAAACTTTTCAAAAAATTGCTTTAACCCTCCCCAACCCATCCCACCCTGCAAAATGGCAAACTTGCTCTATACCACATGAGGTGAAAACCACCGAGCACCATTGCCTTTCTTACGGAGAAACACATCTAGACCAAACTATTAACAAATGACAGTTTGTCCAATTTTACATATTTTAAGAGTATTTTTGACCCATTTAGGTCATTTTATTTGGAATATTTAAAATAAAGTTATGTTTGGTCATATTTTTTACAAAGACTATTTAAAACCTAGCACAGTCACTCTATGTGATTTATTTATGTAAGATATACAATCAAATCTACTCTATATGAGCTACTACATATCATGTATTACAAATATTTTTTTTTCACTTTCTTTGAAATGTTTAAAGTTGAAGTTGAAGTTGAAGATGAATTCTGAGTATAATTTTTACATATAATATTTTATTATTTGAATGTAATTTTTCTAAAAAAAAAGTGATTCAAGTATAAAATACAATTTAAATGAAATTATTATTATATAATATAAAAATTAAGGTAAGATTTGAAAAGGAAAAATATAGCAAAAGTAAAATTGAAAAAAGGTGAAAACAGGATTTTGATGATGTCCAAATTAACTTCAAGTTATACGCCAAGAATAATGTTCAATTAATTTTTTTCTAAAAAATATTTTCAAGGCCAAATGTAGACCTAGATTGAAGCGGGATTCTGGAGAGTGAAGAAAAATCAATTCCCTTGGCAGCACCAATAGCTCCAGACCACCACTAGCTCATCTTTTGGTACTAGATAATGAAGGGCCGTAAGACGGGCCAATATTACAGTTTTATATATATTTATTAATGTTTAATTAGTTTATAAAAAAATAATATTTTAAAGTAAATATGATAGAAAATAATAATAGAGATCACGCTTAAAATAATTATATTTTGTTATTTTTATAAAATCAAAATTTAGCTTATAACTGATTTAAATTACTCTATTAAAAATATACTTTAATGCTATTTAATATCAGGTCAAACACATTTTCTTGAATTAAGTAACTAATTTTATTGCTTTTATTTTTAAATTTTATTTGAAAATTATATAAGAGGATGAATTAAAATTATAAGTGTCGGTATATTAACATTTTTATAAAATCTTTTGAGCAATATTTTCTTAAAATATGGTCTTTTTACCTAATATATTATATAAATAAAAGTAAATATCATATTTATATTAAGGAGATAAGTGATTGTTCTTATCCATATAAATATATCATACATTTATTTTCGTAATAAAATAATATAAAAGTACTAAAGATACATTATTGATAGTTTAAATTATCTATGAAAAAATAGAGCACAAATCAAATTAATATTGAAGGAGTTAAATTTTTTATTAAAGGGATAAAAATTGTTATTTCAGTTAATTTAAAGTTATTTTATATGCGGATTAATTTATCTATTATATCATACTCTCTTCATTCCTTTTTATTTTCTTTATTTGGGTTAGGCACACACCTTAGTCTCTTACTCCCATAAAACTAGTGAAATGATCCTCGCTTCACACGATTATAAATAACATTAATAGAAAATTAAATTATTATAAATTTATTAAAGATAGAATAGCAGAAAATTGTCATGAATATGCTTATAATAATCAATTATTACATAAATTGTTAATTACAAATATAAATAATTACATGTGTTTGTGTATGCGTGACTTCTATTGATAAATATTTTATCTCAAGAAAATATGTGTAAATTTCATGCATAAATATTTTAAATAAATAGTAACGCAAGATGTAATATCTGTCCATTCAATTACATTTCTATTGTCTAATTTATTTCCTCTCCTTATATATATATTTTTCCTTACTGTTGTTCCTTTTTTCTTCTTAACTTTTATATTCCTTAATGTCTATCTCTAAAATCTTCCTACCTCAAATAAGCTTGATTTTTCTTCTCAAATGTTAATTATTTTAAATTATAAATATTAACTATAATAAATATCACATGTCCTTATTTTAAATTTTTTGAAAAAATGAAGAGAAAGTTAAAGTCCTCACATTTTTAAGTCTCATTCGATGAATCAAAAGAACGTTTACAACATCAGTGAGCAATATACTATCAGCCTAATAATTAACCTGTTTTTAAAAATTCTTTTCAGTTAATTAATGACAATAGGCTATTTTTTTTCTGAAATCGTAGAATTAATTATCTACCATGCAACTTTGGAATATATATACCCGCAAAAATATGATAAAAGACAAGAACAAAATTATGTAATTCAAAACTACCTTAATTTTTATGAATGAATCATCATAGGCTGAACTGCTGCTGATAGGATGAACTATCTACGCGCGGTCAGAAGTCTGAGCGTCCGAAACTATGATATTAAACATCATAGCTCAATAAACAAGTATGTGATCAGTACTTTGAATGTACAAGTATGCGATATGAGGTTAGGCTAATATGCATGGGTTCATATGCATGAATAATAACCGACTGAATGAATAGTATAAGGTAACTAAATATAAATGCATGAAAACTGTAAAATCTGAGAATGCATGACCAAGCATATAATATGATTTTGAAATAGTTTGTAAACTGAAATACTGAAATATGATAACTGTATGCTATGGTCCAGCAAATATGAAACTGGACTCTACATTGAATACTAGACGGAGACTGTGGGAGCTATCATCTAACCGACATGACCTAATTGAGCTAATTGGTGTCCAACCCGTGACCCTAGTTGGAAGGGTTTCAATATCATGCCACGGATACTAATAACGGATGTGATTCACCCTCAACTGGCAGGTGCTCTAATAAGATATATGTCACCCTTAACTGACAGGTAGACATTTAAAACCTACGGTGGCTACATAGTTCTGGAACTCAGGGATTGCTACTAAATGTCGCACCCTCTACTGAAAGGTGAGCCCCCTATCCCTGGGTTCGCTCGGTGCTAAATCCTACTTCCAATTGAACTGACTCGAATTATGAACTGATTTAAGTTTGACTGATTATGATAACTGACTGAACTGACAATGCCCATACATATCTGAAACCATTCTGAAAGATACTGAGACTAAGTAAATAGCTAAGTTTCGGGTATTCATAACCCCTAACACTAAATAGAAGTATCAATAAGGACATAGATAGCTTTACAAACCACAATAAAGATCATTGTTCAAAATTCATCTCTTAGGAATCTCATCAAACACATGAGGGTCATGAGTTAATGCATGGAAATAGTTAAATCATGAGATGATAACATAATTGAAATATTGAAATCATGGGTCAAGGATTTAACATATGAATATCACTATTCAAACATATCAAGGCCGAATTGCAACGAAAAGATATGGAAAACATGATTCGAAATCAAAGTTCATATGAGCTTTATGGATATAATTCATTACAACATGTAAAAACCATAATTTAAACTTAAAAGAGGATTCTTGGACTCCATGGATGAAAATGACCCATGGATGAACATCAAACATACCTTAACGATTGATTTTTGGAAGGATTCTTGGACTGAAAACTTGAATTCCTTGATTTCTTGTGAAAAGGGATTGAATTTTGTTTTTGGGAATGAAGAAGGGTTTTGAATTGCTTACTAATTACTTAGGGTTAAGAGAGGCGAGTTAATGTGTTTAATACTTCATCAAAATATTTTGAAGTGATTAGGGATAGTTTAGGGGCGTGAAATGACTTTAACACCCTTGATTTAAGTCAAAACAAAGTGTTTTTGGCACTAGGCAATGACCTAGGTGATGCCCAGTCAATCACCCAAGCCAAGGTGGGTGATGCCTTGCCAATCGCCTAGCCTTGGGCTGGGCGACACATGGCTAATCGCCTATCCCTTGGTTGGGCAAAGCCTATCCAATCACACACCCATTTTAGTAGCCTTAGGCGATTGTTAGGCAATGCACACCCCTTTGCATGGCCATAACTTTTCGCTTGGTTATCGGATTAAGGCAAAATTGATATCGTTGAAAAATTAATTCAATTATCTACAATTTGGTAGGTCTTAAAATGTCAAATTTTACACACACACACACACACACACACATATATATATATATATATATATAAATTTATGCTCATTCAAAGATGACCCTTGTGGAATCGAACACCAAAATTTAACCGAATCAAAGGCTCTTAGCTCACTTTGATCTAAGTGATTCTTACGAACATCTTTCCCACCTCATAATCTCTCTTCACACTAGGTTAATGATCATGAAACATGGATTCAAGTATGAATCATGGTACAAGAGTTTACACACGTAGAAATGAAGGTCCATTTTCTAGCGTAGAAACGTACGAGGTGCTACACTAATTTGCTCAGATTGGGGTATGTCAGTTATGGTTATCTCCCACAGTCCTCAATTTATGTTCCAGTTATAGATTATGAATGACTCTATAATCATCTTATTCAATACAGTATTGATTATTTACAAGTTTATTTACTTGGTCATTGCATCAGTTCACATCCCATAGTTAAAAACCCAATATTCATACATGTCCCTCAGTTTAGTTTTACCTTCTTTTATGCTATAAATTTTTATACTATCATATATTTAACTTACAACCATGTTTTAAATGCATATTTCAGAAAATGGTTTATGTCCTCAGTTTCAAAACATGTTTTAAGTATTTTCATGACTAGTGGATATCTTAACTACTCAGTACATTCCAAAGTATTGATTGCATACCTCTTCTACCTATATTTTTCATGTGATATAGATTCAAGTTCTTACTCTCAGGATCATAGTCCGGTAGATCACAACATTCAACCAGCAGGTGACAAGTTCTCTTATTTTAAGGACTCAAGTCAGTTGCAGTTCTTGTATTTTTTTTTTATTCGTTTGTATTGATTAGGGATAGTTGGGGGTCATGTCCTGTCTACCTATAGTCAGCATTAGTAGAGGATTCATAGATGGTTTGTCAGAGTCATTGTACATAGTTTAAGTTCCTTTTTTCTTTCAGATGACAGTGTTGTAAATATTGAACAGTAATGTATTGAAATAGCTTATCTCATAATTATGCCTTCGCTCAGTCAGTTTAGATTTTGTAATTGTTTTAATCAGTTGCTCAAGCATTATGTCAGTACATGGGTTAGCTTGGGATTACTTGTGGTTCTAAGCATCGTGTTATGACTAACGGGTAGTCTCGGGTCATAACATTACCCAAGCTTGAGTGTTGAATAAAACCCAAGAAATCACCTTTTACTAAAGCTCTCAAGTCCCAAAATGGTGAAAATCGTGAAACTGAGTTATTTATACTGTTCTATAAATAGTCCTTCACGATCGCAATCCCCTACCTCACGATCCCAACAGTCAACATTGACCTAGGATAGATTACTTATCTTGATAATGGAAGGTGGGACTCACGGTCACGATGAAGAACCCAACTCTATCCACCAAAAATATCCATCGCAATAGCGGTCAACCCACTACATGATCACATGAACAACTTGTCCAAGCGCCACGATCATGTCACCAGGTTTTGCAACCATGATAAAGGATCAGGGGCTACACTAGTTGACAGCAAACCAGTTGAAGCAAGGTCTAAAAGTCCTTCAAATGGACCCTTAAAATTTTTTTGGTGCCCCACAAAATTATATCATATTTACTACTAGGCTATTTTTGACCTTTCAAACTCAATGAAATTGCTAGATTTTTTAAAAGAGGCTGTTTACAATAAATTAGCCCTAGGACTCTTAAAATCATATTATAACTAGTTTTTGAAATAAGGCCCAAAATGTAAAATAAAGGCTTGGGGCCCAAATTAACTATGCTCCTAACCTAAAATCAATATTTCGAATTGTAATGGAACTATCAGACTTGCAATCCAGTGCCCAAAACTCAAAATGTTGACCGAATATAAACTAATGGGTTTTTAAAGCCTCTAATAGTCTCAAACTCTCTCAAATCACATTGAAATGTATCGAGGACCATGCCATCCATCCCTACAACTAAAAAATAACATGTAGCAAATACGGGGAAGGGAAAAAGGTCAAGAAAATTAAAAAGGAAAAAAATCACAATAATAATTGTTACATCATCCACTACTAAACACTAGTTTATCCTCGAACTAAAAATCAAAAGAAATGCCTGAAGAGGTAAACAATTGTAGGTATCTATGCCTCATATCGGACTTAATCTATCAAGTAGCCTCTTCAATAGGGTGATATCTCCCTTAGACCTTCACTGAATTAAATATGCTTAGATCTCAACTTCCCAGCTTTCTATCTAGGATAGTAATGGGCTCCTCAACAAAAGATAAGTCATAGTCTAATACAAAAGAATACTAATGAATCACATTTGTATCATCTAGATGATATTTCTTCAATATGGAAACATGGAATACAGGATGAACAATTGACAAATATAGAGACATAGCTAGCCTATACATCACATCACCATACTTCTTAAAGATCTCAAAAGGGCCAATAAATCTCAAACTAAGCTTCCCTTTATATCCAAACCTCATCACATCCTTTATGGATGAAACTCCAACAAAATTAGATCTCCAATAATAGAAACAACATCACAGGTTCGAAGGTCGGCATAACTCTTTTACCTACTCTGAGCATCCACTAGACTCTGTTGAATCAGTTTCACATAATCCATTAAATCTGTCAACAAATCTATTCCCCAAGGTCACTCTTCAAAAGAGTCCAACTATCCCATAAGGGATCTACACCTCTACCTATATAAAACCTCAAAAAATGATATCTAAATATGGGAATAGTTACTGTTGCTATAGGCAAACTCTACCGGGGGCAATAATTAGTCCAAATGACCACCAAAATTCATTATACATGCTTAAAAAATATCCTCTAGCTAATAGTCATCCTAGACTAACTATCCATCTATGGGTGAAAAATTGTTCTCAAATCAAGCTGAATACCCAACTCACTCTATAGGGTGCTCTAAAAACTCGAGGTAAACTAAGTATCTCTATTAGATATAATGGACATAGTGTCACCATGTAATTGAACAATCTCTCTAATGTAAATCTTTGCCAATTTCTTTTCATTATAATTTTCTTTCACAGGTACAAAATATGCTTATTTGGTCATACTGTCCACAACTACCCAAATGGAGTCAAACTTCCCTAAGGTCTAGGGTAGGCTACTAATAAAATCCATGGAGATCCTTTCCCCACTTCCACTCAGGAATGGGCATCCTCTACATCTTATCATCGGGTCACTAATGTTCGTACTCTACCTACTAGCAATTTAGGCACTTAGACTTCACAATATCCTTCCTTATACCACCTCACTAATAATGATACTTTAGGTCATGATACATCTTAGTTTCTCCTAGGTAAATGAAATATCTAGAACTATGTGCCTTTTCTAAAATAAGTCTAACCTATTCACCAATATTTGGCGCATAAAATTAGCCACCAATGCTCAAAATACCATTCGAATCTAGAGATGCCTCATTGGCCTCGCCGCTTAATAGTTTATATTGAATTACCCTCAATCTATCGTTATCTAACTGATGAGCTCAAATCTTCTCTGATAATGAAACCTATCCTAAAAAAAAGATAACACATTCTTATGTTGCAATTATCAAGCCTAAATAGCTGGTTAACTAAAGACTGAGCCTCCATGGCTAAAGGTTGATCTCGGGTCAAACGATAAGCTAAACTCCTTATACTTGCAACCTTCTAGATCAAGATATCTGTAACAACACTGACCTTACCCAGACGATAAAGAATGACGAGATAATAATTCTCAAGAAACTCAAGCCACCAATAGTTGAATAAGTACTGAAGGCTATGATGATCGGAGAAAATCTCACAACAGACTCCATACAAGTAATATCACCTCAATTTCAATACAAAAACCACTGCGGCTAATTCCAAATCATAGGTAAGGTAATTTTCTCATGAGGCTTCAGTTAACAAGAGGACACTATCACCTTACCCTCTTGCATCATTATAAGGACCAACCAAGATGCACCATAAAATACGATAAAGCCCACGCCCTCTTTCGATATGGTCAATATAGGGGCCGAAGTTAACAATCCTTTGAGCTTTAAAAAAATCTTCTCACATGTATTCAACCACTGAAATAAAATATTTTTCAAAGTCAAATCAATCAAAGAGGCTACAACAGAAGATAAATCCTCCACAAAATTCCAATAATAACCCGATAACCAACAAAGCTCTAAATCTTAATAGGAAAAGTAAGTCTAGCCCAAATATAAATCATAGTTATCTTGGTCGTAGCAATCATAATGTTATTCTTAGACACCACATAACCCAAGAAACAAATACAATCCAACAAAAACTTGCACTTGGAGATCTTAACATATAACTTCTTATCTCAAAATCTTTGAGTGTAGTCGTTAAGTGTCTTACCTAGTTAGCCTCATTCTTGGAATATATGAAGATGTCATCTATGAACACAATCACAAAAAATCCAATTTATAGTTGAAATACTCAATTTATCAACTCTATGAAGATTATTGGGGAATTGGTCTATCCAAAATACATGACTATAAAATTCATAATGGTCGTATCGAGTCCGAAAGGCCATATTCAGAACTTTCAAAGCTCTAATCTTCAACTGGTGATATCTAGACCTCAAGTCAACCTTAGAAAACACCAAAGCACCCTGAAGCTGGTCAAGTAGATTATCAATATCAGCAAGATCACCTTTTTCAATTACCAATAGTCAATGCATATATGTATAGATCCAAACTTCTTTTTCACAAATAAGATCAGAGTACCCCAAAGAGGCATACTAGGTTTAATAAAATTCTTAGTTTAAAAATCCTGCATTGTCTCCTTCTTTAACCTGGGTCTCACACCATACAAAGTTCATTATATAATATTGGTACACCTGATCCACCATTAAAGAATCTCCTACTTAGGTAGAAACACGAATAGGCATAGTAAGATACTTATATACAACATCAAAACAAGTAGCAAAATATATTGACATATAGGAAAATATAGACCCAGGGTGAAAAAACATGGAAACAAAATAATGGCAAATCATGTCTATACCTATAATAGCTACATCAAAGGCTTTTGACTCATGTATTCTAGGTATAGCATAGCACTGAACACATCAAATCCTAGACTGAGAAACCTTCTATCCACTACCATGAGCACTCTAAGATCTACCTCAAGCACATCGAGTAATACTACTTCCACCCTATGAACCATTTCTAATCGTAGAAAAATGAGTAGGAAAAAATTAAAGTGAAAACCATGTTATATAGGACCAAACACACGCCTAGGATAGTCCCTCACTATATGACCCATCTCCTCACATACGTAGAATATTATACTACTTGACTCAAGATGAGGATGTTGAGAAGAGCCAGAATAACCTCTCTGTCCTAAAGAACAAAAACTAGAGTTCTTACCTGCATATCCTAATCTTTAGCTGCCTGAAACCACATGAACTGCAATCCTACTATCTGAACCTTATAAAGATGCCTGAACTGGTCTACCATATTAACCATGAGCAATCCTCCCAGGAAACCTCTATCTCAAAACGTATGTCCATATAATTCACCCTATTAATGGATTTTTGTAACATCGTCACCACCCTAAGTACTCTAACGAATCCACTAAATCAACTTAGCATGATCTACAATGCTCTAAAAAGAAGCACTTGAGGCAACTATCTAGGTTATATCCAATTAATAATAACCTTTCTACCCCTTGAAAAACTTTTTAATCCTCTATAACTCAATGGATATATTGGTTGTGGAGTATTTAGATAGTGCATCAAAACATGCCTCATACTGTACAATAGTCATCGAGCCCTGCTCCAAGTGATCAAGCTCATCTCCTATGTAATCCCTTAAACTTTAAGGCATGAACATCTATAAAAATCCTTAAAATAACTTATTCCATATCATAACAAGCAGACTTAATGGTCTACAACTAGTAAAAAAACTTCCACCATTGTCTGGCCGCGTCAGTCAACTGATAGGTAGTATATGAAACTCTATGGGGCTCAAGAGATCCAAGGTTAAACAACCACTCCAGGTAGTCAAGCAAAAACTTATAAGGATCTTTTCCAATATCACCACTAAACTTGGGAGGATCCAAGCGAATAAATCTCTTAAACCTATTTTGATCATCATAAGCCATCACATGACCCAAAGAAATAGGAAGAATAGTGAGTCCAGTAGTCAGTGAATCAACACAAAGAGGTATGATGAAAAAACATAAGTATGATCTTTCTTTGATGGCGGAGTACCTCATGAGTCTGAGAAGTACCTAACATACCTAGTGGAACACCTACCTTAGGGATACCATCCAAATAACCAAACAGACGAATCAATGAATTCTATGATTTTGCATATTAACTAAATTCTGTGGGACCTGAGCTGGCCCCACATACTTTGCTAGATGGTCCTCGTCACCGTAATAACTCTCTGGATCAAGAGAGGCTACTGTAGCATGTCTTCTTACTGGATCAACTCCCCATGCCCTACCTCTACCTTTATCTCATCCACAACCCCTACCTCATCAGCATAATAAGGCTTCAACAATGGGTGTTGTCTTAGCATCCTTAATATCTTTAGATTTAATCCTCACCATCTGCGCAAGAAAATAGAATACAAGTTTAGAACATTGGGTACGAACAACCCTCACGACAAGACATCAAATAAGAAAAGTTTTTCCTGAAGATATCTTATAGCCTCTCCAAGATAGATATGGATATCTATATACAGATCTGAGAGACTCTACTAGATGTCCTACTTTTTTACTTATGAGACTAGTAAACCTAGCACTCTAATACTAATTTGTCATGACTCTAAAGTTGAGGTAATGATAACACCTCACTCAACCTAGTCTTTGTAGGTAATACGAAGAACTTAAAAAGAAAAAAATATGATAACTAAAGCAAATAAAGTAAAATAAGACTTCCATGATGAAACTAGGCCAAAGTAATCATAAGGAAAAGTATGAATGAGAATATAATCAAATTTGAAAATATTAGAGTCATAAGTAGAAAAAGCATGAAATATAAAGTCAGAAAACTAAAATACAATAGTATGTCTCCAAATATAGGTAAAGATATGATAAAAATAAGAGAGATTGAAATTAATCCCAAACTCGGAGCATACTAGTACCTTAAATATCAACTCTAATAGCATAAAATCAGCTATTATAAGTCGTATTTGAACTAGGATCTATATCAAAAAGGCATTGTAGGAGTGAGTATGGTCTGCTTGTACTCAGTAGGTATCATAGGCCGACTAAGAAAAGTAGGAAGCAATTTAAGTAAGATATACAATGAGCATATCACCTATAAACACAAAAGTTCCCAAATAGTAGCTCACACCATTTCCACTAGCACTTTTAATATGTAAGATGATAGGGGGAAAACTACATACATAATATAGCTAAGGAAACTAACTATATAACAACAACACATAAGGAAAATACAACAATGTAATGAAATGATGGTGTGATATTGATGAATATAATCCATTACATCGCTTTTTGTATACACCTTCCGAGCCTCAATGCTTCAATACAGGACCCGTGGGGGTTCGTAACTCATATACTTTCTCATATCAAATACCATATAACAATTCACCTATTTTGTTAATGCTCACGGATCAAGAGTTTTATAAAGTATCCCATTCACCTCTTTGACTAATGTTCATAGATTAAGAATTTTTATAAAGTGTTTCTCAGCGGTACCAATTTCCATAAATACGAATGAATGAAATGAGGGTGCATGCTCATAACCAAGTAAATTTAAAGATAATGGATCAATTCAACATTGGTATGAATGGGCACAAATCTCCTCAATATGATAATAGCCTATGATATGAGCATTCTTCGGCACCGCTAAAGTGAATAGTCATGTTCACATTAATAATATCATCTAAAGAAACCCTCTCTCAGGTATTACTATCCTGATAAAGGCAAATAAGGCTTAAAAGGGCTATAATTATCTATCAAGCCCCTACACGGGAAACACAATAATAATACTGACAATTAAAATACAAATAAGGCCTACAATATCAAATAAATCCCTCACTCGGGCATCATCATAATTATATTCTTTCAAGCCAACACTAATATGCAAATAAGCCAACATGATAATACTAATTCTTTCAAAATACTTCTCGCTCGACAAAATTCCCTAAACCATAGCATGCTTTATAACCCTAGCCCATTCTAAAGAAAGTAATGCCATAACCTACCATGATAAGTCAAAAATTCAAGACTAAGCCTTCAATATGGAGCCTTTCCTTTATGAACAATCTTGGCATGAACTAAAACTATCAAATCATAATACACGCATCAAAAGAAAGCTAATGATATCCATATTAGCTATATTTGAATTGGGTCCAAAATTATTTCAAAATAGAAGGGGAAAAATTGAAATTATATTTTAGAACATGTTACCCATGTCAAACGGAGTCTATATTTGAATATCCAAGAGAAAATGAGTTGAAATCAGTGGTCAAATTGATGAAAAGTTATTTAAGAGTTTACCAAAAAATCTCAAAATCTAGTTTAAAAATAAGATTAAAAGGTATTTTAGAAAATATAATCAATGAAAATAAGAGTTTGGCACTTATCCAAGCATGAGTAATAAAAAAACCCCTAGAAATCACCCTTTACTGAAGCTTCTAAGTTCAAAAATAGGATGTGGGCCTTACTATCACAATGAAGAACCTAACTTGGTCCACTAGAAATATCCATCATGATCGTGGACAACCTACTGCATAATTGTGAGGAATAACTTGGTGGAGCCCAGAGATCACGTCACAAGGCCCCGCGCGACAACGATGATGGATTAAGGGTTGCACCAATTGACAATATCTAGTAGAAGCAAGGTCTAAAAATCCTCCAAATAAACCCTCGAGATTCATTCAAGACTTCATAGAAATAAATCATATATGCTACTAGGTTAGTTTTGATGTTTTGGACTCAACGACACCATTAATTATTCAAAAAGAGACCATTTATAACAAATTAGCCCCTGGGTCCCTTAGAAGCTTATTTTAGATAGTTTTTGAAATAAGGGTAAAATATAAAATTAATGCTCGAGACCTAAACTAACTATGCTCCTAAACCTAAAATGACATTCTAGATCTAATAGAACTATTCAAATTGCCATTCGGTGCCTGAAACTCAAAATATTGACTGTAGTCAAACTAATAGTTTGTAAAGCCTCTAATAGTCTCAAAAACTCTCTTAAATCACTCCCAAATACATCAGGACTGTGCCAACCATCTTCATAATGCACAAAAAATATGTAGCAAATACGGAAAAAAGCAAAAAAGATTAAAACACGTAAAAAAAGAAAATCACAGGTATGATTGTTACAAATTCATGATCCATGAAAGAACTATCGCATTAAACTATTATCACAAATCAGTTAAATTAGGACCAAACATTTTTTCCTGTATTTTCCATGAATTAGTGCCAACTTATTTCTTCCTAGTATGGAAATTCTCATTATTTGGGTCCACACAAGTAGTTTTCTGATTTTGTTAGTTGAAAGGCAATGAAAGCAAATCTTAGAGTATCTAATGGACTCAAATACAGTGGATGTCTATGACTGAGTTTTTCTAGAAATTTGTTGTCAACTACAACCGCCATTATATCTACCTTTTGTCATCTTGAACCTTACGTCTGTGTACTCAAATAGTCCATATTGATGGCTGAAATATCTGATATCATGTTGTTAAACTAGATTTATTCATATTGAAATTGAAGAAAAAATTCTGAAGAGAAAATAATTTGATTTGATTAGAGAGAAAAATTATGATACAAAGAATTGGAATGAATAGCTTAGAGAATCAGCTAATGTTGTCCCATATATACACGTTATATTCTATCTATAAGTTAATATTGTAACCTGTTGCATTTAAACAAACATACAAGTGAACGCGATCATACAAGTAATATATGATTGAGAGTTCGGATATAGTACTTATAAGGACTTGTCAATTAACTATTTACTAAATTAGACTAGCACTAATTATTTATTTGATCTGGATATTTCAAGATATATGTTTAAATTAACTAAACTAAAAATTAAAAAAAAAATAACTAATGAATAATTAACCAAGATGAAGAACAGATTTACCACGATCAATAAATGAATCGATCTAGGATTACAAATTCGCTAACAATCATGTCGAGTATCAAATCATTAACTTATTTAATTTTTTAGTTGTTGATTTATGGGGTTGGTTATATGATCATGGTATTTTGAGCCCCTAATTGTCTATCTGAATTGACATGACAACTACATCATTGAGCAGGAATGTGAAAACCATCCGAATGCATATATATATTTTCCCATTCTGCAACTAAATAAGGCAATCTAGGTATATTCCTATCCTATCCACAAATCAAATATTTATTTACTAAATTACAGATCTTACTCTCCGAGTTTTTCATTCTATCTCATTAATTTTCCTTTCAGATTTGCAATTAGAATATAAATTTATTTAAATGGTAGCTAAGCATTAAAATAGTAACCACAAGAATATAAGAACGAATGATTAACTGGATATGCATGTAAATCATGGAGTACTGAGTAGAGAACATAGAATCTGTAGATTCTGATAATGCATGGAAATCTGTAAATACTGAGGATGTATGACCAAGCATATAATGTAACTGAGTAAAATCTATAAACTGAAATACTCAGATAACTGAAATCTGTATGCTTTGGTCAAGAAACACTAAGACTGAATAACTGAACTGGGACTGTAACTGAGACCATATTAGAGACTATGGGAGGTATCATCTAACCGACATTCTCCAATTTAGGTTAATCAGGATCCAACTTGTAACCCCAGCTAAAAGGGTGTTAATACCGTGCCACGGGTACTAACAATGGTTGTGTGGATCCACTAAACTGATATAATGTACAAAGGACTAAGGGTGTCAATCCTAAACTGACGGTTGACCCCTGCGAGATAGTCAAGCCTAATCTGATGGGTGACTACTCATATCCTACGCTAGCTACGTAGTTCTGGAGTATAGGGACTGCTACTAACGACTCTGCCTATCTGACGGGGAAGCCACCATCCCTACACTCGCTCAATGCTAAATCCTACTCCCAACTAAAAGACACCGAGGTACTAGATTGTTCTGAGTTGAATAACTGATATCTGACTATTCTAATAATGCTCAAATATAATTTGAAGACTATTCTGTGATGTACTAAGGCTAGACTAAATAATCATCTATGGTTTTCGAGTATTCAATACCCCCAGGACTCAAAACTGCAACACTGAAAGGACACTAAAGCTTGAAGGCTAAATACACGAAGGCTCTTAATAAATAAATCACTCTTGTAGACATTTTATAAAACACTTGTAGTTCATGGTTTTAAAAGAATCATAGGAATGTCATGAAACTTGTAGAAATAGAATGAATTCATCATAATAGCATTAAATCATGATTTAATTAAGGAAATCATAATAGTAAAACATGGAAGATTGAATAATAACAATAATTTCAAGGTAACATGGTATAGAATCATAGTTCATAGAGATTCATGGATTAAATCATAATTTAAAACATGATAACTTGAAAAGATCACAATTTTATAATTTAAAAAGGTTGCTTGGACTCCATGGATGAAAGGGATCCATGGATGAACATCTAACATACCTGATTAATGAATTTAAAGAGATGAATGGAGAGTTCTTGAGAAATTGCCTTGAATTTAAGGGCTAGGGTTTGTTGTTCTTGAAAGAGGGATTTTTTATTGTGTGAGGAATTGAAATAATGATGACTACTTAGGGTGTTTAGGGGTTAAATTTTGTATTTTAGGTTAATTAGGGCCATGGAAAAAAACCCAAATACCCTTAAACGAATTTAAAAATGGAAGCTGAAAACTGACCATCCCGATTTTTGGCCTTGGCGCAATGCGCCACTATCGCGCCAAGCCATAGGAAAAGGGACAACTGGGACCTGGATAGATGGAGTTACGCGTCACCATCACGGTAACCCTGTGGATGCCATTTTGTCCACCTCCGCGATGCGCCATGATTGCGGAGGCCCACTGGAAATTGACAATCGAGAAATTAGACTGCTCTGCGATGTGCCATGATCATGGAGTCACACTGGAAACCGACAATTGTTATTTGAACTGTCTACGTAATGCGATAACGGTTAAAATAATGGTGTTTAATGACTGAAACTTAAAATCATCATAACTTCTTACCCGATTATCAGATTTAGGCAAATTTTATATCTTTGGAAAGCTAATTGAATTTCCTACGCAATGGAGGGCTCTAAACTGAAAAATAATGAGCTTTTCAGAAATTTTATATGTGAATACTCATGTATTGGGACTTAGATTATGCTAGGGAAATACGGGGTGTTACAATATTTCCCCCTTGGGATTATTCATCCCCGAATGAAACTGGTTAAGCTGAGGAAACTGATGGACTAAGCTTACTCACTGAATATGCATGTATGATGCATAGAATGCATGACTAAATTGATTCATGAATGCACGACTGACAGGAATATGATGTAGGACTGAAACTTAGCATGACATATAAAAGAAAATCTTAAGAAGATTAGGTACCTTATAATGAATCTGGATTTGCAGAGAAAAGATGAGGGTACTTGGTCCGCATATCTTATTTTTCTTCCCAAGTGGCTCCCTCAACGGAATGATTCTGCCAAATAAATTTGACTAGTTGAACTTCTTTGTTCCTTAGTCTACGAACTTGATGATCAAGAATTTCAATTGGAACTTTCTCAAAGGAAAGACTGTTCTGAATATCTACACTTTTTAAGGGAACAACTACAGCGGATCAGCAATATACTTTTTCAACAATGAGACATAGAACATAGGATGTACTGAGGCTAAATCTGAAGGCAACTCAAGCTTGTAAGCTACCTTTCCGAAATGACTGAGCATTCTGAAGGGACCGACATATCGGGGACTGAGTTTCCCTTTCTTGCCAAGTCTCTTTACTCCTTTTATGGGAGATATTTTCAAGAACACAAGATCACTGACCTCAAACTCGAGATCCTTTCTCCTTATATATCCATACAATTTTTGTCAACTCTGGGCAGCTCTAAGCCTTTCTCTGATCAACTGAACCTTTTCTAACTCATCAAACACCAAGTCAAGATCTACTACTACAGCCTCACATACTTCAAACCAACCAATTAGAGATCTACATCTCCTACCATAAAGAGCCTCAAATGGAGCCATATGTTTATTGGAATAATAGCTATTATTGTATGCAAATTTGATATAAGGCAAATGGTCATCCCCACTACCCTTGAAATTAATAACGAATGCTCTCAGCATATCCTAAAGAGTCTAAATGGTCTTTTCTTCTTGACCGTCTGTCTGAGGGTGGAAGGCTATACTAAGGTGGACTTGGGTACCAAGACCTTTTTGGAATGCTTTCCAAAAATAATAGGTAAACTTAGTCCCTCTATCAGAGAAGATAGATAAGGGAATACCGTGCAATATAACCAAATCTCTGAGATTGAAATTGGCATAGTCCTTGGTTGAATAAGAGGTATGGACTTGCAAGAAATAAGCTAATTTGGTCATACTGTCTATGATAACCCAAATAGAGTCATGCTGATGATGGGTACGAGGAAACCTGTCACAAAGTCCATGTTTACTTCCTCCTATTTCCACATGGGAATACTAAACTTCTGCATGGACCTACTAGGCTTCTGGTGCTCAATCTTAACTTGCAGGTATATAGAACACTTAGCTACAAACTCTATAATATCTCTCTTCATCCCACTCAACTAATAGATCTCCCATAAATCACGATACATCTTAGTAGCCCCTGCATGGATAGAGTAATGTGCACCATGCACTTCTGCAAGAATTCATTGCCTCAACTCATCTACACCAGACATATACAATCTATCCTGACAACGCAAAACACCATCTCCTCCTTCGGAGAAAACCTCCACTTTCTGATCTCTGACTAATTCTTTCAACTTAACTAGAGTAGGATCTCTATCCTATTTTTCCTTTACCTTGGAAACTAGAGATGACTCTGAGCTACTCTACACCCATACACTACTTTCTGCTAACTTTTTCTTGCCATCCTCGACATGAGCTAGACTACCCATAGACATTCTACTGAGAGCATCAGCCACTACATTGGCCTTGCCCGAATGATACAGAACACTCATGTCATAATTCTTTAATAACTCTAACCATCTTCTCTGATGCAAATTCAAATCTTTCTGAGAGAACATTCACTGAAGGCTTTTGTGATTTTTGAACACATCCACATACACCCCATACAAGTAATGCCTCTAAATCTTTAAGGCAAACACTACAACTGCTAACTTAAGATCATAGATCGAATAATTCTTCTTATGAGGCTAAAGATGTCTCGAGGCATAGGCTATGACCTTAACTCTCTGCATGAGGATACAAACCAAACCTATTATGGATGCATCACAGTACACGACAAAACCATCTGAACCATCTGGTAGAGTAAGAATTGGGGCTGAGGTAAGACGAGTCTTCAACTTCTAAAAACTCTTCTTGCAGGAAACTGACCACCGAAACTTAACTTTCTTCTGAGTTAATCTGGACATAGGGGATGTAATATAATAAAACCCTTCAACAAACCGATGGTAATAACCAGTTAAACTCAAGAAACTCCTGATATCTGATGGAGAGATGGGTCTAGACCATTTTCTCACTACTTTGGTCTTTTGAGGATCGACTCTAATGCCATCACCGAAAATAATATAACCAAGGAATGCTACTGATCTTAGCTAGAATTTACACTTACTTAATTTGGTGAAAAACTGATGGGCTCTAAGAGTCTGAAACATGATGCTGAGATGGTTTGTATGATCACTTTCGCTACGAGAATAGACAAGAATGTCATTAGCGAAGACTTTGACGAACATGTCTAAGTAGTGATTGAACACTCGGTTTATCAAGTCCATAAAGGCTATTGGGGAATTTGTGACACCAAAAGACATGACTAAAAATTCAAAGTGACCATACCAAATTCGGAAAGCTGTTTTTAGAATGTCACGTTCTCTGACTCTAAGATGATGATAGCCTGATCTGAGGTCTATCTTGGAAAAGTAACTGGCACCCTGAAGTTGGTCAAACAATTCATCGATTCTAGGAAGTGGATATTTATTATTGAATGTGACCTTGTTCAACTGACGGTAGTCTATGCATATTCTGAGAGAACCGTCTTCTTACGCATGAATAGAATAGGTGTGCCCTACGGGGAGATGTTGGGTCTGATGAATCCCTAATCTAAGAGATTCTTCAACTGTTCTTTCTGTTTTTTGAGTTCAACTTGAGCCATTTTGTATGGCAGAATAGATATTGGCGGATTATCTAGGAGAAGGTCTATTCTGAAGTCAATTTTATTTCCGGGAGGAACTCTAGGAAGATCTTCAGGAAATGCATTTGAGAATTCTTTTACTACTGGAACCAACTCAAGAGTAGGAGTTTCTGAGTTAGAGTCTTTGACTTGCACGATATGGTAAATACACCCCTTCGATATCATCTTTCTGACTCTAAGGTATGAAATCCACTGACCCCTAAGAGCTATAGTACTACCCCTCCAATCAAGGACTGGTTCATTTGGAAACTAAAAATGAACTATTCTATTTCTACAATCAACTGAGACATACATGAGTGGAGCTAATCCATGCCGAGAATAATGTCAAAATCCATCATCTCTAACTCTACGAGATCAAATAAAGTAACTTTTTGAGTTATTATGACCGAACAGTTCCTGTATACCTATCTGGCTATAATAGAAACGCCTACTGGGGTAGACACCGAAAAGGGCTCTACTAGATTTTTAGGACTGATTCTGAAATTGATGGCTATATATGGAGTTACCAAAAAAAGAGAAGCTCTAGGGTCTAGTAAATCATAAACGTGTAAGTGAAAGACATGCAATACCAGTAACTACGTCAGGAGAATTTTCCTAATCTTGGCGGGCCTGAAGGGCATATAATCTATCCGGATACTGACCACTGGTAACACTAGAAACAATACCCTGCTGAGTTAGGAAACTGAATGGAACTGATGATTGATGGGATTGGCCCTGTTGGCACACATCCCTACCTTTTTGAGAAACTACTCGACACTTCCAAATTCGATGACCTGGTTTGCCACACCCAAAGCATACATAACTACCCGCTGTATACTAATACTGAGAATGTCTGCCATACTTTTGATATAAATGATTAGTATGAGCACTGCTAACACTAACCTGGGATGTAGATCCTGGTTCCTTATACCTATTGTCGTTTCTAAATTTGGGTATTGAGGCACTGGTTGAAGAAGGTACTGGGGGCTGAAGACCTCTGATAAAACTGAGGATAGTTACCACCTTCTGACTTTGGCTGATTGAAATTAAAACTGCCCATCTAAGATCTCTTGTTTCCTCTCTCCCACTCTAAAATATTCTGATTCTCTATCTATTGAGCATGAACCATCAGACTAGACAAGTCTATCTCACTAATCAGCATTGCATTCCTACTCTCTTTGACCACATTATCTGACACGCCAGACACAAAATTACTCATCTTAGACCTATTGTCGGCTACCACATGAGGAGCATATCTAGATAATTCAGTAAACTTAAGAGAATGCTCCCTCACACACATGCTGCCTTGCCTCAAATTAATGAACTCCAACACTTTGGCTTCTCTCAACTCCAATGGAAAGAATTTGTCCAAGAAAGTCGTGAAATACTCTTGCCATTATATAGGCCCGGCATCCACACCTTTATCAACTTTCCACTTCTTAAACCAAGTATGGGCTACATCCAGCAATTGATATACATCCAACTCAGCACGCTGAATAGATACTACCCCCATAGCATCCGTTACCTTTCAAAATGTATCTAAGAATTCATGTGGATCCTCTTAAGACTTGGATCTCATGAAATAAGGAGGATTCATCTAGATGAAATCCCAAATTCTAGTTACAACAGTATTGGCCACTAGGTTAGCTGGAATAGCGGCTGGCCGTTTATTCTGTGCTGCTACAGAGTTTTTTAGAGTAGTGAATACAACCCTGAATTCTACATGAGAGACATGTTCATTCAGAGGATCTTCCTGGATAAACTATTGGTCTTGCTGAGTTCCTATTTTTCTTTTATTCTTCTTGGGAGGCATATTCAGTACATGGAAGGAAGAAGGGGATTAGACTGAGAGTTTAACTTGAGCTCATGCTCAATCGCATGAAATGAATACTTAAAAAAAGAGAAACTTTTCCTTAATGCCTTGTAGCCTCTCATCCATAAGTGGGACGTGCTATACATTCATGCACAAGACTCTACTTGATGTGGCTTTCAGGCTTCTAAGAGTACTTTAAAACCTTGGGTTTTGATACCAAGTTTGTAATGACTCGAGACTATTCCTAGTCGTTACACGATACTTACGGTCTCGAGAGACCACAAGTTAACCTATGAGTTGGTACCTGCTGTGAGCACTGAATAATATGATCATAAATATGGAAGAATACTGATATGCCATAAGGTTTTAATAACTGAATTTAAAACTAAAATATGAGTCTATAGAAATAACTGACTGAATCTAATAAAATAAAGATAAACAGGATCACTAACTATAATATATGAATACTGAATAACTGACTCTAATGTCTGAAAAGACTCTATAACTGTCTGACTGAATATGAGTTGATGGGATAGGCTCTAACTAACTCTAACTAACTACTAACTGAGACATGAAATAAAGTAAGCCTGTCCTTGAAGTATGAGGATTCACCACTACTACTGTTGAGAATATGATGAGTCTACTCATGAGCTGAGAATTGGGCGTCAGAACCTATGTATAATACATCATAGAGCAAATAAAAAGGTATGCGATCAGCACTTTGTATATACTAGTATGGTAAATAAGGTAGGTTGATATGCATGGTTTCATTAACATGACTAATGATTAACAGGATATGCATTTAAAGCATGGAGTACTGAGTAGAGAACATGGAATCTATAGATACTGATAATACATGGAAATTTGCAAATACTGAGGATGCATGACCAAACATATAACGTAACTGAGTAAAATCTGTAAACTGAAATACTAAGATAACTGAAATCTATATAGGTTGGTCAAGCAACACTAAGTCTAAATAACTGAACTGGGACTATAATTGAGACCATATCTGAGACTGTGAGAGGTATTATCTAATCGACTTTTCCTAATTTAAGCTAATTGGGGTCCAACATATAACCCCAACTGTAAGGGTATTAATACCGTGCCACGGGTACAAAAAATAGCTATGTGGATCCACTAAAATGATATAATGTTCAAAGGACTAAGGGTGTCAAGCCTTAACTGATGGGTAACCCCTGTGAGATAGTCAAGCCTAATTTGACAAGTGACTACTCATATCCTACTCTAGCTACGTAGTTCTAGACTATAAGGACTTCTACTAATGACTCTGCCTATCTAATGGGGAAGCCACCATCCCTACACTTGCTTGGTGATAAATCTTACCCCCAACTAAAAGGCACTGATGTACTAGACTATTCTGAGTTGAATAACTGATATCTAACTATTCTGATAATGCTCATAATATAGTCTGATGGCTATTTTGTAATATACTGAGGCTAGACTAAATAATCAGCTATGGTTTTTGGGTATTCAATTCCCCCAGGACTCAAAATAACAATACTGAAAGGACACTAAAGCTTGAAGGCCAAAAACATGAAGACTCTTAATAAATAAATCACTCTTGTAGGTATTTTATCAAACACTTGCAGTTCATGGTTTTAAAACAATCATAAGAATGTCATGGAACTTGTAGAGATAGCATGAATTCATCATAATAGCATTAAATCATGGTTTAATTCAGTAAATCATAATATTAAAACATGGAATATTGAATACTAATAATAATTTCATGGCAACATGGTATAAAATCATAGTTCATGGAGATTCATGGATGAAATCATAATTTTAAACATGATAACTTGAAAAGATCATAATTTTATAATTTAAAAAGGTTGATTGGACTCCATGGATGAAAGGGATCCATGAATGAACATCTAACATACCTGGGTTAATGAATTTAAAGAGATGAATGGAGAGTTTTTGAGAAATTGCCTTGAATTTGAGGGCTAGGGTTTCTTTTCTTGAAAGAGGGGTTTTTTATTGTGAGAGGAATAGAAATAATGTTGACTACTTGGGGTATTTAGGGGTTAAATTTCGTGTTTTAGGTTAATTAGGGCCATGAAAAAGACCCAAATACTCTTACACAAATTTAAAAACAGAAGCTGAAAACTTACCATCCCAATTTTTGGCCTTGGCGCAATGCGCCACTATCCCGCTAAGCCACTAGAAAAGGGACAACTGGGACCTGGACAGATGGTTCAAAGTGCCACCATCGTGGTAAGCTAGTGGATGCCATTTTTGCCACCTCTGTGACGTACCATGATCGTAGAGGCCCACTAGAAATTGACAAACAGGAAATTGGCCTGCGTTCTCTGACTCTAAGTTAATGATAGACTGATCTGAGGTCTATCTTGAAAAAGTTATTGGCACCCTGAAGTTGGTCGAACAAGTCATCGATTCTAGGATGTGGATAGTTATTCTTGACTGTGACCTTGTTTAACTGATGGTAGTCTATGCACATTCTGATAGAACCATCTTTCTTACGCACGAATAGAATAGGTGTGCCCTACGGGGAGATGATGGGTCTGATAAATCCCTAATCTAAGAGATCCATCAACTTTTATTTTAGTTCTTTGAGTTCAGCTGGAGCCATTCTGTATGGAGGAATAGATATAGGCTGAGCATCTGGTAGAAGGTCTATTCTAAAGTTGATTTCCCTTTCGGGAGAAACTCCTGGAAGGTCTTTAGGAAATACATTTAAGAATTCTTTTACTACTGGAACTGACTCAAGAGTAGGACTTTCTGAGTTAGAGTCTTTCACTCACACGAGATGGTAAATACACCCCTTCGATATCATCTTTCTAGCTCTAAGGTATGAAATCAACTGACTCCTAAAAGTTGTAGTACTACCCCTCCATTTAAGGACTGGTTCATTTGCAAATTGAAAATGAACTATTCTATTTCTTCAATCAACTGATGCATACATGAGTAGAGCCAATCCATGCTGAGAATGACGTAAAAATCTATCATCTCTAACTCTACGAGATCAACTGAAGTAACTTTTTGAGCTATTGTGACCGAATAGCTCCTGTATGCCTGTTTGGCTACAATAGAAATGCCTACTGGGGTAGACACTGAAAATGGCTTTACTAGAGTTTCGGGACTGACTCTGAAATTGATGGCTATATATGGAGTTACAAAAGAAAGAGAAGTTTCAGGGTCTAGTAAAGCATAAACATGTAAGTTGAAGATATGGAACGTACCAGTAACTACGTCAGGAGAATTTTCCTGATCTTCGCGGGAAACGACACCCTGCTGAGTTGGGTGATCGAATGGAACTGATGACTGATGGAACTGGCCCTGTTGGCACACATCTCTACTTTTTTGAGAAACTACTCGACACTCCTGAATCCAATGACCTAGCTTACCACACCCGAAGCATACATCACTATCCGTTCTACACCCACCCTGAAGATGTCTGCCATACTTTTAACATAATGGATTGGTATCAGCATCTTGGTTCCATATCCCTATTGTCTTTCTAAATTTGGGTACTGACGCACTGGCTAAAGAAGGTACTGGGGATGAAGACCTCTGATGAAACTGAGGACAGTTACCTCCTTTTAACTTTGGCTGATTAAAATTAAAACTACCCATCCTAGCTTTTTTATTTCCTCTTACCCTCTCCTAAATCTTCTACTCCTCTATCTATTGAGCATGAACCATCAACCTAGACAAGTCCATCTCACTAATCAGAATTGTGATCCTACACTCTTTGACCATACTATTAGACACGCCAAACACAAACTTACTCATCTTTGACCTATTGTCAGCTACCACATGAGGAGCTTATCTAGCTATCTGAGCGAACTTGGGAGAATACTCCCTCACACTCATGCTGCGTTGCCTCAAATTAATGAACTCCAACACTTTGTCCTCTCTCAACTCCAATGGAAAGAATCTGTCCAAGAAAGTCGTGACAAACTCTTCCCATTATATAGGCCCTACATCAACATCTCTATCAAATTTCCACTTCTTAAACCAAGTATGGGATACATCTTGCAATTGATATGCAGTCAACTTAGTACTCTAACTAGACGTCACCCTCATAGCATTCGTTACCTTCTGAACAACATCTAAGAATTCCTATGGATCCTCTTTAGACTTGGATCCAGTGAAAGAAAGAGGATTCATTCGGGTGACATCTTGAATTCTAGTTTCAGTATTATTGGCCATTGGGTTGGCTGGAACAACGGCTGGCCATTCATTCTATGCTGCTACGGATTTTGCTAGAGTAGTGAACGCAGCCCTAAATTCTGTGTAAGAGACATATGCATCTAGAGGATCTGCCTGGATGGGCTGTGGGGCCGACAGAGTTCCTATTCTTTTTCCATTCTTATTGGGAGGCATGTTCTGTAAATGGAAGGAAAAATCAAATTAGACTGAGAGTTTAACTTGAGCTCATGCTCAATCGTACGACATGAATACTTGAAAGAAGGGAAACTTTTTTTGAATGCCTTGTAGCCTCTCGTCCATAAGTGGGGCGCACTCTACACCCATGCACAAGACTCTACTCAATGTGGCTTTTAGACTTCCTAGGACACTTTAAAACCTTAGGCTTTGATACCTAGTTTGTAACGACCTGAGACTACTCTTAGTTATTACATGGTGCTTATGGTCCCAAGAGACCACAAGCTAACCCATGAGCTACTACTTGCTGTGAGCACTGAATAACATGATCATAAATGCAGAAGAATACTAACATGATCATAAATGCAGAAGAATACTAACATGCCATAAGGTTTTAATAACTGAATTTAAAACTGAAATATGAGTCTATAAAAACAACTAACTGAATCAGATAAAATAAAGATAAATTGAATCACTAACTGTAATATCTGAATACTGAATAACTGAATATAACGTCTAAAAAGACTCTATAACTATCTAACTGAATATGAGTTAATGGGACAGGCCCCAACAAACTCTAATTAACTACTAACTGAGATATGAAATAAAGTAAGCGTGTCTTTGAAGTATGAGGACTCACCACTACTACTGCTGAGAATCTGATGAGTCTACTCATGAGCTGGGAATTGAGCATAAGAACCTATGATATAGTACATCATAGCGCAAAAGAAAAGGTACGTGATTATTACTTTAAATGTATTGGAATAATAAATGAGGTAGACTAATATGTATGGTTTTATGAACAGAACTATTGATTAACTATATATGCATGTAAAGCATGGAGTACTGAGTAGAGAACATAGAATCTGTAGATACTGATAATGCATGGAAATTCATAAATACTAAGGATGCATGACAAAGCAAATAACATAACTGAGTAAATCTGTAAATTAAAATACTGAGATAGCTGAAATCTATATGCTTTTCTCAAGCAACACTAAGACTGAATAACTGAACTGAGAATATAACTGAGACCATATCTAAAAGTGTGGGAGGTATCATCTAACTGACATTCCCCAATTTAGGCTAATTGGGGTCCAACCTGTAATCCCAGCTGGAAGGGTGTTAATACCGTGCCACGAGTACTAACAATAGCTATGTGGATCCACTAAACTGATATAATGTCCAAAGGACTAAGGGTGTCAAGCCTGAATTGACGGGTGACCCCTGCGAGATAGTTAAGCCTAATTTGATGGGTGACTACTCATAACCTACGCTAGATACATAGTTCTAGAGTATAGGGACTCCTACTAACGAATCTGCCTATCGAACGGGGAATCTGCCACCCCTACACTCGCTCGATGTTAAAACCTACTCCTAACCAAAAGATACTGAGGTACTAGACTGTTTTGAGTTGAATAACTAATATCTGACAATTCTGATAATGCTCATAATATAATCTGAAGACTATTCTGTAATGTAGTGAGGCTAGAATAAATAATCATCTATGGTTTTCAGGTATTCAATACCCCCAGGAATCAAAACAACAATATTAAAACGACACCAAAGCTTGAAGGCCAAAAATATGAAGGCTCTTAATAAATAAGTCACTCTTGTAAGCATTTTATCAAACACTTGTAGTTCATGGTTTTAAAACAATTATAGGAATGTCATGAAACTTGTAGAAATAGCATGAATTCATCATAATAACATTAAATCATGGTTTAATTTAGTAAATCATAATATTAAAACATGAAAGATTGAGTAATAACAATAATTTCATAGTAACATGGTATATAATCATAGTTCACGGAGATTCATGGATGAAATCATAATTTCAAACATGATAACTTGAAAAGATCATAATATTATAATTTAAAATGGTTTCTTGGACTCCATGTATGAAAGGTATCCATGGATGAACATCTAACATACCTGGGTTAATGAATTTGAAGAGATGAATGGAGAGTTTTTGAGAAATTACCTTGAAGTTGAGGTCTAGTGTTTCTTGTTCTTGAAAGAGGGATTTTTGATTGTGAGAGAAATTGAAATAATGATGACTACTTAGGGTGTTTAGGGTTTAAATTTTGTGTTTTAGGTTAATTAGGGACGTGGAAAGATACCCAAATACCCTTAAAGAATTTAAAAACGGAAGCTGAAAACTAACTATCCCAATTTTTGGCCTTGGCGCGATGCACCACTATCGCTCCAAGCCACTTAAAAAGGAACAACTGGGACCTGGACAGACGGTGTGATGCGCCACCATTGCGATAAGCCTGTTGATGCCATTTTTAGCTACCTCTGCGACGTGCCATGATCGCGGAGGCCCAATGGAAATTGACAAATGGGAAATTGATCTGCTCCGTGATGCGCCATGATCGTGGAGTCATACTAGAGATCTAAAATTGTCATTTGTACTATCTACGTGATGCTCTAAGGGTTAAAATAATGATATTGAATGACTGAAACTTAAAATCGCCATAACTTCTTACCCAATTATCGAATTTAGGTGAATTTTATATTGTTGGAAAGGTAATTGAATTTCTTATGCAATATTAGGATCTAAATTGATAAATAATGAGCATTTTAGAAATATTATATATGAATACTCATGTATTAGGATTTAGATTATGCTAGGAAAATTCGAAGTGTTACATATTAGTGGAGAAGTGTAAGACCCCTCAAAATTTTAGTGATTTTATTTTTTAAACTCTCGTATGTGTAATGCCATTTTTTATTTCAATTATATTTATGGATGATAAAAGGGTGTTTTGAGATAGTTTCAGAATTTTTGAAAAGGGTTCGGGGCTATTTTGGGACCCTGAGGCTGTGAGGGTCTGTGATATTGGCATATCACATTGGTTAGACTCCATGATAAAGGTATGGAATAGAGCTACCCTCTGTAATAAGGGTTTTCTATTGCTCTTATGCAGTGTTAGGTGATTCAGTATTCATGTGGCTCTATTGTAAAGTGGTGATTCTCCATTCTTTCAAAAGGCCCAATTATTTTGCTAGTTTTATTTTTGTTTAGTATTTTATTTTGGATTCTTTTACTCATAGTTGGTGGCATGTCCAGATTTAATTGGTATTCTGGTTTAGAGAATTTTGTGGTCAAGCATAGGTTGGATGTTGGTTTTGTTTCATAGCATTTACATTTGATTATCTATCCCTCTTATTACTATTTGGTTGTTTTTCATTGTATTATTTTATTAGGTTCTAGATATTAGGCTTAGGGGGTGGTCTCTGACTCACGTCGGGCTTGAGATACCCGTCACGACTAGGCCCTGCTTTGGATCGTGACAAGCTTAGTGTTAGAGCACGACTCAGGGTCATTAGGTATCCACAAAGCCGTGTCAATTAGAGTTTTTTTTATGAAAGTGTAGAGAACCACACTTATAAGGGGGAGGCTACAAGGCATTTAGAAGTATTTCCCTTTCTAGTGTTCTATTTTGGGCTATAGAGTCTAGTGTTATGAAACTTCTCTAACTCCTGGATTCATTACGTTTTAGATCATGCCCCCCCAAAGATCTGAGGGTCATAAAAATGCTATTAGAAACTCTATCCCTCCTGAGGAGAATGTATAGGGGATAAGCCCTGTTTATGGAGTACAGACCTGATATAAGGTCCCTACTCCTGACTGTTCCACCTCATATGAAGTTCCATCAGTCCCTGCTAGTCCTCTTTGGGCTTCTCAGAATGGTGACACTTATTCTCTAATATGGAGTTCTGTCAGTATATTCATATGCTTACTCAGTTTGTGGTATTATTGTCTTGTCAATCTGATTGTTTTTATTCTAGTGCTCATTCATATATGGTCACTCAGGTTGGACAATTTATGAGGTTGAATCCCCCAACCTTTATAGGCTCTAAGGTTGAGAAGTATCCTCAATTATTTATTGATGGAGAAAAATCTTAGGGTTATGAATGCTACTGATTTTGAGGACGTAGAGTTTATTGTTCATCAATTTAAAGATGTAGCTTATTAGTGGTATGTAGAGTGAGAAGTGATGAGGGGTGATGATGTTAAGTAGACTATGTAGGATGACTTTTTAGTCTCTTTTCTTGATCACTTCTTTCCTCAAGAGTTGAGGAAAGCTAAGGCGGAAGAGTTTGTGAACTTAAAGCAGGGTAAGATGAGTGTTAAAGAGTGTGCTCTGAAATTTTTGCAGTTGTCATGTTATGCTCCGAAGTTAGTGGCTAACATGAGATCCAAAATGTGGAAGTTTGCTTCTGGGTTGTCCCATGATTTGGTATTAGAGTGTAAGGCTAAGATGTTGAATAATTATATGGACATCACCAGACTAGTGGTTTATATGTAGTAGGTAAAGGATAAAAAATGAAGCAAGTAGAGATGGGAGAGAGGCAGAGCAAGAAGTTCAGGTATTTAAAGCAGGCTATAGGTCAGCAGAAATGTATGAGAGATGGTAGATAGTAGACTAAGAAGAAAAATTGGGGAAGTTCTTATTTTTCTGGAAGTCCTCCTTATCCTAAGCCTTCAGGTGGCCATCTTTGTCAGGCTAGAACTAGTCCTAAGGTACAGGGTGCTTAATCTCACGCTAGTGGAGCTCAATCATCCCTAACTTATCTTTCTTTTTAATTTTATAGATATCTTCATCATGGTTATTGTGTGGAGGGGGAACTTATGTTTAAATTATGTCTAGCTTGTTCATCTGTAGAGAAATTGTCCTATAGCTAAAGTTTTCACTACAGCTAATAAGGTTCCGATCTCCATTTCTTCAGCTCCTGCTCCTAAGGGCGCCACTTCTGGTATTGACACTGGCCAAAATCATCTCTATGCATTTGCGACTTGCCAAGAATATGAGGCATCCCCCGATGTTATCACTGGTATGTTATAAATCTTCACTCATGATGTTTATTATTTTCTTGATATGGGTTCCACACTATCTTGTGTGACTCTTTATATGGTTGTACACTTTGGTTTTGGTCCTGAAAATATTTTTGTCCCCTTTTCTATTTATACTCCGACAGGTGATTCTATTATTCCTAAAAAAAAAATCTATAGGGATTGTGTGGTGTCTATCTTTCATAGAAAGACATTAGTGGATTTGATAGAGCTTGATACAGTGTATTTTGATGTAATCTTAGGGATGGATTGGCTTAATTCGTGTTACGCATCTCTAGATTATAAAACCTAAAAGGTCAGTTTCCACTTTCCTAATAAGCCGATAATTGAATGGGAGAGAAGTTCTTTAGTGCCCAAAGGGAGGTTTATTTCCTATCTTAGACCCCGAAAATTGATTAATTTTTAAGGATCCTAATTTTTAAAGTCCTTCTTTGCAATCTGTCCCCGTGGTTAAAGAATTTCTTGAAGTGTTTTCAATGATTTTCCTAGAATTCCTCCCAATAGAGAAATAGATTTTTGGATTGATCTTCTATCAGTTACTCATCATATTTCCATTCCTCCTAATAAAATGGCTTCTACTAAACTAAAAAAACTTAAGGGGCAGTTGAATGATCTTCTGGATAAGGGTTTCATTCATCCTAGTATTTCTCTGTGGGTGCTCCTGTACTTTTTGTGTGAAATAAAAATGGTTCTCTTTGAATATGTATAGACTACCATTAGTTGAATAAGGTAAAATACCCTTGATTTTTAGTCCTTGAAAATTTCCTAACCTATGGGCTTACTTCCCAGATTAAGACTATCCCTACGAGTTGTAAGGTGTCATTATGGGTCATAGTACCCTACTCGTAGCCTGACCAGTGTGGATTATCCAAGTGTATGTTATGATTATGATTGATTCCTAATGAGTCATAAAGATTCAATACGAGTCATATCATCCCATCTGTAACCAAACCACTGTGATACCTGAATGTTTTGTCTTGCCTATGATTTGACAAAACTAGTCATAAGGTTTGAGTACGAGTCATTTGATATGACTCATAGCCAGGTCAGTGTGGGTGCCCATGGATGTTGTACATACAACGACTGGAGGTTACGAGTCATAAAGTGACCTTATGAGTCCTAAGGTCTCCCGTAGCGACTGGGCAATAATTTTTTAGTATTTTTTTAAGGGCACTTTAGACATATCCCCTCTTACCTAATCATGACCCATGACTTTAAACCCCTTTAGGGTATCATTATCACTCTAAAACAAATCAAAATAACTTTTCACACTATCTCAAATTCCCAAGGTCAAGAACACTTAGGGTTTCCTAGAAGTTAGTCAATTAGGGATCTCAAGGTGATTTCCTTCTATAGTTGTGATACTTTCAGTTATGTTACTCTTCCTTAAATCTTATTTTGTGAAAAGTATTTGTTTTAAATAGTTTAATTGTATGGATTTAAATGTGTTTTTTCACATGGGTTGAGGGTTTAGGAATGGATGATTCTTGAGTTATTTTTACATGGTTTTCATGAGTTGTTCATGCTTTGAATTAAATGTTTTTGAACTAATGGGGTGCATAGGTATGGGTATTGGAATGGGGGTCGAGGTAATCCCACAATTTAATGTTTTGAACTTAGAAATTTGTTTTGACCAATTGTATTTCCTTAACCCACTTGTGTAAATGGTTTCAAATTATGGGATTTTCTCTTAGTTTGACTTACACACCTATACTATTGCATTGCATAAATGGTTAAACAATGAATATGGATTTTAAAGGCCTTGTTGGCTATATTTTGAATTAATGAACAAACGGGGTCTAGGCATTCCCCCAATTTGATTTGATAAACTAAAGAAGGTCGAGGTATTGCTCTGACTTGATTTAATGAACAAAGGGGGTCGAGGTATTCCCTCAAGTAAATAGAATTGTGATGGTATGATTATAAGCTTGCAAGCTAAATGGCATGATGATAGCTGTGGTGTGCCATAATGTATAATTTTTTGGTTAATGAATGGGTTGTGTGAAACTTCTAATTGGGATTAATAGGAGTTATGTAGCTTATCCATGAAAGTGTGGGTCTCTAATGACTTATATTGGAACTCATTCTTGCTGACGTGAGGGTTGGTCTTATTGACCATGTGCATGGTTCACACTATTGATATATTTTATTTCTAGGATTGAGTTGGGGTCGGGGAATTCCCTGGTCTACCTTGATACCTTTGAATCATACGGCTGACACGCACTGGGACCCTTTCAGGAAGGGGAACTGAACCCATATAGCTCGTGGATGCCTATTTATGGAGGTTGAGCTACATAGTCTAGGTTAATGTTTTTCTATATGTTAAACCTTGTTCCCTATACCATTATCTATTATATATACATATACATGTATGTTTACATGTATAGTAAGTTAGAAATTAAACTGTTGACTAAAATTATAGTAAGTGAGAAATTGAACTATTGACTAAAATTACTTTATCCTTATCCTGAGTTACATGCTAGTGCTCACCCTACTAACCATCTCTGAATGTTGTATCCCCACATGATATAGGGTCCAAAGGCACTTCTGCTTTTCCTGCACAATGATAGGTGATCTTAGAGTCAATCATTGCGATGAAGTAGTGAGCTTTTATTTTCCAGAAGACTAGATCATTCCATTGGTTTTTCCTTCCATAAATTAAAATTGAAGACTTCACTTTTAAATTGTCATTTTCATTGTTAGGGTGGGGAATATGTCGACGTAGGTTGTTTTTTGGTATAGATGTTTTGTGGATTACTATGGACTGGGTGGTGGTTTTTGACATTCTTAGACTTTGAGTTACTATTTACTATATCTTTTTATATATTTTAAATTCATCCACTAAGTAGTGTATCATGTTCTATTTGACTAGGCATAGGGAGTGGTCTCCCGTCCTTAATAGACTTGAGATACCCATCACGGCCAAGACCTGGTTTGAGTTGTGACAAAGTTGGTATCAGAGCCTAGGTTCATGGTCAATTGGGTCTCCACAAAGCCATGTGAAGTAGATTCTCTTTTATGGGTGTGTAGCGTGCCACATTTATAAGAGAGAGGCTACGAGCCATTTAGGAATATTTCCCTTTCTTGTTGTTCTATATCGAGCTATAGATTCTAAGGTCTTAAAACTTCTTTAATCTCCATTTGTTCACATTTCAGATAAAGCATCTCCGAAGATATGATGCTCGTGGAACTTTTTCAGTCTTACCCGAAGATAATTTAGGCAGAACTCTTCCAACTTATGGAGTTTAGACACGGTCTAGGTCTACAACTCCCGATTGTAATACCCCATGTGGAGGTCCATCAGTCCCTACCAATCCTTCTCCAGCTCCTCAGGTCAATGATGATCATACAACACCGCCCCAAAGAGATATTTCTAATGCTGAGTTTCATCTATCTATTCATTTGTTGACCCAATTAGTGATATCTCAGTCATGTCAGTCGGGTCCTGCTAGTACTACTATGAGTTCTTCTGGTTTACTCGAGTCGAATAGTTTATTAGGCTTAGTCCTCCAACCTTTACTAGTTCAAGATTTGGGAGGATCCTCAAGGATTCATCTATGAGGTGAAGAACATCTTTTGAGTTATGTATGTTTTTGACTCTGAGGGTGTGGAATTTGTTGTAGACTAGTTGAAGGATGTGGCATATCAGTGGTATGAGGAGTGGTACCAGTCTAGGAGTGATAATGCAGAGTTGGCACTATGGTATGAGTTTTTGGGTGCCTTTCTGGATCATTTTTTGCCAGGAGTTAAGGGAGGCCAAAGCTAAGGAGTTTGTGAATCTAAAACAGGGAAGAATGACTATAAAGAGTACGCCCTAAAATTTCACAGTTGTCCCGTTATGCTCCTGAGTTGGTGTCTAGCATGAGGGCTAGGAAGAGGAAGTTTACTTTGGGTTTGTCATGGGACTTGGTGCTAGAGTACAAGTCCACCTTGTTGAATAGTGATATGAATATCTCTAGTATTGTGGTGTATATACAACAAGTTCAAGATGAAAAGAAGAAATAAGTCAAAATTAAGAAAAGGCAAACTAAAAGGTCGAGGTATTCTGAGCAGGGTGGAGGAAGCATAATAGTGGTAGAGATGGTAGGCAATGGTCTAAGAAGAAGTGAGGAAATTCTAGTTCATATTCTACAGCTAGTGTTACATATCCTAAATCATATGGTGATCTCTGATTTTAGACCAACAGTGGTTAAGGCACAAGGTGCCCAATCTCAGGTGAGTTGGGCCCAGTCAGCTCTGTCATATCCTCCTTGTAGATTTTATAGTCAGTTGCACCATGGTTTTTAGGATGAGGGGAGAAATAAGTGTTTTAGATATAGCAAGCCGAGCCTTATTTAGAGGAACTATTCCTCCAACGATGTTGTTATTGGGGCTAAGAAGGTCTCGATTGTTGCTTTTTTATCTCCTGCACTAAAGAGTGCTACTTTCAGGTCCAACACTTGTCAGAATCGTTTGTATGCTCTTGACACCCATCAGGACTCTAAGACATCTCTTGATGATATTACTGGTATGCCAAAACTTTTCTCTCATGATGTGTATTTTCTACTTAATCCTGGGTCTACCCTTTCTTATTTGACCCTTTATGTGGCTATTTATTTTGATTTTAGTCCTGAGTATATTCCTGATCCTTTTTTATGTCTACCCCGGTGGGGGACTCTATTATGGTTAGGAGAGTCTATAGGGGTTTCATGGTAACTATCTTTGATAAGGAGACGTTGATGTATTTAATAGGGTTAGAGAAAATAGATTTTGATGTTATCTTGGGGATAGATTAGCTCCATTCGTGCTATATGTCTCTTGATGGTAGGACCCAAAAGGTCAGTTTCCAATTCTTTGATAAACCATGGATTGAGTGGGAAAGGCATTCCATAGTGCCTAGGGGAAGATTCATCTCTTATCTAAGGACCCAGAAATTAATTTCCAAAGGTTGTCTGTGTCACTTGGTTTGGGATAAAGATTCTAATCCCGAGGGTTCCTCCTTGTGATCTATCCCTATGATCTGTGAGTTTCCTAAAGTATAACTAATGATCTTCCTAGTGTCTCTCCTGATAGGGAAAGTTCTATTAAGATTGATCTTCTTTCGTACACTCATCCTATCTCTATCCCTCCCTAGAGAATTGTTTTGACTGATTTGAAAGAACTCAAGGAGCAGTTGAAAGATCTCTTGGATAAGTGTTTTATCCACCCTAGTGTTTTTCTATGGGGTGCGCCGAAATTCTTCATGCGTAAGAAGGATGGTCCCTTCGAATGTGTATAGACTACCACCAGTTGATTAAGGTGACAGTGAAGAATAAGTATCCTCTTTCTTGGATTGGTGACCTGTTTTACCAACTGTAGGGCGCAAAGTACTTTTCTAAGATTGACGTATAGTTGGGTTATCATCAGTTGAAGATTAAGGAGATGGCTATCCCAAAGACTATTTTTCAAACTCAGTATGGTCATTTCCAATTTTTGGTGATGTCTTATGGATTGACTAATGCCCTAGTGGTGTTTATGGATCTTATGAATCGAGTTTTCTATCATTTTTTAGGCTTATTCGTCATTGTGTTTATTAATTACATCTTGGTTTATACTAAGAGTGAGGCGGATCATGCCGATCACCTCTGTATAGTGTTACAGACCTTTAAGGATCAACTTTTGTATGCTAAGTTTTCGACATGCGAGTTTTTGTTAAATGTCGTTACTTTTTTGGGGTTATATTTTTCTAGTGAAGGGATCAAGGTGGATCCATAAAAAATTATGGTGGTTAAGAAATGGCCTATACCCATGACTCAAACCTACATTCAGAGCTTTTTGATCTTGGCCGAATATTATAGGAGATTTGTGGAGAGAGTCTCTTCGATTGCTGCTCCATTGACTAGACTAACTCAGAAAAATGCAAAATTTCAATGGTTTGATGCTTGCAAGGGCATTTTTGAGAAGTTAAAGGATAAGTTGACTTCTGCTCCTGTTTTGACCTTGCCCGAGGGTACTGATAGTTTTGTTGTTTATTGTGACGTATCCCATATGGGACTGGGTTTTGTGTTGATGGAGTGGGCAAGGTTGTGGCACATGCTTCCAGGCAGTTGAAGGTGCATGAGAAGAACTATTCGACTCATGGTTTAGAGTTGTTGGCGATAGTCTTCGCTTTGAAGATTTGGCGCCATTATCGGTATGGGATTCATGTTGATATTTTCCCAAACTATAACAACTTGTAGTATGTGTTCACCTAAAAGGAATTGAATCTAAGGCAATGGAGATGGATTGAGTTACTCAAGGACTATGACATGAGTCTCCATTATCATCCAGGTAAAGCTAACGTGGTTGCTGATGGTCTAGCAGGTTATCTATGAGGATCTTGTCTCATGTTGATGAAGAGAAACAAGGGTTGGTGAAAGATATTCACTCTTTGGATAGTCTTGGAGTTCATCTTTTAGACTCCAAGGATGGCGGTATGATTGTTCAAGAGGTGGAAAAGTCCTCTCTGGGTGTCGAGGTGAAGAAGAAGCAAGTTTTGGATCCTATTTTGATGAGAATGAAGAATAATCGGGTCCCCAGAAGGTGATGGCTTTCGATATTTGTGGTGATGGTATCTTGAGGTACCAAGATAGATTGTGTGTTGTCAATGTTGATGGGTTGCGAAAGAGAATCTGGGTTGAGGCTCATGAGTCGAGGTACACTGTTCATCCAGGTTCGACGAAGAAATACCATTATTTGAAAGATATCTATTGGAGGAATAACATAAAGTGAGATATGGCAAATTATGTGGCTAAGTGCATGGTATGCTAATAGCTGAAGGTTGAACACTTGAGTCCTGACAGTTTGTCTCAAGAGATTGAGTTGCCTGTGTTGAAGTGGGAAATGATCAATATGAATTTAGTTACCAGTCTTTCGCGATCTTGGAATCAGTTTGATTCAAATGAAATAGACTGGGTTTTGGTCCTTGAAAATTTTTTGAGTTTTAAGCTCACTACCCTGACTACGATCTCCCTACAAGTCATAGGGTGTTATTATGAGTCATAGGACCCAAGTCGTAGGGTGACCAGTAGAGGTTGCCCTTGATTACTGCTATGATTATGATTGGCCCCTAGCAAGTCGTAAAGACTCATTACTAGTCATGTTGTCCAAGTCGTTAGGTGTCCAGCATTTGCCTAAATGATTTCTGTGTTAACTACGACTTGATCCTATGAGTTATAGGGTCAATAATATGTAAGACCAAGGGCACTGTCCAGTCTACGACTAGATGATATGAGTCATAGGATGACCCTACGAGTCGTAAGGTCACCCGTACCGACTGGGCAACAAATTTTAGTCTTTTCATTAAGGGCGCTTTAGACATTTCCCCTTTTCCCAAAATCATAACCCACGACTTAAAACCCCTTTAGGGTGTCTTTATCACTCCATAAACAATTGAAATAACTTCTTAAACTCTCTCAATTCTCCAAGGTTAAGATACTTAGGGTTTCTAAGCTGTTGATCAGTTCGGGCTTCCAAGGGCGAATTCTCCCCAAAACTCTTGATTCTTCAGGCATGTTACTCTTCCCCAAACATTATTTTGTTATAAAATGTGTTTTAAAGTGTTATTGATGGGCTTTTAATGATGATTTTGGAACATGGG
The DNA here is from genome assembly GCA_030864225.1 of Capsicum baccatum var. pendulum. Taxonomy (NCBI): domain Eukaryota; kingdom Viridiplantae; phylum Streptophyta; class Magnoliopsida; order Solanales; family Solanaceae; genus Capsicum; species Capsicum baccatum. The sequence continues at coordinate 47,574,870 of CM061560.1, forward strand.
TTGAGGGTTTTGAATTTTTGTTTCTGAATAATGTTTCCCATGGTTTACATATGATTGTTCATGCTTTAATTGCGGTCATAAACTTGTGGGGTACATGGGTATGGTGAATAAACTAGAGGATTGTGATTTTCGTAAATTTTGTGAATATTGACAATTGAATTGGTAATAACCCCAACCCAATTTTATGAAAGTGGTTTTGAGTATGGGTATAGTCGTATTGAACTTGTTTTTGAACAATTACATGATATAAAGAGGTATTTGAAACATAATGGTTTTATTTAATTAACAAAAGAAGTCGGTGTTTCCCTTATCTTGTTGTATTAATGAATAAAGGGAATTGTTTTCTCTAAGTTAATGGAATTGAAATGGCTTGATGATGTTACCTTGCAAGTGTAGTTGGTATGACAATACCAACATTGTATGCCTAAATGTGTATTTATGGTTCAATGAAGGAAAATGTGCAATTAATATTTTAATGGGACAAAAAAGAGTGTTGTGTAGCTAGGCCATGAAGGTGGAGGTCCCGAGGGACCAATATTAGAAATCGTGTTTGCCGGCATAGGGGTTGAAATGTCCTGGGCTTTGAGTCCCCTCGCTTATGATTGGGTGGTTGAAGTCTACCTTATCATATAATTAGTAGGTTCGATTCCCCCATATTACATTACATGATCGGGTGCTTAAGTCACCTTTGTATATAATTGGGAGGTTCGAGTCCCCCGTGCATATATATGAGATTATTCTCTGATTTGTGCGGCTACACGCACTGGATTTTGATTAGGGGGTAAGAGATGGGGCCCATATATCCCGTGGGTACTGTTATATAACGGTTAAGCTACATCATTCAGGCTAAAGTTTTAAAGCACATGTTAAACCTTGTTCCCAATTCCAGCATTTTATATAAGTATATATGCATTCATACAAATGTGTGAACATGTACATTGAATTGAGCTGGATTTTAAACTATCATTACTTTATACTTATCCTTGGTGCTAGTGTTCAACACACTAACTGTCTTCAGACTCTTTATCCCTACGTGATTTAGGGTCCAAAGGCAAGTCTACTTTTCATGCATAGTGTTAGGTTGATCTGCTTAGTTCATCGGTCGATTGCAGCGAAGTGTAAGCTTTCATTATCTAGAAGACTTGATCATTCCACCAGTGTCTTTCCCTTAAGAAGAATTAACGATATTATCATTGTCGTTTTCATTTTCAGAGTCGGGGGCATCTCCCGACTTAGATTGGTTATCGATTTTATTTAGATGCTTTGTGGATATTACTGTGGACATGGGTATTGGTGTTGATGTTGGCTATCGTTATTGGTTGTCGGATAATGACTTACCTTCGATTCTTTTGAGCTTTTATATCCCATCTTGTTATATGCTCAGAATTCATTCGTTGCTAGATGTATCAGGTTCTGTTAGATTAGGCAAAGGGGTGATCTCCGGTCTATGAAGGACTCAAAATACCCATCATGGCTAGGACCTAGGTTAAGTCATGATATATTTGGGTTATCATCGATAGGATGACTAAGTCCGCTTACTTCTTACCTGTGAAGACTGCTTATTCAGCAAAGGATATGCTAAGCTTTTCATTCAGGAAATCATCAAGTTGCATGGTGCTCCAATTTCCATCATATCTGATTGAGGTATTCACTTTTCATCTTTTTTGGCATTCTTTTTAGAGAGGCTTGGGAACTAAGGTGTCCCGACCCAAACCAAGGCTTATCCATTATGGGTATCTCAAGTTTGCCTAGGACTGGAGACCACCTCTTTTGCCTAGTCAACTAGAACATAATAAACTATAACAGCGGAAGCAATTCGAAAATACAATAAAAGATAAGATAAGCACTTGGCTAAAAAGGAAACTAAGAATCCAACAACTATCCCAATCCACAGTAATCCACAAAGCCTCTATGAAATCAACATCAATTGTAACACCTCGATTTTCTGAACCGAAATGCTACACGGTGATCATGATCCTGAAGGACCACAAGCTAAACCATGACTGATATCTATACCTGTACACTGCATAATATAACATGAAAATGCGGAAACATGTATTGGATGGCCATAAGGTTCAAATCTAAATAAACATCTAATAAAATAATCTCTGAAATAACTGTCTGACATGCTGTAGTCTGGAAAGCCTCTAAACTATCTGAATAAGGAGTTGATGGGACATGTCCCCAACTAACTCCAACTACTGAATTAAACTGAAAACTAAAATAGTAATGAAATTGTCATGTCCTCGAAAGATGAGGACTCACTTGTAATGCTGACTGCTGATACTAGAATCTACTGCTGATCTGGAGCTCGTGCCTCTGAACCTATGGTGTAACATAAAATAAATCACCATATCTCAAATGCATCAGTATGTCTGAATGTACTAAGTATACAAGTGAGGTAGGCTAAATGCAATGTGTTATATGCATAAGCAATGCTGACTAATATGAACGTGAGAATACATACATGCATAAGTAACTATAACTGAACTCATGGAGATACTGACTACTGAATCTGAATATTGACGTTATAACTTTACTGATACTGAGATACTGAATAGATGAATGACTATTTCTAACAGTTTGAATTATGAAGAATTGGTCTAATTGACTATGTCTAATAGTCTTGAAACTAAATACTGATAATGTAAGCTATGAAAACTGATATAACTGTGATGATCGGTCTAAACGATGTAACTAATACTGAGTGACTATATCTGACAGTCTAAATCTTCTAATAATAATTAAGAGTGACTGATCTTGAGATCAGGCCTAACTAACGGCTGATCCCTGGAACTAATATTGAGAATACTCAACTGAATCTAAGATGGATATCAAGCCTATCTGATGGGTGACCTCTGTAAGTACTGATACTGAATAACTTAGTGGGAGATCAAGCCTATCTGATGGGTTGTCTTTGAATCTGTGGAACTATCTGAGTTCCTTACTGAGATTGATGACTGTATCTGATAGTCCTGATTTCTGATTTCTACTCTGAAGACTGATACTAAAATTGTAACTGTGGGAGTTCTCACTTAACCGACATGCCTTGAATCTGACTAGTGGGGTCCAACCTATAACCCCAGCTGGAAGGGCGTCAATACCGTGCCATGGGTAAAGACCTCTGCTATGGTCAAGCCTTACTGACGGGTAACCTTGAACAGGAAGCCTAGCCTAAGGCAATATATAATAGTCCAGTCTAGCCTTAATCTGATGGGTGACTCCTGGACCTGCGCTGACTACGAAGTTCTGGAGCACAAGAATTGCTGCTAACAACTCTGCCTCTCCAACGGGGAAGCTGCCATCTCCATACTCGTTCGGTGCTAGTTCCAACTCCCAACTGAAATACTTTAAACTAATTAACTGAGCTGAACTGATTGACTCAACTGAACTGATACTAATGGTATTATTTAGTGTAACTAAACTAAGTTTACTGAGTTTCCTTGACTGAAGGAACATACTGAGTTCTAAGGACTGACTGAGAGCATCGTGATAACATGACATCGCTCTAGGAACATAGCTATATTTTTTGGATACAAGTACCCCCAGGACTCAATGGAAGGAAACTGACACTTCTTGATTATAGGAATAACATTCACAATTCATAATACTATAAGTAGGGGATTCCACGCTACACATGATTTCATATTCTTGATCACGAAAGATAATGCATATAATATGTACATAATTGCATGATTTTAATTTCATGAGCATTCCGTAGAATAACAACAAAACATAATAATTTGCATGGAATTCATGTTGAGTCATAAGGGATAGAGCATGGACTTGTCACTTGGGTTCTACTTAGCTATATTTCATTATTTCTAGTATCTTAGGTATTTTATCAAACACCTTGAATGCACTCTTTAAGGAATAGGTGTATTCATAAATTTACACCATATTAATCCACCTAAATTCATGGGTTCCAACTACATGATCATAATCTTCATGAAAATTCATCAAATTCCCCCTCCATAGCACAAACAGCGAACAACAACATGAATACAACCATATCACCACAAACAATTCATGATTTAGTAATCAAAGATTGATTCTTGAACTCCACAGATGAAAGGAATCTGTGGATGAACACTACGCATACCTTAGAAGGAAGATTCTTGATGATTGATGGAGAAATTTCCTTGAAATTGGATCTTCAAGCTTAATTGTGCAACCCTAGTTGTTTTTCTCATATTTGTGCTCTTTGATAATGAAATTAAGATATTAATAGGGTTGTAATATGATTAGGAGCTATATATTTTGTAGGGTTAAGTTTAGGGACGTGTAAGGAGTGTCAAAAGACTTAATTATCCTCAAAATAACTCAAAAACTAAGTGTTTTCATTGCTGAAATCATAAGTGTGTGTCGCACACCTCATCCCACATGCTAGGATGTTGTCCGCACATGTTATCGCACAAGCCTAGGTGTGCGTCGCACATCCTATCACACACTTGAGGGTGTGCGCCGCACAACCTATTGCACACTTGATCCAATAGCCATGTGCGATTGTTATGCGTCGTACTCCACTTTGTAAGGCCACAACTCCTTGCTCGAGTGTTGTATTTTGGTAAAATTGGTATCGTTGGAAAGCTAATTTTATTATCTATAATTTCGTGGGTCTAAATATGCCAAAACACCACATATACATAGATTTATTCTTGATCAAAGATGACCCCTACGAAATCGAACACTAAAACTTGATGTATTCAAAAACTCTTAGCTTGCATTACCTTAAGTGACTCACATGAAAATGCTTAACACATCATAAGCTATCTTATCTATAGGATACTCATTGTAAGTCATGTACTGAAATATGAATCATAGGATAGGAGATTTCATACGTGAGAAAAAAATGGTTCACTACCTAGCTTAGAAATATACGGGGTATTACAATATCTCCTCCTTGAGAACTTTCATCCTTGAATGAGACTGACTGAGAGGGGAAACAATAAGATGAACATGAAATGAACATAAATAATTGAAACATGATCTTATGACTGACGTGACTGATAAAACGATTCATACTGAACATGCATATCTGATGCATGGGTAACTGATTCATGAATGTAGGACTGGGGATTCTAATAAACTGAGCTTTCTCAAAATAAGGATACATATCTGATGTACAACTAAAAGGCTGAATCCATGCATATCTGATGCATGATTACATGACTGACATGGTATGTAACGTATTAACTGAACATCATGAACTGAACTGAACCTCTGAATACTTGGCTTACAGCTGAAGTTTTAACCTAAGGGTTAACTTATGAGCACCCTCTATTCTAGACTGAATTCGTTATGCAAGGAGAAACTGAAAGATCTAAGACATGAGAGCATTAAGAAAAGGTGGGGTATCTCCCCCTTGGGACACTATGTCCCTCTAAGAATGCTTACCTTACGGAGATACTGAGGTGATTCACAGGGCATCTATGAACTAGATTATAACTGAACATTGGAGAGCTGAAACTAATGCATGAAGATAAAAGATTCATACATACCCCAATCTATGTTAGGAAAACTTTCTGGATCATGGAAAGTCTGAAGTGAATTGAGTCGGTTCTGACGCTGACCACTATTGGTACTAGGCGTTCAACTTGAGCTTTTGCTCACTGGCATGACATGAATACTGAAAGAAGGGAAACTATTCCTAAAACATCTTATAGACTTCTATACATAAATGTGGCACGTAACACACCCATGCACAAGACTCTACAAGATGCGACTTTCAGACTTCCTAGGACTCTATTGAACCTTAGGCTCTAATACCAAATTTGTAAAACCTCGACTTTCTAAACCGGAATGCTACACGGTGCTCATGAACCCGAAAGACCACAAGATAACCCATAACTAATATCTGTACCTGTACACTGCATACTATAACATAAAAATATGGAAACATGTACTGAATGGACATAAGGTTCAAATCTAAATAAACATCTGATAAAATAATCTCTAAATAACTGTCTGACATATTGTAGTCTGGAAAGCCTCTAAACTGTCTAAATAAGGAGTTGATGGTACATGTCCCCAACTAACTCCAACTACTGAAATAAATTAAAAACTTAAATAGTAATGAAACCGTTATGTCCTCGAAAGATGAGACCTCACTTCTAATGCTGACTGCTGATACTGAAATCTTCTGCTAATCTGGAGCTCGTGCCTCTGAACCTATAGTGTAACATAAAAGAAAGCACCATAGAAAAAATGAGTCAGTACATCTGAATGTACTGAGTATACGATTTGGTGGGTTAAATCTGCCAAAACACCATATATACATCAAGTTATGCTCGGTCAAAGATGACCCTTGCGAAATCGAACACCTAAACTTGATGGATTCAAAAACTCTTATCTTGCATTACCTTAAGTGACTCATATGAACATGCTTAACACATCATAAGCTATCTTATCACTAGGATACTCATTGTAAGTCATGTACTCAAATATGAATCATAGGATAGGAGGTTTCATACGTAGGAAAAAAATGGTTTACTTCCTAGCTTAGAAACATACAGGGCATTACATCAATCTAGGTCGGGACATGCCCCCGGCGGTAGCCAAAAACAAGCCAAGCAGTAGTCTATGATACTAAGAAGCATAACTATAAAATGATAACCCTTCCAGAGAATGGAAGCCCACCACTTCAAAGATAACGCTGGCAACCCTAAAATCTATCACTGCATAGGAAATGCAAAAGTTCCTTTCGACCTTGTACCACGGGGGGATACAATGTCCAGGGACGGTTAGCAGGGTGAGCACTAGCATATAGCTCAGGGAATAGGGATAAAATAATGTCATAACCAAATCAATTTAAAATCATTTAAAACCAATGCACATAATTATATACATATATATAACATGTCGGGATAGGGAACAAGTCTTAGCATGAAAGTAAAATATTATCCTGGACTATGTAGCTCAATCTTCATAAATAGGCACCTATGGGCTAAATGGGTTTGGCTACCCCGACTGAAAGGGACTTAGTGCGTGGTAGCCTCATAAATCGGAGATATAATACAAGTTCGGTGAATCCTCATATGCAGAGTCATCTATGATACAAGTATATATAGTGTGATATGAGCATAGAGTCATCTAGATCAACCCTTATGTCGGCAAACATGAGTTTCTAGTATCAGTCCTTCGAGACTCACACCTTCACAGCTAGCCATAAAACCCCCCCTTCAATCCCAATTAAAACATTTAACACATAACCGAACCATTACATTAAGGATTTAATCATTAAGGCTTTATTAAGTGGTATTGTCATACCGATTATAGCTTCCAAGCAATGTTTTAAGCCAATAATTTGGGGAATCCTTGTACCCCTAAACTTTATTATTAAAATCAACTTTGGGGATTCCTTGTACCCTACAAGATTTTGAAGAAAATTGATCACTTAGGGGAATGATTGTATCCCACATGGTTTTCAAGAACATTCTTATCTGTTATCCACTTAAGCAATGAATTAATTTTAAATAAGTAGGCCAAACCAAGTGATTTACCACATTCCTAAACCAATTATGCAAATGGGTTGGGGCTCTTATCAATTTCAATACTAACATCCATTTATTTGGGGAATCTTTGTACCCCAAATTACATTATTCACAAGTTTGGGGAATCGTTGTACCCATAAATTAATTCACCATTCTCATGCACCCCAATGAGTGTACAAACCAATAATTCAATGCATAATAAATCAATAGTAATCATGGGAAAAATATTCAAATAATTTATATCCAAAACCCTTAACCTATAATTCAAAACCCAACATCAAAGCCATGTGAATAATAAACCAATTTCATGCCATTAAGAAAACCAAAGTGTAAGGAGAGAGATACATGCCTCAGACACACAAGAATTTGGAACTTGGAACCCAGAAGATGAATGTATGATGAAACCCTTAAGCTTTTCTTGGGTTTTGTGTTTGAGAGTGAAATAATAGCTTTTTGTTCCTTGAAAATTGATAGAAATAGGTTCATATAATGTTTAAAGGTCGTACATAGGTGAAAAGACCTCATTACTCCTCATCCTAAGGGAAATAAAATAATACAGTATAACTTTTACATAGAGGCCTCGCACGACCTTTTCTTAGTGGCTAACCTTTATGCCACACTGCTTATCGTGTAGATAATCCTCCATGACACAACGTTGTTATGGAGGCACACTACCTTAATGCCATGTCAAAATTATGGTGTTTAACCTCCGTAGTACGCCAAAAATGTAGAGGCTCACTACCTCAGAATTCCAAAATAACCCCAAACATTTTGCAAAAATTTTGAAACTCACCCAAATTACCCTTTTAACATCTCTAAGCACATCTTAGGTCAAAAATTAATGTTTTGAACACAGGAAGGTCGAAAATTAAATGGAAAAATTTGTAAGGGTGTTACATTGCCCCCTTTTCCTTGGGATTATTTGTCCGCGAATATTGATCAAGGACATTTATAGCATGAGAAATAACAAGAATGTACAAGAATCAAATGACAAACTGGGAAATTAACAAGAGGAAAATGAAACTCATACCTTTAGCACTATTATTCGGAATGGGGAACAACAACAAATACTTACACTTCATGTCCTTTTCGGATTCCCAAGTAGCTTCCTCAAACTTTGGGTTCCTCCATAAAACCTTTACCGAAGCCACATACTTAGTCCTCAAATGACGGACTTGCCTATCCAAGATCTAAACCGAGACTTTGTTATAATACAAAGAGTATGAAATACCCACACTTTCCAAATGAACAACCAAGGGAGGATCGCATACACAATTCTTCAATATCAAAAAATGGAAGACTAGATGACTGAAACCCAAAATAGAAGGCAAATCCAATACATAAGCCTCATTTCCAACTCTCCTCAAAATATGATATGGACCAACATAACGGAAACTCATCTTTCCCTTCTTCCCAAACTGCATCACTCCCTTCATAGGAAATACTTTCAAGAACACCTAATCATTCGCATCAAACTCTAAGCTTGTAAATCCCCACACTTTTTCTAGCTAAAATCCATCCCTAGAATGTTAAAGAATAGCTTCAAAAAAAATGATAATTATTTCGTGTGAAATTATTTGGATTTAGACTCTTCATGGTGTGGGAAATTGATTAAGCTTTCCATCGATACGAAATTCTTTCCATTCTGATACTTGGTGAAGGAGTTATAGCACTTTTAAGTTGGCAGTGTGCCACTTGGGCCTTTAGCGCTTCCCAAAGATGAGCAAATTCACATTTGTCAATTTACTGTGGCTCTCCGCGATATTGGTGTATCACGGAGAGGGCCAAATCCCCAATTGTCTTATTCCAGTGAAGATCCGTGATATTAGTTCATCGTGCCAAGTTTTCAGGTCCCATCCAAGGTGGCAACGTGATACCACCGCATCACTCCACCATGCAAATTTCCTAGTTGGCATTTTCTAGTAGCTTGGCGCGATAGTGGTGCGTCGTGCAAGGCTAATAGTCGAGATTTTGGTCGTTTTTCCAGTTTCATTTATGAGTTTAAAAAGGGTATTTTGGTAAATTACCCAGTCCCAAATCCATCCAAAAACATAAGATTTATCAAATTTCAAAGTACTTTATGCTTCATTCCTCATTCTCTCTCAATCAAAACCCCAAGTCTCATACTTTCTCTCCAAGAAAACCCAAAATTCCTCCATTAATTCTCCAAGATAATTCAAGATTGAGGATTCTCAATACAAGAGCATTAAGAATTTATCTCCAAAGCATCAATAGAGATCCAAGACTCAAGTCTTAGCATCTAGTTCATCAATTAAGGTATGTGAGGTTTGAACAAGGATAATTCTTTCATTCTTGTACCCAAAACTTTATTTTAATTGCCAATTTACTGCAACTTATATGATTTTCCATGAAATTCAAGTTAGGATTTATACCCATGATTATTATTTGCAAGATTATGAGATTTTCCATGATTTAGAATTTGAATTACATGATTATATTTATATTTCCATGCATATTGTTGAAATTTCTAGATTTTATGATGAATTATAGGTGTTTAAATTATCAAGCATAAATTTTAGATGTTTTAACGTGAAGATTGATGCATGGGTCGTTAAGACCCAATTTAAGATTGTTATTTCAAGATTATTTGTGCTATGAGCATCCTCAAATAAGATTTCTCACATATTTTGACAAAGATTTGACCTTTTGGTCCTAAGCTAAGATAAGAATCCACTTTGTTCAGATAACTTGAGATTTAAAGGAAGAAAAGCATAATTGTTTTTCTTGTAAACCCTTGTGATATGTTTTTGAAGTTGATTTTCTTAAGATTTTGAGCATAAGAATGGGAGTAATAATTAGCACCGAGATGGGTAAGTTACTACGGTTTCATACCCCAGAACAATGTGCCACCGTAGGTACAGATTTTCAGATTATTCTGACTTCTATGTGGATGACTCAGATTGTGATCACTCAGATTAGATTGTTCTATTCCTATGGCAAGGGTAGAACAGCCCTACCTAATGGGGGCAAGTCGTGGGACTCCATGGATGCTCATATGGTGTATGTCGGTTAGAAGAAGCTCCCAAACAAATGTTCCCTACTCTTAAACAGTTTAATTGATTTGAAGCCTTAAGACATGCAGAATAAGTTTCAGACTTTATTCAATCTATATGATTTTAGAATAAGAACAGAATACATATTTCAGAACTAAGTGTAATGGCTCATAAGATTTAGATTGTATGTTTTATTATTCATGATTTGACTTTCATATTTTAGATTACTCAAGCTTAAGTGAGTCATTTACATTTAGCATGCATGATGTTTTCTATAAACTGTGATGATATTGTTTACTTATTGCATTCACCTCCATATACCTAGTACATCATCAAAGTACTGATCCACATATACATCTGTGTGTTACATTGTCTCATAATGTAGGTTCAGGTGCCCAGTCTCAACAGGGAGAGTGATTTTCAAGCATCTCATCTACATCGCTGCAGTTGGTGAGTCCTCTTAGTTTGGGGACTTGGCTATTCAAATTTCCAGCTGTTAGTAAATGTTTTCATTTCTCTTTTCAGACAGTATGAGGCAGCTGGGGACTGTCCCAGTGACTCTCTAGATTCAGTTAGTAGAGACTTGTTGGACTACTAGATTCAGTCTTAGATTTCAGATGTCGTATTTAGACCTTTCAATATTTGTTTTATCAGATTGATATGATCAGTATTTTCAGATATACTCAAACTTTTCATATAGTTTTCCATATTTTCAATATCGTATATTTATATTTCCCTATTTGGGATTAAGAGCTAATAAAAAGCAGCCAGGGTTAGCTTAGGACTACTTATAGTTCGGAGCATCGTGTGGCATCCCGAGAATCAGATTTTGGGGCAATACAAAGCTCATTCACCTTACATCCGCATAGGACTTTTGGCAACTCTGGGCAGTCTTAAAACTATCTTGAAGCACCTTTACCTTATCCATATCTTGATGAACCAAGTCAAGATCAAACAATCTATCTTTACCAACTTCGAACCACCCAATAGAAGATCTACACCTCCTACTATACAAATCCTCAAATGGATTCATGCCAATACTAGGGTGAAAGTTGTTGTTATAAGTGAATTTGATGAGAAGCAAATGATCAACCCAACTACCACCAAAGTAAATCACATAAGAATGGAGCATATCTTCAAATATTTGAATGGTCCTTTCCACTTGTCCATCTGACTATGGGTGGAAAGCGGTACTAAGGTTTACCTTAGTGACCAAACCTCTCTCAAATGAATTCTAAAAATGCGATGAGAACCGAGTACCACAATCATAAATGATAGAAACTGAAGCACCATGCAATTTCAAGATCTCCTGAATGAAAAGCTTAGCATAATCATAAGCCGAATAATTAGTCCTTATGGGCAAGAAGTGAGTGAACTTAATCATCCTATCTGCGATGATCAAATCAAATCAAACTGACAGTGAGAATGCGGAATTACAATAATAAAATCCATATTAAGTACTTCCCATTTCCATATGGGCAACTCAATCTCTTGGAACAACCCATTGGGCCTCAAGTGTTCTAACGTCACTTGTTGACACACCATGCACTTAGCCACAAAATTGGCCATATCTCACCTTATATCACCTCATCAATAAATCTCTTTCAAGTCATGATATGTCTTCATCGATCCAAGATGAACCGTATACAGCGACTCATAAGCTTCGACCAAAATTCTTCCTTGCAACCCATCTATATCGGGAACACATAACCTCCCTTGGTACCTCAAGATACCATCATCACCAATCTTAAAATTCATGACTTTTTGTTTGCCCTCATCATCCTTGAATAACATCAGATAGGGTCCAACACATATTTCTCATTCACCTTAGCATCAAGAGATGAATTCATCACTTTTTGAAAAAACATACCTCCATTTTTAAAATCCAAAAGATGAACTCCAAGGTTAGACAAATGGTGAATATCCTTCACCAAACCTCACTTCTACTCCTCCATATGAGATAAGCTTCCCATAGATAACCTGCTAAGAGCATTAGCAACCATATTAGCTTTACTTAGATGATAATAGAGACTCATGTCGTAGTCCTTAAGCAACTCAAGCTTTATTCTTTGCTTGAGATTAAACTCTTTTTGGGTGAACACGTACTGTATGCTCTTATTATCATAAAAAAGTCAACATGCACCCCATATAAATATTGATGCCAAATCTTTAAGGCAAAAACAACAGCCAATAATTCCAAGTCATGCGTCAGGTAATTCTTCTCATGAACTTTAAGCTGTTGAGAAGCATAGGCCATAAGCTTATCATGCTGCATCAAAACACAACCAAGCCCCACACGGGAGGCATCACAATAGACAACAAAACCATCAGTACCCTTAGGTAGGGTCAAACTTGGAGCAGAAGTCAAATTATCCTTCAACTTCTCAAAATATCCCGCAAAAGCATCCAACCACAAAAACTTTACCTTCTTCTGAGTTAACTTCATCAACGGAGCAACAATTAAAGAAAATCTCTGCATAAACCTCCTATAATACCCCAACAATCCAAAGAAACTTCAAATATCATTTGGCTTCATGGATCAGGCCACTTCCTCACCACCTCAACCTTCTGTGGATCTACTATGATCCCTTTACTAGAAATAACAAACCCCAGAAAAGTGAGAGCATTCAACTAGAACTCACACTTTGAAAACTTAGCATACAACCATTGATCCTAAAGGGTTTGTAACACTATTCAGAGGTGATCTGCGTAATTTGCCTCACTCTTTAAGTACACCAGAATATCATCAATAAACACTATCATAAAAAAATCCAAGAATTAATGAAATACTCAATTCATAAGATCCATAAAAGTCATCGGGAGATTATTCAAACCAAACGACATCACCAAAACCTCAAAATGACCATATCAAGTTTGGAAAATAGTCTTAGGGGTATCTATCTCCCTTATCTTCAACTGATGATATCCCAACCGAAGATCAATCTTAGAAAAGTGCTTTGCATAATGAAGCTAGTAAAACAATTCATCAATGCTAGGAAGAGGATAATTATTCTTCATTGTCACCTTATTCAACTGGCAGTAATCTATACACATTCGAAAGGAACAATCATTTTGACGCACAAAAAGAACAGGAGTACCCCATAAAGAAATAACAGGTTGGATTAAATCCTAATCAAGGAGATCATTCAATTTCTCCTTAAGATCCTTTAACTCAGTTGGAGCCATTCTATAGGGAGGGATAGAGATAGGACAAGTGTACGAGAGAAGATAGATCCCAAAATCCATTTCCTTATCAAGAGGGACACCAGGAAGATCATAAAGGAAGACCTCAGTAAATTCATTAACCAAGGGAATGGACTAAAATGATGGACCCTCCGAGTTAGAATCTTAACCCGGACCAAATCACAAAGACGCCCCTTGGAAATTAACGTCCGGGATCTCAGATAAGATGTGAACCTTTCCTTAGGAACTAAGGAACTTCCTTCACACTAATAACTAGCTCAATAGGGATTTTTAAAAGGACCTTATGGGTTTGACAATCTAAAGAGGCATAGTACAAATGTAGCCAATATATCCCTAAGATAACATTAAAATCAACCATGTATAGCTCTATCAAGTCTACCATGGTCTCTTTACTATTGAAAGATACCACACAACCCTAATAGACTCTTATATCACGACAATGAGGTGGAAATAGCTAAGGGGTTCTAAATACACGGAATCGAAACCAAAATGAAAAGCCACATATGGGTTCACATAAGAAAGAGTAGACCCTAGATTAAGAAAATAGTACACATCACATAAAAAGAGTTGTAACATACCAGTCATGACATCAGAGGATGCCTCAGATTCCTGTTGGGTGGAAAGAGAATACAGAATATTTCAGCCAGTGCTAATACTAGAAATAGCACTCTTTGGTGCAGGAGCTGAAGAAGTAGAAATAGGGACCTTATTATCCCTAGTGGAAACTTCACTTGAAGGATAATTCCTCTGATTATGGCCAGGCTGGCCATATTTGTAACACATATTTCTCTCCTCATCATAAACCATAGTGCATCTGTCCATAAAATCTGCAAGGAGGATAAGATGGAGCCGATTGGTACCCACTGTCCTAAGATTGGGCACCTTGCTCCATAAACCCACTGTTAGTCTGAAAGTGACGATCATTGAATAACATAGGATATGAAGAACTAGCTGTAGAATAAAAACCAGAATTTCCCCACTTCCTCTTAGACCACTACCTTCCATCTCTACCACTATTCTTCTAGCCTCCATTCTTCTCAAAATACCTAGATCTCTTACCTTGCTTCTCTCTTATTTTGGCTTGTTTATTTTTTCATCTTTAACCTAAAGCATATACACCATAATCCTAGAGATATCTATGTCATTATTCAGTATGACAATGTTTCACTCCAACACCAAGTCCCGTGACTATCCCGAAGCAAATATTCTCATATTTTCCCTTATATTAGATGCAAGCTCAGGAGCATAACGAGACAACTAATGAAAATTTAGGATATACTCTTTCACAATCATCCAACCCTATTTTAAATTTATAAACTCCTCATCATCCACATCTCTCAACTCCTGAGAAAGAAAGAGATCAAGAAAGGAACTAAAAAGATAATCCTGTAGTGCCAACTCTATATCATCACTCTTAGACTGATCCCATTCCTCATACTACTGATATGCCATATCCTCTAATTGATATGCAGCATATTCCATGCCCTCAGAGTCAGAAGCATGCATAACTCAAAAGATCTTCTCCATTTTATCTATGAACCCTAGAGGATACTCCTCAACCTTAGAGGTGATAAAGGACAAAGGATTAGGCCTCATAAACTGGCCAACTTTAGTAGCCTAAAAAAATAGAGCAACAGATTTAAAATGATCAGGATGATGAGATTGAGAAGTCACTAACTGTAGCGCCCCGAGTTTGCACCCCGAACGCTATATGGTGCTTATGATCTTGAAGGACCATGAGCTAACCCATGACTGATATCTGTTGTGAGCATGAAGTAATAATACTAAAATAAATGCGGAATTAGTCTGACTTGCCATAGGTTCATAAATCTAAATACAGATAAATAATAACATCTGGTAAAAACATCTAAAACCTAAACACTGTCTGAACTGGTCTAGTCTGAAACTATCTAAATATAGAGTTGATGGGACAAGCCCCTAACTAACTCCGACTACTAATCTACTGATAAATGGGATAACTAAAATAAAAGTATGCCCTCGATAGAGGAGGACTCACTACTAAATTTGCAACTACTAATTGGATCTTTCTAAGTGCGGTTAGGAACCTGAGCGTCCGAACCTATGATATGAGACATCATAGCATAAAAAAAGAGTATGCGACAAGTATGTGAAATGTACTGGTATGCTAGATGAGGTAAGGCTGAATGCAAGGGTTCATATCCATGAGCAATAACTGACTGAATGATATAAAGTAACTAAATGTAAAAGTACATGAGTATGCAATACTGTGGACATATATAAATATATACTTTATCTGAGCTTTTCTGAAGCTAAGTAATGAGTTCTGATAACTAGGTAACAAATATTAAAGTTACTGATAACTAATTTACTAATTCTTATTGACTATGTTTGACAGTCCTGATTTTGTAAAATTGAACGAAACTCTAAACTGAAACTGGAACTGAAACTGTGGGAGGTAATCATCTAACTGATATGCCCCTCTCTAAACTGATTGGGTTCAAACTTGTAACCCTAGTTGGAAGGGAGCTAATACCATGCCACGAGTACTAACACTAGTTGTGAGTTAACCCTAACTAACTGGGAAGAAATTTTGTCAACCCTCACTAATAGGAAAAATCATTAGAGATGTGTCAACCCTTATCTAGCAGGAAGTCATCTCAACCTATGCTGGCTACATAGTTCTGTAACTTAGGGATTGCTCCTAAAGGTCAAACCCTACACTAACACGAATGCCCCCATCCCTAGGTTCGCTCGGTGCTGAATCTTACTCCCAACTGAAAGATATTAAACTATTTATACTAAACTGGACTGGACTAATATTAATTTTACTGAGTTCTCCTGTGTTTTGTAAATGACTGAGAGTACTACTAGTCGTGACATGACTGATACTATTCTGTAACTGACACAAGCTATAGGTAAATAGCTAAATTGTTGGGTATTAAATATCCTTAAGACTCGATAGAATAAAAAGTAAATCTTTGAAAAATCTTGAATAACATAACAATGTTCACTTGTTCATAAGTCATTCATAGAGACATTTCATCAAACACTTGTAGTACATTAAATTGTACATGAATGGGGAAAACATGCTATCATGGTTTAATATCACTATTTCATTCAAATAGGCATTTTATAAAACACTTGTAGGGTATAAGCTTGTACATATACTAGCATGTCATGATTCCATCATTTAATTCACATGAATATTCTATCAATTACTTAGGAAGCACGACCTAATGCACATATTCATAGATAATATATAAACATGGAAACTAGAATGCCCAACTTGCATTTTCATGGGTTTAACATGATATTCATATAATTCCCCCTAAATACTATTCTATTTTCATGAATCTTATCATAATCATGGATTGAAAACCAAATTAACATCATAGATACATTAATCACTTTGTAAATTCAAGGGTTTATCAAGATATTCACATATTCATCACAAATGCAATTCAATTTAATGAATTTGCACTTAAATTATAGATTGAAACCCAACTAATATCATGAACATGAATTCAATCTAATTCAAATATGAAAGTTCATAATTCAACAATCTTGTAGTTTTAAAATGGATTTGTGGACTCTATAGGTGAAAGAAACCCATAGATGAACACCTAACATAGCTTAGAAGATTCTTTCTTGAAGGTTCTTGGAGGAAATTCTTAGGCTTGTTCTTGACGTCTTGAACTAGGGTTTTTTGCCTCTTTGAGAGAGAATGTTTTATTCTTGAGAGAAAGTGAGGAAATAATGAGATAATAGATCATTTAGGGCTAGATTTCATGTTTAGCCTGATTAGGGTCGTGAAAAAAGACTCAAATACCCCTGGAATGACTTAAAAATTCATAACTAAAAAACCCGATCTGGGTACCTGGTGCGACGTGCTACTATTGCTCTATGGCACTGGAAACTAACAATTAGGAATGTGGCTGGTGGTGCAACACAGTGGAATCTCGTTGCAATGCTGAATGTTACCTGGAAGTTCACCGTGATGCGCTGGGATCGCGTTGGAACACTGGAAAAGGATAGTTTTGAATTGAGGGCTTGGCGCGATGCGCCAATATCGTGGAGCAACACTGGAAATTTCCATGTGCCATTTGGCTGGCCTACGTGACGCGCTGATATGTATTTTGGCGCACTGATTTACAAAAATGGTTCTAACTCTTCGCCCGGGCATCGGATTTGGATGAATTTTATATCATTGGAATGTTAACTGAATTTCCTATGCATTGGTGAGCTCTAAACTGAAAAATACTGAGTATTTCAAAAAAATTATATTGGATAACTCATAAACTGAGAGTTAGTTTAAGCTAAGGAAATACGGGGTATTACAATATCTCCCCCTTGGGAATATTCATCCTTGAATGAGACTGGATAAGCTGAGAAACACTAATAGACTAGGTTTACACATTGAACATGCACGACATAAGAATGACTACATGAATGAAATTATTGACAAGCTGAGTTCCCTACTGAACATGCATATCTAATGCATGGAATACATAACTAGAGCTACTGATAAGCTAAGTTTTCATACCAAACATTCATGAAAAGGAACTCGAGAACATGACTGATTCTGAAATATGATACATGGACTAACTATCATGAACAAAATTGAGCCCTTGAATACATGCCCTGACTTGTGAATGGTCATACGGCTGAGACTGGAATGAGTGGGTTAAATTAAGAGTACCCATTACTCTAAACTAGATTCTTTATGTGAAGAGAAACTAAAAGTTTTAGGACATAAAAGGTCAGGGGTTAGAGTGCATCTCCTCCTTGGGACATTATGTCCCACGAAGAATGCTGACTTGGCCGGGATTCTGAAAACAACTGAGACGATGCACAAGGCACCTACAAACTAAATTTTGACTGAATATTTGGGATCTAAAACTGAGACATGATAAATGAATTGGGCTAAAATCATAACCACTAGGATGCTCTATCTTGGAATATTCATATCTATGAATTTTTAGATAGTATGACTGGTGGAAAGATAGGGAAGACGTACGAACTTGTTCACCTAACTGCTAAACTGAATTACTGGCTTTACGGACTAACTCATACTGAAAACTCATTCCCAACTAGACCATCTGTTGACACTCTTTCTATAAAGTTCTACTAACTTTAGAAAGCAAGGAAATCTTAGCATGGTCTGAATACGACATTTGGATAACAAATCACGTCATGGGTATATGTAATATAGGCAAGGCCTAGGAAACGCCATCTAAGATAGAGTTACCAAGCTTCATGCACTGAAACTACTAGATTGCCATCCTAGCCATATTTCTCAACTATTCCTTCAACTGTAATTTCTACTTCAACACCGCATTTCACTTGGGGCTACTAAAACTATTTGCATGGGAACGGACCATGAAAGTATAAACATTCTAACTTATTTGGTTAACTAGATGAATAATAGCTGGATATTGGTCATGTAAGATTGAACTATACTTAACCTGAATAACTGGACTGAAATTATAGAGTACTATGTATCTGAGGTAAGGACTGACTGAGGAACACGAGGTAACTGAGCATAAATTCATGGAAACAGTATTATCTAGGAATGCAATACTATGTACATAGCATAATTCTAAAATATTGAGATATTGACAATTAAATAACTGATAACTGTAAGCATTGGTCAAGTATACCTAAAACTGGACTGAGTTTGGAACTGAATGCTGAACTAAGTACACTGTAAAGCATGAGTACATGATTCATGAGCTTCATGACCTGAATTTGGAGTTTCTGTTTTCATGGAGCATGATTCATAACACTGAGTGAATTGGAACTCATTATACTAAGAACTATAAGCGTACATGATTTTTGTTAATATGCACGAATACGAGCTATGATTGTAGATCTGACATGTACTGTGTGAGTAGATAATGTGATAACTAAAGTGCAAAACCTTGCACTAAGGTAAGGATGAGTTGGGCATCAACCTCTCTCACTACTTCTCTACACATACTGACATTACTACTAAAATCTGAAAGTATGACTTTGTTACTTGTTCTACCATCTCCTGCATAGCTTAAAGTCATTATTCTAAGTTGGTGAACCTCTTAATAAACTCTAAATCAAACTAAAACCACTTTTCTCTAGAGTTTGAGATATGATAATGCTCATAAACACTAAACTCATTCTGAAGGACTACTCCTGATAATGTAAGGTCCACTTCTAGTACTTCCTTCTAATACATGGTTCTTAGTTTTTTATTGCCCCAATAATCACCATACAGCAATCTCAACACTGACTAACTTAGCATTCTCAACTTCTCTTTCTACTAGTTCAATCAAGAGATTCAAACTTAAATCAACTAAAATTGAGGTACTACCCCTTGCTCTGCTGAGTATGAACCCCAAGCCTAGATAGGACAACAACCTATAGGATGTTCTTAGTAACTACTAAATTGGCTAAAGTGGTGAATGTAGCTCTGAATTTTGCATGGGAGACGTGCTCATTCAGGGGATCTGCCTGAATAGGTAGAGGGGCTAGCTGATTTCCAGTTCTTATTTCGTTAATTTTTTTGGAAGGCATGTTCTACAATCGGAAGAAAGAAAAGGATTAGACTAAGAATTTAGCTTGACCTCATGCTCACTCGTATGACACAAATACAGAAAGAAGGAAAACTTTTCCTAAAATATCTCATAACCTCATATCCATAAGTGTGGCGCGCTACACACCCATGCACAAGACTATACTAGATGCAGTTTTCACACTTCCTAGGACACTATTGAATCTTAGGCTTTGATACCAATTTTGTAATGCCCCGAGTTTTTACCCCGGATGCTACATGGTGCTTATGATCCTGGAGGACCACAAGATAACCCATGACTGATATCTATTATGAGCACTAAATAATAATACTAAAATAAATATGGAATTGGACCGAATTGCCATAAGGTTCAAAAATCTAAATACTGATAAATAATAATATCTGTTAAAAATATCTAAAAACTAAATAATGTCTGAACTGGTCTAGTCTGAAAGCCTCTAACTGAACTATCTGAATATGGAGTTTATGGGGCTAGCCCCCAACTAACTATGACTACTGATCTATAGATAAACTAGATTACTAAAATAAAATTATTCCCTCGATAGATGAGGACTCACTACTAAATCAGCAACTGCTAACTGGATCCATTTAAGTGCGGTTAGGAACCTGAGCATTCAAACCTATGATATCAGACATCATAGAGCAAATAAAGAGTATGCAGTCAGTACGGGGAATCTACCGGTATGCTAGATAAGGTAAGGCTGAGTGCAAGTGATCATATACATGAGAAGTAACTGACTGAATGATAAAGAGTACGTGAGTAACTAATACTACTGAAATCACTGAGTATGCAATACTATGGACATACATAAATATATACTGTATTTGAGCTTTTTTGAAGCTAAGTATTGAGTTCTAATAATAGGATAAATAATATCTGAAGTTACTGATAACTGATTTACTGATACTGATTGACTGTGTCTGACAGTTTTGATTCCGTAAAACTAAACTGAATTCTAAACTAAGACTGAAACAAAAACTGTGGGAGGTAATAAACTAATTGACACGCCCCTCTTTGAACTGATTAGGGTCCAACTTGTAACCCAGTTGGAAGACCGTGCCACGAGTACTAACATTGGCTGTAAGTTAACCCTAACTAATCGGGAAGACATTTTGTCAACCCTCACTAATAGGAAAACTCATGAGAGATGTGTCAACCCTTATATAGTAGGAAGTCATCTCAACCTACGCTGGCTACGTAGTTATATAACTCAGGGATTGCTAGTAAGGGTCAAACCCTATACTAATAGGAATGCCTCCATCCTTGGGTTCTCTCGGTGCTGAATCCTACTCCCAACTGAAAGACACTGAACTGATTATACTAAAATGGACTAATACTGAGTTTACTGAGTTCTCCTGAGTTTTGTAACTGACTGAGAGTACTACTAGTCGTGACATGACTGATACTATTCTGTAACTGACACTAGCTATAGGTAAATAGCTAAATTATTGGGTATTAAATACCCCTAAGACTCGATAGAATAAAAAGTAAAGCTTTGCAAAATCTTGAATAACATAACAATGTTCACTTGTTCATAAGTCATTCATACAGACATTTCATCAAACACTTGTAGTACATTAAATTGTACATGAATGGGGAAAACATGCTATCATGGTTTAATGTCACTATTTTATTCAAATAGGCATTTTATCAAACACTTGTAGGGTATAAGCTTGTACATATACTAGCATGTCATGATTCCATCATTTAATTCACATGAATATTCTATCAATTACTTAGGAAGCACGACCTAATGCACATATTCATAGATAATATATAAACATGGAAACTAGAATGCCCAACTTGCATTTTCATGGGTTTAACATGATATTCATATAATTCCCCCTAAATACTATTCTATTTTCATGAATCTTATCATAATCATGGATTGAAAACCAAATTAACATCATAGATACATTAATCACTTTGTAAATTCAAGGGTTTATGAAGATATTCACATATGCATCACACATGCTATTCAATTTAATGAAATTTCACTTAAATTATGGATTGAAACCCAACTAATATCATGAACATAAATCCAATCTAATTAAAATGTGAAAGTTCATAATTCAACAATCTTGTAGTTTTAAAAATGGATTTGTGGACTCTATAGGTGAAAGAAATCCATAGATGAACACCTAACATAGCTTAGAAGATTCTTTCTTGAAGGTTCTTGGAGGAAATTCTTAGGCTTGTTCTTGACTTATTGAACTAGGGTTTTTACCTCTTTGAGAGAGAATGTTTTATTCTTGAGAGACAGTGAGGAAATAATGAGATCAAAGGTCATTTAGGGATAGATTGCATGTATAGGTTGATTAGAGCCATGGAAAAATATTCAAATACCCCTGGAATGACTTAAAAATTCGTAACTAAAAAACCTAATTTGAGCACTTGGCGCAATGCACCACTATCGCACCAAGCCACTAGAAACTGACAATTAGGAATATGGCTGGTGGCGCAACATGGTTGAATCGCGTTGCAATGTTGAATGCGACCTGAAAGTTCACCGCGACGCGGTGGGATCCTGTTGGAACACTGAAAAAGGTTAATTCTGAATTGGGGGCTTGGCGGAACGGGCCAATATCATGTAGCAACACTGAAAATTCCCAAGTGCCATTTGGCTGGCCTCCGCGATGCATTGACATGTAATTTGGCATACTGCTTTACAAAAAAGGCTCTAACTCTTCACCTTGGCATCGGATTTGGGCAAATTTTATATCATTGGAAAGCTAACTGAATTTCCTATGCTTTGGTGGGCTCTAAACTGAAAAATACTGAGTATTTTAAAAATTTTATATTGGATAACTCATGGACTGAGATTTAGTTTAATCTAGGGAAATACGGGGTATTACACTAACTGAGTCAGCAGATAAATAGATCGATGAAACTCAACATTGAAAATGTCTCTTTAAGGTGGTAAGGTAGGATCATCATCAGGACAAGGAGCTCGGGGAGGACTGGTAGCTGTCGATGGAACTCTACGAGAGCAATTATGAGCAGGGACCCTAGACTGAGTCTGGACTCTATAAGAAGAACGAGTTCCATCTACATTGTCCTCAGGTGGGACAGAAGAGTATCGCAAGCATCAGATTTTTGGGATGACATGATCTAAATTATGAACAAACAAAGTTCGACGATATTTTAACATCTTAGACTCTAAGCCCAAAAATAGAATACAAAAAAAGAAAACATTTCTAAATGCCTCATAGACTCTCCCTTATAAGTGTGGTGCGCTACACACCCATAAAGAGACTCTACTTGACACGGCTTTATGGACACCAACCTAGGCTCTGATACCAACTTTCTCAATACCTGAACCAAGGCCTAGCCATGAAGGGTATCTCAAGTCCACCAAGGATTGGAGACTACCGAATTAGACTAGTCAACTAGAACACTATATAATATACCAACAAAAGCAATCCGAAAAGATAATAAGAGATAAAATAAGCACTTGTCTAAAAAGAAAACTAAGAATCCAAGAACTATCCTAATCCATAAATCCTCAAAGCCTTTATGAAACCAACAACAATCTAAGTTGGACATACCCTTGATGATAGCCAAAAAGAATCCAAACAGTAGTCTATGACACCAAGAAGCATGATTTTAAAATGATAACACTTTCGGAGAAGGAAGCTCACCACTTCAGAGAAGACATCTAGCAACCCAAAAATCTATCATTGCACAGGAAAAGTAAAAGTGCCTTTGGACGTTGCAATGTATGGAGATATAGCATCCAGGGATGACTACTAGGGTGAGCACTAGCATATAACTTAGGGAATAGGGATAAAAGTAATGCCATGATCAAATCAGTCCAAAATCATACAAAACCAATGTACATAATCATATACACATATATATAACATGACGGGATAGAAAACAAGGCTTAGTATGAAAGTAAAACATTAGCCTGGACTATGTAGCTCAGCCATCATAAACAAGCACCCATGGGCTATATGGGTTCAGCTTTCCCCAGCTGAAAAGGCCCTATTGCATATTAGTGGCACGAACCAAAGATATTATAGAAGGCTGAGGAATCCTCGTACCATACATCATCTATGATACAAGTATCTATAGTGTGACATAATCACACGATCATCTATACTATCCCTCACATGGACAAACATGAGTTTCCAGTATTAGTCCTTCGAGACTCACATATTTACGGCTAGCTATACAACCCTCTTTAAACTCAATTAAATCATTTAACACATAACCCAACCATTACAATAAGGAGTCAATCATAAGGCATTATTAAGTGGTATCGTCATACTGACTATAGCTTGCAAGCAATGTTATTAAGAAAACACTTTGGGGAATCCTTATACCCCAGACTCTATTATTAAAATTAACTTGGGAGATTCTTTGTACCCCATAAGGTTTGTAAGAAAATCATTCACTTGGGGGAATCCTTATACCCCACAAGGTTTTCAAGATCATTCTTATCCGTTAGCCATTTATCCAATGCATTAATTTTAAAGAAGTAGGCCAAAACAAGTGATTTACCACATTCCAAAACCAATTATACAAATGGGTTGGGGTTCTTATCAATTTAAATATCAAAATCCATTTATTTAGGGAATCCATGTATCCCTAATTACATTGTTCACAATTTTGGGTAATCCTTGTACCCCTAAATTCATTCACCATTCATATGCACCCCAAGGAGTGTACAAACCAACAATTTAATGCATAATAAATCAATAATAATCATGGGAAAAATATTCAAACAATTTATATCCAAAATTCTCAACCTATAATTCAAACCCAACATCAAAACCATGTGAATGATAAACCAATTGCATGCCATTAAGAAAATCCAAGTGTAACAAGAGAGATACATGCCTTAGACATACAAGAATTTGGAAGGAATTTGGAACTTGGAACCCAAAAAATAAATGTAAGATGAAACTCTTAAGCTTTTCTTGGTTTTTTGGTTTGAGAGTTGAATAATAGCTTTTTGTTCCTTAAAAACTTGTGAAAATAGGTTCATATAATGTTTAAAGGTCGTACATAGGTGAAAAGACCTCATTAGCCCTATCCTAAGGAAAATAAAAAGACAACACGGCTTTTACATAGCGGTATGACACGACAATATCACAGAGGCTAATCTTCTTGCCTCACTGCATATTATAGAGATTATCCTTCATGACATGGCGTTATTATGGAGGTGCACTACCTCCGTGTCTCATCAAAATTTTAGAGGTTAACTTTTATGGTACACTAAAAAAAAGGAGGCTCACTGCCTCAAAATTCTAAAATAACCTTGAATATCTTTCGAAAATTACAAAACTCTCCCAGATTACCTTTTTAACATCCCTAACCACATATTAGGTCAAAATTGATGTTTTGAAGATGGGAAGGTCAAAAAAAAAATGGATGAATCTTTAAAGGTGTTATATAAGGTGAGCCTTAGTATCTTTTTCCACTCTCAAGAGGATGGAAAAGTGGAGAGGATTATTTGGATATTGGAGGATATACTAAGGTCATGTGTGATCGATTTTGGAAGTAGTTGGGTTAATTATTCGCCTCTCATAGAGTTTGCTTATAATAATAGTTTTCACTCTAGTATTGGAATAGCTCCTTTTGAAACCCTTTATGGTAGGAGGTTTAGGTGTCTTATTGGGTGGTTTGAGATTGGTGAGAATAGGTTATTCAGTCCCAACTTAGTTCACCAATCCATGGGAAAGGTAAAGTGATTCGGGATAGACTTAAGGCTGCCCAAAGTCATCAAAAGTCCTCTGTGGATATAAGGTGTAGAGAGTTGGAATTTAATGTTGATGATTTGGTATTTGTAAAGGTATCTCCCATAAAAGGAGTGATGTATTTTGGAAAGAAAAAAAGCTCAGTCTCCGGTATGTTGGTTCTTTTCGTGTTTCGATGCGAGTGGGCCATTTGGCATATGAGTTGGAGTTGTCATTTAGGTTGGGTTCTATCCATTCAATATTCCATGTTTTGATATTGAGAAAGTGTGTGTGTTATCCTTCTTTGATTGTTCTTTTGGAGAATGTTGGTGTTTCGGATTCTTTGTCCTATAAGAAAGTTCGGTGAAAAATTTGGATAGGTAGGTCCGTCTTCTAAGGATTAAGGATGTGGCTTCGATGAAGGTTCTATGGAGGAACCATAAGGTCAAAAAAGCTACTTGGGAAGACGAAGAGGACATGAATTCCAAATACCCATTCTTGTTTCCCGCTTTGGATAATCGTGCTTGAGATATGTGTATTCCCTAACATCTTTATTTTCTTACTTTGTCAAAGGTAAGTGTGGTTGTACTCTATGTTAAATCATTCTAATGGACACCTTTACTCATTATCTGAGGATGAATGATCCTAAGGGGGAGAATAAAACACCCTTAATTTTTTGTCCTTGAAAATTTCCTAACCTATGGGCTTACTGCCCAAATTACGACAATTTCGATAAGTCGTAGGGTGTCATTATGGGTCATAGGACCCTGATCATAGATTAACTGGTGTGGATTGTTCAATTTCTTTTTATGATTATGATTGGTTCCTAATGAGTTGTAAAGATTCTATACGAGTCATATAGTCCCATACATAACCATACCAGTGTGATTCCCAAATGTTCTGGCTTGCTTACGAATTGACCAAACAAGTTATAAAGTTTGAGTACAAGTCGTATGGTATGAATCATAGCCAGACCAGTGTGGCTTCCCATGGATATTGTCTAGACTACGACTGGAGGTCACGAGTCGTAAGGTGACTTTCTACAAGTTGTAAGGTCACCCGTACCGACTAGGCAATAATTTTTCAGTATATTAAGGCCACTTTGGACATTTCCCCTCTTTCCCAATCGTGACTCACAACTTAAAACCCCTTTAGGGTATCATTATCACTCTAAAACAAATCAAAATAACTTCTCACACTCTCTTAAATCCCCAAAGTCAAGAACACTTAGGGTTTACAAGAAGTTGGTCCTCTCAAGGGTGATTTCCCTCTGTAGTTGTGATAATTTCAGGCATGTTAATCTTTCTTAAATCTTATTTTGTGAGAAATATGTGTTTTAAATGGTTTAATTGTATGGATTTGAATGTGGGTTTTGACATAGGTTGAGGGTTTTGGAATAGATGATTCTTAAATTGTTTTCCCATCATTTTCAGGAGTTGTTCATGATTTGAATTGAATGTTTTTGAACTAATGGAATGCATGGATGTGGAAATTGGAATGGGGGTCGAGGTAATATCCTAATTTGATGTTTTGAACTTGCAAATTTATTTTTAACAATTGTATTCCCCCAACCCACTTGTGTAAATAGTTTTGAATTGTGGAATTTTCTCTTAGTTTGACTTACACACCTATACTATTGCATTGCATAAATGGTTAATCAATGAACATGGATTTAAAGTCCTTGTTGGATATGTTTTGAACTAATGAACAAAGGGGGTTGAGTTATTCCCTTAATTTGATTTGATAAACTAAAGAAGGTTGAGGTATTCCTCCAACCTGATTTAATGAACAAAGGGGTCGAGGTATTCCCCCAAGTAAATGGAATTGTGATGGCATGATTATGAGTTTTAAAGATAAATGGTATGATGATACATGTTGTGTGTCGTAATGTGTAATTCCTTGGTTAATGAATGGGTTATGTGAAACTTATTTTAATTGAGCTTAATGGGGTTATATAGCTAAGTCGTGAAGGTACGGGCCTCGAATGTCTTATACTGGAAACTCATATTTGCCGATGTGTTGATCTTGATGATCGTGTGCATGGTTCATACACTACAAAAAAGTGTAGATTTTGCAACAATTCTTTACCATCAATAATGATGTTGTTGCTAAATATCAATAAATAGCAACGACTTTATTAGTTGTTGCTATATCAAACAATTTTTACCCACGAAACTTTTTTTGTTGCCAAATATTTTAATCTTATTGCCATATATTATAAATTAATAAAATAAATTTTAAAATAAATAAATTAGCAATAATATATTTTTATCATTGTAAAAGTATTCTTTTTTGTTGGTAATCTACTTAAATTTATCCACAATTTCTACGATTTTTGGCAAAAAAATAAATAACTGCATCTCTTTCTCAAATTTTAGTGTAAAGAAAAAGCGGAAAAAAACTTCCCTCGTTTTTCTTCCCATTGTAATACTAAAATTTTCCTCTTTCCTTTTCTCAATTTAGGTTTTCTATTCTCCTTCCCAATTCTTGACCCAAATACCTTTTGATTAAGCTTTTTCCCAATTCTTTATTTTGGACTAGGACTAATTCAATTGCAAATGAGAATTTTTCTCTTCCACATGACGATCAAAGCTTTGAATTAGGATGTTTGAACAAGTTGGACTTTCATCAAAAATGATAATTAGGGCTCCAACCATAAGTTTATTCTATTATAGCTTCTTGCTTCTAGTTTTTTATCTTGATTTTCCATATCAAATTATGTGACTGCTTCGATTACCTGTCTATCTTCTAGAAAATGAATTATATTACTAGTTTCTTTGTCTCTGTCACCCTTTTTGTTTCATATCTTTATTTGCAGAGTGATTAATAATACATACTTTATAATTGGTGTCTTTTTTTAATGCTAAAACATTTAGTTTTGTTGTACTTTAGTATCTTTACAAGGATAATTTATTAATTTTATGGGCGTTCATTTTGGAGAGGTGAGGTTCTGTCGAAAATAATCTCTCTACCTCTATGATAGTGGTAATTTTGTGTACACTTAACCGCTATTGGTCCTTCTTTGTGACATTATATTGGTTATGTTATTGTTGTTATTGTATAATTTGTACATTAGTATTTGTCCAATGAAATTTGATTGAATTGGAACTTTTTGTAACTTCTTGACTTGAGTAGTCTTCTTCCCTAGAAGATTCTTTATAAATGTCATCTCACTAGATGAATAATTTATTTTCAGAAAGTTGAATGGACAAAATATTTATGGTTGCAGAGTACTTGCAATTACTTGGGTTGGTCTGCTATTTACTGTAAGTTTTTCTTTATGATTGTTTGCATGTTTAAGTTAGAGTAACTTTATATAATGATTTTGTAAGATGTTTTCTATTAATTTAATTGCATCACTGATCAATTGCTAGTTTTATTGAAAAAATCATGTTATTGTGGCTTTTCTTTAATTTATCCTACAGATTTATCTTTTGTTGTGTTGTATACACTAATCTAGACCCACTTAAACGATAGTTGAAGTAGGAAACTAGTGACAACATAGCAGTTGAGTTAAAACTTGAAAGTGTTTAACATAGGCGATTCATTCTCGTGGTAAAAGCCTACAAGTATTTTGAGTGTTAGTATACAATTTAGTGACGTTGGTGATTTAGTCCTTTTAGATACTAGATAATTGTTCATTCCCACTATATATTTACTTTGTTAAGTCCTAGTATACTTGTATGGTAATTCTACTCATTAACTTTGATATGATAGTAAAGATGAATATATTTTTCTATTAAAGGAGGGTTATAAATGGTGATCTAAAAAAATTGGTTGATTGAGATTAATCTTAGAACTTCATACGTTAATCAATTAGTTTGACTTTGTGTTGGGATTTATTGTCATTTATCATGTTTGCGTATTTTGTATTAGACCTTTTGTTTCTTGAGCTGAGGATCTGTTGGAAACATCCTATCTATCTTCACAAAGTAGTGATAAGGTCTGCGTATACTTTGTCCTCTCCAAACCTCATAGTCCAGAATGGACAGACAGAGACATGAGGATGAGCTAAAAAAATTACATTTCTAAGAAGGCACATGAACAGAGCAATCGATATTGGATTGGATAATCATAATTCTTTTTTTCTCTAATTATATTCTTGAGATTATTATCTCATTAAACTCATATCTTCTAACAAATTGCCCTAGGAATTTACCCGTTTACTTTTTTAAACTAGTTTTTATTTTCTGTATGCTTTTCTATGTTCTTTAATTACTTATTTAAGCTTATTAGTTAACTTCTCTTTACTCTCTTTTGTGTGTCTTTTATTTTTAATTTAGGAAACTAATCCTCAAACTGGAAGCCAGCAAGGTGGAGGAAACTTGAAACCTGTGAAAGAAAAACCCAGCCAACAGTACAAAAATGCATCAGAAGGCTTATCTTTGAAAATTGCACTGCCTAAAGGAGAGATAACAACAATTGTCCATCTCTCTTTTTGTACAACTTTTATTTTGAACATTAATGTTTTTGCATTTTGTTCTTTCTAAAATTAATGTTTGAGTAGCTGCCAAGGCCAAAGGTGGATTAGTTCTGTGTTCTCCCAATTAATTTTTTGAACATGTGACACTTTTTTCTTTGATAGGTTCAATGATTTTGGTGTCATTAGAAGCAGTTATATTTAGTAAACTGGAATGGTGGTTAATTGATTCTGACTTATCTTCTCAGTGTCTCCAGTTTAAAATTATTATTTATCATAGGTTTTATAACTGTCGGAATTCTTATTGAAGAGAAGTACCAAAATAAATAGGTGTCATTAGCGTAACATGCTCATCACATTTTATATGATAAAGGTAAATTGGCTCATCTATCGTCACAAGATAATGATAAGATTTGTGTAAACTTTATCCTATCCAGATTCTACTTTGTGACGACACTCACAATATTGATATGTTAATCAATATTGTCCATATCTACATAGACTTGTTCTTACTTCACTTTATTTCGTTGTTAGTTTCTACTTTATATTTTATGTAACTTTTATAAAAATGTTATTATATATCCTCTTTTGCAGGACAAATATGTGCAGATCAAATACAGTTGGCAATGTAACACAATAGTGCACAAGTTGGAAGAAGACTTTTGTGTTACTAAACAATGTATTAGGATTTTATTGTATTAGATATGATTTTGCCTTGTTTCTTTAGTAAGTAAAATCATACTTTTAGGAATCACATATATTTGGAACTATACTTTTTTATATAAAACTGTATATTGATCTTTACATGTATATGATATGTTAGTTTCTTAGCATTTAACAGTTTAATTTGTTCAATTTAAAATTATAATTTTGATAAGAGTCCATTGAATTATTTAAAAGAAAATTAATTTTATGATTACCAACAACTCAAAATGATATTACTAAATATAAAGCAACTAACTTTAACTAACAAATTAATGGCAACAAAAATAATATGTATAGAAATATTTTATTGCTAATTAGTTTCTTAAGCCACAATTGTATGACTTTTTATCAACAAAATATAATTTATTGAAACAATATATTTTATTGCATTAAGTTGATTTTTAGCAATAATTTTTTTATTTTGTTGCCAAAACTTTTCGCCAAGTCTTTAATTGCCACAACATGCAACGACTTTTTTATTGTTGCCAAAAGTACTTTTTGCAACAACATCTAATATATAGCAACAAAATTTTTTGTTAGCAAATGCCTACTTTCTTGTAGTGACTATTGATATATTTTGTATTTAGGTTTAACGTGGGGCTGGGGCATTACAAGTTAATGTTTTACTACCATGTTAAACCTTGTTCTCTATCCCAGCATCTATTATACATATGCACGCATGTATGTGACAATGTACAGTGAGTTTGAAATTGAACTGTTGACTGACATTACTTTATCCTTATCCTGAGTTACATGCTAGTGCTCACCCCACTAACCGTCTTCGAATATTGTATCCCCATACGATAAAGGGTCTAAAGGCACTTCTAATTTTCATGCACAGTGATAGGTGATCTCAGAGTCGATCATTGTCGTGAAGTGGTGAGGTACTATTTTATGAAAGACTTGATCATTTCAATGGTTTTTTCTTTCATAAATTAGAATTAAAAACTTCACATTTCCTTGTCATTGCCATTCTCATGGCCGGGGCATATCCCAACGTAGGTTGTTTTGGTATAGAGGTTTTTTGGATTAATCTGGACTGGGTGGTGGTTGTTGACATTCTCAAACTTTGAGTTACTGTTTACTCTATCTTGTTATATGTTCGGAATTCATCCGTTGAGTAGTGTATCATGGGGGTGGTCTCCAGTCCTCGGTGGACTTGAGACACCTATCATAGCCAGGCCTGATTTCGGATCGCGACATAAGGTTACAGTGAAGAATAAGTATCCTTTTTCTAGGATTAATGATTTATTCAATCAACCTTTGGGTGCGAGGTGTTTCTCTATGATTGATCTTAATTTGAGATATCATCAGTTAAAAATTAGAGAGATTGATATTTCCAAGAATGCTTTACAAACTCGGTATAGTTATTATGAGTTCTTGGTTATGTTAATTAGGTTGAATAATGCTTCAGATGATTTCATGGAACTTATGAAGTGGATGTTTAGTCAGTTTTTGTACTTGTTTGTTATATTCCTTATTAATGACATCTTGGTGTACTCTAAGAGTGAGGAGAATCATGCCAATCACCTTCGAATTGTGCTGCAAATTCTTAAAGACTAGAGGTTGTATGCAAAATTTTCTAAATGTGAGTTTTGTATGAATGTTGTGACTTTTCTAAGGCATACTATTTAGAGTGAGGGGATCAAGGTGGATCCATACAAAGTTGAGGCAGTTAAAAATGGCCTAGAACCATGACTCCAACCGACATTAGGAGCTTTTTGGGATTGGATGGGTATTCTAGGAGATTGGGGGAGATAGAATCTTAAGGTATTAAGGAAGGTTGTGAGTTCCTAATGTTGATAGGCTGTAGGAAAGGACTTTGATCGAGGCTCGTGAGTCTAGATATATAGTTCACTTGGGTTCGACTAAGACTTACCATGACTTAAAGGAAATCTACTGGTGGAAGAATATGAAGAGAGTGTGGCAAATTTCATAGCTAAATGTATGGTTTGTCAGAAAGTCAAGGTTGAACACTTGAGTCTTGGAGGTATGTCTCAAGATATAAAGTTACCCATGTGGAAGTGGGAGATGATCAATATGGATTTCATTACAGGTCTTCTGCATTCTAGCAATCAATATGATTCTATTTGGGTTATTGTGGATAGAATGACTAACTCTATTCACTTCTTGCATGTGAGGACTAGCTACTCAAGAAAGGATTAAGCCAAGTTATTCATTAAAGAGATATTCAAGTTGCATGGAGCGATCGTATCCATCATTTCAGATCGAGGTACTCAATTTTGTTCTTACTTTTGGCATTTATTTTGGAAAAGTTTGGGTACTCAGGTGAACCTTAGCACTGGTTTTCACCCTTAGGATGGATAAGCGAGGCGAACTGTTCAGACCTTGAAGGATATTTTAAGGGCCGGCATGATTGACTTTAAGGGTAGTTGGGTTGATTATTTACCCCTTATTAAGTTTGCTTACAATAACAATTATCATTCTAGCATTCAGATGGCCCCTTTTGAGGATCTTTATGGTCGGAGGTGTAGGTCTCCTATTAGATGGTTTGAGGTTAGTGAGACTAGGTTGTTTGGTCCTGACTTGGTTCAGCAAATAATGGAGAAGGTGAAAGTGATTAGAAAAAGACTTAAGACTACTCAGAGTCGCCAAAAGTCTTATGCGGATGTGAGGCTGAGGGAGTTGGAATTTGAAGTTAGTGATTGGGTATTCTTGAAAGTGTCTCTTAGGAAGGGAGTCGTGATGATTAGGAATAAGGGGAAGCTCAGTCCCTGTTACATTGGTTTGTACCAGATTATAAGGAAAGTTGGGAATGTCTTTTGTGAGTTAGAGTTACTAGCAAGTTTGGCTTCTATTCACCCTATTTTTCATGTGTCTATACTGAAAAAGTGTGTGGTTGATCCTTTCTTGATAGTGCCAGTTGAAATGTTGGTGTTACGGACTCTTTATATTATGAGAAAGTCCCGGTTGAAATATTGGATAAGAAAGTTCATAGATTGAGGACAAAGGATTTAGCTTCAATGAAATTCCTTTGGAGAAATCAAAAGGTGGAAGAAGCTACATGGAAAGCTGAGAACGATATAAAGAGCAAGTATCAGTTCTTGTTCCCCGTGTTGGATGAGAGTTCTTGAGGTATGAGTTTTATTTCCTCTTGTCACATATGAAATTTATAATTTGATTCTAGTGCATTCTTGCTAATATTTTACTAAAAATAGCCTAACTCCTCATTCAGGGATGAATGATTCTAAAAGGGGGTGTGGGATAATATAAGACCCCTCAAAATATCAATAATTTTATTTTGGACCCTCCCGCGTGCGTAATGTTAATTTTAATATGAATTATGTTCAAGAATGTTAAAAGGGTGTTTTGAGAAAGTTTAAAAAAATTTGAAGGGGTTCGGAGCTATTTTTGGAACTCGAGGCAGTGAGGGTCTGCGATATAAGCGTGCCATGGAGGTTAGCCTCCGCATTAAGGGCGTAGAACGGAGGATACCTTCCGCGTTGCCACGCTGATGTTTTAATTTCATCCAGTTTTTATTTTATTCATTTAGGGCGAGGGGCTTTTGATCTTTTTACCCCATGCACAATCTTATACCATAAAATAAACCCATTTTCTTTAGTTTTAAAAGATCAAACTCCATTCTTCTCTTCTCTAACTCTCAAGTCAAGAATACTCAATGGTTTTATAAGAAATTCATCCTTCAAGATCCAAGCTTTAATTTGTCTTCAATTTCTTGTGTATTTCTGACGTGTATCTCATTTTCTAACTTTAATTTTATATTGTGGCATTTATTTACTCATTGTCCATGTGGTTTAAATTAATGGGTTTGAAATTTGGTTGGGGGTTTTGATTGGTATCATTTGAATTACTTTTCTCATGTTTTAAATTAAAGATTTATTCTTTAATTTTTGGTTTTTCGACTGAATGAGTGCATTATTATGAAAATTGGAATGGAAAATACGGGTTTTCCCAAATTGATGACTTTTGGATTGGTAATGTCATTAACCCCAATCCACTTTGTAAATTTGATTTTGAACATAGATAATTGTATAATTTAACTTATTATGAACTCATTGCAATGCCTTAATGGATAATTGGTTAAAATGGATTTGAAAGTCCCTTGGTCGCCATGGTTTGGATTCTAAATTGGAACCTGGAGTCTAATGGTTACATGAATTGGTTTGGAATGATTATATGAGCTTGCAAGCATAATTGATATGATGATACCACGTGGTAAATGCCTTAATATAAGACTCCTAGGTTAATGATTGGGTTTATGTGTGCAAACTATTTTAAATTTGAGATTAAAGAAAATTGTGTAGATCTGCGTGAAGGTGTAGTCCGAGGGGCACTAACATTAAAAATCACATTTTCTAGCGTGGCGGTCTATATGACTGTGTTCTTGGTTCATACATTATATTTTGGTATGGTTAGGGACTTGGTGTCATTAGCCCTTCCTTTGGATTCCTCGATTCATGCGGCCAATATGCACTGGGGCATTTTCAGCACGTAGAGCTAAACCCATATAGCCTGTTGGTGCCTTAGTATGGAGCGAGCTACACAGTTTATGATAATGGTTTAAAATCTAATGTTCATGACCCTTGTCCCTATCCCGTTATCTTATATATGTATATAATTGTTGTGCATTATGGTTTTGACTGATTTATGGCATTCGCACTATTTTATCACCTTTCCTAGTTTACATGTCGTGCTTATCCCACTAATCGTCCCTGGATTCTACATCATTTTATGATGTAGGGTCCAAAGTATTTTCTATTGCTCCTGTGCAGCGTTAGGTGATTTAGTATTCCTGTGGATCTACAGTGCAATGGTGAGACTCCATTGTTTCGGAAGGCTCTGTCATTTCGCTGGTTTCTTTATTATTTTTAGTATTGTTTAGCATTCCATTTTGGATTCTTTTAGTCAAAGTCGGGGGCATGTCCCGAATTAATTAGTATTCTGGTTTAGAGCCCTTTCTAGACAAGAATGGGTTGGATGTTGGTTTTGTTTCATAGAGTTTACATCTGATTATCTATCCCTCTTATTACTATTTGGATGACTTCTGTTGTATTCTTTTATTGTGTTCTAGATATTAGGCTAAGGGGTGGTCTTTGGCTCATGATGGGCTTGAGATACCCATCACAACTAGGCTCTGGTTTGGGTCGTGACAAGAAGAAAAAATAAAACCAAAATTCTTCGACTTTCATGACAGCTTCTAACTCGCTTTAGGTCAAAAGTTATGAAAATACTAATTTTATGGAATATTTATGGGTGTATAAAAATCTTCAAATAAAATAAATGAGTTCAAAATAGACTGAAAAAATTAAATATGGACAGACCATTCCTACGTGCCATGCCGATAAAGTGGAGTATATGCACCGTATCACGCCCATATGGTGGACAACCACTAGAATGGCAAGCGAGAATTGTAATTCACATAAGATCACATTTTATTATTTTATTAACTTTATTTCATTAAGTTGTCTAATTGATTTTCTTCTATAATCTTTTTCCTTTAATTTGTTTTAGCTTCATTTCTCTTCACTTTCACACCACTTTAATCCAACACATAAAAATATAATATAAGGAATAATCCATAAATTAATACTAAAAAAAGATAAATAAAAATACTAAATGTGAAATAAATAATGACTAAATACATACAATGTGACCTCACATCAGCATAACTATGAGGTGAGACTAATCATAAAAGAGGTTTAGGGGAGGGAAATAAGAGTTGGGTCAGCCAGTCCAGTGACTTTCCTGACCATCACATATATTGCATGCATCCAATTCAGAAGATTGAGTAGGTGCACACCACTAGTTCCCCTGAAAATTTTGCTAAATTCTCTCTCGGTGGGGTCCTCTACAAAAATAACAAAAATCATCATCATTCGACCACCATCTATAGCAGACTGGCATCTCAAGAAGAGTGATAGGAAAGAATAAGAAAACATTGTAAAGAAATAAACCATATACAACTCAAACAAATAAAAAGAAAAGGTCTAATATAGATGAAAATTAACACCGAAGTCTCCAACAACGACATCAAAAATTTGTTGCATCCAAACGCATACGTAAGTGTACGTAGTCTTATAAGTAATATAGGATTGAGAGTCCAGATATCGTACCCACATGGGACTTTTACATTAACTATTTACTAAATTAGACTAATACTAATTATGTATTCAATCGGTAGACTTTAAGATATGTTTTTATATTAACTAAACTAAAAAGAAAAAGCAAATAACTAATGAACAATTAACCAAGATAAAGAGCAAATTTTACACAATTAGTGAATGAATCGATCATTAATTATGGATTCGCTAACAATCATGTCGAGTATTAATTTCATCAACTTATTTGATTTTCTAGTTGTTTAATTGTGGGATTGATTATATGATTGTGGTACTCCAAGCTTCTAATCGTCTATTTGAATTGACATCACAACTACATTGTTGTGCGTGTGAGAATTAATGGAGAAAACTATTATTGAATGGTGTATTTACATAATTAAATCAAGACCCTATTAATAGACACTATAGTACAATTATTTTCCAAGTAGGATTTTGTATATACTATTTCTATTTCTACTCATATTCTAACACTCCCCCTCAAGCTGGTGCATACAAATCATATGTACCTAACTTTTTACAAATGTAATTAATACGAAGACCGATGAGGGACTTGGTGAATATATCTGCAAGTTGATTGATGATAGGCGAATTTACACGCCTAAAGTACTATATTTTACCCATATTTTAGCTAAGTTTTAAGGACAAATTATATAATTTATGCACTTTTAGTCCCTTTTCCTGTAAGTGAGCTAACAAACGTGATTAGCAAGTTTTCAGGTATAAATGATGCAGATTTCAGCATTTTATGGATAACTTGACGCCAAAGAAAGCTTCACGAAAGAAGAAAGGGGAATCTTACACGCCAAGGACCAAAAGTGAAGCATGGAAAATCTGTCCCGGGCAAAAACAGCAATTCTGAAGACTTTGGGGACTAGCAGTAACTTATTAGGATAAGGATAATGATACATTAACCAAGTAGGATTGGGTTAAGTAATGCAGTAGCTTAGTAGGAATAGGATATGGGTGTTATAAATACCCTATTTTGCTAGAGATTTTCATTCATTCCTCACAATTTACCCATTCATCCACCCATTCCATCAATTCCCATCCATCCACCATCCATCCATCCATCAATACAATTCTCTTTATTAATTCATTGTTGACATTATTTTTCATCTATTCGACTTTTAATTTTACAACAAGAGAATCGCTATTTTGCAAGGAATTCATGCCTAACACCACACTATACTACACGTGAGATCTTTTATTGTGGTATAATGATAATGTCTATTGTGATTTCCATCGCAGTCATGAATAGCTAAACTTCTCTGTTGGGGTTATGGAAGCCTTATGAGATACTATCTAAGGCTATGAGTTTGTGAATTCGTGACACGTGTGTTGCTTATATCATTATTCTCTTCATCTTAATGCAAATTCTTGTGGCTGCAGACGCATAGAATAACGCCAGTATAGCATTAACTTGTTCGAAAGAAAAGTTATAT
This sequence comes from Capsicum baccatum var. pendulum, assembly GCA_030864225.1. Taxonomy (NCBI): domain Eukaryota; kingdom Viridiplantae; phylum Streptophyta; class Magnoliopsida; order Solanales; family Solanaceae; genus Capsicum; species Capsicum baccatum. The sequence goes on from CM061560.1 coordinate 47,613,484, forward strand.
GTTTGGAAAAGAGATAATGTCAAGGTAATAGGGTCCCATCCCCTATTAAAAAGTTAGTGATGTAACTAGATTAACCTCTTGGAGAATTTGTACCGTTAGATACGCTTTAAGCTCGAAAGAGTTAAAGTGAAATAGTCCTTGTTGAGGTCGAAAGACGCTTGGATTTACCATCGAATACAATTCTCTATAAGCACATGCATGTCTGAATTCCGCACAACTCATAGCCAATAGAGACGTACAACTCATAAGGTGGACATAACCCCAACTTCTCAATTCTCATTGTTTTACATCTTACCAAACATTCTTACTTTTTACTTTGCTATTTTCCATTTTTACCTTATTACTTTGGTTACATTACTTGCACGACAAAACTCCCCCCTTTTTACGAGACTTGCACTAAAAGTCTAGTAATCTTTGCTTACTTGTTGACCAAGCTATTCCCTGTGGGATCGATACCCAACCCAGTTGGGTTATATATTTGACAGCGACCGCTTTACACTCCTACGAGAGCTGTAGATTGAGCGTTATCAAAAATTGGCGCCGTTGTCGGGGAATACGAGTGTCAATTAAGTTTGTGATAATTACTAGACCCTTTGGTCAAAGATTCTCGTACTTTTACTTTTAGTTTTTGTTTTTGTTCTCTGCAGGTTTTTATTCAGTGCATGCCCCATACTCGAAGTTCTGGTCAACCGTTATTACCTATCAATCCTGAACCACAACGTATTGGCAGAATAGAGGCACAACGCGAAATTGAAAGGATGGCTGCTCAACAAGAACAGGCGAGACTAGCATCTCTGGCAGCCGCTCAAGTGCATCAACAGAATATTGATAACCCTGGGCGAGCAATAAATTCTGACGACGAGGACCTAGGTGATGATGAGTTACTAAACCCTAGGCATGCTGCTGAGATCGCAACACCTGCCAACAGTAGAGATCGTCAAGCAAGGTTTAGGCATGAACGCCGACCTGTACAACCAGCTTTCGACGATGATGATGATGATCTTGATGGAGCCGGAGCCACAGGAGCCATTATTCCTCCACCATTGGCACCCGAAGCCAAGTTCAACATCACAAGCACCATGATTCAGTTATTACAACTCAAGAGATTATTTGGTGGACTAGCAGGCGATGATCCGAATATGCATCTCATCAACTTTATTTCTATATGCAAGTCATTTGACAATCCTGGCGTTGGTCAGAATGCAATTCGATTATGCCTATTTCCATTGTCTCTGTCTGGGGAGGCAACTCTATGGTTGAATGGGCTGACTCCAGATTCTATTACAAATTGGAGGCAATTGAGAGACGCTTTCCTTGAAAGATTCTTTCCGCCATCCAAAAGAGCACAATTAAGAGATAAAATCAGCAACTTTCGGCAACTTCCAACCGAAGCTCTTTATGAAACATGGGAGAGGTTCAAGACGAAGCTTATGAGGTGCCCAAACCATCACATGACCAATGTCCACCTAATGGAGATACTATACAGAGCCTTGAATTCAATAACTAAACCAGTGGTGGATAATGCGGCTGGAGGATCATTTATAGACCTCACCTTTGGGCAGGCAAGCAATATGCTAGATCAGATGACGAAGCAAAGTAGAGCTTGGCATACCAGGGATTCTGAGGTAGCAAGCCCCACTTTATCTATTGGCATGACTGCAGACCAAAGGAGAAGAGAAGAAAAACGTGATCAAGATATGGCGCACATGAAAACACAAGTGGATCTTCTTACAAAGCATCTATTATCAGGGAAGACCGAAAAAGTCAAAGCTATTGTGTCAAAAGGAAGAGACGAATCTGATTCGGAAGAAGAAGCCAACTACTTGAACAATCAGGGGGGTTTCCGAGGTAATACCCAAGGAAACCAAGGTCGGAACTACTATGACGAATCTGGAAACAGGAACCAAGGTAGTTGGAAGAACAAGAATGACAAAAGTGGTTTGTACGTTCCCCCAGGAAAATGTGACACCACTACATCCGGTTCTGGAAATATGGAAGAGATGATGGCTAAACTATTGAAAGGAGTGGAAGCAACCAGCGCTGGAGTAACGGAGGTAATAAATGACTTGTCCTCAATGAAAGAATTGGTTGACTCACACTCCACTTCAATAAAATAAATAGAGCAGCAATTGAGCCAACTTTCAGCAGCATTGAATCAAAGAAAGGCTGGCACCTTACCTAGCGACACTGTACAAAATCCAAGGAATGATGGATCATGCATGGCTATTACTACCCAAAGTGGTAAGGTGCTGGAAAATTCATCCAAAGGCAAGCAAGTGGTTGACAAGGCAGCAGACATCGATGATAAGGCAAAAGGAGAAGCTGCCATAGAAACCACCCACGACATCCATGACATCACACCGAGTACATTGCAGCCTGAAAAGGCTGAAAAACGGAAGCAAGAGGAGAAGAAAGCCATGGAGAAAACAATTCCTTATCCACCACCACCTTTTCCTCAAAGATTAAAGAAGATTGCGGATGATACAAAGTTCAGCAAATTCATGAATATGTTAAAGCAGCTGACCATTAGTGTTCCGTTGGTAGAGGCAATAGAACAAATGCCTGGGTATGCGAAATTTATGAAGATTCTTTTGACAAAGAAGCGAGCAGCAAGCTATGAGTTGAAGGATACTGTTCATCACTGCAGCACAATCGCTACCCGATCACTAGTTCAGAAGAAGGCTGACCCCGATGCTTTCACTATTCTGTGCACGGTTGGATCTATGAATTTTGCTAAGGCATTGTGCGATTTGGGAGAAAGCATCAATTTGATGCCACTATCCGTCTATAGGAAGTTGGGGTTAGGCGATCCGACACCAACCAATATGAGGCTCGTGATGGTTGATAGGTCGGTAAAACGAGCTGTGGGTATCTTGAATGATGTGTTGGTGAAGGTTTCTTCATTCATCTTTCCTGCAGACTTCGTTATTCTGGATTGTGAGGTGGATTTTGAAGTTCCCATAATCTTGGGACGTCCTTTCCTTGCAACAGGAAGTGTGCTTATTGACATGAGAGCTAATGAGCTTTTATTTCGGTTGAATGACGAAGTGGTCCATTTTGATATATGCAAAGCAATGAAGCAGCCCAGCGATATGAATGTGTTCTTTGTAGCTGATGTTCATTATGAGGATAAGAAAGCATTATCTAAAACAAAACAGCTTACTGTTGAGTCATTGTCTGCTGCGCTACTGAATGTTGAGCATAAGGATGATGAAGATTATGAAGAAACTACATGTCCTCTAACAGAAATAGGGTCCTATTCTCATACTCCTAAACAGCCGGACCTTGATCTTAAGAATCAACCGTCACCAACAGCGAAGACTTCCATTGAAGAGCCACCAATGCTAGAATTGAAAGAGCTCCCCGATTATCTAAGGTATGTGTTCTTGGAAAGAGGAAATATACTTCTGGTAAGTATGGCGGATAATTTAAGTGAACAGCACGTAGAGGCTCTCATCTCTGCTCTGAAGAGATACAAGAGAGCCATGGGTTGGACTATTGATGATATAATTGGTATCCCTCCTGGGATATGTATGCACAAGAGTCATCTCGAACAAGATTGCATGCCTATAAGTAAGTATCAACGTCGTCTGAATCCATTCAGAAAACGATGCCCCATCTATCTCGATGAAGTCTAAGTAATCGAGGTAACTATGTCATGCCGCGACACTAAATCAAGCGCTACATGGGAGGCAACCCATGGTTTTTAATCGTTTTTTTTTTAGAGTTTGTTTTTGTAGTCGAGCCACGACCAAAACTAAGGCGCTTGATAAGAGGCAACCCATCATTCTAATCGTCTTTATTGTTTTTGAGTAAATGTAGGTGTAAAGAGGTGTAAAACGAGGAGGTCGGTTTCAAATTTTGATTTGGACGTATTGCATGAAGGTGGTAAGTTAGGAATGAAGAAGCAAAAGGCTATGGATTGAGCATTGCTCATGAAAATATAGGCATCGAACAAGGCTAGGCCTAGGTAAAACTAGGCCACGAACAAGGCAGGGCCTATACTATGGCCTAAGGTCTCGGAATCTAGTGTGCCATAGCATAGGCGCCGCCCATGCCCAAGTATGCCATAGCATAGGTGCCGCCTATGCTAATGCCTTTTGTCTCTGAATCTCATATGCCATGCTAAAGGCGCCGCCTATGCCTAGGAATGCCATGGCATAGGCGCCGCCTATGCTAGACAATGCTTTGCAAAAGGCGCCGCCTATGCCAAGCATAGGCAAAGCAAAAGGCGCCGTCTATGGTCACTTCTTGTCTCCAAATCCGATTTTAAATGGGTCAAAACATGACCCAACCTTCTCCTATAAATATGAGACTTAGTCTTGAACCAAAAACACATTGGAAACCTAGCTTAAGCGCCGCCTATAGTCCCCAAATCCTCTCAAAAATTTTCCTTTTGCTCTCTTACTTCACAAGAACATCATCCAAAGGCATCAATCAAGTAAGTACTACTTTGTTCTTCATTTATATTCCGTAAGTACTACACTACTATGCCCATTATGAATTGTTGAATCTTGAAAGTAGTATTGATGATTTGAATGTGATCGAATTATTGTGATACAACCAAGTGGGTGAATGAATACGTAAGGATGATCTTAACTTATTTCCAACTTGAATTTAATTTTGATGCACTATCATACTTCTGTGGAATTGATGTGGTCACAAAAATTGCATAATCTTGTCACTTGAAAGCTTACATATTGGAATGACTTGTTCATCGAGATGAGAGTTATGGTTGACTACCAACATATGAGGTTGTGATTATTCTAGATGCGATACCTTAATTTAATCCTTATGTAGTAGTCTTGATACATCAAACATGAAAGTATTGCCAAGGTTACAAGAAGTATGACTGCACTGATTTTATGGTTGGAACATATCACATAAACGTATATGGATGAAGTCTGAGTAATCGACATCGTTCACTTCACTAGTTTGTACCAACAAATTAAGTGTGGGGTGGTGCCACTACTGCTTGTTTATAGATTGTATCCATCGAGATGACGCTAACATGAATATTGTTTTAATCTTAGGTACAATGGCACCCAAATCAAGACAAGGCAAAGATAAGGCAACCACTTCCCAAAAGGGCAAGAAAAGAGGCCGAAAAGAGCAAGGAGAATCACCCTCAATGCAAATACCACGCCGCCTGTTTGGAATTAAATGGGTTTTAGAGGAGGAAGCAAAGGAATGGTATAGGAACAACAAAGAGAAGAAATATGTTCATGTGGACTTGATAAACAAGGAAAGCCTAGCAAAGAAAGAGCCGCGCTTGTTGGCCAAGATCATGGCGTTACATCTTGATTTCATCTTTCGAGACATAGGAGAATGCAATCTCGATTTAACAAGAGAATTCTATGCCAACTGGTCACCGAAAACCATAGGAAGCGAGGGCAAGATTCGGGGTCAAGTTTTACAACTCAATGCGGATTTCTTCAACTCCTTTCTTGGCTTGCCTGCTATTGATCCATCACCATTCAAAGAGCTGTACAGTAGAACTCCATATAGAGCCATTCGACACACACTCTGTGGAACAAGGTCCATGGCACGATGGAACAGACATAAAGACACCGGTCGACACAACACCTTCCCATATGCTCCTTTGAATAGAGAAGCAAGAATATGGTTGCGCATAGTCAACTCTTGCCTAATTCTAGGGACCCAGTACACCAAGATAACACAAGATAGAGTGTGCTTGGTATACGCATTGATGACGAATGTCCCTATCAACATTGGGGCAATTATTCGATCTATAATGCGGAAGGTCAGGCTACAAAAGCGGTCCCACTTCAGGTTTGGCAACCTGTTGACTGCAATACTAAGGAAGGAAGACATCGAAGAGGAACCGGCTAATCATAAACTCCCACACAACCCAAATAAGGTTGACCTCATAAAGGTTAAAGATGCTGAAACCACGCATGGCGTCAACCTTACCACTTCAGAAAGGCATGCTCGGGATGAGAGTTTCTTTCGCCATCTTTATGGCATGACTCGGTTTACAATGATGAGCCTAGGTCATGTTTCAACTGCTGCAGAGCTCCAACAGCTGGATCATGACTATCCAATGAATGTGCATGCAAGGGAGATGTGTGGAGTAGGTACATATTTTGAGGAACCTCTTGATGACGATGTGCCAACCGATGATGATCGACGAATGCTAGACTCCGACGTGGAGGAGAATTTTGATGACGACGACTCCTATGATGATTTCGACGAAGGGGGTATGACCCTAGACATAGAGAAGGAGTCCGACTAACCAGGTTCTTCTTATTTATTTTCCACTGAGGGCAGTGTGTCCTTTCTAAGTGTGGGGTGATGGTATTTGCATGCTATACTTCCTTATCTACATTTGCTTATTTATGTGTGTTTTGCTTATTTATGTTTGTTTGTTTTAAGTTTTTTAGGAAAATAAAATTTTTGTTACAAACTTTGCATAAAATTATTCTGATAGGCAGCATGGTATTGTGACAAGAGTCTATGATAAAATCATTACTATTGAGACATTTAGGCTCTGAATGTGACTCATTATGTGATAAGTGTGTGGTTCAATTCCTTCATCTGTTGGGTCAAGAGTCTATGCTACTCCCAATAAAGTCGACCATGTGCCTTGTGTGTGTGAGGATATAGTTTATTCTGTGTTTGTGGCTGATGCTAGAACTTGCCTGGTATGTATGTAAAGCGAAAATAAGGAGTGCAAGTCTAGGAGATGATTTAGGCATTTCTTTGTCAACCTAGACGTGTTTACCTTCTTTTTACCTACCCATGGACATCATCCTAGATAACCCCCTTTGAGCCTTAAGCCTATTTTCTTTGACAGCCTCATATGTAAGCCTAATCCATTTTTTTCAAGACTATAATTTGATCCAAATTCCTAAGTGCTTTAAAGTGTAAAGTCATGTGACAAAATAAGATGAAATTGGGTGAGTATGATGCTTTAGAATGTAATGGTGCTTGAATTTGTTATAAAAAAGAATTGCTACCATAAGAGGTGTTATGAAAAGAAAAAAAAAGGAAAGGAAAACTGAAAAGTTAGTTATGATTAAAAATTGAAAAACAAAAGAGGTGACAAAGGGAGGTAGATTAAAAGAAAGAAAAAAGGTTGTTTGAAAGAAAGAATAAATGGCATATTGTGATGTATTAAAGCACTTAGGGAACTTAGTCACTATTTCTGGCCAAAATAGTCCTACCCGTCCCTTAGCCTACATTACAACCTGTAAAGACCTATTTGATCCTACGCTTAGCATTCCGACATTTAGTGAAGCATTATACTAAGGGCAAGCCTATGGTCATCAGTTGCAACATATGAATTCTTTGGGAGAGTGAGAGCAAGGATAATCCTATACCCATGTTCGAAATATATACAATACTTGTGAATGATTATGGGTAATATATGGTGAGACACACATGGTTGATAAGTTTTGGATAGTTGTGTATGATTCTTTGTGCCTTGACTTTTGAATATGAGTTGACCACCATCACGAGTCTATGTTAGAGGTTAAATTGTTTCTACTAATGATTGGAAAACTACTCTTTGTTGATAATTGTAATGCTTGTCTTGATGAATATTTTGCATTGTTACTGTGAAACCCTAAGTCGATGTTTAGATGGGCATGATAGTTTGTTCGAGGACGAACAAAGCCTTAAGTGTGGGGTGTTGATGATAAGCGAATTTACACGCCTAAAGTACTATATTTTACCCATATTTTAGCTAAGTTTTGAGGACAAATTATATAATTCATGCACTTTTAGTCCTTTTTCCTGTAAGTGAGCTAACAAACGTGATTAGCAAGTTTTCAGGTATAAATGATACAGATTTCAGCATTTTATGGATAACTTGACGCCAAAGAAAGCTTCACGAAAGAAGGAAGGGGAATCTTACACGCCAAGGACCAAAAGTGGCGCATGGAAAATCTGTCCCGGGCAAAAACAGCAATTCTGAAGACTTTGGGGACTAGCAGTAACTTATTAGGATTAGGATAATGATACATTAACCAAGTAGGATTGGGTTAAGTAATGCAGTAGCTCAGTAGGAATAGGATATGGGTGTTACAAATACCCTATTTTTCTAGAGATTTTCATTCATTCCTCACAATTCACCCATTCATCCACTCATTCCATCAATTCCCATCCATCCACCATCCATCCATCCATCAACACAATTCTCTTTATTAATTCATTGTTAACATTATTTTTCATCTATTCGACTTTTAAGTTTACAACAAGAGAATCCCTATTTTGCAAGGAATTCACGCCTAACACCACACTATACTACACGTGAGATCTTTTGTTGTGGTATAATGATAATGTCTATTGTGATTTCCATCGCACTCATGAATAGCTAAACTTCTCTGTTGGGGTTATGGAAGCCTTATGAGATACTATCTAAGGCTATGAGTTTGTGAATTCGTGACACGTGTGTTGCTTATATCATTATTCTCTTCATCTTAATGCAAATTCTTATGGCTGCAGACGCATAGAATAACACCAGTATAGCATTAACTTGTTCGAAAGAAAAGTTATATGTCTGGAAAAGAGATAATGTCAAGGTAATAGGGTCCCATCCCCTATTAAAAAGTTAGTGTCGTAACTGGATTAACCTCTTGGAGAATTTGTACCGTTAGATACGCTTTAAGCTCGAAAGAGTTAAAGTGAAATAGTCCTTGTTGAGGTCGAAAGACGCTTGGATTTACCATCGAGTACAATTCTCTATAAGCACATGCATATCTGAATTCCGCACAACTCATAGCCAATAGAGACGTACAACTCATAAGGTGGACATAACCCCAACTTCTCAATTCTCATTGTTTTACATCTTACCAAAAATTCATACTTTTTACTTTGCTATTTTTCGTTTTTACCTTATTACTTGCACGACAAAACTCCCCCTTCTTACGAGACTTGCACTAAAAGTCTAGTAATCTTTGCTTAATAATTGACCAAGCTATTCCCTGTGGGATCGATACCCAACCCAGTTGGGTTATATATTTGACAGCGACCGCTTTACACTCCTACGAGAGCTGTAGATTGAGCGTTATCATTGATCACTTGACTTCATAAATTTTGAAATGATATCTCCCGAGAGTATCTTTTCTCTAACGAAGTGACAATTAATCTCTATGTGTTTAGTCCTCTCATGAAACACTAGATTTGATGCGATATGAAGGGCTACTTATTATCATACACAAGTTCCATCTTACCAATTTCTCCAAATTTTAATTCTCTCAGCAAGTGTTTGATCCAAACTAGCTCACAAGTTGCTACAGCTATTACTCGATATTCTGCTTCTGCACTAGATCGAGCAACCACACTCTGTTTCTTACTCTTCTAAGACACCAAATTACCTCTTACTAAAACATAATATCTAGAGGTAAAACGTCTATCAGAGGGTAATCCTGTCCAATTAGCATCTGTGTATCCAATTGATATGCTCGTGACCTCAATCCTTAAAGAGTAGTCCTTTGCCTGGAATTGACTTTATATATCGCATAATACAAACAAATGCATCATAATGACTATCGCAGGGGAAAGTTATAAATTGACTTACAACACTCACAGGAAAGGATATGTCAGGTATAGTCATGGTGAGATAAGTCAACTTTCCAATCAACCGCATATACCTCTCAGGATCACTAAGTGGTTCCCTCTATCCTGGTAGAAGTTTGGCATTTGGATCTATAGGAGTGTCAATGGATCTGCATCCCATCATTCCTATCTCCTCACGAATGTCTAAGGCATACTTGTGTTGAGAAATAATAATACCTGATCTGGATTGAGCAACCTCAATACCTAGAAAATATTTCAGTCTACCGAGGTCTATGGTCTAAAAATATTAAAAGAGATGTTGCTTTAATTTAGAGATACCATCTTATTCATTGCCGGTTATAACAATATCATCAACATAAACCACCAGATAGATACACAAATTTGGTTGAGAATGTTGTTAAAATACTGAGTGATCAGCTCCAATATGAATCAGGCCAAATTGCTAAATTACTGTATTGAATTTTCCAAACCAAGCTTGAGGAGACTATTTCAGACCATAGAGTGACCTGCGCAATTGACATACAAGGCAAATAAACTCTCCCTAAGAAACAAAACCAGGTGGTTTCTCCATATAGACTTATTCCTTAAGATCACCATGCAGAAAAGCATTCTTAATATCCAACTGATAAAGAGACCAATAACGAACGGGAATAATGGATTGGAAAGGACGAACAGATGCTATTTTTGCCACAAGAGAAAAAGTGTCACTATAATCAAGCCCAAATATTTGCATATATCCTTTGTAAAGAAGGCGAGCCTTAAGCCAATCAACCTGACCGTCTGGACCAACTTTGACTGCATAAACCCAACGACAACCAACAGTAGATTTACTTGAAAGAAGAGAAATAAGCTCCCAAGTACCACTTACATGTAAAGCAGACATCTCATCTATCATAGCCTGTTTCCATCCTGAATAAGAAAGTACTTCACCTATAGTCATAGGTATGGAATTAGATGACAAAGATGATACAAAAGTATAATGGGGTGATGATAACTAATGATACTCAAGAAAGTATAGTGTGGGTTAGCATTACAAGTGGAATACATGCCTTTTTGAAGTGCAAATGATTGTCTAGAAGAAGTCAAATCCAAAGTGGAAGCAGCGTATGATGCATGACATAAATCATCTGGGACTAATGGTAGACACGGATAATGATGATAAGTCAGAAGTGGTGGCACTGTAGTAGAAGACATAGTCGTAACCGTCAATTCCTTAAAGGCTGGTTTAGGTAAGTCTGGAGATATGGGTAAGACCAAGGATGGTGTGGGTAAGACTGGTGATACGAGTAAAATCTCAGAGATATCAGGATAATCAGAAGATATATAGTAAGGTCGAGACTAACAAAAAGTGACATCGGTGGACATAAAGTAGCAATGAAGATCTGGTGAATAAAAATAATATCCTTTTTTAACTCGAGAGTAACCAAGGAAGACACACTTAAGAGCACGAGGGGCTAATTTAACTTTTCTAGGGGCTAAGTTATAAACAAAAGATGTGCTCCCAAAGGCACGAGGGGGGATAGAGTAGAGATGTGACTGTGGAAATAATATAGAATGGGGAACCTTATTTTGAAGGGAAGATGATGTTATTTGTAATACCCCGTATTTCTATCTAGCTTTGATTCATCCCAAGAACATAAAATATCTTGCTTCATAGATGAATGCCTTTTATTCCCTATTGTATTTTCAATATTTTGACTTTTTTATCATGTGGGAAATTGAATAAGCTTTCTACCAATACCAAATTCGCCCAAATTCAAAACTCGGATGAAGAGTTAGAGCCATTTTAGTAAGACAGTGTACACCTAGTACTTTAGCACATCGCGGAGTCAGCCAAAATAGTAATCGTCAAAATCCAATGAGCCTCCATGATTAGGGCGTGTCGCAACAAGGCTCAATTTCAGAATTGTCAAATTCCAGTTCTCAACCAAGGTGGCAATGCAATTTCCACCACGTCTCGCCGCCAGCCAGTTTTCTAATCATCCAATTTGCAGTGAGCGGCGCGATTTTACCGCTTCACGCCAGCATGAAAAATCAGGATTTTTAGATTCCATTATTTAATTCCAGGACCAATTGGTAATGTCCTAAAGACCCTAATCAGCTTATACATGGGATTTAAACCCTTAATATCCAAAATTGCTCATTTATTTTTACTATTCCTCAAGAACAAAAGCATTCTCTCTCAAAGATAGAACACCCTAGCCCCCAAGTTTCAAAAGCAATCTCAAGAATCCCTCTAAGAGTCTTCATAAACTTCAAGAATCTAGATTTTCAGGTATGTTAGATGTTGATTCTTGGGTTCCTTCCACCCAAGAAGTTCAAGAATCCTTTTCTAAATTCAAAGAGTTTTTATGATTCATGTGAATTGAAATTGAAGTTCATGTTGTTATTGAGTTTTAATTCATGTTTTGCTTACAAAGTTCCAAGTTTTGATCCTAGTATGTGATGTTTATGTAATGTTCATGATAAACCCCTTCAAGATGCATGTTGATTGATGTAACCATGTTAATTAGGTGTATTGAATAAAGTATACTCTCCATATATTTAATAAAATGCTTATGTGAAGGAAATAGAGTCATTATAGCATGTTGACAAGAAATCTCCAATTGTGTATAAGTTAATGCATGCCAAGTGTTTGTTGAAAGGCTTAGTGAGTGAATTATGATATATTGCATACATTCCTACTTATGTGCATTCCTTATTAAATGAATTATGAGACAATAGTATGCACTCCCTATACATTTACATGTTTAAGACTTCTAAGTACTTGAAGAGATGCTTCATTAACTGTATTGTGAATGATAGCCTATTGTCATGTTATGTAGGAGTTATCATGTCTTGTATTATTTATGTTACCGAGTCCTGGGGGTATTTAATACTCGATCACTTAGCTGATTGTCTAGATCCAGTGTCAGTTTAATGATAACCTCAGTCATGCCATGATTAATAGTACTCTCAGTTAGTTACAGAACTCAGAAGAATTCAAACTGTTATAGAACTTAGGAAATATTAGTAATCTTAGTATCAGTAGCATTCCAGCTTTAGTTCAGTAATCAATTCAGAACTCAGTAGTATTCCTTCAGTCAACGGTACTCAGTGAACTCAGCTTAGCTCAGTCAATCAGTACGATCAGTAACAGATTTAGCTCAGTCTTGTACAGTCTACGAATTAATTTAGAGTCTTTCAGTTGGAAGTAGGATTCAGCACCAAGTAAACCTAGGGATGGGGGCTCACCCATTAGACAGGAATGAGATCCCTAAAAGCAATCCCTAAGTTCTAAAACTACATAGCCAGCGTAGGTTATGACATGTCACCTGTTAGATAGGATTGAAATACTCAGGGATCATCCGTTAGTACAGGACTAATCTCAGGGGTCATCCACTATTTTAGGATTGACCCCATAGCAGTTATCTTTACCCATGGAATGGTACTGACATCTTTCTAGATGGCGTTATAGGTTAGACCCCACTTGTTTAAATTTGGGGCATGTCGGTTAGATGAATACCCCCTATAGTCTCAGTTTCAGAATCCGTCTTAGTAAAAGGACTCAACTCAGTAGTACAGATTCAGGACTATTAGAAACAGTCAATCACTAGCATCATCGATGGATTTAGAGATCAACCACTAGATAGGACTGATCTCAAATTTAACCAAGCAATATTAGTATTAATAGATTCAGAGATCACCCATTAGATAGGAATGATCTCAAATACAGTCAATCAGTATCAGTACCAATAGATTCAGAGATCACCCATTAGATAGGACTGATCTCAGATATAGTTAATTAGTACTCAGATATCAATATCAGTAGATTTAGTTATTCAGTATCCCAACATTAGTAGACTCATACATCAGTAAATCAACATTTAAAACACAGTATTCAGTGTTACTATGATTTCAGTTATAGTTTATGCATTTATACATATATCCTCCATATATCCTCATTCAGTAGTCTCATGATATTTAGTCAGTATTGTTCATGCATGTATACCCTTGCATTCATCCTTAACTCATCTAGAGTACCAGTACATTCCTACGTACTGACACATACTTTTCTCTTATGCTATGGTGTCTTATACCATAGGTTTAGAAGCACGGGATCTAGAGCATCCTTAGAAGTTTAGATTCAGCCAGTTGCAGTAGACTTAGCAGTGAGTCCTCATCATTCCAGGATGTTCCTTATTTTATTATTGCATTAGATTTAGCATTTCAGTAGATGGAGTTAGTTGGGGGATTGTCCTATCAACTCCACAGTTCAGATAGTTTAGAGGCTTTTTCAGATTAGATGTTCAGACAGTTGTATTAGTATTTAGTTTTTCAATTGTATTTCAGTTTTTGAATCTTATGAAAAGTTTTCCTCCTATTTTCCACATTTTTATAGTTTATTATTCAGTGCTCAGTTACAGATATTAGTCAAGGGTTAGCTTGTGGTCCTTCAGGATTATCAGCACCGGGTAGCATCTGGGGTACTAGACTCAGGGCGTTACAAACTTAGTATCAGAGCTTAAGGTTCAATAGTGTCCTAGGAAATCTGAAAGCCACATCAAGTAGAGTCTTATGCATAGGTGTGTTGCACGCAACATTTACGTATAGAAGGCTATAAGATGTTTTAGGAAAAGTTTTCCTTCTTTCATATCTCAGATCGTGTTATAGAAAGGTCCTCTAAGAAAGTTATGTAGATTCCCAGCAAGCTCCACTCATGTCAACTCCACCTTACCTTCAAGGTAATAGAAATAGTAAAGCTCAAAGTCCTAGATAGAGGGATTTCTCAGACCATCCCTATAGACAGTTATGGGATCACCCACAGGCTCAGCAGTATTCCGTTAGATCCTTTCTCAGAATCATATGATGGCATATGACCTAGATTTAGAAGCATAAACCCAGGAGTTTAGTAGTAGTAGAGTTGGAATAGCATTATCCATATTGAGTATATTATGTATTTATGGGGATAGTTGTAGAAGAGGTAAATCAGTAGGCTTGAATAGTGCATGCAAGAATTTAAGTTTGTTGATTTAAAACTAAGTATGAAGGTGTGTGTATGAGTTAAGAGATGTGATCTTAGTAGTGTATGAAGAAATAGAAGCAGATGATGTGTTTAGTGAGACAAGCATGTGTTGAAAATAGTGTAAGTATGCAACGATGATTGCAGGAGCTAAAGGAATTTAAGAGTTGTATCCCAAGAGATAGTATTAGCAGTGAGTTTTATACTTTCAGTTGCAGTCTTTCAAGATGATTTTATCATTTATGTACATTATTGAACCCCAGACTCTAGAGTAGATTGATTGTAGTTCAGTTTAGAGTTTAGTAAAGTGTTTACAGACTTATGGTGACGACTTGAAGCTAAAGTGGAGAGTGTAGTTGAGAAAGTGTAGAAGAAGTACTCCAATTAAGAATAAGTTTTTAGTATGAGTTAATTTGAACAGCCAGTAAGTCAGTTTAGCAGTCAGGCAGTCAGATTCAGATGGTTTATTTTCCCATCTTTTTATCTAGTCATACTATCAGAAATCTTGAGAA